>NOXB01000006.1:0-667770 GCA_002901145.1 Cladosporium cladosporioides
AAGATTTTTTTCTTATTAGTTATTATAGAACTCTAGACTTTTAATATACTACTTATATTACTACTTTTAGTTTAATAATACTATTCTTATTCTTATTTACTATACTTATAAATATATTAATATTAGCTTAAGTAGTAAACTATCTATAGATCTTAGCTATATAAGTATTTAACTTAGTAACTACTATCTCTTAATTAACTAAGCTACTATATTCTTATATCTTAATAATATTAGTAAAAAATAAATAAAATAACTAGAATAAGTTATAGTACTCTTATTAAGTTAGACTAAGAGATTTAATTTCTACTTATTAATAGACTATTAGATCTATATAAGAATTAGTAAATATAGTAGATATTCTTAGGAATTATACTCTAGATATATTACTTAGAGTTAATACTTTAGATAGTAATTATTACTAATAAATAATTAATTTTACTATAATTCTTATAGAACTTAATAAGTAATAAAGATATATTAAGATTAGTATTAGAATTATAGATATAGTTCTATTAGTAGAGAAAGTTATAAATAATAGCTCTAAGTATTTATATAATATAGAATTATAAATTAGAACTCTTAATACTATATAAGAGAGCAGATTTCCTATAGTAGTATAGAAGAATTTAATTAAGTTAATACTTTTTAGATTAATATCTTAGAAGTATTATATACTTTATTTATTCTTTAGCTTTATTTATTAATAAGTATACTTCTAAAAGAGAATCTAACTATTTCTACTCTTTACTTTACTATTCTAATAGCTCTATAAAGTAGTTAGTATTAGTAATAGTAGTTTAAAATACTAAATAGAATTTAAATACTATTTTACTACTTAGTAAATATTTAATTATTCACTAAGTAGCTAAAATTATTATAAATAATATAAAATTGCGAATTTAAATACTATTTTAGCTACTTAGTAAAATGTTTAATTATTACTAAGTAGCTAAATTATTATAAAATCGAAAAAAAAATTAACTTACTTTTATATCTAGCTATTAATTTATAAATTACTTTTACTAAGCTCTAATTTACTATAAACTAGACTACTAGCTTATTAGTTAGTTTTCTAGTTACTTAGTATGATAAATTAAAGCTATTAGAAGTCTATTTTCTATAGTAGTAAATAATATAAATTCTAAACTTACTTAAAGAGTTAAGTTTAGTAATAAGTTACTAGATTTATTTATAGTAGTTATCTATCTTAGTAGTAGATAAGTTAATAAATATAAATTTTCTATTTACTATAAAATAACTAATAGTCTTAGTCTTCTTTTTAAAATTATATTATTTAAGATTTAACTACTAGCTTAGTTATTACTACTTTTATTATTAATTATATTAGCTTTCTTAAAGCTTTTATATTTCCTCTTAAAAGTATTATACTTAATAGTAGCTTTTAATAGCTCTTTTAGAGTTTTCTTTAGTTAATCTATATATATAGAATCTATTATACTTCTTCTTACTTATATTATTAATAAGTATATTATTTTTACTTTCTACTATATTAAGTAGTAGTAGTTATAGAAATTAAATAGAAGTATAGTAAGTAATAGTAAAAATTAAAAATATATACTAAAGCCTATATAGATAAATAGTATAATCTTTATATAATACTATCTAACTATAGTAGTATAAAGAATACTATATACTTTACTTTATAATTTTTAATTTAATATTTTTAGTTAATTTAGCTACTTAGTAAAAGTTATTTAAAGTAGTAATAAGAAAGGAGAAGTTAATATTATAATAAAGATATTAAATTAAATTTAAAGAAAGAGAAAAAGAAATATATTTCTAAAATTATAGAAGTATTTATAGCTTTAGTACTTTAGTATAATTAGCGCTTATAATAATATAGAGTATATAAAAATACTCTCTCTCTTTATATAAATACTACTTAATAATTAAAGATAGTTTTACTAAGTAGCTAAATAGTAAGAATAAAATATAAAGTAAAATTATAACTTTATATATATAATATCTAATACTAGTATTTATAAAGAAAGAGTCTAAGTAACTTTAGATATTATTAGAATTCTATTAAATTCTACTTTATACTTCTTATATATAGTATTATATTAAGTAGAATTTAATTAAAACTAAGCCTTACTTTAAGTAGTATATTTACTATACTAATAACTAATAAATATAAAGAATAAAGCTTATTATCTCTTTATAAGTAGTATATTATAATTAGACTACTACTCTAGTTAATCTAAATAAAGCTAGAGCTACTAAATATATATACTATAAGAATCTAAAGAGTTATTTATATTATTAAGAGTAGTATTTAATAGATTAATAATAAGCTATAAAGTATAACTATTTAGAATAAAACTATTACTTCTAATAGAAATAAGCTTATAGAGACTAAGTACTAAGTATTACTTTATAAAGTAACTATTAGATATATTAGAAAAAGTAAATAAGAAAATAGATAAAAGAATATTTAAAAAGCTAAGAAGGAAATCTAGCTTTACTTTAGAGTATAAAAACTATACTATATCTACTCTTTATAGAGTTAAAGCACTTATTTAAATAACTCTTAGAACTTTTAAAATTCCTTTACTATTTATAAAGATTAGTTAGAATATTATATAAATTATAATGCTTTTACTTTTATATATTAGATTAGCTCTATAGTATAAGTAACTTTATATTTAAATTCTTTTTATTTAACTATTTAGCTAAATTAAAAAAAAATTAAAATACTACTTCTAACTAATATATATAGACTTACTAATAACTAAAATCCTACTATTAGAATCTTATTAAATTCTAGCTATACACCTCTGCACTATACTAAATTTAGCCTAGTCCTAGCTAGAATTTAATTGAATTCTATGCTTCCTATTAGTTAGGGATCGACCGTAGCAAGGTTTACTAATAAGGGTCAACTAAATTGCAGTGCAATGTCCTATAGCACGTAGTGGCGATCTAAGGGCCACCCACTTTGCGCGGCTGCGATCTGTAGGGTCGTTACTCAGAAGTCTGCGAACAACGTCTTAGCAGCAATTAATCCCCTAAAGTAGACGAGAGCTATAGGTAGGACTATACTAGGAGTTAAGACAACTCGGAGTATCCTTGACTATCTCTATAGGAGACAATTCAATATTTGAAGCTAGATCTGCCGATACTGGCATAATACGATATTATGATGTTCGCAGACTTATTGTGAGCTAGAACTGTACACTGGGTCCTTCCGAAACCCGCAAGGTTCTGAGAAGCGATCCATTGAAGAAATTATTTCTTACTCAAGAAGATGCGCGCTTCCAAGTAATCGAAATCGACAAAACATGAACGCTCTGTCTCTGCGCTCTCTGGACGAATCAAAAGAGCAATCGACCTCGCATGCACGCAGTCGGAACGAAACAATACATCCACCAAAAGTGCTATGCTTCCCTGATACGCTTCCATTTAGATGCCTGGTCTTCATCATCTTCCATCATCATAGTCCATGCCATCATTGTTCGCAAGCGACCTGAACCCTTACACATTACAAGTGAAAAATCTGCACGCATTTGTGAGGACAAGGAACCATTGGTCCGGTGACCTGGCACAAAAACCATTAAACCCTTCCTGACCAATTCTTAAGACCTCCTCCCCGGCTCTGGATCCGACTCGCTCTGATCACTGCTCATAACAGTCCATTCAGCGAATCCATAGCTCCTCTCTCGCGCCCAGCTCCGGGTCCACCGTCAACAAGATAAGGACCAGCATCGTTCCTGGGTGTCAGCGGGCCTTCACTGATGATTGTGGACCCAAGAGCAAAAGGTGTAGTTGATGTCGGGGTCGCAGAGCGGGCGCTTATGAGTTCTGGTGGCGGTGGGGCGCGGTTTTTGGAGCCTGAACATGGAAATTGCGACTGGTGTGGAGACGGCTGAGGAGCTCTCGCCTGATGTTGGAGGGAGAGCGTTGGGTGGTGCTTCGATTGGGGTGGGAGGTTCGAGGGTGACTGTGCGGTTAGGCCGGCCAGCTCTTCGTCTGTGATGTTTGCTGTGGCGGTCGAGGTTGTCCATGGAAACGAAAAGCGTGTCGCGTGGTCGTGAGGTCGTTGATTGGCTGGAATTGGTTTCGTCAGGGTTCGCCACGAATAACGTATCACGTGGTCTAGAAGGGATAGGGTGGCCGGTGCTGTCGTCTGTGATGTTGCCTCCGTTTGAACTGTCAACGGCGTCGTCTGACGAGACGCCGGTCTCGCCGCTCTGATCTACTTCCGCGCCTTGTTCAGCGTCTTCAGAAGGTATGATCTCGAACTCTTCTTCTCTTCTTCCTCAAGAGGCTCCACGTCGGCTTCGAGATCTGCCACGAATCGACAATTAGGGCACAAGAAGTTGGGCCAGTTGGGTCCGTGAATGAGATTTCGTACACACTTGTAGTGCCACACACGTGACTACAAGGAGCAACGAACAAAGCCTGGCAGGGTGCAACAGGGTTGAGGCAGATACTGCACTCAGAAGTGTTCACACTGGCTGCATCCGAGTCTCGACTCTTGTTGATCCCGGCGCTCTTGAGCAAGCGCTTGTGAGTTGTGGTGTTGAAATTGTTGAGACTCTTTTGCCAGCCACGGTTACACTCGACGCGAATCTTGACACATCTGAAGATGACCTCCTCGCCACCCTTGAAGTCTATGCCAAGCTGAACAACGTCGCCATCATTAACAGGGTACGGCCGACTTTCGACGCCGGGACTTGAGAGGCGGACGTGGTTGAGGAAAGTGCCGGAACTGGATTTGACATCTTTCACATACCACTGTCCGGCAGTACACCAGAACTCACAGTGCCGGCGGGAGACCACTTTTGACTTGAAACCAACAGGAAGGGAGTTCTCCTCGGCAGTAGGCGTATCACGCTCGCTGTATCGGCCCACGCGAACGATTGTGCTAGCATTCTTGAGCGTCCGTGAGATTGCGGAAAAGTGCAGAGACGGCCTCGAAGAGCGTGTCTCAATGTGTGGGATAAAACGAATGGTAGGAAGTGCTTCCTTGCTTTGTGTTGTGCCTGATGAAGATGCTCCAGCCTCTGCAGAAACTCCTGCAGCCAAAGGCGCTACGGCCGTGGCAGCTCTAGCTCTCGTCATGCTGACAGGACTCTGGCTGGTCTCGCGCTGTACGGCTTGTGTATCTGTGCTCGTAAAGGTCAAGAGCCTGCCTGCTGCTGAGCCCGCTGCGACCCTGAACCGTAGGTACCCAGCCGCCCTCGCTGCTCTGGATGCCGGACTGTGAGCCTGATCTAGGTGTGCCAGAATTGGAAGCGCTTCCCTCGGCAGGATAGCTGATACTCCTGCGGTGGACGGAGGGTCTTTGGGGACGCTGCTGTGTCCGGGCCTCTTGTTGCTGGCGATTCTGCTGCTCAGCACGCTGGGACGAGGTTCCGTGCAAGTGGTTGTGGGTGTAGTTGCGCAGGTAGCTCAGGCGCGCAGCTGCTGGGACGAACGGGCGAGGAGGGCGTAGCGCTGTTGGTGGAAGTGTGGATGGTAGCCGTGGCCGGCCCGGAAGATCCTAGCATTCTCTAGCCACGCGGAGAAGTCACGCGGAGCGAGTATGGGAGAGAGCACAAGAAGTGGTAGAAGTATAGAGGTGCAGAATCAGGGCGCGGTGGTGGTGGATGCGCAATTGTGGTCGCACAGGCTTGCAGTGCCTCGTCGACGGGCACTACGTCAGCGAAGGCAGGGCAAACGTCGCTGAGGCCCGTGTGTGAAGGATTCGGGCGGGAGATTGAGACGGCCGGGGCGGAACAGGGTGGTGTGGTGGTAAGCAGTACAGGGTCGCGTGGGAGGCCGGTGGTAATTCACAAGCACACGAGACAGCAGCACGAGGGCAGAGCAGGACAGAAAGACAATCAGGCGAGAAGAAGGAGTAGTGATGAGTGGTTCGCGGCAGTAGTCAACACTTTAGAGCCGCCGTCTACCTGCAGGGCGTTCAAGTCAAAAAGTCGCTACGACGAAGCGTGCCGCCACACCGCTCGGGCCTGAGCACGCGTGAATGCTGAGTGGATCATGCCGTCGGCACTGAGAGCAGCCAATTCGGACGTGCATAGACGATGTTAGCAGATCGCTCAGTATGGGGCACATAACATAACCCTCGACATAATCCATCCATATTATTCCCGTGCCCCTTAATTTCCCTTTCACCTGCAGCTCCGTGTCCGCGGGCCTCAGCCTTCTGAACCACTATGATGTCGCCCTGTCGCCGCGCGACTCGCAACGCCCGTTATGTACATCTTCATCACAACAACAACGCTCGCGTGCCTTCTTTCTTCTAAGACGCCAGCCTGGTAGGGCGAGACCGCAAGCGTGCTATGCCGATCGACCGTTGAAAGCCAAAGTTGCGCTTCAAGTCTAGAACTCTAAGCGTGCGGTATGCCCGCAGCACGATCCTTTTCTGTTGTTGCGGAGCTGAGGCTGGCAGGCGGGCTACCTCCTAAATAAGATAGATCACGCATCCGTTTGCTGGGTCATGTCTGCCTGAGAGCTGGGACACGGTGCAGCTGCGCACGAGCCTGGTTCTATTTTTGATACTCGGTTACTTATAGCTGAGACCAGCAACTGTTGGTTGCTATCTGCTGGGGAAGCGAGAAGAGGATGCGAACACATGGTCTCACGTTCTCTACCATGGAAATGAGATCTATCCCAGCAAGATCGTTTGGAGAACTTCGAGAAGGGTGCGGTGAGATCTTGCCAAATCCTAGGATTCAGATGGTGTGACTTTGTGCTATTACTATGACGAATTTTTATACACATCTCTTAAGCATGCCATATCAATATTCCATCGAGACTCATTTGGCACTGTGCAGAAATACTAATACATACATCTATCTACATAGCTCGTATGAACATAGAGCGAAGATGCGATATTACACACCGTGAGAAATGATGGCACCGCGCCAACCTTCTCCCACGAATTTTTCCAAACACCATGCAATGCACCTATCTATACACACAAGAGGCCGTCAAGACCTCTTTCAACGCCTCCCAAGACCCCATCGTGAGATCCTATCCTGAATCTCAGTCCAAGGAATCTCCCTCAGCTTAACACCTTCCTCTTCACCCTGCTGCAACACCACCGTGGGAGCACCACTGCCGTTGCCCTTGTTCTTCACCTCGCCGCCGAAGACCTGCTTCGCTACACGACGCAAATCGGCGATAGTAACCTTCTCGATGTTGGCCACCATCTCCTTGACGGGACCCTGCGGCCGTGCACCTGCACTTGCCTGCCCAGGTCCTCAAGCTCGACCATGCGCGACTCGAGGTTCATGAGCAGCGAGGAGCGGAGCTGGTTCTTGGCGCGCTTGACTTCGATGTCGCTCAGACGGCCGTGACCAGTCTCAGCACTGAGAGAGAGAGCTCGCGAGCCATGGTGTCCAGCATGCGGGGGACGTATTGGGTTGCGCAGGCAGCACTGATGCCGAAGAGGCCGGAGTCGGTGTAGGCGTGGTTGAACGCCATGCAGTTCTCGACCCAGCCGTACTGGTTGAGCACGTTGGTGTAGAGGCGCGAGTACATGCCTTTGCCGGGGCCGCCGGCGGAGAAGGAGCCGCCGCCACCGAGGAGGGTTTGCAGGGTTGCGAGGGAGTAGATGTCGGGCGAGTCGATGGGGAGCGACTCAAATGCCAAGTGAATGTGGGAGACGCGAGGGAGCATGGGTTGGAGGGATGGCTAGAGGTGGAAGGGAGACGAAGCCGCCGGTGTATTGACTGGCTTGGGTGTAGTCGATTGGTAGCGCGAGAGGGTCGGTGATGATTTGTGATTGGTCGTGTGATACTGATGCGTTCTGGGATGCTGATGTGGAGAGGTTCTTGAAGAAGGAATCTTGGACATCAACCGTGAGTCCTGTTGCGAGGCTGTTTGTGATGTCGGGTATGGCGGCTGGACCTGTTGTGCTTCCGGTGTGGCAGAGGTTGTGAGAGAGGGTGTCTTCATGTCTCCAAAGAACTGCTCGGCAAGTCGACAGCCTCCTGGTGCTGCACGCCTGCGAAAGCAACAACGATCCTCTCAGGCTTGAAGAAAGCGTCCCGGTATGCCTCCACAGTCCTGCTGTTGATGTCACCGAGCCTCTCCTTGGGGCACAGAAGCGGGTTTCCGAGCGTGTTATCCTTGTAGGCAGCCATGTGCACCAACTCAGGCAGGATCAACTCAGGCTTGCTCCAGATCTCTCCAATCTCATAGTCCGCCGTCTCAAGCTGCCTGTCCACCTCCTCGTCCGTAATCTTAGGATCGCGAATCGTCTCCGCCAGCATACCGACGGCCTCGGGCACGGCAGAGTTGAAAGTCGCAGATTGGTACATCAAGCTCTCTCGTGAAGATGCGCACTGGATATTTCCGCCGAGCTTGTCAATAGATTCCAGCATCTCGTCCGCGCTCCTCTTGGTGGTCGACTTGAAGGCAAGCCTGTCGATGATGTGTGAAACTCCTCGTAAGCCCTCATTCTCGTATCTTGAACCAGCATCCACGTAGACACCAATACCGCTGAAGTGACCAGGCAGCGCTTCTGTCGCTACACGAATGCCGTTGGAGAGTGTTGTGATTTGATCGAGGTCGGTTGGTTCGACTTCCGAGGGCTGTCTGGATGCGGTCGCGTAGTTTCGTAGCCGTGATGCTGCGCCGGCGGAAGATGTGACGCTGCGCGAAAGGCGCGATGGGAGGGAGAGCGCCTTGCTCATTGTTGGTGTGCGTAACATGGTGTTGCTGTGTGTGTGTAGCTGAGTCCTGGACTGACGTCTCACTTTCTAGTAGATGGCATGCGACATCGAACTTCTCGGGAGTGTCAGGCAAAGCGGAGCAAAACTAGGGTTTAGGTTTAGCTCAAGGTCGTCCCAAAAACCACATCTGCACGTACGAACAGCTACATATGTATACACATGTACACTGTGCTTATATCGGTTGCTCTAGGTCGTTGTATATGTCTTCTTGTAGGCTTCGAGTAATTTTGGGGCTATTTGGTATTTACGAGTGATGGTAAATGGATGTACAAGAAACGAAGATGGGACGTCTTGCTGTGCCCTGGAGCTGGGCTCACTTGACACTATGTATCTTTGATGTCGCTCTTGATCATTTGATGCAACATTGCATTCATCGTCTATAGTACACGTGGGAGTAGCGACTAGGATGATAGGATACGATGAACGGGATAAATTTCTCAGATGTCCTCACAGTAATCTACTGAGTTAGATCGCTTCCATCGACCCATTAACAAACTTTGTCTGATCGTTCTCCGTCGTCAACTACAACAAACAAAACCAGTCAGTAAAAGACCCAGCCAAATCGCAATAAACATCCCGGGCCCGAACTGCACACGCGTGGATAAAGAAGAATAGACATCAACTTACATGCCAAACATCAATCCTCAGCAAAAAGCTGTTCTCCCCTCCTCCCTCGACATTGCTCAACAACCCGACCGCAACAACATTGTTGAGCCAGTAGTAGTCTTTGTCGCCCGTCTCCATCACAACACGAAGCTGTAAACCGCCTCCAGGCTGCGCGGGCCCGGAAGTCTGCAGCAAGATATTGGCGCCATCGTGCGTGCGCAGATTGTATCTCGTGTCGGCGCTGAAGATGCCCGTCTGCGGGTCTGTCACGCCCCAGTCTGCGCCGAGATTGAGGATCTCGCCTGTTGTTTTGGGTTTGTCAGTTTGTGATTTTCTTCAATTTTCGTCTTGTAACATTCTGTCAAATGAAAGGGGATTGCAAGACCTCGAAGTCGTGGACCAGTGAAGTTGCCACCGACGATTGGGATGGCTTGACGAATTCCTCGCGGGCCTTGGGAAGTGTACGCTATTGTTGCACTCGGCGTAGCTTTGTGTAAAGGAAGGGAGTCCTGGTGCCGGTGGCTCGGGGACGTGGCACAGATGTGTGGTACTGCGAGACAGCGAGAGCCGCGATGGACAGGAGACCTTGAAGATACATGATTGGGAAGAGCAATGGGTGATATGATGGTTCGTGGGATTGTAGCGTGACAGGTTTGGGAAGAAGTCTTGATTGTTCGCCCACGGAGGCCAGGACGACGTTACTTGATGTTAGCGAACACGAGACGGAAGCACGATCACCGTCGTCCCCACAAGTCTGGTGTATATTGCCCGGGTATATAGTTTGAGGAACCACCGGCAATCAAACATTGCAGCAAACCGACGTTTAACTCGGCTGCGGGGTGCAAGCAGCCGGCATTTTTGCACGGCTATCCACTCTGAAGAGCGGCACTTCATCGACCTTTCTGCAGCTGCGCAATCATGCGGTCGCATGTCCAGCGCCGAATTTCCTGTTGCCTTTTGCGGAGCTCCTCGAGCATGTTGCGATCCTTCGCCTTTAGCGCCTCTTCCCCAGCCTTGGAGATCATCCCGCATTTGATCCACATCTCGGCTCGCTCTGCCATTGCAAGATTCGTGCACTTCGGTATGTACAATGAAGCGACCTTAGGGTTGCCAGCACCCAAACTCTCGTTGAAGTATGGCTAGCCACCGTCAGCTCGTTGTTCATGAGGAAATCAAGGAAACGTGCGATAAACTCACCTCCCAGCCGATTGGGCTCTTTCGCGTCTTGCTGATCTCCTCCAACTCTCGCCAGTCCCTTCTGACTACCAACGCCCGTAAGCGCACCCAACAGTATGTCTTGTCAGAGACCTTGAACTCGGTCTGCACCTTTTGCGAACGCTTCATGTGGCCGGCCTTGATCAGCTTGCTCATGGTCTCGTTGACAGATAAGCCAACAAAGCGGTCGTTGAGGTCTTTCTCAAAGGCTTCCTGGAATCGAAGAAGCTTCTGGGCATCTTCGAGCGCAGCAACTTGAGTAGCGTGCTCTTTGCTGTCGCGAAGAAGCTTTGCAGCCATCTTGAGCTTGTCGGCGGAGGGGCCAACTCCATCTAAGGAGAGAGCTTCAGAGAGCAAAAGGTTGGAGCCGTCTGCTCTGCGGTCGTCCTGATAGTACATATCCTTGAGCAACTCTCGGTCTTGATCAATCGCCGATGACTCCACGATAGCGGTGGCAACTGGCCGACTATTGATTGTCCTGAAGAATGTGGCCAAGGGTACTTTGCGTTTGACAGACAAGAGTACGTGGAATACCAGGTCGGTATCACCGCTCTCTATAGCCTTGTCCAGGGCCACAGAATCCTCACCAATACTCAAGAGTAAAGGTACCTGCTTGCCTGCTCTGGGCTCATGCTCAAGCAGATCCGTTGCAAGCTTGCCTCTGCCCTCATCGTAGGCTGCGCGAGCAACTTCCTCGAACGAGATGCCTCTTTTACCGTTGAGCTTTCGTACAATTTCCTCGCAGATCATGTCTTCATTGGTCGTCGATGTCCTCACCTTCTGTCGCGCCCAATGTACGTAGATGCGGTCCACGGGCAGATGTAGGTATTCGGATATCCGGAGTGCTAGCAGGTAGTCCTGACGATTGACCAGTCTTTGGACAAGTCTTTCAGGCGTCAATCTGATGTATTGGTCATACGAGAGTGGTAGGCCGACTTCGAAAAAGCGTACTGCATTGAGCACACGTAATGACTCCGTCATGTCAACAAAGTCATCACTGTTGTAGAAGTCCAGGACGGATTTGCCGAAGGACGCAGCTTTCAGTAACTGCTTCTGCCAATGCACACTGTATTCTTGCCCTGCAGCTCGAATGCATACATCTACAGCCTCGTCGAGATTCGGTCTTATGAGCTGGATGTTGTCGTCGGCTTTAGGTGATTTCTTTTCCAGTTGCTCGACGGCGTCCAGGAGTACGGATCCTGGCGATGTTGAGCCCAGTCTGAAGACTTCCTCCGACGCTTCCGGCACTTTCTGTACGAACTCGCAAACGTCGTTCGTGAGTATACGCAAGCCATCCACATCCGGGAGAAGATGCACAAAAGAATTGTAGAAGTATTCAGTAGCCGCGCCGTTGGGTCCAACCAGATGGACCTCATCTTCCCAGGCCAAGGCAACCGCATTACTGCCGCACCACTGCAAGTCTCTGGGCGGAGTCTTCACTTTCGAGTTGTATTCACTGAAGCGGTCCTGGAAGTCGCTACTGATGACCCAGACTTTACCATCGTCCGTGTATAGCGCGATGAATTTGCCGTTCGGTGATACGCCAATGTGTCTGAATGGTCCAGCCTCGAGCTGTCGGTCTTCGCATTCAGCAGCGTCTGTCACATAAATGGTCTTGTCTATTGCGAGGATCACCTCGACAGAGCGAGACGAGGTGTGTTCAGGCGCAATGACAGCCCACGAGACCACTTCGCCGGATGGAGGCGATGCGAGAACGTGCGGGCGAGGCTCATCATACCTCGTCACAGTGACCACAGTATTATCCCCTAGAAGTGCCGCCAAGCCTGTAGCCCAGAACTTGCACGACTGTACACCATGCTCTTCTGCGCCATGACCCAAGCTGAATGGTGTGAAGTCGCCTTGGAGGTCTGCATAGCTTCTTACTGTTCCATCCTCGGTGACTACGAGTAATCGTTCGTCTTCAGACCACCCTAGCCCTCTGATGGTGCCCTTGTCCCATTGGATCTCGCGTATCAGCTTTCCAGCGCAGCTGTAGATGTCGATGGAGGATTTGGCAGTCTGCGAGCCGCGGAAGGAGTAGATCTTGCTGGCATCGCGGTAGATTGCTGCGTCTGTCAGCCATGCTCGAGGAGGAGTGATCGCTGTGCCTACCTACAGCACCACTGTACGGAGCTCCAGTGACGACATAGTTCTCGATCTCCAAGTCCGGGTCGAAGACAGATGTGTAGAGCTGGGTCTTGCGGTAGAAGCGGTCGCCGATGCGCTCCCAGTCGGCGGTTGGCTTCGACATTGCCGCGACTCAACGGTGCATAAGCATGTCACGAATGTGGTTGGTGAGAGGGTGTAGCCTTGCGGCGCAAGCGAAGCTGCGGTGTCGAGCCGCAACATGGGGATCGAGCAAGAGCGGGCAGCGCGACTGGGCTGGGCTGGGCTGGTCTGTGCAATACGGTGCTGTACCACTTTCTTTCCCTTCTATATATTAACCAACCTTTGCTATCACTATACCAATGCGAGCAACTGTTGATGGGATCAGGACGAGATATTCTGAACAGTTCTGATGCGCTGCATAACATCTGGATAAAACCTTGACGGACGATCCAGTTCTCCGGAGAAGTGCCCTTCAACACCTTTCGACCGCCACGATGCAGGAAAGCATTCAGCAATTGAACGATCTAGAACTAGCAATACTCGCATCGTTGGTCGCCGAAGAACACTGCCTATTCTCGACGGATACGGCGTCAACGCTTGAGCTACGTGACGAGCTGCATGCAGTATGCCATTACACTTTCGGACTGGAAACCGTCTCGTTCACCTGCGACCCACGAACTAGTGTAGACGATCTGAATGAGGCGCTGTTGATCGAGAGCCACGATGACCCTGATGAAGTGCAGGGTCTGCATGAGAGACCACATACTGCCGCTATGGGCGTTGGGTTCTCGAGCCTTGCGAGATCCTCAAGTTCTTCTCCATCCAACGACTTGGAGAATCGCCGCATTGCAAATGTGGCGATTGTGGCAGATCTAGATCTGGCTGATACAAGCGTCCAGGTGCAAGTACTTGAGCTGCTCCGGGCCAAACGTGTGTTTACACGAACAGCCATGCACTCTGCACCAAAGGACTTCCTCTTCATTGGCATCATGTCACGCACGGGATCAAGGCTGACACATCACCTCAACGACATCATCTGTATGTCTCATTTTCACGCGTCGGAAGATGGCTTGCCGTACACAGACGGTGTGCTTGAGAAGGACGTGGATCCCACACTGCGAGGCGCAGACATCGTAGCACTACGCGAACAGGCACGCCAGGTACGCATGACTGGCGAAGTAGCTTCATATCTTCACAACATTGTCCTTTTCATGCGTACGAGCCGATATGTCACCAGCGGTGTCACGGCCACAGCGACAAAGCAACTCAGGACATTGTCCAGCGCTTTAGCTCCGCTTCACGGGCTGGAATATGTGCCTCCGTCCCTAGTGGTTCTGGCTGCACGCAAAATATATCCGCACAGATTGGTCCTGGCGACTGCAAGCACGGAAAAGAGTCTGCAATGGGGCAGTGATTCGAGTGCCGTCGGACGATTACTCGAAAACATCACCATTGAGGGCGTGATCGAAGATGCAATCGCGAGTTTTGAGTCGCCTCTTTGAGAGGAGAATTGGAAGCTTAAATGAGCAACACAAGCTTGCTCAGTTTGGCGTTCACATGCCTGCCTGCTGGCAAATGCGCATTGACTGTTTGACATGCGCATGCCCCGCACCAAGCGGATCTCTAACCGCCGACCGCCTCATACCGCCATATCTTCGAACACCTCCTGTCGCATTGCAAACCGACAGAACTGTTATCTGGCCTCTTGATGAACTGAATTGCTGTTTCTGACCGCCACAATGACAATGCCTCGCCCACGCATGCACGCCAGATCTCCGACTTTCCCTCTCTACCACTCGACTCGTAAGAAGCCTCGCAGATGGCCGCTTGTGCTTCGCTTCATCAAAGGCGCCATTCATGTCGACATTGCTACTCCAGTGATCCTCCACGCGGCCTGGTCGGCGCTCATTGTCTACATAGATCAAGTGCGCGACGACCACATCGGGCTACCAAACAGCATCATCCCTAGTCTGTCCATCGTTGTTGGTCTCATGCTGGTGTTTCGGAACTCAACGAGCTACGATCGTTTCTGGCAGGTATGCTACTCGCCTGTGCCCGAGTCTTTCGGCAAATGCTCATGACAAATACAGGGGACTCAGCACATGACGATGATCGAAACATGCATCCGTAATCTCACACGATCATTCCTCGCTTGCTCACACGTGAATGGCAAAAGACCCTCAGAAGAGGAACGTGCCGACACCGAGCAGGCAGTGAGGTATCTGTTGGCCATGATCTACGCAGCCAAGAACCATTTGCGCGCAGAATGGGGTAGCACGATACCCTTCTTGCTTACCAAGTCTCCTGGAGATCTCGCTCGCCACCGAAGGGAGAGCACCTCTGTCCACAAGCCTGAATATGAGGACTTGCTGCCTTCCAGGATCAGAGGATATGAAGATCAAGGCTTGGGTCTACTTTTGCAGCTGAGCATGAAGGTCGAGAGCTACATCAAGCGTGCCCACGATCGAGGCTGGTACCACTCACCTCAAGCCAGCCAGATGACTGTCCAATTGAATCAGCTGGTCTCTGCTTACGGGAGCATGGAAACCATTCATTTGACCCCACTACCGGTAGCTTATTTGATCCACATGCGTCAGGTTTTGGCACTTTTTGGAGGCGTGTTGCCTTTCGCACTGGTGGAAGAAATGGGCTGGTATGCCGTTCTACTGGTTAGCCTTGTGATGTTCACGTTGTATGGTGAGTCGGTCATGCCTCGGAGAGCCTTATCATGCTATCTCCGTAAACTCAAAATTTGTGGTTGTATGCTAATATGTTTTAGGAATCGAGGCCATCGGTGCCCAGGTATGTGAAAAGCTTCAAAACTTTATTTGATTGCACTACACTTCACACCCATGCAAGCCCATTGTTCGTGAAAGCACCGCCACATCGAAGCTGACAAAGTTCTCCTGCAGCTCGAGGATCCTTTCGGCTATGACAAAGCTGATATCAAGGTCGACGCCATCGTCGAGGATCTCAGGGTGCGTGTTTCTTCACAATTACAGATCCATATGTTTCACTACAGATGCAAGCTCAATTCTCGATCACAAGCACTGATACGTTCATCATCTAATAGGTGGAGACAAGCGTCTTGATCGCCGAGTGGAGAAGAGGCTCGGACATGTTCACCGGATAGATTTGCACGCCTTGCGCTATGGTCACGACATACAAAGCTGGCGCAGATCGCCTAGCTGTACATCTGTAATATGCGTTGAATTATCAGTCTCAGGGAACATAGGACAGCCACAGGCAAATGCAAGAACTGAACACACGACTACCTGACTAATGTATGTTTTAGACCAAATTTGTCAGTGGTAATGTGCCCACAAGGCTTGAATCCTTCGACGTCGGCAATGCTCAGATGGCCCATTTTGTGCCGCGCAGATATGCCGACGCACACTTGGCCGCAGCGGCTGCCGAACACAGTCTAAGGTTGAAGCGCCCAGCGGGCCCGCGCACAGACCTTATCGACGGATGATTTCGGCCGCTGCGAATATAAACGCCACAATCAGCTATAACAGAGAAAAAGGAAAGGAGTAGCACACACTATTGATGGCAGGTACTGTAGCTCGTGGAGCTATCTGCCGTACAGTCGGTACACGGCAGTCGTGGTCCTTCCTACTCGGAGCTCACGTCGTGCTGAACTTGTGCGAATACCTGGCTCCCTGGTAGCCAGACACTCGGTTGGCGCACGCGAGATGACGATCACCCCTGCTCGACAGTGGCAAGGAAGTACGTCGAGACCACGCATGAGCATTGGACATTTTTGCAATATCCTGCCAGGAACGAGGAGCCTCACGCGGGTACGACGTGCACCCTCAGCATGCAACTATTGCACTGGCCTGGCAGTAGTGCCTCCCGTCGGCATTTCGAAGAGTGTTGCTTGTCTATGACGGTGCTCGCTCTGGAGCTGAAACACGTCGCTGTCCCGACAATCGGAAAACTCGATCCTTGGATATGCTTGGGACGTTTCTGCTTTTCGAGATGCATTGGCTGAACCTTAATCTGTAATCTGACAGGTCTGCAATAGATTGGATGCGGGGGAGTCTGACAGTGACAACACCAATTTCTGTCAGCGATTATTCAGAATCTTGCTCTGCGTCGTAAGTTGGGAAAGTGTGCGCTGAGGCGATATCCGCCTCGTTTACAGCCTTTGTTGCGCTACGATCACCGTACGCGCATGCTTCGATGAGAGAACCGGAAGACAAGGCCGCCCCATCGATTGATGTGACACGATATCTGATCTACCTGCTAGTTCGCACTACTGCGGCTGAGAATGGTCCCGAGCTGGTCGCAAGCCCCTGCTGAAGAGTGGAGTTGAAGAAGTTCGGTAGCATTCAAGGGTCCTGTTTGTAAGAAAGCGCGGACTAGCCGAGCTAGTGTGCATAAAGATATGCGCGTTGAAGCTTAAATTCTGGACCTGACGATCGTTTAACCACCTACGGCCTCGCCTCGAGCACAAGAAGAGCTATGGCGTTTGGCTCTGAGACGACGGGTCTTGGACTTCGGATCTTCAGCCCCGTCGTTTGAAGGTCTGTGAGCTGCTGCAACCTAGTCTGGGCGTTCAACATAGGTTCTTGCGGGCGTGCTCTGGCGTTGTTTAGGCGGGAGAGGCGATGGATCACATCCCCTTCGTCGCACGTGTCTGCGAGCTATTACAAGCATCCTGCTCGCGTGCTTCCATTCCGTATCTCTGGACCTGATCTCATTTCCATTCGTTTCTTCAGCACTCCGACCTATGTCACTCGTTTGTTCATAATGCCTGGCAACATTATCAATCTTACTCCAGCCGATGTGTTGGCCTGGCCAAAACCGAACTATGAGGATCCTGTGCGACGGACGTGGATGCCGATTTTCTCTGGTATCACATTCGGTGCTGCAACTCTAATGGTCGCTACTCGGTATTGGTTGCGTATCCGAGGCCATGCAGGAAAGCTTGGCTTAGACGATGTAAGCCCTACATACAACGCGTGACGATGTGACGGCCTATAACTGACTACTTTAAGTTGGTGCTCTTCCCAGGATGGCTGGCTTCGGTCATGTTCACAGCAGTCACCATAGTGTATGTCACTTGGGCGCAAGGCGACAGACATATCTGGGACATTTCACCCGGCAAGCGTGAGCCTCTAGCACTTTGTCTGTGGCTCGCTGAGTTTGCCTTCCTCGTCTGCGGAGGATTCACCAAGGTGTCCGTCTTGCTGTTCTACCGCCGCTTGGTAGAGGGAACATACAGTAAACTGTGGAAATGGCTAGTACTGTTTGCGATCGGCTTCACCATCGCATACACCATCGCCTTCTGTATCATGCTTCTGATCAATTGCACGCCTACCGAAGCATATTGGAGAGCGTTCGATCCGGTCTATGCCACGACTCAGAGTTACACATGTCTCGACACCAAGATCATCAACACTCTTGCTGGTGTTTTCGCTGCAGCCAGTGACCTCTACGCCGTTGCTCTACCCTGCATGATCACCTGGCATTTCTCGGTCCCTAAGGCGCAGAAGATCGCGCTGAACGTTATTTTCTGCCTTGGACTACTCGTGGTCGCTGCTAGTGGTGTGCGAACGTACTACCTGATGGGTTCGTCTTATTGCGCTGCTTGCTTTCCATGTTCCATCTGCTGACCCATCTCTACAGTCACTGGTCACGAGTCCGACGTGAGCTGGAACATTTTCGACCTCTTTCTTTGGGCAACTCGAGCTGCAGCTCGGCATCATGTGTGCCGCCGCTCCCTCCTTGCGAGTATTCTTCAGACGCTATCTTGGCAACAGCTCTGCCTCACGCGCATTCAAGTCTGGTGGAAAGTCAACAGGGCGCGGAACACCTGGGCCCACCACATTGGGCAGCTCAGTGGGACCGGACAAGTCTATCACCGTCGTTCGAACGACGCATGTCACTTCGAACGATGGAAGCGACCTCCACACCAATAAGAAACCGTTCGAGGAGTCTCTTGACACCGTTGGAGAATCCAGTGACGGAAGGGCCTGGTCTCCGACCCCAAGTAAAGAGCGCCTCACTCGCATGTCCGAAGATGAGGACGCAATCGCGATGCAGGATATGACTTGGAAGAACCCGGGTCGTTCACGGTGGAGTGGAAAGTTTTGATTTGTCTAGAAAGATACACAAAAATATCCCTGACGTAAGGGCTGGTATTCGCGAACTACAGAAGCATCTCTCACGATGTAAGAGAATAATGATTAATTGAGAGCCACGTAGCGAGGTTCAAGAGATGAGCGTTCTCAGCGCAAGAACCGTCAACTCTCAGGTGTCATGGGATACTGCCACGTCGTTTGCGCCGTTTGCAAATGAGGACCTCAAGTACCAAGCATCCATGGTCCTTCCGATGATAAGTCATCGTTGTGAGCATGTTTCCGATATGGTAATGGATCGGTGCCACGAGCTATCATATGACTTACGATGTCGTGGCATGTTTTATGAGACAAGATTAGAACCAACAGCTTACGATGTGTAAGTGGAGTATTGACTCTTCAACGTCTGTTTCACGACCGCTATCTTGCACAAATCATGGTTGATCACTACGAATCAGTCATGATAAGTCATCTTCAGGGGCGGCTCATTGCCGAACCCACGTGGCTTGGAAAGTTGTGCAACGATTAGGGCTCGATGATGGCTCAACCCTACCTGTCATTCTTTAAGCATACATGTAATGTTGTTGGAGGTCTGCCTATGCTCGCCCTATTTTCACCTACTATACACAAGTCGTGAAAGATGTGCTTCCCTAATTGAGACAGCTCATGTCTTAATGTCGTTCTGGTTCATTTACGCGGCGCCGCTAAAGTCGTTCGTATCTCGTACCTCCGTAACTCGACCTTTCGCTTGCTAGCCGGACTTCCGGCGGCAAGTCTAGTCCGCGTGCCCTTGACTCGAACATTTAGCCGCGCGACTCAGTGTATAGATCCAACCACGTGAAGCAAAGTTTAGCACGTTAACCATTGCGATGGGAGGAGAGAACGGGCCAAGAGGCCTGGGTGGCAGAACTGGTATGTACCATTGCTGACCCTGCTCTGTGGTATCACATGGACACTAGCACCTGACACTCCCAGATTGGAAAGATAGCTAACGACCGACCAATGGGGTTGTAGCCTCTACTGTGAGTGAGGAGACGCCAACGTGGCTATAGGCTATAGCCACGTTAGTGATCTTCAACGACTATGGTCCAGATCAGACGATGTAGCTCGCGCAGGCACGCCCAAAACCTAGGAATCGCGAATGCCTAGATGCGTTACCTCCTGATTCCCGCATTAAATCTGTTTAGGTCTTTTGCTTGAGAACACGTCTACGCGGCGCTCTTTCGCCGAAACCATCGCAACAAGACGAACACGGCGTACGCGACATTGATCTTCAATTGGGGCTGAGACAGCATAATACTCATGTTTTCGTGCCATTTGACATGAACCTTCCTATTCCTTGGTTCTGTTACCAAAGTATCGGTTTCCAAGCCACGGCATGTTGCGAGCGATCCATGTATCAGTGCCGTCGGCGGGTCTGAGGACTCATATATAATACGTTCGGATCGATGTGCATATCATCAAAGATGGCATCACAACTTCAACTCTCCCTCGAAACCTCCTGCGCTCTCGAAGTTCGCCCTCAAAGAGGTCACGGAGGTCTCACCCTCCATGACCGCCCAACCATCATAACCCGGCCCAGCCTTTTTGACCGCATCATGCACATCGGAGAAGCGAGGAGCCCACTTGAAGTGCCGGTGCTGCCACTTCTCGCAATTTGGTGTGGCATTCCCACTTTCCTGTCCGCCTTCTTGCTTTCTCAATCGTGCCTCTTCAGTGGCCGCATCGTCCACAGCGCCCTGCTGAGGCAGCTCCTGGAAGCATGCGCCCTTGCCCCAAGTGTTCTGGAGCATCTTCGTCCAGCTGATCTTGCTCTGTAAGACGCCCTTCTTGACAGGTACATTGACGCTGTACAGTCTCGAATCACCCCAAGTGGCGTTCGCAGCAAGCCACTCGCACACACGGACACCCTGTGCACAGCTCTCCGCCACGACATCAGGCAAATTGTCCCTGTTGGTGAAAGCGAAAGACAATGCAATTGCACGGTAGCCGCATTGCGTAGCTTCGAGTGCGGCGCCTAATGTGCCAGATGACAGTGCAAAGAGTGAACTGGTGTTACGACCATAGTTCGGGCCCGAGATCACGAGGTCGACAGGGCCACGCTCCTGGAAGAAATAATTGAGGCCTAGTTGAGAGCAGCTGGCAGGGGTAGAGTTTACGAGTACCCAAGGGTGGCTACCATTATCTTCCTCTGTGTAGCCCTCAGTGTGAGTTTCGGGGTTGCTGCCTGGAGGGAAGTAGAAAGTGGTCTGTATGTCCTGACCGACGATGTGTGCTTTGCCGATCCATGAGCGCTGAGTATTAGGGACAATGACTGACACTGTGTGCCCTGCCTTCTCTAGAGCGCCAACAAACGCGAGAATGTACGGCGATGCCTGAGCTGATGGTGGGCCATCGTCGTTTGTGACCTGGTTGTGTCATTGTCAGCGTCCACTATGACAAGAGCATACCAGGGTCATGTACGAGTATATGCATTTTTGCTTGTGACGTTTGATGTACAAGTATGTGTATATGTATGCGGCATCAGAGGATTATCGGATGACGATGGATGGCCTTGGACCGAAACTGGGGATGATGCAATTCGAAGTGCTCAAGACGCCCAGAAATCCAAGTTCCACGGGCTCTAAATGCTCTTCTGTTTGCGATACATACCCCATGTCGGCAAACCACGGTACCTTATACATACTCATATATGGGCATTGTAGACCACATGATAATTGAATACAGAAATCTAGGGCTGACACGGTGTAACATCGTCTGGAGTCATCTTCACATGTGGGTCGAGCCCAAAGTACGCAGACTTATGGTTGTTACTCATATATTTGCATATGACATCTGGACGGAAACAGCACATCCTGCCATAGAGGAAGGTTCAGGTTAAAAATTCAAAGGAAGGAAACTTCTGTTGCTTCTAACAGTCTCTGCGGGGTGTAATAGAGCCCTGTACCTATATACGCCGAAAACAGCACAAGGCAACATCGACGCATGTGTAGACTTTTGAGCCGTATCGTAATGCTCCAGAATTCGAGATCTCGAGCACGCGCCGAATGATTGAAACGCTTCTGGATACAGTTGTATTTTTGAGAACACGGCTGAGATTCAAGGCAGGAGTGCAAGCCGCCGAGACATGATCTCCGCAGTCGTAGCTCCGATGTCGTCAAATGCATTGAAACATTGGTCAGCTTCATCGTCCAAATATACACGAGCAGCCAGGGCAAGCCCGTCGGCATTTCTCCTCACCCGCATATCCTTGTGCGTTTGGAGCAGGGTTGAAACCAATCCGTAAGACTCAAGACGTTAGTAGTTTCGATCATGCTGCGGTATTGAAGCAGTATCCCCACTTGTGTCCTCACGATGGTGAGGACAAAAGTCAAATGCTAAGTTCGTGAGGACGAAGTCCAATAGATTTCTATAAAGTCTTCCAGCCAAATTGCCGTTGGCCCCCGGACGATCAGCATTGATTAGCTTTAAGGTGCCCGCATTCAAGTTCTTGCAAATTTCCAGAATCGTTATGCCACCTTCCTCAGACCTGATCTCGGTGCAAGACATCCCAGGCGCTGGACGTGGAGTCCTTGCACAAGGACAAATATCCGCACACACGCATGTTCTCACGTCTCCTCGACCCGCAGCGCATGTGATTTTTCGGCAATATCGAAAAGAAGTTTGCGCATACTGCTTTGGATACGATCGTGGACGGACGCTTCCTGTACGAGACAGTGATACTGGCAAGGTCTTTTGCTCGCGAAAATGCAACGAACAATGGAGTGAAGATGAGGGACAATTGGGTGTAGAATCATGGCAAGGGTTGGAGACGTTCGTACGGTCGAAGACCAAATCGATCGTAAGCACGTTCAGCCAGGCGTCGGTAGGCTCAAAACCCGGCGAGCAGGCTGTCTTGTCGACATGGGAAGAAGCGGAAGAGCTGGCGTCGATGCATCGCAAAGCCAGATGCTCGAATGCATCGGACTCGGGACCGGGAATCAAGGCGGACAGAGAATACCGTAAAGCGTTACATCACGTTTGGACACAGCCAGTAGACCCAGACATTCTGGGCTACCTTCTGTCGGGCATCCTTTTCCATCGAAATTTCCCAGAGCAATGGGAGTCCGAAGTAGCGACTCTTGCCATGGACTCTGAACCGTACAGAGATAATGCCGATCTTGAGGCGCATTGCAATGCGTTCTTGCAGCTAGTCGCTACCATCCCGCGCGATCTCATACCGAGCTGCACAGCTCAAGTCTGCCAGACACTCGTCAACGCCACAAGTCACAACTCCTTTGGCATCCGAGCTGGAGGCGAGGACGCGGAAGAATATATGGGCTATGCGCTGTTTCCAGCGGCAAGTTACTTCAACCACTCATGTGTTCCGAATATCACAAAGAAGCGAGAAGGACGGCAGTGGGAGTTCCGGACAGCGAGAGGTGTCGCAGATAGCGAGCAGCTGTGCATCACCTACCTTGGTGGAGATGAAAGGGACCTGAATGTTATGGAAAGAAGAGAAAGGTTGAGGAGCGTCTGGGGATTTATATGCATGTGTGATAGATGCCAGCAAGAATCTGCCGAGTCGTAGGAAAGTATTCAACGCGGAACGCTCCATCATGCGTTCGCTCGCGATCAGAATTCAACCACAGATACATGTATGCACTGCTGCGCTTGCGCTCGCGCTCTCAACAGTCAAGTCTTTCAGCGTGGGGCATGGAAGTACTGTCGCATGCTTCTAAGCTAATGCTACCTCCTGCTTTGCTGCTGACATACGGTTAATGGAATCGTCGTGGGAGAGATGCATGTCATCGAGCAGAGTAAAACATGCAGAATTGTGGCTGTGAAATCGTGAAAGGTAAAACGTCCCAATGACGTATAAGCGCATGTGACAAGAGACACAGGCACATCGTACATCAAGAAAGCATACATAGCCATGCTGTTACTACAATCATACCATTCACGACAGCATCTTCCATCGTTGAGCTTGGGCGTGCACGAACTGTGAGCTGCACAATATGGCACCAAACGAAGAATTAGCAGTATCGATCTGCGACTCGATTGCGGGTCAACACAACGACGACAACCATTCCATGGCCGAAGGAGTTTCCAAGTATTTCGACAAAAGCAAATTGGTCTTCACGTGTCCTCATGAAGAACAATTCAAGTCTCTTCGCGAACACTGGAAAATTGGGGAAGACAACTACCTGGAAAGCTTCAAAGGCAACGACAACAAAGATGCGAAAGGCAGCGCTCTCATCTCAATAGGCGACATGGGCTTCTCTGGCTCTACCTTTTTCAATACTTCAGACGGCAAGTATCTTGTGAAGAGTGTCCCACGGCACTTTGAGCATTCTTTCTTCAAAGACGAAATGCTTGTACCTTATGCAGACCATATGAATCGCAATTTGGACTCCTTGCTGGTCAGAATTACAGATTTCTTGGAGGCCAAGAGCAATGTGAGCTCGACTCTTGGGTTATCACCTGCGCATCATATCGTGATGGAAAACACGAAATTTGGCGAAAAGGATGACAAAAGGAGCGACGCCGAGTGGCAGACCTGGGACCTCAAACCCATGTCGTACTTCTATCCCGAGCGCGACGTGGCAGGCGGCGCTCTGACATCTGAGGAAACGAAGGATAAGCTTGCTGATGATTTCTCGGGAAATCTCATACTTTCGCTCGATGATGCAGAGGATCTAAAAGCAAACCTGCAGAAAGATACCGCCTTCCTTGCCAAATCCAACGCTGTGGATTATTCGCTTTTCCTGGTGCGAATTCCTTTGAGCCCAGAAGATCCCGAAAATACAGCAGACGGTGCGCCAGATGTACCTGTTGAGCCTCCGATCGTGCCTCCTGGGCCACCTTCATGGAGGACAGGCGTCAAGTCCGCAGATGGAAAATACATCTATCGTGCATGCCTGTTGGACTTTTTCTGGGCGAAGCACAAAGTGCACGCACAGGCGATGACCGGCTTGATCAAGACTTACAATCTTGTCGGCAACCAAGGGCCCATGAGTGTTACCACTACCAGCGACGAGTATCGGGAGCGGTTTCTGAAGATGTGCGAGGAGATGATTGAAGTCAAATGAAGCTACCCTTGAAGACGGGTGATCTTCTCAATAGCCAGCTTTCGATAATGTTGATAATTGACACAAGCGAACTAGTCGTGTTGTCAAGAGTGCTGCTGGTTCATGGTCATTCCGCAGAACGGTATTAACCAAACTTTCGGCGAATACAATCGTACATCTCAAATCTGTCAGTGCTCAATCCGACTGCCCTCCACCAAGCGCAAGCCCCAATCTCGGGGTTTTGAGTAGAGTAGAGTCTTGATGGTTGAGATCTTCAATCGACCGAAGGGTCGCGCCGGTAAGAATGGTCGTACATCTCTAAGGTGCGGAGGAGCAAACTGAATCACCAATGTAGACTTCAAGAGTGATGGTGTTCCTTGCTCTGAAGAACAAATGCGACATGAACATGTTCCATGACAAACTTAAAAGAAAACAGGCGCGCACCGCTTTACATGTCATTCTCATTGCCACTTATTATTCAAACATGGAAAGATAACAGATGATCCCTGCGTATCTCAGTGATATCGGCTACTGCGGCATTTTGGAGCATTATCGGAAGCTGCGGCTGCTGCGGCGATTCTCTCCGAGGCAGATACAAGAATGAAATGGCCGAGACGCGCTGATTTGTCCCTTCGATCGAGTAATACACGCCTCGACGATACGGTGCTGGTCCCGTTGTGCTCTATGAGGCCATGACCATTGCGAAGGAGTCATTGAAGCTGCGTTTGCAGGCCAGCAACTTGTAGGCGCAACATGCAAAAATGAAGGCATACAGCAATTGAAGGCCTCTCTTCCCCAGCTTCCCCGTCCTCTCCGGTAAACAATCTTGAATGGTCAAATCCATGATGGCCGGCCCAGCGCAATAAGCCGAGGCGAAAGCTCAACGTCATCAGGTGTCTCGCCCGTCATGTGCAATCACAAGCCGGCGCCGAAGCTGAGCTCCACTGCCCCGAACACACGCTCAGGGTACAACTCACTGCGGCATGTGCGGTGCGGAAGACAATGCGAGAGAAACATAGCGGGGCAGCCCTTCACCAGCCTTTCCTCGGTACAGTGCTGTCAAGCTCTACGTCGCGCAGATCCGTGACGACATATAAGTATTGGAGATGCCCGGATTATCGCTGATGGCATCACTAGTAGACGACTCTTCATTTGTATTGATATTTCATCGATAACCTCCATCTATCTAATCTTTTTTCGATAACACCCCACAGGAACAATTATCACCAAGTTGTCAACCACAATGCCTACACCTTACCAGCCTGAGCAGACGCTCAAGGATGTCAACATCCTCGGCGAGCTCAACAACGAACAGAAGAAGGTCCTCTCCAAGGAAGTCAGCGTCTTCCTCGCGGTCCTTCACCGTGCTTTCAATGCCAGGCGCAAGGAGCTCCTCCACCGTCGTGTGATCAGGCAAGCAGAGCTCGACAAGGGCAACCTTTTGGACTTCCTCCCGAGACAAAGCACATCCGTGAGAACGACACATGGAAGGGAGCTCCCCAGCACCTGGTCTTGTCGACCGCAGAATCGAGATCACCGGACCCACAGACAGGAAGATGGTTGTCAATGCGCTCAACTCCGATGTCTGGACATACATGGCAGACTTTGAAGGTTAGTAGCTTGTATGAAGCTCGTACACTTACAATGCTAATACCTCACCAGACTCAAGTGCACCAACTTGGGACAACATGGTCAATGGCCAGGTCAACCTCTACGACGCCATCCGCAAACAGGTCGACTTCAAGCAAGGCGAGAAAGAGTACAAGCTGCGCACCGACCGAGTACTGCCAACACTGATTGCGCGTGCTCGTGGCTGGCACTTGGAGGAGAAGCACTTCACTGTCGACGGCGAGCCCATTTCTGGCAGTCTGTTCGACTTCGGTATCTACTTCTACAACAACGCTGAGGAGCTCGTGAAGCGCGGCACTGGCCCATACTACTACCTGCCTAAGATGGAGAGCCACCTCGAGGCCAGGCTCTGGAACGATGTCTTCAACCTTGCCAAGACTACATTGGCATGAAGCGTGGTACCATCAGAGGTACCTGTCTCATTGAGACCATCCCGCGGCATTCGAGATGGACGAGGTAAGCCTGCTTGCAGAGCAATGGAGAGACATACGACTAACAAATGCATAGATCATCTACGAGCTTCGCGACCACTCTTCCGGCCTCAACTGCGGCCGCTGGGACTATATCTTCAACACCATCAAGCGTTTCCGCAACAACCCCAACTTCGTCGTGCCTGACCGCAGCGCAGTCACCATGACTGTTCCGTTCATGGATGCTTACGTCAAACTTCTCATCAAGACTTGCCACCGCCGCGGTGTGCACGCTATGGGTGGTATGGCCGCTCAGATCCCCATCAAGAACGACGAGGAGGCCAACAAGAAGGCCATGGACTCTGTCCGTGCCGACAAGCTTCGTGAGGTACGTGCTGGCCACGATGGCACCTGGGTTGCCCACCCTGCTCTCGCTGTCATTGCCGCCGAAGTGTTCAATGAGCACATGCCGACTCCCAATCAATTCCACATCCGCCGCGAAGAGGTTGAAATCTCCGCCAACGACCTGCTCAACATGAACGTACCTGGCAAGATCACCGAGGAGGGTATCCGCAAGAACCTCAACATTGGTCTTGGCTATATGGGGTTGGCTCCGCGGGTTGGATGTGTACCCATCAACTACTTGATGGAGGATGCTGCCACTGCCGAAGTGTCCCGCTCACAGCTGTGGCAATGGTGCAAGCACGGCGTGCCCACCGCCGAAGGCAAGAAGATGGACAAGAACTACGCTCTCCAACTTCTGCACGAGCAAGCTGCCGAGCTCGAGAAGAGCGCTCCCAAGGGCAACAAGTACCAACTTGCGGCTAAGTACTTCGCCACTCAGGTGACTGGCGAGGATTACGCCGAGTTCTTGACCTCGTAAGTTGAACTTGATGAATATTCAGTTAATAGGAATCATGCTAACAGCGTCACAGTCTTCTCTACAACGAGATTACCAACGTAAGTACTAAGGTTGCTGCTTCGAAATTGTAAAGAACATAATGGAACAAAAGGTTGGGGCGAAAACGGATCAGACTGTACGAAATAACGACCCAGGAAATTAAGTCAGTATAATTTGCGCAAAATTGACAGAATGTTGCACTATTTATCGGCTTGCATCTTTGTTTTTCTTGTTGTCGGTTTCCTATAAAACACAGGCTGACCGTTCCATTTCTCTTGACCAGACTAACGCCTCTCCATTCCCTGCTGTCAAGCTTTGATCAAGTATACACACAAGAATGCGGCCGCGGATGCCAAAATGAGCGGCGCAAGCGTTTTGTTGATTGATTGTACATATCGTATTTATTTACTATTCCTATCCTTCCAACGATCGTCGTTCAAATGCCGCTGTCAATATCCCGTTACAACTGTCAGACTCCATGAAACTAAAAGCCCCACGTGGAGAGAGCTTGCAGCGACTGGATCTGCCGCGTTGCTGGCGCGAAGCGACTTACCCGAGCTGGCCGAGGGTCTCTCACAATGCCGAGCACAGGTCAGGCGGCTTTGGTATATCTCTCAGGGCTAGCCGATGTCTCGTATAGGAGTGTAAGTGCAACAGGATCTCGTCATTCACTTGTACATTAGTCTTGCCCTCTATTCACCGAGCCTTTTCTCTGGTCCAAACACAATTTTACCCATAGACCCACAGAATACACCATGGCTCTCGGTGAGCAAGTCCGATAGCCCACTATCTATCAGTCCAACGTGCTAACATACATGGACATCTAGCTGGAGCAGCGATCGCAGCAGGCGCAACTGCCGCTGCTGCCTACATAGACGCAAAATATCACATTGGCAAAGACATTGCAAACATCAGAACTTACCGGGGAGTTGCAAAAGACGCACAACGCAAGGCGAAGGCCAACAAGTGGTCGCTATGGTACGCTTTCGAAGAGACGGTTGAGAAGCAAGAGAACAAGATCGGATTGTGGTACCGCCCTCAACCCACGGATCCTGCGGTCGAATACACATGGAGACAGATCTATGAGCAGAGCTGCAAATGGGCGCAGTTCCTGCAAGACAATGGCGTGCAGTCGGGCGAGCTGGTTGGCACTTATCTGATCAACTCGCCACAGTTCATGTTCAACATGCTCGGCAGTTGGTCCATTGGCTCAGCTCCTGCTTTGATCAACTACAACCTTGGCGGAGACGGCCTGGTGCATTGTCTCAAGGTCGCGAACAGCAAGGTGCTGATCGTGGACTCGGCATCTGATTGCGTGGAACGGATCGAGGAACAGCGGAGTCGCATTCAGAATGAGCTGGGCATGCGGATCATCATTCTGGACGAAGCTACAAGGGCTAAAATCGATGCGTATCCTGCGACACGACCGGACAATAAGTTCCGCGACGGCGTGACTCCCGACTTCCCAATCTTCCTCTTCTACACTTCTGGCACCACTGGTCACCCCAAAGCATGCGCTTTCCCGACTGCGAAAGCTGGCGTCCTCGGAATCCCGCGCCTTGTGACCACCGGTCTCAAGCTGGTGACAGATGGTACGATTGTATGCCTCTGTACCACGGTACAGGTTGCACCACTGCGGTCGGCTGCATGATGACTGGCGTGACTCTCTGCGTTGGGCGCAAGTTCAGTGTACGCAACTTCTGGCGGGACATCCACGATTCGGACTCGAACGCTTTCGTCTATGTTGGTGAAACCGCACGCTACTTGCTCGCTGCGCCACCATCGCCTCTAGACAAGGACCACAAGCTCAAAGCCATGTACGGTAACGGCATGCGACCCGATATCTGGCGAAAGTTTCAGCAACGCTTCAACATTCCCTGTGTCAATGAGTTCTTCAACTCAACAGAGGGCATGCTTACCCTGCTCAATGTCTGCAATGGTCCGTTCCACGAAGCACACGTCGGTCATCAGGGTGCCATCCAGCGCTGGCAAACCCGCAACATCTACGTGCCCGTAGAGATCGACCACGAGAACGGTGAGCGGATCTGGCGAGACCCCAAGACTGGCCTGGCACGCCGAAAGACCTATGACGAGGGCGGAGAGATTATCATCCGATGTTCTTCAGAAAAGGATTTCGTTGGCTACTGGAACAACCCCGAAGCAACGGCCAAGCGCTTTGAACGCGACGTCTTCCAAAAGGGTGACTTGTACTACCGTACTGGAGATGCGCTCAGGCGTGATGCCGACGGCAGATGGTTCTTCCTCGACCGTCTCGGCGACACGTTCCGCTGGAAGTCCGAGAATGTCAGCACAGCCGAAGTCGCCGAAGTGCTCGGCCGCTTCCCAGGGCTTCTTGAGGCAAACGTATACGGCGTGGAAGTGCCGAACCATGACGGCAAAGCGGGCTGTGCTGCTGTGTACATCCGCCCTGAAGAGCGTGACAGGTTTGATTGGCCGGGTCTGCTGCAGCATGCCAGGAAGGGCCTGCCGAAGTATGCTGTGCCTGTATTCATCAGGCTGATCAAGTCGCCGACGACTATGCATAATAACAAGCAGAACAAGGTGCCTTTGCGGAAGGAAGGCATCGACTTTGATAAGATTGCGAATGGTGAAGCTGGGCAGGAAGACCAGTTGTTGTGGGTACAGGGCGACACGTACGTTCCCTTCGAGCCTAAGGATCTCGCCTCTATTGGCGACGGTAAGGCGAGGTTGTAGATGAGATGAGATATCCAGCTTCCCTTTCATGTACACTTCTGCCAATTTACCCAGTCGACATCCATCATAACAAGATGGTCAATGGTTTCACTATATCACTCATCCGTAGATTCGACCTCTTCAGGCTCGAGTGTCGCAACAAAGCCTCTTGGGTAGGCTCGTTATGTTCATGGTGAATGCCATGGAGAGAGGTTTGGTTGATATATTCGCAACTTCCACTTCTGCATTGACAACATCGAGCAGGAACAGTCAAGAGTGAAGTCTTGCAGAGTAACGGGAAGGAGACGACCAAACATCGCCCGAGCACATGCCACGTCAACAAGTCAACCCGACTTTCACCGTTTCATCAGACGCACCTCGACGCATCGTACAGCATTATCAGCAGCAAGCATTCTCACTTGCGTCATTACACATTATTCGACTCTCAGGCACGTGGCTAGGCCGGCTTCTCAAAACCAAATCTCAGCCTTTCCCAAACCTCTACTCGGCCCACGATAGAATCGACACCACCAGCCTCCAACACCATGGCTACTCGAGCGGACTGGGAAAACCACCTCTGCGATGGCGTCTGCGGCGGGAACTGCGAGAATTGTGTAAGTATCGCGACTCTTACTCGCAATCATCTGTAACTGACCCTCGACTAGATGGGAGCATGGTTCTGCACTCCCTGCCTCTACGGTCGCGCGTCCCAGCGCCTTTCCATCTTCCCGAGCAACGACGAGAACCGCCTTCACACTTGCGACCCGGACTGCTGGCTGTTCTTCATAGCCGCCATAACATGCGGCGTACAATTTTTCCCAATGATGTTCAAACGCCAGCAGTTGCGCAAGACCTTCAACATCGAAGGCAACATCTGCACCGACTGTCTGGTAACTCTGCCTCGCCCGCTACAATTGCGACTAAGTTTCTGACGTTGTTGTCGCAGGTCACGTGCTTTTGCCAGCCTTGCTCTATCGCTCAAATGAACACCGAGATGAAGAAGCGCTCAGAGATGGCGCACCTGAACCTGCAGCAGCAGCAAGGATACCTGCCTCAGACACAGGGCATGGTCTACCAGCCGCCGCAAGAAAGTCCAGCTCGCAGTCGACAACACTCAGCCAGCGACCACTCAGCACTCGGCTGTTCAGCCACCGGTCTCTCAGACGCTAGCCTATCATGCACAATAGAGCTCAGCGGCGTATCAAAGACCTGTCGCCACAATGCTCTGTTCCTTTCCTTCTCTACTTCCACCTCGTATCCGAGAGCGCAACACACAACCCGTCAACCACAACCTGAGCTCCATCACTTCTCTGAATCGAGATCGATCCTCTTCCTCATTCCTCTTTGTTCACGGTGCATATCCGCTGCACCAATGTTTATGGCGAGGGGCGCTTCATCGGCTTAGCACGCCGCATAACAATTATTTTTTGTGCTTCAACGGACGGGTAATTGCTACAACGGGGAGTTGTTTCGCGGGCGGGTAGGGTATATGGCAAGATTACCTGTAGACAAGACAAATCATCCGAGACTGTTCTTCATCCTCAAGCGTGATGTTCACGTAGCGCTACTCGTGATTCGTGGCAAGTTGAGCAAAGCTCAAGGGCTTTTCCTGATATTTGTAGTATGACAATGCAAAAGCATGGGGTATCGTTATGTTTATGAGCTCGCCGTCTTGGGCCATGGCAGCTGATAGCGCAGCAATCGTGTCAATCTCAGTTTCCGTCATCTTCGACATCTTCCATCTGCACAGTCTTACTGTCGTCATGCTGCGAAGGTGGCTCGCCAATCATCTCGGCCATCTCCAGCTCGAATCTCCTAGCTTCTTCCTCCATGTCGATATCTTGACTCGTTGTTGTCGGCGCTCTGGCCTGCTGCTCCAATTGCTTGAACCGTTCTTCTTTTTCTCCAGCATCTGCCGCTTTCTGGGCAGCCATATACCCAGATTTCTCCAACCGATCCGCTTCCTCCGGTTCGAGCAAACGACCTTGGCCTTTCGTCCTTGCTTTTTGCGCCGCGACGGCGGACGGCATGAACCGAGTCGCCTCCTTCTTGAGATCTCTCAGTTGTGGTGCAGAAGAGTACACTGTCTGCGCGGGAGCTGCAGGCACAGGCTTTGCCGGTAGAGCATGCACTTGTCGTGGCTGGTTCGGAATCGGCGGTGGTGTATCTCTGGGCATTGGAATATTCCTCACTTCTGGGTCTGTCTCTGAGCCACTATCATGCGCCTCTTCCTCCCCTCGCCTTCGTTTACCCAGCCCTTGTCTCCGCTCGCGCTGTTCCTGTCTCGCATCGCCGCCATGATCTCTCCGCTCTGCAAACTTAGGCGCAGCATCTCCCAGAGCCTCGCGTGCTCGTCGCACGCCGCGGAGATCCTTTTCGAGCTGTGTGAGAGTTTCCTTGTCTTTTGGGCGTAGAGCGCCGCCCCTTCGAGTTCTTCAATTCATCGAACTTGTCGTTGTAATCGTTCTGGGTTGCGACGGGCGAGCTTCTCGTTTCGTTGTGTCTGGACTTGTTTCTTGTTTTTCGCTAAAGCCTTTTGCTTATCTGCTTGTGTTGTTGTGCGGCGACAGGGTTGAGTGAGCGTTCTTTCGGCATGATTGTGTGCTCGTAGAAGTATTTTGTTCCTGCTCAAGTCATTGTCTGTAGAGCTAGAACATCACCAACATCGCTTTGCATGTGATCGCGCGCGTCATCTGTAGGGCTTGGCGTTGCGGCTTCAACTTTTCCGTCAAGGCAGGAACATGCTTTGTAGATCGTGAAGGGCAATTGGATTCGACAACGCCGAGGAACGTGCAAATCATTGGGGTCTACTGGTCAATCAAATCCATCTTGTCAACATGGCCGACACCGCGAGCGCTCCCACTGGACTCTCGTTTCCTCGTACTACCTTTGCAAAGCTCACACCGGCGCCCTTTTTGCAAGCCCATCTTAAGCAACCCGAGCCGATCAGACCCAGTGGCCGGGAACCAAATGAGCTCCGGGAACCTGTGATCAACACTGGATCTCTTTCACACAGCAATGGCAGTGCCGTGGTCCGGCTAGGCGACACTTCTGTTGTATGTGGCGTCCGAGGCGAGATCCTGCTTGCCTCCGAGGTGCCACACCCTCCCAACGATCAAACACGAAAGGAAGATATGGTCGAGCATCTAGGCCTGCTCGTACCGAATGTGGAACTCAGCACAGGATGTTCACCAGCTTTCTTACCGGGAAACCCGCCTTCGAACTCGGCTCAATCTCTTAGTTGGAGAATCACTTCTCTTCTCCAGGCTTCTGATCTCGTCAACCCAGATGATCTCACAATCTCGTACACTGAACCCAAATCGGCCGATATGGGCCCCGACGAGGAACCCACTGTCACCATCAAAGCATACTGGACTCTGTACATCGACATTCTTTGCATCTCGCTCGATGGGAACTGCTATGATGCCGCTTGGATGGCGGTGATGGCTGCACTGAAAAACACTACTTTGCCGAAAGCTTGGTGGGATGCGGACCACGAGGTTGTTGTTTGTTCTCCATTTGCCAACGATGCCCAGAGGCTCACGCTCAATGGCTCGCCCAGCGCCACAACTTTCGCCGTGTTCTCTACCGCATCACCTTTGAAGCAACACTCGGAAGCCGAAAGCTGGGTCCTTGCAGATCCTGACAGCTTTGAGGAGGACATCTGCAAAGAGACTGTCGCTGTCGTGATCGACAATGGGAAACTGCTTAGAATCGAGAAGCATGGAGGCGCTCGCATAAGTCCACAGGTCATGAAAGACTGTGTCTCGGTGGCTACACAGGCATGGAAGGTAATGCAAGCTCTTGGTGGCAGCGTTTGAGGAAGACACCGTTCATTTGAGTGACGTGTACTGAAACTTGCAATGCGGATGCGGACACGACTCTCGACCAGAAGCTTTAGGCAGCCAGCACTGGCTCCGCGACCAAGCCCTGGAAGAGGCGTTTTTGGTTCGAAAGTAGTGCGGTCTAAGCTACGTGGAATTCGGTACCGACGTTATTTACCAAGTCGAAAGGAAGACACTGCGGTGCTACACGTCAGTTCTGCTTCGGGCGCTGGACGAGGACATGGACGCACCTAGAGAGCGGTGTGATTCCGAAGATGCTGGTCCTTTGGTCGCTGTCAGCGAGTGTGGCTGTGCTGCGTCAAACAGAAGACATCACCCTGTTCCCACCAGCAGCGTCTGAGGGACATGGTTCTGCTGCTCCATTGCAAATCATGATGGACACGTAGCATAATAGCATGGAGTGCGTGCACATCGAAGCGGTGAAGGGCAATCTGACTGAGCTTGAAACAGTCGGACGGATGTGATCCTCTGCGGATGCACCCATCCATCTAGCAGTACAACTGCAATCCAGACAACCGAGCGATCCGCGAAAGTTACTCTGGCATGGCATTGCTCTGCGGCAGCCCTATGCTAGTACCGCACTAAAGCCGCTCAAGCATGTATACAATCATCTCTACATAATGTGCCGCTCTTCCATCTCCCTGGTCACTTTCCTTGTCCACCGTCCACGTATTTCATCCAGCCAACGCCTGCCGCTGATGTCCACAAATACCCACCAATGTCCGCATCTACACGTAGATCACTTGCCAAAGCATTTCGTCCGAAACCAATGCTCAACCTTGGTCCTACTCAGCGGACGAGGCTTGTACAATTCGGATCCCCGGATTTGACCTTGGACAGCAGCTGATTCGACGCTGTGACTTTCCGCCTGACAAAGCGATCGGCACTCGTACTCCAGAAACACTTCAGCTGCGAATAGATCTACAATTGACCTCTACTCTTCGAGTCTTAACAGCGCCCAGCCACGATCTGCTTACTCTAGCCAACGGCGAGCACTGTACTTGTTCCAATGTGGCATGCGGAAAGTGTGCGCGGCCTGTGTTGGTACTGGAGTCCACCGCTGAGTAGCCGAGCAGTATGAGTCTAGGTAACAGCGTACTGGAAGCATTTATGTGCTCACGCACTCACCGCACTCTCTGCCTTGAGCAAACCGGAGACCCGATTACAAGATGTCGAGACAACCGAAGTGATTGCTGCCTCCGTGCCTATCACATCGTCTCGTCACAGTGCTTCATTCGTGTCGGTGGCAGATCTTATTCCGGCTTCGATCAGATACTCTATCATGGCATCGTCGTCGAAACAACCTTCAAAGCGGCCCTCTTCGACTGCTTCTCACCAGCAAGATATTATTCACCGCAAAAACGCAGTCAAGATCCCATGCGATGATTGCATACAACGGGCCAGTCAGAGATCCAACAAATCAGGCATAGAACTCTGCGACGAATGCACGAGACTACTACATCGGCCTCGCAGACGGCGCGAACAGACTGCCAATATCGCAGAATTCGTCGACGCACCGATGCAATAATCGACACTGCGTTGGGATCCCATTGACGCCTGTCTCTGTACCATGGAGTGAAGACCGAGAAGTGCAACACGCCCTACAATTCTTCATCCATCACAGCGCGCCTCAGCTCGCAGGATACTTCGACTCGCCCTTCTGGCAACGCATGCTGCTGCAAAGCGCACGCCACTCTCCAGCAGTCAAGCACGCTGTGGCAGCCATCGGCACGCTTCACGAGAAGCTATTAATAGGGAAAGACGACCAAGATGCCACAATCCAGCGGAAGACCAGATTTGCTCTCGAGCAATGCAACCAGAGCATCAAGCATCTCACGGAGCCCATGGAAGGCTCGAAACCACCAGACTTGAGACTCATGCTCACCACTTGCGTGCTGTTTACATGCTTCGAGGCAATGCAAGGTCACTGTGAGCAGGCCATCACGCACGCCAAGCAAGGCTACGCTTTACTACGGCAGTACGCGACAGACCCCAACAGCAATCCATTCGAAGCAGGCACATTCGCCGTCGAACTCGATCAGCTGAGCCTGATCATGCAACGGCTGCAAACACAGTCCAAAGGTCTCATGGCCAAGAATTACACGACCGTTGGAGAAGACTCTGGGCTGGGCGTTCCGAAGCCTGTGTTTTTTGAAGATCTGAGAGATGCCAGGACTGCGTTGGAATTGGTCATCAACCATCAGACTATCTACTACTTGGACCTCGACTTGAGCGACAACTTCTACGAGCTGATGTGCGCTAGTGGAGAAAAATGCATCATATTCACGGATTGGCTCAAAGGCTGGGAAACAGCTTTTTCGCAATTATTGCTCCGGAAAAGCGAGGTCATGACTGCGTCTGAGAGGAAAGGTGCCATGGTGCTCAAAGGTAAGCCTTTAGTGACCATCAATGAGAATTGACCATATTTGCTAACGATCCAAGCACATCACCTCGTCTGCGAGATCTTAGCAGAAGTCGACTTGACAGAAGGCGAGCTCGGCTGGGACAAGTTTCGACCTTCATTCATAGCCATCCTCGACCTCGCCGAAGCAGTCCTTGAGGACGATCCGCAGTCGAAGGCAAAACAACCAGCCGATCCTTCGGTCGCTCCCAAGACTCAGCTATGCTTCAGCTTGGGCATCGTCGACCCACTCCACGAAGTGTGTGCGCGCTGTCGGGATCCACTGCTCCGCCGACGAGCACTCGATCTACTCGCCCGTCATCCGCGACAAGACTGCATGTGGAGTTCATGGTCAGCGTGGAAAGTCGGCAAGTACATCATGCATCTCGAAGAAGACAAAAGCGGCACTCCGCCTCTCAAAGCCAGTGACATCAGCGTCGAGGATCGGGTCTCAAACGCGTGGTTCGATTTTTCCGAGGCGACCTCTGGCGGCGGTGGAAACACCACAGGACGCCTCATGTACCAGCGCATGAACATTCAGCATAGCCCGCGCGCAACTCTCAACCCGGGCCTGTTCGCTGGAGATCTTGGAGAGCAGCAGTTGGGACAAGATGTCAATTTCGCCCATGCGATGTTGGGCAGCAACTTCATCGATGCAGAGACGGCTTGTACGACTGTTTCGACCACGCCAACACTTTTTGAGGCCGAAGGAATTCAACAATTTGCAAGCATACCGACTTCGGATATATGAGTCCAAACAATCGACTGGTAGCCTCGACCTGTCCCTGGGCTCATGTTCTATCTGCAACAAGCGCAAGCGTACAGCATCTGCACACGTTGTCGAAGGCGCACAAACCTGTCGCGAGCGGTCGAAACATGACTCGTAGTATATGCAAAAGACGCACGCAAGACGAACAGGAACCAAACTCCAGAGATCACCATACGTCCGACCTCGGAATGTGTGGTTTCTACATTGGTATCGTCTGCAACGAGGGCACTGCAAAATGACGCCCAGATTATGCATCCACCCTTGCACGTCGCTATCCGCCCACAACGTCTGGATGGCTGGATGTCAGCGTCGCAGAACCGCTCACACCACGCCGCAGCGTTGCTGGTGGCACAGTGCCACAATATGGGTTCGTGCTGATGCACATCATTGCCACGTGGAGGAGACGACGCAGTGCCCGGTGGAGCTCGGCTGTCATTATGCACTCTGCAATGCGTGAAAGCGACAGGGCGAAGGTGTTGCACACGAAAGACCTTTGCGTGGTTTGGCTGTACAGGTCGGTGTATCAGCATCAACACGTGGCGAGGGAGGATTTCGCCCAATGCTGCACAATCCTGCATACACCTTACGAAGCCCTGCAACCCCCCACGGATTCGTCGGCAAGAGCCCGATTACTGCATCTGAACAGGTTGCATAAGTCGCGATCCCGATAACCGAGACACCGCTCGTTCGCGTGTGTCCTACCCTTCTTTCTCTCCGGCGACTGCTTGTGTTTCGGCGAGGATCACACCGTTGGCCCGCCACACACGCCGCGGGCATGTGCAGTAGGCCAGGATGAGGTGGGTGGTCAGATGCAGGCACGGCAAGGCACTGCAGGGATGCTGACGGCTGTGTGTGTGACGCACTGCCGAGCAGGACATGCAGCGGCAGGGATGTGTGTAGCCGTGAGATCGTGGCGTACGGGGGTGGTGGAAAATGTGAGAACTTGTGGTTTGGTGTTGTGATATCGTAGAAACAAGTCACTTCTTACCGGATCGATGCTGTATACATACACATAAATCTAATAGACTTTCCGAGTTCATATCGCTTGCAATGTTCTGGCCAAGGTTGGCGCTATAGACATTTAGTGCTCAAGACCAACAGCGGCGTCGCCATTGGCGTGCTCGCGGTGAAAGCTCCACCTTGGCCCGCGATCTGCTCAACCTCCTTGCATATGCCTCGCTGGCGCAGTGCTCTTTACGAGAGCACCCCGGCCATACTCCACGATGGGCCCCATAACGGCTTCTGGAGCATCGTCGCTCCGTGCAGGCGCGATCCGTGAAGCCGCTAGCAGGGCACAAAACGGCGATACCAGCCGCGCGCCGTGAGCCGAACAGGACTCCAGCCCGCGATGCCCTGAGCGCTATACTTCGCTATAGATGAATGGGACTCATGTGAGGGTCTGTACCGGGTAGGCGAGCCATCGCTTGCGCCATCGTGGGCACTTGCAGCTGCGAAGGAGCAGGCGAGAGGACGCTTGGACGACACAGTGCAGTGCAGGGCAGACGAGCCGCGCGCTCTTGGAGTTTGCTGGCGCTGCTCTCAGTGACACAAGGCTTCTCACTGCTGCTGAAACGGCATGAAATGCGTCGCCGGCGCCTTCCATCGTGCCCAGCGGACCAGGATGTGGGCGCGGATGCGAGTCGACAGACATCCGCCTGGGTGGGCGAGCCCTGGGCACACGAGGCGTGCGAAGCTAATCGCTCTCGAGGCCTCCTCCGCGTACATGGCAGCTCAATGCCTCTGCCGCTCGCTCGTTCCTGCCGCCTGCAGCAGTCATGGCTGGACCCTACTGCTTGCCACGGGGCAGCCACCGTGCGCGCCCAGAGGGCTCTTATATCTCGCCGTATTCACTGGCCGGCCACCCTGGAGTACCTAGGAACATTACCTCTCGCGGCCTCACTTCAATCCCAGATATATCCTGCTTTGCACAATCCCGTCGAACACTACTCGCTGCACAATCACTCATCAGGACTACCACCACTATCCTAATCGTAACTCTTCAGCATCAAATCGTCCACGAACTCCTGATCCAAGATGGCTTCCGCGGACGTCGAAATGCCAACCGAGCCTGCGCCTGCTCCTGCTGTGCCCGACTATCTCGCTTCGCCAAACGCTGTGTTTGGCGATGAAGGGGTGAAAATGGCGTTATGGCAGAGCGCCAGACTACTCCAAGACCCGTAAAGTTTGGGAGGAAGGTAAGCATCCATCCCTATGACGCCGCTGACCCACACGCGAGAGAGATGTATCCTGTGGCAAGCACATGGCCGTGCAACATACCACGCGTTCGCTATTGCCATGTGGTCGTCAGTCAATGCACGAACGGACCACGAGCAAGGGATGTCTGTGCTACGGCAAGTCACGTAAGCTGACTCCATCTTAGGAAAGAAGATGAACCACGCCGCCGGTAGCTTGCCGCAACTCGTCGAGAACCTCGTCAAGAACTGGGAGGTCGAGGCATCTTTCAAGCCTCGCCTTGAGGACTGGCGTACCATTGACCACAAGAACTACACCTTCGCTATCAACGGAGGACCTCCGCAGTCTGCTGAGCACATGCTCAAGGTCGGTACCTACAATGCCATCATTGCTCCCAATGAGTTCTACAGTCCGGAGAACTCGGACTTTGCCTCGAGTCACAAGACATTCAAGCGCATGATGCCCACCTTTGCATGGGAGGTGCTTGAGGTCTACAGTGGTCCGCCTACCGTTGCATTCAAGTGGAGGCACTGGGGTGTCATGAAGAACGATTATGTTGGATTCAACGAGTAAGCCATGTTGAACTTGCTTAGTTTGATCAACACTGACCTCTCGCAGCAAGGGAGAGAAGATCACGGCCAAAGCCCACGGCGGTCCCATCGACATCCAGGGCGTCACCGTCGCTACCGTCGACGAGGCAGTTCGCCTACAAGCAGTCGACACCTGGTTCGACCCGCTCGAGATGTTTCGCCAGATCGCTCCTGGTGGCGTCGTCAACAAGGAAATCATGAACCGTAAGGTGGACCTTGCCGATGCTCTTGACACAGTCGTTCCAAACAACAATGGTGTTAAGATTGCAGAGGAGCACAACGATCCATCCTCAGAGCACGCAAAGGACCAAGCGCCTGAAGACCTGTTGCCCAAGCACATCTCGAATGGCACTGGCGAGCCAGCCGACGCTTTCGTGCCACACCAAGGTGCCGACACTGAGATAGCAGCCGAGCAACCTTCAAGCAAATCCACCGACCCAGCACAGGAGATCGTCGCAAGTGCAGCCGAGAATGGTGCAGACGCAGAGCTATCGAAACCAGCTGCAAACTTCAGCGAAGCGAAAGCCACCTCGAATGGCAACGGATCCATAAGGGAGCCCGTCCAGTCGGGAGATCAGACAGACGAATCCCGCGCCACCGGTACCTACGACGCCGTGGACGAACTTCTTGAAAGCTCAGCAGAGAAAGTCCACCCTCACCCTCACAACATGGAGGAGACAGTCAATCCTTCCGCCGGCGAGCCGTGCGGCGCCTGCGGACTCGACGGAGACGAAGATGACCCATGAAGAGATGTCGGACTGGGCAATCTGGCGAGTGTCCGTTTCTTGATGAATCGGAGTAAAGTAGATTGAGGGTAGAGTGACTACTCTTATGTTGTTATGTAGATGGCGTCTGGGGCGAATTAAAAATTCAAGAGTCATGTCCTAACAAACCAGAATGCACCCGTTCGTGCGCGGTCTATGTATTCCAGAGGTTTATTGTCTCGCAAAACCAAAGTCACGGTGCCACGTCTGAGAGTGATGGGTCTTCCCTTCCAGTGAGAGATTGAAGGGAGTCGCAGATCCTCATCCTTCAGGCATAGATCCATTGTTCGAATTTTTTCCTTACTTCGGACACACTTTTTCTTTTTCTTTGTCTAGAAGATAAGCATGCGCAGGATTCGCTGTGTCAATCAGTACTTCGTCTGCGTGCTTTTGACGGTGTTGAACGAGGTGAAGGTTTGCTGGCTTGATGTTTGAAGCTTGGCGTTGCAGTTGGGTCGCTCCATCGCAACGTCATGACATCGTTTGACTCGAGCTCTGAAGCAACAATCACAGGTAAGGTAAACATCCGCCGAACACTCCAATCGAGCAGCTTCAAACCCACAGAACTGTTTCATGAGCCTGCTCCGCCGACTAAACCATTTGAACCGCACATTGGCTAAAGCCACCCGCCCCGCCAGCACCCTCACCATGCCTCAAGCACCCAAGATCAACCGCGTTAGCCCGCTGAGTGCTGACGAGGCCAAATGGACGGAGTTGAGAAAGATCGAGGTAATCACATTAGCAGAATGCCCAAATCTGTTGACAGAACGCTAGCTAACACTGTCACAGTGGTCCGACCAGGTAAAACACCAATGATTCTGCCAATCTCTGATCCTCGTATCAATCATGCTCACCCTTTGGTCAAATCGTAGGATGGCAAGCAACGCATCTGGGAAGCCGCCGCTCGCAAAACCCGCAAGTCTACTGGCGTTGATGCCGTCGCCATTGTGCCGATTCTCAAACACCCCAGCAAGCCCGTGAGCACCATGATTATCATCCAGTACCGTCCTCCCGTCGAAGCGTTCTGCGTTGAATTCCCCGCCGGTCTGATCGATGAGGCGAGTCACCTGAGCAAGCGGCTGTGCGAGAGCTGAGAGAAGAGACTGGGTATTCTGGAAAGGTGAGGCTTCAACTTTCTCCGTTTCCGGGATGAAGTGTCGCACGAACGCCACCGACTAACATCTCATCGCACAGGTCAGCAGCACCAGCCCCACTCTCAGCAGCCAGCCTGGCATGACCAGCGCTAACATGGTGGTACGTAGGTCGTCGATTGCAGCCCAACCATCGTCAGCGATCCCGGGTTGACCAACGCCAACATGCAGGTATGCATCGGCTCCGCACCCATGACGAAGCATCATCATGCGCTAATAGCAGACGTCGCTAACGAACGTGTGCAGATGGTCACCGTGGAAGTTGAGCTGAAGGAGGGCGATGAAGAGCCCGAGCAGCATCTGGACGACGGCGAGCACATCGAGCGCGTCGTCGTGCCTATCAACGAATTGTACGAGAAGTTGCAAGGTGAGTGAGGAAACGTGCTTGGATCAATCCCTTTGATCATACCTTCCCCTTCCATTTTTGTGTTGCAGGAGATGTGATGGTAACGATCCTTCCTCTTTCTAGCGATGTCAAAGGAGTCTGGCAAGATTGTGGATGCAAGGTAAGTCCCTTCTACTTCCAACCCTTCTCGCTCTGTATTGCGTCGCTGACAAATGGACCAGGCTATTCCACTGGGCTCTGGGCTTGCACTGGAGCCAGCGTCTCCTCTGAAGAAGCTGACGTGACTGATCTACGATCTTGCAGATTATGCGGCTAAAGGTTTCACCAACGACCAGTATGTTACATTTTTGGCTTGGGGGTGGCGATTGGGAGGTAGAGCACTTGGTTCTGTGAGCTAGAACACCATGCGAACGCTCGACCTTTCACGTCGTCATCACTGTCGGAGAAAGACCTGATGATCAAACACCGTGGATTGCAACTGGACGAAATACGTAGACTACATGAATACACTCCGCAATGCTACAACGGCTGTACTGCACATGAAGTCTCGAGCTCACCAAAGACCTGCCGACCAGCCTTGCTTGTTGGCTGCATTCAGGCTCCTTGACGCCAGATCATGCTTTGATGATTATTTGTACATTTGACCGCCAGATCATGCTGGTATGTGACGTCTAGAAATGTCTCGAGCGGTCCTGCGTCCGCTAGGACCTAATGTTACATTCGAAAGCTGCCCTGACCGCTGGACTGGCAATCAACTTTGCCGCCTGAGCTTTCAAGAGGCACCCGGTTGTCTCGAGGGAGGGCGTAGCAGCACTTTAGGCCTTTCCCACGTGATCTCTTTTCGCATTCCCGGCCAACTTGCGAGCCTCCTTTCCTCTTCTAGGGGTATACATACAACACCGCATCCTTGCTCAGCACACTTCACAGTGTGGCGTGGCGCGGCGTCCTTCGTTCTTCGTTCTCCTTTACATCAAGCTTCCATACCACTACGCAGCATTCGGGTCCTGAGGGCTTGTCGTTCCGGCTACCGAGCCCTTGGTCGCTCCCTCGGCGGTGTCTGATGGAGGCAGCTGACCCTGCTGTCTGTGTCGTCGGACGGCGTCAGTGACGCCTTTGCCGGTCTTGGGCTCCTGTGTAGGGAAGCGAACGGCTTTGAGGGCATTCTCGGTCTGCTCGCCTGAGGGGAGGTATTTGGGTTCCAGAAGTCCGATCTGTGCATTCCGTCAGCGATCCTGTCTTCTTGCTTCCCTGCGCCACAACTTGGCGATGATCCAATGCCTCCTTACCATAGCCAATAACCTCCAGACGGTGTCGCTCGGCTGTGCGCCGACACCCAGCCAGTACTTCGCTCTGCTCACATCGAGCTTGATCTCTTTCTGTTGCCTGTCGCCGGGCGCTGCGCCGACGGGTGTTTGTGGGATGGGGTTGTATGTGCCGAGGACTTCGAGGGGTTTGGAATCGCGCGCAGTGCTGTGGGTTACATTAGATGCCGGTTCTTTCAATCAGTCGAGGGCGTTTCAGATCGCATACCGAGCATGTGCGAGGACGATGTTGTAGCGAGGGAGGTGTTTGTGGCTACCGCCGGGAGTCGCTAGGCGAGCGAGGCGCAGTTTGAGGACCATGTTGGCAGTCGTGAGGGTGTGTAGTCGGGTTGTTGACACTCGTATGGCGCAGGCTATTGGCAATTGAATGCCGTCTCTTTGGTGCTGCCGCTCCTACAATTTGCGGGCAGCGGAGGTCTTTCCAGGGTTCGGGTTGGCAGGCGCCATCGCGTGTGCGGATTAAGGTTACGCGACTTTGGGGAAGTGAGCGAGCTGTTCCGTCGGTACAAACATGGAGAGCTACATACACTGCTGATCCACGCATAATAAGTAATATTCACCTCATGGCAACAACACTACAACGGCCCGGCTCTGGCCAGTTCGCTACGCCTGGCAACAGGTCTCACGACAGACCTGCAAAGCGTAAAGAGAAGCGCACCGACATCTGGACCTCCCTACTCCGCCAAACAAGACAAGCTCAAGCCCGGAACCGCAACAATGCTATAGCACACCGCCAGATTGTCGTTTGTGGCGGCTCCTCGGACGACCAAAGACAATTCCTCTCTTCCATCTCAAGACCACCGCCGCCTCCACCTCCGAGCAGGAACCGTGATCAACGCGACCAAAAGCCAAAAGGCCAACTCAATCTCTCAAATCGCTATGCCTACGGATATGGCTACATGTCGCTCTATTCGTCGCCACAAGTCGGCACTGGCGCTGCAAGCTTCGGACAAGAAGCAGAAGAGGCTGCCAAGCTCGAGGCGCATACGATCGCAGAACCAGAAGCAGCATATGAACCTGTACTACGACGACTGTTGGCACCTAAAGTCGAGGAAGCAATCGAAGAGCAAGAGGATGACGAGCAGGATATGCTCGTGGAGAGTCGCCAAAACCAGAAGGGCGCCGACCTGGTGTTGCCGTCCTGCTTTCGTGGAAAGAACCCTGGACTTTCCTCTCCAAGCTGAGAGCATGGCTACAGCTGTTGGCAAAAGCGGTGGAGCCCGATGCTAGGCCAGAGGAAGACATCATGGAGATTCTAAAGGAGTCGAAGCTCGGCATCACCGTCGTGGTCCAACATGTCGAGGCACAACAGGATCTGGAGCGAGACGGCTGGCAAGAAGAGACATTCGATTTCGTTGCCCAGGCCCTCAGGACATCGTTACTACCCCTACACCCACTCACTGCTTTGCTGTTCACATCGAGCACAACACCTCCGCAGCAGCCTGGTACGGCTCTCTCGGAAGCCCAAAAAACCGTGTATCAATCGCTGGACTTTGACCTTGCAAGCATTGGCCCGAAGGCTACCCCGGGTGGTGCACCCGCGAAGGCCGAAGACTTGCTACCTAAACACAATGTCGTCGATCGAATGAACATTGTTGTCCCGCAAGGTTGGGACAGTGCAGGCAAGATCAGACTGCTATCCGAGAACTTCTCGCCAGAAGATGTCCTCGCAGCCTGGCAGCAAGACCTTTCACATCCTGTGGTCATATTTAATACAGAGGAAGATGAGAGCGAGGCGTCACCGACCGACGATTCTCAGGCGTCCAAGGGTGCGTCTGAAGAACAAGAAGTCTATGCGTCCGCCGTCTCACCCATAGAAGGCGAAAATGATATCCCACTCGGCTCAACTCCCGACTCAATGCCTTCAGCAATCCGCACCTTCGAGACACAAATCCAGGATCCCAATGCTCACAAGCGACCCAAACTACCCACGATCACAGTCACAACGCGCAGCGACCAAGACTTCCTCAAAGAAATGCGCAAAGAGCTCGACAACCTCGCTTCTCGCGACCGCGAAAGAGGCGAAGTCGGCCGCACTTCAAGTGGCAGCTTGACCCGCGGAGCAGTGGGCATGCCTGCCGGAGAGTCGACCGGCGCGCTCAACGACCTTGGAGATGTTAGCTTCAACGTCGGCGGTGTAAGCTATAATACTGTTTCCGCCGAGGCGGCGATCGAAAGACTCAAACGTCCTGGAACTTCCCAACAGGCCGTCGACGGCGCGCCATCGAGTTCTCCAAGAGCTAGCACTCCGAGACAGCCCAGGAGGGATGATGCGGAAAGACAGTCTGCCACGCCTACGAGCGGAAAGAGCGATTTCCCCAGTGAGGATCTGGAGAAGTACTTTGCTAGTCTAGCGAAGAAAGCGGGTGGCGATAGCAGGACTGCGACGCCTAGCCGGCATTAGGCATGGCATTCTGTCTTGCACTTCTCTCTGGCAGGCCAGAGGATGCGGTCAGTTTTCCATAGCATTGAAAGTCAATCACCTGTAGACACGAATGTAGACTTTAATACTCGCAAACTCGCGCAGAGAGACTTATACCCCTGTGAACGACGGCTTCAGTGTACAGTTGATGCACGGGTGATTCTCGACGATTATAAAGTAGCACACCTTCGCCGCTCTTCTTTCTCCCGTGAGTTCGTCGCATGAGACTATGATCGCTACTATAGTCCTGGCTCATAAGTCTGCGCAAGTCTCTCTATAATTCATCATTGCAGCGTGCCTTTCCCTGCGGACCTGGGCACTCGTCTCACAATGAATCTCGTGGAGGTTGCAGAGGACACTCAATTCATACCACCTTCTATCGAACTGCTACCTTCGCTTTCATTAAAGCCAGGAATGACACTTTCCGCTGGGATGCCATGCGCAGACAGACTTACAGTATGAGTTGAACCACTTTGCATGTCGACTTTTCGCGAGCGCGTCAAAAGTGCGTATCCGAGCTGGGATTATCGCATGTTTTCTTGGTGTCTCAAACTCCAGTGCCGCTGTTCGACAAGTTACATAGTCTCTCGTAGACCACTTGCAGGATTTCGAACACTCGACCTAGATCGACAGGCTGTGGCGGCTTTTGGCTTCGACTATCTAATGCAGCACATGTAGCTGTGTAACCCTCCCTGCCGGCGGTGGGGGAGCTGCAACGCAAAGTACCAGTGGCCTCCATGCTGTTCTCGCCCGGACTTCATGGAGGTGATTCGACGGTCAAAAGTGATCTACTCACATTGATGTGGTCCCTCATGTACATCTTCTATCGTTTGATATAGATTAGGTTGGCCGTGAACAACTGGGTTACAGGCCAATCAAGTTCATGGAAACAGAGGCGCTTGAAGATCTGCAACCATCATATGCATGCCGTGTGCTTGTGTGTGCTATAGTTTTATCTTGCTTTGTCGATCTCTTCAGCTCTCTTGCCCGTGTTACCATGTTACCGTCGCAGACGCCCGCGATCGTCGCTGCTTGCATGATGGGTATGATCTTGTGGAGTGCTTCGCGTTCCTTTCTGTCTTCTTTCGAACAATGTCTTGACTGACGAGAGAATAGCTTTGATTTTGCAGCTAAGATGGACGGCCACGAATTGAAAGCAATGCCACCGAGACTGTCCACTCGTCATTAGCTGAGCAACAGCATGGTCTATACAAAAATCGTGAACGAGCATCCCAAGACACCAGAGCTCGCCCGGCAAGAGTCGCAGTAAGCACAAATCACCCTGACCTCTCACATGAGTTGCTCACAAAGGGAAACATAGAAAGTCTTCAATCTTGCCCAGATCTTCTTTTTTGCACTTACGTATCTGTCGAGTTGGGAAACAGTGGCACTGTAAGTCGTCCGACCACAGCAGACTACTCATATGGGCATCGGACTATTCTGATTGACAATATCATCGAACAGAAACTTGCAAGCTACTCTTATCAATGGAGGACCTCGTGCTCTCGCGTGGGGAACTCTCATCGTCGTCACTGGCGCTCTCGCTCAATCTGCATCGCTCGCCGAAATGGCATCGGCGCAGCCTATTGCAGGCGCTCAATACGTTTGTACCACATGTTGCCGTCCTTGAGGTAAGACTGACGATGCTTGCAGCATTGGACTCATACCTTCGCACCAGAACGCTACCATAGATTCATCACCTGGATTCAAGGCGTGATAACTTGCTTCGCCTGGATATCCACCCTAGCCGGCGTCGCGAACACGTCTGCATATACGCTCCACAGTCTCGTGGCGGCGAATTACCCCGACTATGAGGCGAAACGATGGCATGTCACGTTGCTCATCTTTGCGTTGCTCGTGGTGGGAGGTCTGTTGAACATGTACGCCTGGTGTTTGATTCCTTGGATCGAAACACTCGCGGGAATCCTGCATATCATGCTATTCGTGATCTTTATGGTGGTTCTGGTGACTCTTGCTCCTAAAAACACGGCGGACTTTGTGTTTCTGAAGCCTGCGAGCTATTCTGGGTGGGACAACAAGTTTGTATCCTTCAACTTGGGGCTGATGACTCCCTCTTGGGGATTTGTTGGTTAGTATGACAAAACACCTTGACCCTGCACGTCCACTTCGCTGACGGCCGACAAGGCTTTGATGGAGCTGTTCACATGTCCGAGGAGGTGCGGAAGTCTCGTACTGCCGTACCCAGTACCATCTTCTGGACAGTCGCGTTGAACGGTATCCTCGCATACGCTTTTAGCTTGACAGTCCTCTTCTGCCTTGGCGATATGGACGCCGCAGTCAATGCAAGCTTTCCTTTCATCGAAGTCTGCATGCAAGCGACCGGCTCCAAACGTGCTGCTACAGCCATGGTCTCTGGATTGCTGGTCATCTCATTCGCTGTGACTCTGAGCAGCATTGCGTCGGCTTCGCGCCTCACATGGGCATGGGCTCGTGATGGTGGACTACCGGTCTGGTTTGCGTACGTCAGTCCCAGGCATAGGGTTCCGGTTCGAGCGATCGGTCTGCCCATCGTGGTGGTGATGTGCCTGGCTTGTCTCAACATTGGGAGCTCTACGGCATTCTCGGCGTTCATCTCGCTCGCCTCTCTCGCCCTCTTCACTTCGTATGCAATCGCTATCGGTTGCATGCTCTATGCAAGACGATCCAAAGAGATTGAAGGCAGGCGATGGTCGCTGGGGATGTATGGTGCGGCCATCAACATCTTCGCACTAATTTATACAGGGTGGATGATGATGATCTTCTGTTTCCCGCAGTACCTGCCAGTGACAGCAACAAACTTCAATTACGCCTTACCTATCTTCGCGGGAATTGTCCTCTTAGCTGTTACTTTCTGGTTTCTGAGAGCAAAGAGAATTTGGGCCGGACTTGATAAAGAGACGATCAAACGGGTTTTGGAGGACGCGGACAGCGAACGGACATATTGAAGGCACATAAGGCAGAAGGTACCACCACGTGTGGTTGCTAGGTCAGCCGGTGATGGTCGGGCCAGTATGGTCTGCGCTGTGTCGACCTCGTTGAATCCTAAGATCTGTGCCTCACTCCTACGATCACGTAATTAGCACAGTTTCATCTGCACTATAAATCGTGGCCCATCGCGTGATGTCGTCAGTCTTGTGGAGGCGCTGCTTGCATATGTATGGCCTCCAACAATAAGGTACCCAACTTCGAGTGGGTTTCTTTCGTTCTTTTTCTGTATACCTGCCCAATTTCTTGCGCAACGTGACATCGTTATCGAAAATACAGCATTGGCCTTTGTATACCTAGGCACCATTGTGTCTGCTTGATGTGTCACAAGATTATTGTTCATCGTGTTGGTGGGAAAGTCGCTTGTCCGAATTCCCTGGCTGCAGATCGAGGCTTGTTTCGAAGCTTTCAGGGCTGGATGCAAGGATTGTGAATTTCCCACAGGGGTCTTCAAGCTCCACGAAACATGTTCGTCTACACACTTTGTTGACCGACATCATCCTACGAGTTTACATACCCCTTCCTGTTGGTGCCTCAAGTATGGTTTTGATGGCGACTCCTTCACTTGTAAAGGCACAGGATCGGACACGGCTTCTTTCACTAGCGATGTGGGCTGCTCAAAGTTGGTATACTCTACATGAAACGTGAGTGGAACCACATGAACTGGCGAGACCAGCGCCTGTTCATCTCTTTCCGACCTTGATGTATGCCGTTGAAGCCGCGTCTGACGCGGACACTGGGAGTGCATATAACTACATCATTCGTTGTAAGATTTGTTCCTTCTGGGTACACTCTTGTCTCCCCTTCGCAGTCAGTCATTTTCTACACTCTTTAGATACCGAACGAGTTATCCCCTGTGACTTTCAACTTCTCGACAGCAGGCCTGTCATCCAAAGCAGCCATCAACATGCAGTTCAAGCTCACTTTCCCAATTCTCGCGGTCCTCAGCACTGCTTTTGCCGCCGCCATCCCCGCCCAGAGTCCCAACGAGCAGTTTCTCGCCAAGCGTGCTGTCTCTGGCAGATCAACCTTCTATGGCGGCAATGTTCAAGGCGGAACTTGTTCATTCTCGACTTACACCCTGCCCTCCGGCCTCTACGGCACCGCTTTCAGTGGATCGGCTTGGAAGACCGCGGCCAACTGCGGTGGCTGCGTGGAAGTCACTCACGGCGGCAAGACAATCACTGCTATGGTAGGCTCTTTGGCACCTCGTCCTAGATCAAGGAGATCCCTTACTGACTCACACCCTCAGATCGTCGACAAGTGCCCCGAGTGCGACGAGGGCCACCTCGACCTCTTCGAAGACGCTTTTACGGCCCTTGGCGCCAGAAAATCCGAGGGCATCATCGACACCAGCTACAACTTCGTCCACTGCCCGAAAGTCACTGGCCCGCTCACCATTCACTTGAAGTCTGGCGTCTCGCAATACTGGTTCTCGGCGCAGGTCGTCAATGCCAACCGCCGCACGTCGAAGCTCGAGGTCTCCACCGATGGCAAGTCGTGGAAGGCAGCGACACGCACTGAGTACAACTTCTTCGAGATCCCGTCCGGCGTTGGTGCCAGCAAGGCGTCAGTCCGTGTTACTAGCGAGGATGGCGCCGTGGTTGTGGTCAAGGATGTTGCGATGACCGCTGATCTTAGCGTTAAGGGACCGAGCAACTACCAGTAAAATGTTGGTCGCTGCGAATTCGGACAGCAAGCCATATTGAGACATTTCGCTTGCAATCGACCTGGGCCTCGTATTGGAATGACTATGTAGCATCTAGCTCAAGGCCATAAAGGCAATAAATCATTCTGCCATCTGCTTCTTCTCAGGGCCCATCCACTTGATCTCAAAGACAGGAATCCCGTCATGCTTTCCCTCCCAACTCTGCCTGTGCAGACCAAAACCTTGAGCTTCTGGCTGCGGAATCCGAGGGAACATGCCCATCTTCATGATGTACTTGCCAGGGTATGCGGCAGTCTCTGACTTGACTGGACTACAGGAAAACAGAAGTTAGTAAGCAGCACTGCAAGTACCTCACGCTGCCAACGACGGTGGGAACGATAAGGTACAATCTCCACATACTTTCCATCAACAGAGCAGAAGTAGCGGTAAACACTATTGCCACTCCCCGTAGCTTTGTCGTCGAAGTACTTCAGCGTGCCATCTCGGTCTTCAATGTTGACTTCAGAAGCGTCGAGGAGCATGTTAGAAGAGACAAAGCTGCCGGCGACTTTGCGGCAGTTGGCGCACGAGCAGAGATGGCCACGTGGTTTGGAGAAGAGGTCTTTTGCTGTGATGGTGACACGGATGCTACCGCAGAGACAGCTGCCTGTCATGCCATCGGCGGCGAAACTTGATGGATCGTGCTGTTTCGGGTCGCCGGTGAAGGGTGGCATTGTGAGTTGAATGCCTTTGATTGTTGGAGGTTTTGGTTGGAGGGAGATGTGAGAATGTGTGCGGGCGGTACTATGGGAGGATCTGGGTGGCTTGACTCAACTGAGTGATGAAGACGTATGGAATTGATTTATACTGTGTTTGTTCTTGTAAATCAATATTGGCAATGGTCGTCGTTGATCAATTGATCGTGTCGTGTGGTCGCGGATATAAGGTTCAGCGAAGCAACCGACAACCGACCCCGCAGGCCATTGTCGAACTGACAAATATCAGGTCGTAGTAGACCAGGATACGTATCTCCGGCTGATCAATGGTTTCGCGAAAACAACTTTGCACGTGGTGTTTTAAAGTCGTATGCAGAAGTCCGCACATAGCATCTCAGCGGTAGAAGTCGGTGTTGGATAGAGGACGCTAGGAGGTAAAACTTCATCAGTCTCTCAAGGGTTTACGAGCGCCCTCTATCATCTCTTCAGAGATGTTGTTTTGGGGTCTACACCCGGATGCGCCGATATAGGTATCATGTGACGTCGAGACGTGCGCAGATGTATGAGCTTGTAGTGTACATACGACGTAGAAAAGATGTAAATTGATTTCTGCTCAATTGGTCAACCAGCGGTCGTCGCGACCAAAATGTTCACGTCTTCAGGTGTAAGATGGCCATTGTGCCTCGGATTTTATCAAGGGTTTATGATTGTGTGCAGTTAAAAGATGTTGTTTTTTTTTGGATCGTTACATGAGGAGATTGCTCCAAACGCAAGTCTATACGAACGCTAGCATACAAACACAACAAAAGTCATTAATCGTCATGAGAACCATCCTCGAGCATAGAAGCATCCCGCTCGCTAGCTAGCAAATCTCAGGTCCTTGCAACCAGCAGGTCCAATCTGAGGGATTATCATCGCATCAGGGCAACATGGCTTAGTACTTGCCGCCACCGTAGCCGGAGCCGCCGTACTGACTGTGACCGCCGTGGTGCTGGTTCTCGCCAGACTTACGCCTGTTCTTGAAAGCCTCCTCTGCCTTGTGACCAGCAAATGCGCCGGCAAGAGTTCCGAGGAAGCCGTGGTTTGCCTTTCCGCCGAGCATGCCACCACCGATGCCGCCTGCGATGGCGCCCATCAAGCCGCGATCACCCTCTTGGCTGTTGGGGTCGTTCGGATCGCGGTAGGGTTCCTGACCGTGCTGGTGACCTTGTGCGCCGCCGGTCGATGAAGCCCACTGCTCTTGCTGAGCGGCATATGAGTTACCGCCTTGGGATTGACCGCTGCGAAAAGAGGGTTAGCTCAGTCTTCGGCATTCTCAATAAACGATGGTCACTCACTGTTGGAAACCGCCGGCTTGAGGCGGGCCTTGCTGGCCGTACTGAGGCTGCTGACCGTACTGTGACTGCTGATCGTACTGGCCGCCATAGCCTTGCTGCTGGTGTTGCTGCTGGTAACCCTGCTGCTGATCGTATTGACCGCCATAGCCCTGCTGAGGCTGGGAGTAGCCTTGGCCGTACTGAGGCTGCTGGCCGTAGCCGCCCTGGTCGTAGTTGGATCCCTGGCCGTACTGCTGGCCCTGGGGAGGGTAGCCACCCTGGTTGTAGCCGTATCCTGACATCGTAGGGTTTGTGGTTGTGGTTTTTGTTGTGATTGGTTTGGTGAAGAGCGTAGTTGTGAGTGAGTTGGGTAGGTAGATGAAGTCGTCGGAAGAAAAGTAGTCGGTGAGAATGTGAGAAGGCGGGCAAGTGAGACAGAGCAGTTATACTTGACCCCACTAACGCGAACAGCTGACGACGAAGCGCGGCAACGCCTTCGCCTTGTGAGCTCGAGGCTGAGCAGCTCCGCGTTTGGCGGCTATGGCGAAGTCAAGAGTTCCGCTCGGCTGCGGCGACCTGCTCGAGCTGAGCCTTTTAATGTGCTTGCACGTATCTCGCGCAGGTGAACTCTGTTCGTATAGCTCCTACCTGCTCCTACCAACTGAGACCATTGCTGATACTTGAGAAATGCTCTCCCAAGGCCGCACGACTGCCATGCAGTTACCATCGACGTCAGGCTGTATCATGCCGCTGCCCGCATCACCCGCAGAACGAGTGGATCAGCCGGACGAACCGGTGGAATCGTCACGTAAGGCTGTGTAGGGCTGCGCCACTCCTGACACATTCGACCTCGTCAGTCTCCGTGCTTCCACGATTGCGCCACTCCTGAGGCTTGGCTGATGTTCTTGTCCTTTCGATCACGTGATAGGCGACTGGTGAGCGGCGAAACAGTCTGGAAGATGCGCGATGCCCCTGACGACCACGGGACTTCGACCACGGGACACCAGCGCGGCTACGAAAAATCATGAGTCGCGTTTCGGCACCTGTGGCGTTAGACCACGGTACTCAGTTTCATGCCAAACTGTTATGAGGTAGACTCGACTCGATTCCACTCGATCTTCTCCGGGGAACAAGTTCGGAAGACGATGGCGTCGAAACGCATGAGGGAGTTTACCATGCAAAGGAGTACTGGCGGCCTTCCCTCCTCTCGCTGGTAGTATGGTACTCAACTGAACACTTTGCTACCTCCTATTGTGCAGCAGCTAGATATGTCACAGACATTCTTGTATGGCTGAGATCGGTTTTATGCATGTGCTAGAGGTACACATATATGAAGCTCAATAAATTTCTAACCTATTTCTGCGGCACAGTACTGTTGCTATGTTACCAGCTACGGAGGTATCGGCGGCGGCTACTCAGCAAGGTATACATACTTCAACAGATTCGATAGCAGCGAAGCCAATACATCGTACTCACATCTACGGCCACACTACCATTTCAGGCATATGTATAGACGAACGTTTGGATAGGCCCGTGTGACCATTTCCCTCTAGACTCTACTGGGTGTCCTCCGCTGCTTTTGTCTGCTGGCACTTGAAGTCCGTTCGCCAGTCGTGCGGTATCCTCCGTTTCAAGCGTGCACCAGAACGGTACCGCTGTTCTTCCGTCCACCTCGAGTCGGTGTAGCATATGACACTGCAGCAAACATGCCGTTTGTCGTCCGGCACTTCAAACGCAATCAACGTCATGTTTCCATACAGCCAACAGAGGGAAGGGTTCGAGGTCATAGACGCCCTGGGCCATCCAAAGAGCCTCGAGCTGTGTGAGCTTCATGTATTCTACTTAGACTTACTCAGGAGTGAAGAGATTCACAACGGCCGCCAGTCTACTGCACGCAATAGCTAGACGGCAATTAGTGCGTAGTCTGGCCACTTTATCGCAGTCAAAATCTGGCAACGCGGCTTTTGCTTACAGCGTGTTTCAGGTGTCCTCGTGGCGGCGTTGGCGCGAAACGAATCCGCAGCTAGAAGCTAGCATTGGTTCACGGCCCACTCCACTCATTAAACCCCGGTCACCATCTGCCTCTTGAGCTGCTTGCTGATGCTGAGAATATCGACGCCGTCCACGGAAGGATTCTGGTAAATACGCCAGGACATCAAGATGGCTTAAGCCTGAAGATCCCCCAACCAGATGCTTGTCAACAAGGACCGACTCGCGGCACGACCACCCAGGCACTAGTCCGGCAACATGGTCTGCGTCGTGCACTGCTCTCGATGTTCCTTTGTCGGTCAGCGAGTCCTCTTCTCTTCTTACGCAGTGCGTTTGAGATTCCTTCGTGGCTCCAAGCTAGAATCTTTCTTGTGTGAGCTGGTCTCCATCTCGTCCTACACTCAGCTTGCGCTCTCTCAACACTTTGTTGCCCCGTTCTTGTCCTTGCCTGGAACCCACTTCTGCAGCTGGCTGCTACCTTCTACTCCACTTCACTAATACCACCCTGGTCTGGTCTCTCTTTCACAGGCAATATTGCGCTGCGTTGATCTGCCGCCCGTTCGGACCGGTTCCTTGCCCACCGAGATCTCAAGCATTCTCCTACAACATTAGCCATCGCCGCCCGGAATCATCTCCACAAGTCAATAAACTATCTTCCGGCGTTCGTCTGAAGATCTGTGGAGTACGCCGGATCAGGCCACACTTCTCGCGCATCAGCTGCAAGACGTTCGTAGCGGAACTGTTCAACTTGATCACACTTCCATATCTTCACATTTGGAAGCCGGGCTCTCGAACGTAGCCTCATCTGCCGATACCATTCCTGCCCGAGGATATCAGCACGTCCCTGGATTGCGGCTGCTTGCGTGGACATCAGTTGCTATTTGGATCCGCTGTCTCAACCATATCCAAATCTACGACCCTGTTGCCATCAACACTCATGTCCTCCAACCCTGCCTCCGATGCAGTCGAAGCACGAGGTCCTATGGACCTTGATACGTCACATAGCTTCTCAGACAGCTCAAGAAATACCCTAATCGCTACATCCGCTGTTGGTAAGTTGGACCAGACATATGCTCACTGTCGCCCGCAAGTTTGCTTCGGCATTGCATCGATCCGACCTTCATACCATCTGCGCACGCCCAGAACAGACACTATCACTTCTCTAGAGCACAACGTATAGCTAACACTTGACCAGGTGGAACCTTCATCCTCGCTCTGCTCATCTACGTTTTCTACAGGCGCCGAAGGGGCGCAACGTATGCACAGATTCTACTTGTGCCTCCAAAGGGTTCAAACACTCCTCAACTGACGCCGACTCCAATGAGAGAGGCCTTCTCGAAACATCCTATATACCACGACCTTCACTACTCCATCCGCTCATCACGACACGAGTCAACATCAAGCTGGCCTCCACGTGTGCGTATGAGCCAAAAGGCGCCCAGCGGACGGGCAAAGCATAAGCGCATCCAAAGTGGCTGGAAAGATCCCGATGCACCAGTGACTCCAACCAAAGATCAGCTTTCAGAGCTTCCAAATAGGACGACCTTCTTCTTCGAAGCCTCCCCAGTTCTCAAGCCTCGGACTCCCGAGAAGGCCCACGTGTCCGTCCGTCCTCTCAGTCAAATGAGCCGTGCCTCATCGACAAGAAAAGCACCCTCTATTACTGAGACGTACCTATCCACGGGTCAGACCGCGCATACACTATCACCATTGAGCTCTCCTCCTCTACTAGATGGCAGCGATACTCGATGGAGTTGGACCAACAGCCAGGCGCCGAGCACGCCTCGACTACGTCCAGAGTCAAGACGCGCCAGTCTCATGTCCAAATACAGCGCGCCACGCTTCCGATCGGTCGTCTCCTGGGCAAAAGGACAGGGCGAACGCTTACAGATTGACGAAGAAGGACCCACACCCTTACTTCATGAACCGACTCTCCAGCCCGTACCAGCGAACAAAAGAGCTTTTAAGGACGCTTCGCCTCCAGACCTCTCAGTGAAGAGACCGACCAAGCAAAAAGCATCAAAGAAAGGTCACACGAAAGCCGCGTCAAGTCTCGGCGGCTTGGGCGGGTTTTTCAAATACAACAGCAACTCCAAATCTACAAGTAATCTCAACTCGTCGACGCCTGCTTTCTTCAAACCCTCGAGCAACTCGAAATCCACTGGTAACCTCGCTCTGACGCCCGGTGCTTTGGAAAGAGGGCAGTCGACCACAGACATCGAACTCAAAGAGCGATAGAGATGAACACGATAGTCGAGAGCGACGGGGTCGAGGCAAGAGTTGCGGGACGGTCGTAATGTCGACGAGGGGTAATTGACTGCACGACTCGGGATTCATTTCTGGTGCTGGCTCACCAGAATTGCAAACCGACGAGTGATTGACGCATCAACATGCGCCGTACACACGTTCTCATTAGAGCGTGATGTGCATCGCCACAGCTACCTCTCAGTTTAGCTGAGAGAATGACGCTCTTTTGAATGCCCGAAAGTACATGGTCTGCTTGAGAGTCAGATCGAGGACATATATATACCAGCACTCACATATACTTAATTCCATTGACGTGATCTGAAACCCAAACACAACTTCACTTGCTGCCAGCCCGAAACTACCATTCCTACATTCGCATTTACCCATGTTTGCACTCCCGGGAGTTTAGAAAAGAATACATGTTTCAGTCGCCATGTAGCGCTTGGATTAAGCCTAAAGACCTCAAGCGCTCCTCCTCCTCCTCAAGGACAAGTCGGTGATGTATTTGTGATGATGATTGCTTCTCTAGATGAGGGGCAAATCTTGACAGCCCCACTTCGCTTCTGGGAGAAGTTGAAGGTCCAAACGAAACTCTATGTGTGTTGATAACTGTAAATAAGCAAATGATACTCTACCACGTATAGAATACCAAGAAGAGCAAACGATAAAGCGGACAACAGCAAGACGACAGACCCTCGGAATCGTCAGCACGCAATACCAGCCATGAGCACTCCCATCGGCGTCGCCATTATTGGCAGCGGTATGTCCAGCTGGGGCACGTTTTGATAAGTCCAGCAGATCCAGGAATTGACAGCAAGTCGTTAGGAATTTTCGTCAAAGAACAACACCTTCACGCCGTCCAAGCCAGCTCAGATCTCGAGCTCAAAGCAATCTACTCGCGCTCCCTCAGCAGCGCCCAAAGCGTCTCGTCCGCTCTCACCAGCATCGACCTCTACTCAGATGACAGCAAACCTCTTTCCGAGCTCCTCGCTCGCTCGGATATTCACGCTGTTATCATCGCTCTGCCAATCCCTGCGCAGCCAGCTTACATCAAACAAGCCCTCACAGCAGGCAAAAACGTCCTGGCCGAAAAGCCAATCGCAAAAGACGTCGCAACCGCTCGCGAGCTGATCCAGTGGTATGGCAGCAACATCGACAAGAGCAAAGTCTTCTTCGGCATCGCTGAGCAGTTCCGCTACTTCAATTCCTTCCAGTGAGTCTCTATCAACCGCCCACCCGTCTTCCCACACCACACCTTAACACCTCATGCTCTCAATCTCAGACTCGCCGCCCAGCGTATCAAATCCCTCGGCCGCGTTCTCAACTTCCGCGTGCGCATGCAAACATGCATCCAAGAAGGCACCAAGTACATCGAGACCTCCTGGCGCAAGACGCCTGAATACCAGGGCGGTTTTCTTCTCGATGGCGGCGTGCACTTCATCGCAGGTATGCGCCTCCTGCTAGGCAGCGAAGCCAAAGCCACAAGCCTCTCGGCCTTCACGACACAGCACCAGAGCTACTTGCCGCCCGTCGATACCGCAGACGCGACTATCCGGCTGAAGAACGGAGGCCAGGGAACGCTATCGATCAGCTTTGGCACGACGGCTACGGGCAACGAGTGGATAGTTGCGTGCGAGGGTGGCGAGGTGATCGTGCAGCCGTTCGAGGGGCTTGTGACTGTTAAGGCGAAGGGAGAGAAGGAGGGGAAGACGGAAGAGGCGAAGGACGAGTTTGGAGGCGTGAAGCAGGAAGTTTTCGCGTGGGCGAAGAGTATTGTGGAGGGCAAGGCGGATCCCATGCAGAGTCCTGAGGAGGCGCTCGGAGATCTGGAACTGTTGGAAGCAGTGCTAAAGAGTGGGCAGAGGGATGGGATTCCTGTGAATCTTTACCATCAGACGTAGGCGGACTGATTGGAGGGAAGTGAGAAGGGCCGTGTCCGGAAATTTGTTTCATAGTCAGACATATTTGTATATGACCAATGTGGCGTAGCTGGGGTATCTAATTGAAGCCGGCTCCTAACAGTGCATGACCAACTGGCAACAGGATGCAAGTCTCGAAGCTACAAAGTGCGTTTCCCGGCCTCTTACCACTCCTTGACTTGACTTGTCAAATCCATGGCCGTACGCTTGAGAGCGTAATTAAATTCGGATGCTGTGAGCTCAAGACAAGGGAGAGATGCCTCCCAGCGCTCCTCTTCGGCATCTCCACTCGACATAGGCCACACCATCCGCTTTCAGTCATGCGGCAGATATGTGATCCACAGACCACGCAGATCGAACAATGGCACTTGGCTCGGCAATTATTCCAACAAATCGTCCAGGCTCGGCGTCTGGGAAAGTGGTCGCTGGAAGAAGAGCCATGGCGACCTGGTGCTGCTCTCGATGCCTCCATGCGACTTGACAGGGAAATTCAGTTGGACCGTCCACTTGCCCTTCATCCAACCTCCTCAATTCCCTTCGTCAACTTATCCTCGCCCTTTCTCCCCATCAACTCGCTCATAACGTCCTTCTCTTTCCTCTTCCTCTCCCTCTCCTCGCCCTCCATCTCCTCGTCCCCCTCATCCTCATTCTCACTCTCCCCCTCCCTCTTCTCCTCAAGCACTCCCAACCCCAAATCCATCTCGATATGCGGCTCATCCTCTCCCACATCCTCCATACTGAAAGCATTCGCGCCGTCTTTGGCAAGTTTGCTGTTCGCTTCTGCTAGTTGCGGGAGGAAAGATTTCAGTCTGTCTTGGAGCGAGGGCGCGCCGGCGGTGAGTTTGCGCGCGGAGCTGAAATCGGGTTTGACGCCCGGTTTGAGGGTGGGGATGTCGTTGTCATCTTCGTCTTCTTCGGAGGTGGAGTCGTGGTCGCTTGAGCTTTCGGCTTCTGAGCTTGACTCGTAGTCGTCGGAGTCGCTGTGGGATTCTGTTGAGGGTTCGTCGGAAGTCATTTTGGCGTCTTGTTTGTCGCTGGCTTTGCTTTGTCCTGTGGTCGGGGTCACGGCTGCGGCTTGGGAGTGTGTTGCTGTTGCTGTTGGCCATGTCTTCGTCTTGATTGAGTGCCATGACGGGGTGGGTTTCTTTCTTTTCGTGCTGGCCTCTGAATAATAAAGATGCCAGTGCGAGAATAGGTTCTTTCAAGAATGCGCACTTGTCGAGACTGTCAGAATGGGAGACTGGGAAATATGCCCGAGCTCTATTAGAAAAAGTGAAGGCAATGATGCCGAGGGTCCAGCGTTAAGGTTAAGGTTTACTGTAGACCCGCTTTTGTCCTAAGCTTCTTTTCTTCTACGGAGGTACCATTCGCAGCCATACCTCCTATGGGAACATTGTGATCGCGTTCGAGGCAATTGTTCAACACAGCAAGAAAGCGTAATATCACTATGCAGTCCTAGCTCGCAGCTTTGCTCGTTCCTCCATGCCGAAATAAAGTCTTACCTTCAGCTTTTCATCTATGTAGCAATGATAGTTGCCATCGAGATGCCGCGCGCAGACTTATTAAGAGCAAGCGAGACTGTGTGTTAGCCCTTGCGTACTCATAGAGGAAAGGGTAGATGCTTGTGAGATGTTCATTGATCAAGATATGTTTCATCATACGAGCCGATCCAAGCTGATTCCACCGCACGTATATGGGTTCGATCTCATCGGTCTTCATAAGGTAGCCTCTCACTCACGAAGTGACACTCCAGCGAAGGTTGGAATAATATCTTCAAAAATGCAATATGTATACACAGAAAGCTATCTTCAGCCCACAAGGTCCAGCAGCAGGGACATTCGAGCAGCCAGTCCAGCCGACACCAATATAAAAAGAAAGGCATTCCTTAACGCTGCTAATGCCATGCTCCCGAGCAAGGAATTAAAAGCACATAGATACAGCACAACACACAATCCCTCCTCCCCGTGTCGCTTGCTACGCCCATTTTTCTATCCCTACAAGATGCGAATTTGTGGTATCGTGTCAAAACACCCGGCCTTGCTTCCGCCCTCCCGACGCCTTCGATCGGTTGCAACTCAACTTTCAACATACATCTTCCTGGTTTTTTGGTTCTTGCTAGTGTAAGAGTGAAGAGTCTCCATTGTCTCTTCACGCTCGTCTCGAATCTTTAATCGGAGCGAGCTGTTTAGAAGGGCGGGGTGGGAGGGATGACGCTGTTCTGCTGCTCCATGAGCTCCTCGCCGGAGGCTTCGATGGAGACGGCGAGGCCGAGCTTGGCAGTGTTCTGAGAAGATTTGTTAGAGAATGATCGTTTGCGGATCCGTTATGTTCAATGACTTACCTTGGCGTGGTCCATCTCACCAGCAAAGGTCATGCGGACGGGAGGAGCAACGACCTTCTCGAGAAGGCAGCCAATCTTGCCCTGGGAGTCGACTTGTGCGCGGAAGATGGATCGTGAGAACTCGTACTTGGCACCGAGAGTTGCGACACCCTCCTTGGTGGGACCGCCCATCATGGGGTTGCCGCCAGCGAACTGAAGGTTGACATCGACACCAGTCTCGACCTTGTCGGTCAGGCGCCTCCAGTAGCTGCCCTGAAGACCACCCTGGGTGAGGAGCTGGGCGCTGGCGATCCAGTCGTCACCCTTGTACTTTCCGGCGTAGCTGAGAGCCGCCTCGGGGCCCATGCCTCCACCAGGCTTCTGCAGAACACCCTCGAGACCAAGAGCAAGACGGGGAGTGATAGCTTGAAGGTATGAGCCGATGAACATGCCGGTCAGGCCACCCTCAAGAACGCTGGGGTTGATGCTCTTCAAGCTGGCGCTGAAGTCGTTGCCAGTGTAGTCCTGCTCAAGCGAGACCTGTGCGGCGCCAGGGCCAGCGGCGGAGGAAGGCTGGATCTGGACTTGTGACTTGAAGCTGAGGCGGTCGGTGATGCGCTGGTTGAAACGGCCAGAGAGGGAGAGGTCTGAGTCGAGTTGCGCTTGGCAGAGAGTCTATAGGATGTGTCAATGGATGTGCGCAATTCGATGGAATAGCCTACAGGCCATCTGACTTACGTTGTTGGTGCCGTACAGAGCAAGGAAAGTGTAGGGCGAGAGCATCTGAGAGCCAGCGGAGAAGGCATGGCTGATCTGGAAGAGCGGCGCAATGGAGAAGCTCTTGTTCAACTCGGCGCGCAGGCCAGAGAAGGTCTGGTTGGTCAAAAAGACGCTCCTCTGGACCTCTGAGGCGATGTTGTCAACGGTGCCGGGGTTGCTGAGGCCGAGAGCGGCTCTGCGGTCCTGGAATGACCTGTATGTGTCCAGCACGGAGTCGAAGACGCCGCCAGTGCGAGGCGCAGGCTGTGAGATGGATCCGGCCTTGGTGACATCGATGGGTCCGAGGGAGTCGGCTGGCACGACGGGCACGACAGGCACGACGGGCTTTTCTAAAGGAGTTGCGGCGGACATGGCGACGGATGTGTTGTCGGCGACGCTTGTGCGGGTTGATAGACCAGATCAGGGAGCTGAGCTGGTGCAGGCGACCTCGGCGGCGATGGAGGTATTAATGCGGATGGGTGGTGGTGATGTGGTTTGCTACCGGCTCTCCTTGCGGTGTCGTGAGCTGCTCGTGCAAAAACGTTCCCAAGAGTGACGATGGATTGTCCGTGCACGCTCGGAGGAGAGCAGAGCAGTACTCGGCAGTAGGCGAGCATCACACAACTCAATGCGCCACGCTGCGATAAGAGATAGCTGCTGCATTGCCGGCCGTCATCGCTCGCTTCATTGTTCTATATACATCTCTGTAGATACTACCTTATTCACACGGCACTGCCATTTCATGTCTAGCAGCAATCATCTCGCGGCCCTCGTGACGACGGTAAGCCAGTAGCCAGCGCCTTCGAGCCCACTTCCCACGCTAGCTTTCGAGCACCGCCTCTCATCATCCTCCCAAGCCGACGAGCGTGTCACTCTCCAACGTGGGCAAGTCTAGAAATAGCGCAATCGTCTTCGTCAAGCAAGGACAGTCGCGAGGGCACCCAGAGAGCCTGTCGCTGGATCCAATACTCGGCATCATCTCCAGCAGCCGGGTCACTTCGGAGCCTCAACCAAGCGCTTTGAGCGTGGAGGCTCGCGGGGTATATCGCACACCACCCAGACAGGCAAGCTAAACAAACCAGCCCTTTTGCAACGAGACCTACACGACGGTCACCACTCCGGCCATGGATACACTACTGTATGTCTTGCCTAGAACACCGCAGGGCCAAGTCATCCATGTTAACGTGAACTAGCACCGCCGACCTGGCGGCCAAGTCAGGCAACTTCCGCCGTCGATCTAGCACATATGTTGATGCCATTCACGACCTGCCTGAGAAGGCTTCTATGGCTCCGGCCCAGCTGTACTCTACCGAATCTGGTCGCCTCTTTCACTCTGGCAGAATTGTCATTGCCACCGTTGGTTTGCCAGCTCGTGGCAAAACCCACGTCAGTGTTGCTCTTGCTCGCTACCTGCGTTGGCTAGGCGTCAAGACTCACATCTTCCATCTCGGTGACTACCGTAGGGCCTACTTGGGCCCCAAAGGCGAGATTCCCGAGGACTACTTCTTCGTCAACGCCAGCACTTCTTCAGTTCTGCTAAGGAACAAAATTCTGAAAAAGTGCAGGGAAGACATCTTGCACTTCCTCAACCACGAGAACGGGCAGATCGCTATCTTCGATGCTGTCAATCCTCTCGCGACTGGAAGGCATGCCTTGGCAAAGGAGTTTGAGAAGCAGAACATCCAAACGTTGTTCATCGAAAGCACTTGCACGGACGAGCGCATTATTGAGGAAAATGTTCGCTCAGTGAAGATCTCGTCTCCCGACTATATTGGCTGGACATCGGAAGATGCAGTCAAGGACTACCTCCACCGCATCAATTCGCGCATTCCTCACTACGAGACCATCGAAGAAAGGGATCTCCATTATGTCAAAATGATCAATGCCGGAGAGCGAATGATCGTCAACAAATGCGCATTCGGCTACCTGTCCCAACGAATCGTGTTCTACCTGCTCAATCTGCACATCAAAAGCCGTCAGACTTATTTCTGCCGTGCTGGAACCACAAGCGAAGAGGACAGCTACAAGGCTGATGCTAGCTTGAGCGAAGAAGGCAAAGACTATGCCAAGAAGATGACAGAAGCTCTGATAAAGCATCGCGAGGAGGAACGACAGAACCTAATTAAGAATGGAGCGCCCGAATCGACCGCCTCTAAGCCTTTGAGCGTCTGGACTAGCACCCGCAGGCGTACCATCGAAACATCACAATATCTCCATGAAGCTGGCTACCCTGTCCGACAGCGCAGTCAAATGAGTCAGCTCAATCCTGGAGTCTGTGAGAAGATGAGCGAGCGAAAGATTCGGGAACAGTATCCTGAAGAGGTCACCAAGCACGAACAGGATCCTTACCACCACAGATACCCACGTGCCGAAGTCAGTCCACAATCATTTCAACCATTTCCTTCACATATCACTAACATCTATCCTCTAGTCCTACCACGACCTCGCCGTCCGCCTGGAACCCATCATCCTCGAGCTCGAACGCGAACAGAACGACCTGCTCATCATCGCACACGAATCCGTCCTCCGTGTCCTCTACGGCTACCTCATGGCCTGCTCCGCCACCGACATCCCCTCTCTGCAATTCCCCCGTGACGAAATCATCGAGATCATCCCAGCCTCGTACAACAACTCCGCCAAGCGCATCCACATCGATGGCCTGCCGCAGAAACTCGTCCCCGCCAGTCCCGAGGACATCAAGATCCCCGTCCCGCCCAGCGGAATCGTGACGCCGTTCAGTGGCCTGGGAACTCCTGCTGGCGCCGGCACGGGATCGCCGGCTGCGGGCAGTGGGCTCGCAGACACCTGTCAGCTCGTTGGAGGGCGGTGTGCTTCCCCTTAAGAAGGGCAATGTTGATCCCAAATCATAGAGTTTTCGGGGAGGTATTCTAAAGTCGTTTGGCAGGGTTTGAAATGGAGTGTGCTGCAAGGTGACGATGTTGACCCAGTTCTGTACAGTGGGTAAATGGCTGATGTGCATAGAGCAAATGCTGAGCTTTTCGATTGAATTGGGGAAGCGGTAGCATAGCGTGCTTTTTTGGGGGGGTTTTGCGCCGCGAATAACGAATGCAAGGAGACACCATCTAGGAGACTTTCCTTTTCCCCTGTGTTCAACTCACCATTTTGTCTCTTGTTTTCGGCAGTCGTGTCGGATTGCATGGCAATTCTACTTTGCCTGAGATCAATGCTACCTGCAATAACACAGCACCTTTGATCCCGCATAGTCCCAAGTTTCTAGAATGTCCTCATATACATAGCAAAGGTTCCCCCTCCCCTGCCCCTTCGTCGCAAAATGGGGAAGCTACAGTGCACGCAGCTCGGAAGCCCTAGCTGCTACGCTTGCTTATACATGCATGCTGTGCTTGTCGCGCGCCGCAAGTTGTAACGATTGATCGAAGGTAACTTTTGGACCATCGCGACTAGAAGCTGATACGCAACACCACCGACGCTCGCGGTGAATTTCGAGCGACTCGAACGTTTTCTCGCTCCCTCTCGTGCTGTTTTTTGGTGTAGGAAGGTATGTATGCGCATGATATGTGTGTGCAAGGCATGCTTGGCTATGTCGAAGGCGTCGGTTTGACGCGTACATGTACTTTTGGTTCTCGCTTGTAGGATGATATGCGTGAAGGTAACAGTACTGTGGGGTGATGCAATAGGCATGCTATGGAGCGCTCCTAGTTTCAAATGGAGAATCATATGTCTGGTGGTGTGTGGCGTGTTGAGGTCTCATGAGTTCAGGTTGCCATTGGAGTTTATCTTGGTAAAATTCTTTGTTGATGAATACCTAGAAGGCGGACAGACGCACTTGACGGACTTTCCAACTGCAAACTCTCTTCATCGCGAGCATAAGTTCACTGAGACTTCAATGTTGTAACGGAGAACGAGAGCGATCATAGAGGTCATTGGAGTGGTTCCATCATTGATGTCATGATATTCGATGGTTGATATAGCCCAACCCTGCTTACCCCATCGAGGTGTTTTTGAACAGAGGACGACGACAATGAATTACATGTAGCCTGTCCCTAGGCGAAGATATGAGCTCGACAATTAGGTTATTGGAGCAAGTGTGTCAGTATGGGTGGACTGTACTTTCAGTGAGATGGTCTAGCCGATCTTGGACGCTCTCTCTGGGGCTCTTGCGGCGGCACACGTGTACCTACATGTCCATATACCATAGAGAAGGGTCGAGCGAGCCGAATTACTGACGCTCAAGCGCGGTGCTTTTCCAAGCTTGGATTCGAATGATCAATCCCAAGGGCTGCATGTCTGCGTGGGTTGGAGACATATTTCATAACACTGGACCAAGCCTGCACTGCGGATTCGCCGGCGCACACCCATGTCTTGACACTGCAGTGCGTATTATCATTCGGCATGAATGCTACTTCATACTGCTATGAGAGAGGAAGCTGCAATGCCATCTGACGCGATACGCGCATTCGCATCTGTCGCATTGTCGGATTCTCGGTCTACAGCAAGAGACAACACATCGTCAGTCAGTGGTCATAGGCACAGTGCTGCTAACGCACTCGTAGATCTGGGGGGTCATCTCTAGAGTAACAATAATATGGCGCTGTCTCTAGCGAATCAAAGCGGTAGTTTTGGCGGGCTTCCCACCGAGCAACAAGTCCTTGGAGGCAGGAGATTGTCTTCGTTCTAAAGGACACCAATTCTGCGGCACGGCCTACCAAAGATACCCGCCAACTTCATTACATCACCACTCTGCCCTTACGTTCCACGATTACATGTAAACATAAGAAGTGCGCAAGCGCATTAAGGTAGGCTAGGAATCTCCTTTCAAACACCATTCTTCTATAGAATCATCCACAAACGCTCCAGTCAATACTTTACTCAACAACAGCACCAAGTCAGCCAGCATGGGTGTCTCGCTCAGCACTGCACGTTACCTTGCGCCATTGTCATTCGCCTATGACTTTGCTCTTCAGCAATATGGACTTAACTCTACGCCCAACATGATGGACGTCCACGAGCGCAACATCTCCTTCTGGTCTCCCAATCCCTACTTCATTGGCGCATTCTTCTTCCCACAACAGCTGTAAGTTCGCACTCACCCAAACAACAACGCAGCAACGAACTAACACCCACCCAAGCTTCCAGCTCGCCTGGCTCTACAAGCTCTGGAAGAACAACGAGTCCAACCCGGCGCAAGCAAAAGAACTGCGCGAAATCGTCAAATTCGTCCCCTACTACGCCATCGGCAACTTCTGCATCGGCACCTGGATGTTCTTCTGGAACAGCGAGCAGCTCAAGACCTCCAACGTCTTCGTCTGGGTCAACAGCCTGATGCAGCTCTGGTACATCTCCACCCAGCTCGAGCCCATGAACACCAGATCCTGGGGCAGCATCCTGACGCACGTCGTCGCAAAGACCTTCGCCGGAATCGGCTGCCTGGACTTCCTCCACAACACTGGTGTGGCCTACTTTGTCGGCCATGCGCCGCCGATGTGGGCAAAGGTTGCTACAGGACTTGGTTTGCGGGCTTGAGCGCTTCGAGCGATTGGATCTTTGGTGGATGTATGGTTTGGGATCTTGTTGCGCTGTGCGTGGGCCAGAGGCAGTATGGTAACGTTGGGTGGAGCAACCTGCTTGGAGCTTATGCCGTTGGTGCCGCGGGCATTGTTGCCGGCAAGAACTTGCTGAAGTAGGTGAAACCAGCTTTCGAAACTTCCTACGGCCAGGGCATTCGACGGCTGACGTGTCGACTTCAGACCTCCGTATGTGAGCGACAAAGGGTATGCTCAGGCAGCCCAAGATGAGGTTGATGATACTGTTTGAGTGCTGTCATCCGGATGACCGGGCTTATGGCTGCTGGCATGTCAGTCTAGCATAGCAGACATGTCTTTGTATTTCTAGCATGTAATGAAATCAATGATCTACTATCAATGTTCATATCATCGCTGCGAGATCTCAATGTTCGTGATAGGAGAAGGATATGTGCCATCCTTGTCTGCGATGATTGGCCAGAGCCACGTGCGAACCCTCTTGCCAGAAGAGTATTTGACTTGGGAGGGCAACTCAGTATAGAAGTTTGTTCATGATTAGACATGGGGATATGAACAATCTGCGGTAGGCCTCGAAGCGTTAGTAGCAGCTCTGGTCGCCGATGGCCCGTTTATAGTAAAATACACGAGTTCATACACAAGAAGTGTGCCTGGATGCTAACGGAACATCTTGATCAATAATTCCATACTTTCAGGGCAGTGGCATTGTCCGGCCCCGACCGACTCGCCACGTGCTTGCCACGCTCCCACGCTCCTGGTCTTCAGAGTTTCATGGCTGACGCAATAATATTGCTTGCACGCATGTATACAGACAGGCACAGGCCGAGGCATGCTCGTAGAGCGGATTTACCTGCAACAGTCGCCTTGCGCCGATATCCGAGCGCTTAGCAAGCTCGAGGCAGGATGCAACTGGAACCGGAACACTACCTGTACCATGTCAGGTGGCAAGAGGATTCCTCCGCAGGCACGTGGTGTCTGAGAATATTACCTCCTAGCGGGACCACTCGAGACGGTGACGAAGATGCGCCATTATTTTGCACCTCCGGTGCAGTTCTCGAACAACGGTCAGATCGCCTATGATGTCGGTGTCGTGTAGCCGCGGCAGCCTCGCAGAGAGCTTCCCGACGATCTATGCAGGAAAACAAAGACCACCACCGATGCTACTGCACTAGCCCGAGACGAGCAGTTTCGAAGAACATTCTTCGCGTCTTCCGGCACGGATTCTAGCCATGCACGGCATTTCCACACTACTGCTAGGAGGCAGACTAGCTGGCTGGCAAGCAAATCGAGATGTGCAGGGCCAAAGGTAAAAGGTCGGTACGCTCGGATCACGAGAGTTGCAACTGCTGATGAAAGCGCCGCGATACGCCCGCCAAGTTCTCGGTGCTTCAACGGAGTGTTGGGAAAACGATGCTCCCTAGCCTTGCTAGCTGTTTGAGAGGCCCGAGAAAGCTGGCGATTGATCGCAGAGCACTATGGAGAACGGTACACTCGTTCGCGAGACCGTGACCCAGCCTGTCGCCAATTTGCCCTGTGGTATACTGTAGGCACGACGTCGAGATATGATGGTACGCCACTTCCTTAGTAGCACAGAAAAAAGGCTTGGGAGGCTGACGGACCGGCGCATGTGGATCCCGCGACGCCTACCGCTTATTGCCGCGAGACTAGTGAGGCCACTACCGATCCGAAGTTTGGTCTCAACGACATCACACGCCCAGGAACTACTGAGAGCTTTACACATTTTGCATAACACTCGTCATCGCGAGCTGCCCTAGGTGGGCGTGATGTGATACGATGGTGCTCCCCCTGATGCTGGGGTGCATCGTGAGAGAGCTCTGAGCTCCAGGCACTCCACAGAGCTCACCGGTGCGAGAAGCAAAAACGCTGTCCGATCAGGCCTACAGTTGCGTCAACGGCAGGACGATCAAAAACGTTACTGCACCGAAGGTTCGCTCCGGCATGTTCGAACGGCAAGCATTATTCATTTCGTTGATGCCGCCACTTTTTGCATCGCGGACCCACCTCGTGCAAGACCCATTCTTCATGCGTGGAAATAGCATAGCTCGATATGGCATCGGAACGACCAGGCCTTCGACCACCGACTACGCCCGCAACGTCCGTGATCACTGGCACGCGACTACGACAAGCGTCTTCCACGACCTTGCCGTTGGTCTGGGCGTCGCTATGCCACTTTTCGTAACCTCCACTTCACATCTGAGGGTGCCCCGTTGTAGGGCCCCGGACCCCGAGTGTCACCCAGCAATCTTCTGAGCGCACCGACCTTCATTCTTTATAAACCGTCAGTCTCTTTCCCTCTTCTCGTTTCATTCCCCTCACCTCTCCTCCCATCGCCCAAAGGACACTCCATTCGTTATATGTCCTTCGCCTAAACATTCTTTCTTAATCATGCCGTTCCTCAAGCGTACGGAGCGGGAGGCCAACGAGGCCGCCCAGCTCGAGAAGACCTCTTCTCCCCTCACAAACACCGCTCACGCTGGTAACAATGAGCTTTCTGCTTCCGAGCAGAAGGTCACCTTCATCGCCGTCTTCCTCGGTCTCGTCGCCTCTATCGGTGGATTCATGTTCGGTTACACCTCTGGTCAGATCTCTGGTTACTTCCAGATGGCCGACTACCAGCAACGTTTCGGCGAGTACACCGAGAACCCTGCACCCGACAGCCCTTCCAACTACGCCTTCAACGCCACTCGCCAGGGCACCATCGTCTCCATGCTCTGCGCCGGTGCTCTCATCGGATCTCTCGTCGTTGGCAAGCTCGCCGATACCCTTGGCCGCAGACTCGCTGTCTCCGCATCTGCTTTCTGGATCGCCATTGGTCTGATCATCGAGATCTCCTCTACCACCCACTGGGCTCAGTTCGCCGTTGGCCGTCTCATCACCGGTATGGGTGTCGGTGCCCTCTCTGTCACTGTCCCCATGTACCAGTCTGAGTCCACCCCCGCCGTCATTCGTGGTGTTGTCGTTGCTTGCTACCAGCTCTTCGTCACCCTCGGTATCTGGACCGCCAACATGGTCAACTTCGGCACCCACGACATGCAGAGCAGCGCCTCCTGGAGAATTCCCGTCGGTCTCGGTTTCCTCTTCACCTTCATCCTTGGCGGTGGCATGATCTTCCTCCCTGAGTCTCCCCGTTTCGCTTTCCGTCAAGGCCGTGAGGAGGAGGCCCGCAACACCATTGCTCGCCTCGGTGGTGTCGACCCCCAGCACAAGTCCGTCAGCGACCAGATCGCCGAGATCCGCTTCAAGCTCGATGAGGAGCGCGCCGGCGCCGACACCAAGTGGTGGGAGATGTTCACTGCCCCTACTATGCTTCGCCGCGTCATGATTGGTGTCGTCCTCCAGGCCGGCCAGCAGCTCACCGGTGCCAACTTCTTCTTCTACTACGGCACTGACGTCTTCAAGGGCGTTGGTCTCAGCGACTCCTACGTCACCCAGATCATCCTCGGCTCCGTCAACGTCTTCTGTACCTTCGGTGGTCTCTGGGTTGTCCAGAAGTGCGCCCGCCGCACCGCCCTCATCGTCGGTGCTCTCTGGGCCGTCGTCTGTTTCCTGATCTACGCCCTGGTCGGTGAGCTCGTTCTCGAGAAGACCGGCTCCTCCGCCGCCGGCAACGTCCTCATCGTCTTCACCTGCCTGTTCATCGTCTCCTTCGCCACCACCTGGGGACCCCTCGTCTGGGCCGTCGTCGCCGAGCTGTACCCCGCCCGCTACCGCGCGCCCTGCATGGCTCTGGCCACCGCGTCCAACTGGCTGTGGAACTTCCTCATCTCCTTCTTCACCACCTTCATCACCAACGACATCGGCTACTGGTACGGCCTCGTCTTCGGCGGCTCCTGCCTGTTCCTCGCCGGCTTCGTCTTCTTCTTCGTCATCGAGTCCAAGGACCGCTCGCTCGAGGAGATCGACACCATGTACGTGCTCGGTGTCAACCCCATCACTTCCTCCAAGTGGGACGGTTCCAAGGCTCCTCTCGACGAGGAGAGCAGCCGCGAGAACTCCAACGCCGCTGCTGTCAACAACACTGCGGCCATGGACCGTGTTCCTACCAACACTATCCAGGAGTAGACGATTTGTTGAAGAAGAGATGAAAAAAGTTTCACGGCGTTGATTGTACAATTGTTTTTTCATTTTTTTTTTTTCAAAGCATTGCATTGCGATGGTGTATATGGGATAGATGGAAGGGATGGATGATGGGAGGATGAAGGGTATTGGTTCAATCGACCACCCGCGAAAAAATCTAAAGAGTGCTCTCTTGCGTGCGAGAGAGCAAACACACAACATAGTTCTTTTTTTAATTGAAGCTTTTTACAAACTTCACTCGAAATTCCTTCAATTCCGATACCTTCTCGTGCCCTTTGTACTTATGAACATCGCGGGAAACTTCTCACAATCATGCATCCACTACATACATCGCGACCAGCAAAACACAAAACGATGAATGAGCAGATTTCCTTCCGTGCTACTAATACAAGATTATCGAAGGTCGCTCGACCGCCATGACAGGTAGACAACACGCGTGATATCGTACACTTTCTCCCACTGTAACAACCACGACAGTATCACGTGATGTCGTAACAAGAGTTGCAGTCCTCCACCTGCCCCTCAAGCAAACAACACCGGGACCACGGCACCACCCACCCCATCACCACCTCCGCACGGCGGAGAACACCGGGGAGCAAAGCGGGCTCTGCAGGCAAAACGCTGCTCCCACGGGGCAAACGGGGGATGTGCATATGTCGCGCACGAGGCTGTCGGTCCGATTGTCGAGACGATAATGGGGAGCGGAGAATTGTTTGGGGCAGAGGCTGGAACGGCGCCCCGAGGGGGAGAGGAGGAGGGGGGCGGAGGACCACATGGAACTGTGCATGGGTGTCGGAGAGTCTCTCGGCGCTTCATATGCCCCGTGGAGGGTAGGTCCCAACGATGGCGGGATCTCGGTGGTATTCTTCTTGCCTTCCTTGCGGCACACGCGAGTCGAGCTGTCCGGCGGCTAGCTGGGCGGGCAGGTTACAGCAAGTAATCTATTCGAAGTCGCTGTGAGGGTTTGGAGCCGTGTAGCCGCGGGCTGTGAGGTAGTTGTAGAGGTGCTTCTCGAAGCGGGCAAGCTGGATGACTTTGTCAGCAGAGGTTCTTGACGGGTGGTGATTTTGATATGCCTCGCCTAGGCTAGCTAGATACTTACGATGTTGCGGTCTTCTACCACTCCGTCTCTGACCCATACGCTGTGGGCGCCCATCATGTTTGCCATCATCATGTCGGTAAACAGTCGGTCGCCTACGATCGCCACTTGCTCAGGCTTGGTGACTTGACAATCGGGTTTGCTGCGGAAGTAATCCATGATTTCGCCATGGCAGCCAGGTTTTTAGTAGCATGTCTCAAGACCGTGACTCCAGTATTCTTCTCCAGTAACTCAGCATCCTTGAAGCCAGGATCTGCACCAGTGCCAGAAGAGTTGGAGACGATCAGAAGTCTGGAGCCCGGATATGCATTTCGTAGTTCGTCGAATTTGGCCTTGTTTGCTGGGAAGATATCGTTCTCATGCGGAATAGCAAAGCAATTATCCTTGTCCAGGACTACGGCACGGATGTCAGGTTTCTTGTCGCCCTTGGCTGTGTTGAAGGCCTCGGACAGCGGGAGTGGGATTTTGTCGAAGGACGAAACAGTGTGATGCGGAAGACACAGGGCTGGATTGACGAACAGCTTCAGGATGTTGAGGCTGCCGGAGAGATTGAGATTAGGCATTGCACCTACAGTCGAGTCCTCCCTATATTGTGTGCTGCTATGTATGCAGTACGACTCCGGCAATAAATGTTTGCTTTGTGCTGCGAAAGGGGAGCAGACGTTGTGAGGCGCGCGGCTCTCTGCGGGAGCTTCACAGCTGTCTGGGGACTTGATGTCAAGTCGCGTCCACTCAGAAGAGCTTCATGTTCGTGGGCTTCACTTTACGAGCACCTATCTATATTGTTGCGCCTCACCCTCAAAACATCCAATCACTTTCAATCTTGACCAGGGAATACCGCAACTCCTTGCGCCGATTCAAGGAGGAGTTCTTGTGCAGACGCAGCAGGACTCGCGGCTTCCAGGGCTATCTCCACCAGCGCATAAGCCAGCTTCACACTACGCCTACATAGCCTGACCTACGGTTTGGAGCACGACAGACAACACACATTGAGATCTTCAAAGGCCAAGAGAAAGGACGCATATCAAAGATGAGAGGATGGACAGGTGCAGCAGGTTTGCTGCTATTGCAGCTTCTGGCCGGAGTGCAGGCAGCCGAGGAGGCGGTGGTAGGTCAAATCGCGATCGCTGGACATGGAACCTTGCAGCAGCTGATCGAGCATTGTAATGCAGAATCAGAAAGACTCGAAACGACAAGTATGCTCCGGCATGTACTCGAAAAAAGATTGGGGTGGTAACATCGATCCCTTCATATTGACCAAATTCATGAAACCCGAAAACATACCTGAAGGAGAGGACCCCATAGTCAGCTTGGTGGTGTTTGAGTGGAAGGATAAACCTTTCATAGGAAAGCCAGTGGAACCTGACGACGTGAGTATATTGGATTGAAGCGAAAAAATCATGGAGACTGACGGCATACGCACAGCACGTTTACATTTGCGACCAAGGAAACGTCGATGCCGGACATTGCACGGAGAAAGATCTTGCAGCGTTCATCACAGCCGACAACACAACAGAGAAATCACGGTCTCAGGTCATCTCAATGGCGGTTCATCTGAAAGATCCTCCCGCAATCAACTACCCGATCAAACGGACTGGCTACTACTGCGTCGGCACATTCGGTTACGACATTGAGGAATACAGTGCCGTTGTCGAGTTCCGCAATGCATTTGGAGAGCTGCCCGCCGCTCAGATCGTAAAGCTACCTTTCTATGCTGCTTTCACACTGGTCTACGCTCTGCTCGGTATCGGATGGGGTATCTTGTACTACCTCAACCGCAACGACATCCTGCCTGTACAGAACTACATCACTGCGATCGTAGTCTTCCTCGTGGTTGAGATGTTCATGACTTGGCTTTTCTACGACTACCAGAACCGCCATGGCCTCAACACCGGCGCAAAGGTGCTACTGGTCGTCGTGTCGATCCTATCAGCCTTCCGCAACAGCTTCTCTTTCTTCCTCCTGCTGATCGTATGCATGGGTTACGGTGTTGTAAAGCTGTCGCTGGGCAAGACCATGATCTACGTCCGCTGGCTGGCAATCACCCACTTCGTCTTCGGCGTCATCTACTCCATCGCTTCTCTTTCAGTGACACCAGAAAACGCCGGCCCGCTCGTCCTACTAGTAGTCTTACCTCTTGCAGCCACCCTTACCGCATTCTATGTCTGGACGCTCAACAGCCTGAACTTCACCCTTCGCGACCTTACCCAGAGGAAGCAGACAGTCAAGGCTGCCATGTACAAGAAGCTCTGGTGGTGCATCCTGACCTCCATCATCGTCATCTTCGCTTTCTTCTTCGTCAACAGCTGGACTTTCGCCGGTCAAAGCGACGAAGATTTTGTCCCCAACCACTGGTCTACCCGCTGGTTCATCCTCGACGGCTGGCTAAACCTGATCTACTTCGCCGACGTTGCGTTCGTCGCTTACGTCTGGCGACCCACGGCTAACAACCGCCGCTTCGCCATGAGCGACGAGGTAAGTCCATCGCATTCGCGCAACTTCTTGAGAACCGCACACTAATCGCAATATCTACACAGATCGCCCAAGACGACGACGGCTTCGACCTCGCTTCCCGCGACTCGCTCGACCTCGGCGATGATCTCGAAAACGGCGACGGCGCCGCCACACCCAAACCGCCCGCCTACGACTCTCTTCAAGGCAGCTCGCAGATCAACCGCGACCGCTCGCCGCTACCGGCTCCCGTCCCACGAAAGCCAAGCTCGACTTTGCCACGGGAAAGTCTAGACGGCGAGATGATGTTCGACATCGGCAGTGAAGTCGATGATGACAGTGATAGCGACAGTGAAGGCAGACGGTTGACCAAAGGCGGCAATTAAGCTGAGATCAGATGAGGTGGGCTGGGCTCACTTCCACTTGGTCTGTTGGCTTGCTGTTTCTTGCATTCGAGTATTGTGGCGTTTTTCTGTCAACAAAAAATTCACGGTAGAAGGATTTACCAACAGCAACTCTTGTACAACTTTATCATTTCCTTGGAGCATGATCGATCTGACTTCTCTCTATCGGCACGTGACTTCGTTGCCTCGACGGCGGTAGCTTGTCCCGAAGATGTCTATGTCCCACTGTGATTCAGGCCATCACCTCCACACCGGGCGACCGATAGAAATCAGCTTATGGACTGAGGCGCGCCCGTCATCTGATCTGGTTTGGTCTGATTCTGCTTCATATCTCCACGGCTGCGAATTTACAGACCCCCACAGGGCTTCCACGATGCCCACCTCTCAGAAAGGCAGACGGATTGCTCTCAAATCAATTCCTCTCGGGACCTCAAGCGGCAGCACTGAGCTTTGCCGCTCTGTCGACGGCGATGTCGCACATAGCCTAGCGGTTAAACCCTGATCAGCAAAATGCCCCCCTCTTGCAAAAGAGAAGGAGAAGAAAGAAAGGGAGGGAGTAAAGGAAGGACAATTGTTATCTCCGTCGTGTCGTGCGCCAGGGAAACATCCTCAACAGACCGCGGGCATTTCAGCAAGAAAAGGGGATGAAAGCGAAAACGCAAAAGATGAGGAGCAGCAGCTGCTGCAGTGGCCCAATTTTGGGCACAAGGGGGAAAGCAACAAGAATATCAAAGACCAGGAAATTGGGAAAAGACGCGATCTAAAAGGGAGATATAGGCGGGACGAAAGAAAGAAACAAATAGATCGTGTAAAAACTCACCTCAACAGCCCCATCCCTCTCCCCCTCCCAACTCCCCCTCGCAATCCTCTCCCTCATAATCTCCATAATCTCCCCCCTCCCCCGCCCATTCACAAAAACCACAAACCTCAACCCCGGAAACTTCTTCTCGTACTCCTCATTCAGCACCCTCAGCTGCTCCACAACCTCATCGCTATCCCCTCCTCCCTGGCGTAGGTTCGCTTGCTCCGCCTGACTCTGCGCGGACTCGACTTTGGGCGCACCGAGACGGGGTGCGAGGCGAGGATGGAGAGGAGGAGGGGTTGGTCTGTGGTGCGGAGGGAGAGGAGGTGGGTTTTTATGGTGCTTATTAGGGAGGGGTAGGTTTGGTGGGGGTTTGGAGGAGAGGGGAGAGGGTGGTGTGCAGGGAGGGGGAGGGTTCGAAGAGGGCGGAGAGGATGGATTGTTGAGTTTCTGCTGGGAGGGTGGGGAGGGTGGAGCTGGTGGGAGGGGGGTGGGTGGTGCGGTCATTGTGCTTGGTTGGCTTGCGGTTTTGACTGCTTGGCTGAATGCTTTCTGGAAGGTCGTTCTGCGCTCTTGGCAGGTCGAAAACGTGGTGTTTGAAGATCTTCTGGTCTGGATGTGTGGTTGTTTCCGTGGCGCGTGATGAGGTTGATCGAGTCTGGATTCTGGAGAAGGTTTTGGTTTGGCGAGGTGTGTGTTGATCGGGTGATGCGAGAGGAGAAGGGAAAGTGCAAATTCCAGATGACAGCGGATGGTTAAGTACAACTCGTTATATCGTCGACTTATCGCTGGTTGTCCTCTTACAGTCACAATTGATTATACGTGTGGTGCTACTTTGCTGTCAGATATCGGATCCCGCCGATAAGAGCAAGAAGCTTCAGGCTTGAAGAAAGTGCCCGAGGCGCGTGTGCCATATGCAGGCACTGCAGAGCTCCGCGACGGCCAAGCCTTTCGGGCAATCTGATCTCCGGGAATTGACGACATGCTTGATGCTTATCATGCGGAGGTGGTGCTATCAACGAGCGCAGGAGATACTTGCAAGACTTGTTGTCAGACATGAAGTCAACCCCAGGCAGGGTCAATCTTATGCAGTGTATAAGCAAGGCTTCAGCTGGCCTAGTTGGGATGTCTAAAGACCAAGTATGGTAAGTGCAATCGGCGCTTCTTCACACGCGAGGGATAGCGTAAGGAGGCGGCGGACAAGGCTCCTTTTAGGGACGCGAAGGAAGATCAGTGGGGGAAGGGGAGATTGGAGGACCATGACTCGCCACGCATGCTCGCCGTGAAGACGAGCATAATTGTTTAATGACGACGTGAAGAAAGACGGCTTGATAATACGGTGAGGCAGCAATTGGCCATGGCCGTTGTCTGGCGTTGTAATATTCTGGTCGGCTCAAGCCTCGGAGTAATCTTACATGCCTCGCATCCTACTCTTCCACGGGCAAACCAGTTGCCAGTGCCATCGTTCTAGCAAGGATGTCCGGGTGGGTTAATCTGCGCGCCGTGTTCCAGGCGCATGGGCTGCTTGTAGTGGCAAGCCGCAAGGCACACGGTGGTGGTGATTCGTCCTGCCTGGTCGGAGTTCAATAGAGGAGCCGTGGACTGGCTGCACTCTTGTTGCCTCGTCTGTGCCACCGATCTCCACGATGCGATAGTTCAGCCAGCCAATGTTGAGGCGAGGACTGGCATACCGCATGCTGGCGTTCCTGTACAAGCTTCAGTTGTGCAGAGTTGGCGATGGCGTTAGCGGCGTAGATCCACACGCCATGTTCGCGGCGCATCCTTGCTCGGTACCGTTGGCTGCTCGTGCGCACCGGTAGAGGGTCGCCGGCAAGGTGTATCTGCATCGCCTCCGTGCGTCGTGTGTTTCCCGCTTCTTCGCTCCGTCGACCCTGTTGGCAGTGGCTGTCGTTGTCTCACATATCCATGCAACCAAACTCCTGCCAGCCCGACCGTCAGCATCCGCAGCACGTGTCTCTGTGCCCAAGATACACCGTCACCGCCGCCACCTCTACGGCCTCTGTTATGTCTTTGTGATGCGCCACCGACAATAACTCTCAGCGAGCGTCTGAGAAAGCCCCAATCTCTGCACACCCGCAGCAGCGGGATCCTAGCACCCTCGCCATATCCGCTGCAGCTGTCCGGCCATGTCGCTGAATGGCCTGGATGCCGCCCTAGTGAGCGATGCTTACTACGCCGCCATTGTCGAAGTCGGAGGTTGGTTCCTGTTGAGGTACACCAACAGGGACTCGGTCGAATTGCTTGCGAAAGGAAAGGGCGGCGTGCACGAAGCGCGCAATGAGCTGCTGAAATACGAGGAAAAGTCACCGCTTTATGGATTGATCATATACCGCCGGCGCAAAGTCCTGATCAAGTTTATACCAGACGGCACATCGCGCCTTCTGCAAGGTATGTACACGGGAAGGAACCAACGCTGCCTGGCTCGTACTGACCTTTGCGACAGCTCGAACCGCTGTACATTTTCAGGCCGTCGCCGAACGATATGCGCCCTACGAAACAATCCTCGAAATCTCGAATCCTGACGAATTGAGCGACACATCTCTGGCATCCTCCTTCCCTCTGCACACTGCGTCTCCAGCACTGTCTACAACCCGCCTGGACGAAATCAGTGAAGATGCGGAAGACGGCGGTGGTAGTGCATCATCGCCCAACAAGGTGCCAACGAGAGCCAACAGTGCCAAATTTGGCACTGCGAGGTACAAGACGGAGAGAAGGGTGGATCAGCTTATGCGAGCGCAGCAGGCTCGCCCGACCAGTCCGCTCAGAAGTGAAACAGCTTCCAACCTCTCTGCCTCACCTCCCACTGGGCTCAAACCTTCCATCTCACAGTTTCTGGTGCGCGAGGACTCTGGCACTCGATCCATTACTTCACTCACACCTTCTGTGGCCTCTGTCACCGACTACGCTGGATCAATTGCAGAATCTGATGTGACGACCACGAAAGAGACGGACACGATAGCAAGCACAGCTGAACTTCACAAGGTCGAGACGGCAACTACTGATCGCGAGATGGATATGACCACCACCGAGCCGGGCGTTTCTGTCAGCACGCCCAGTATACACGAGCCGCCTATTGAGACTTCACCTGAACCAACTGACAGACCAGTCTCCATCGCTGGATCTGACAGATCGTCGCAAATGCCGCACCTTTCTGAGGTCAAATCGGTACCCGACCGACCCAAGACTCAAATCGAAGAGCCTTTTGATTTCAGTTATCTCGAAGCAAAACCAAAGATCAAACTCGGACCAAGGCCTGTGAACACGACTGAAAGGGCTAGGAAATCTGGAAACATGGGCACAAGCTTACTTCCGAGCGGATATCTCGCGAAGAAGCAAGATCAACGACCAAAATCTACGGGACCGTTAGGTCAGACACATTCACAATTGCTAGCAGGCCTTGCGACACTTCCCACGCCACCTCCAATTCCAGACGTCCCTGAATACAATCCTAGGCCGATCTCGCGAGGCAGCGTCAAGAGCATGCCATCGCAGAAGAGTACTACCATGACACCGGAAAAGCTGCGTTTGATGAAGGCTGTAGAGCTGAGGAAGCGACAAATGAGAAAAAGCAATCCTCAAATCAAAACCTCGTTACCCATGGACCAGGTGCCGGAGGTGCCAAAGATTGAGCAAAGCGCTGCTACACAGCCTGCTGGTGAAGCCGCACTGCCTCCCAAGCCAGACTCTGCTATTGCTTTAGAACACGACCGCCGAGTCATCGACAAGAAGCCAGATACCTCTGAAGCGCTTGCTCATACCGTCCAACGTGAGGACATTTCGGAAGAGCCAGCAGGATTGTTGTCGAAGCCTACTATCGCCGAGGAGCCTGCATCACAACAGACTGAAAGTGCGATCAATGAAGAGACTCCAATTGGCGCTACAGAAATGGCGACAGAAGAAGAACAGTCTGGAGGCGCAGAGGACTTGCCTCTACAAAGTCAGGATGCGCCGGCGCCCGTTGAACCGCAAGATGCCACATTCGCACCTGCGAGCAATTTTGAACCGAAGCAGGTTGAAGCGGCAGCAGCAGAAGTTGCCCTGCCTCCGAGCCACATCGACGCGAAACATATTGAGGCGACAGCAGAGGAATCAAGAGCACTACCGGCCGAACTCAACAAAGTCACCACAGGCTCAGTGGATCAGAACATCGACGAGGCCACATTTTCAACGTCCAATGAGAATTTGATCACAGATGTGCCTGCCATCGTAACAACGGCTTCTTCTAGGCCGCAAACTGCTGAGGATGATGCGAACGCGAATGCTACTGTCGAGCGATCCCCCTCGCCCTTCGAAAGTGGAGCACCAAGTAGTATGGAGAGCAGTGGCATCATACAATTCGACGAGAAAGAAACCACCGACTTGGCCAAACGCCGAAGAGGCCTCGTAGAGCCACTGCACATCGATGTGGAGACTCGGCGCAACAGCGAAGCAGGCAGCCTGTCGGACAACGACTTCCTTGAGGAGCTTCAGAGCGCCACTTTCCACAATGCAAAGGAAATGGTCGTCTCCAAATCTCCGGGTCCCAGCGCCTCGTTCTTCCCCCCTGGATTTGAGCGAAGCGAATCTGCCGATTCAAGGTCTCGAAGCCCGATCAAGAAGATCAGCATTCCAAATGGCATGTCCCAGATCGATGGTGCTTCAATTCATCAGATGGATGTCTCTCCAGAGCTATACCAGCCGAAACGTTCCGGCAAGTCGTCAGGTAGTGTTTCTCCAATTGATCGCAACAGCCCTGTTGCTTCACTCAAGCGGAACGTCAGCTCTGGCATCACGAAGCGCATTCAAGCCTTGAACGAGCTTTCAAACAGAGAGCCCAGCGCTGTTCCAGTGCACATTCCCACGCGCGCTCTGTCGCCTGATCCCGCGCCAGTGTTCTTGGCCAACGACCGCAGACCGAACATGCGCTCTCCTCATTCCCGCACAGGCTCTTCATACCGACTACGCCCAAGCGCTGATCGTGCTGGCTCCTTCCCGAACGGCACCCAGGCACCTGAAATCCCACACGTCTGGAACACTAGCCAAGACACTACCAGCAACCGCGATTCAGTTTCTGTGAAAGCACGGATCGTTCGACCTCCTACAGCCGGTAGTATCGAGAAGTCCGCCGACAACACCAACGACCTTCACGAATCTCAAATTGAAATCAACCACTCACGCGGCGTGTCCACGCCAACATCAGTCTCTCAAGCTTTCCTTCCTCCCATGCCGGCAATCCCAGCCAACCCACCATCACCCGACCACCGCTCTCTGCACTCTCTCCGCCGCAAATCTTTCGGTCGCTCCAAAGCCTCGACACCTGGACCAACACCTGCCAACAGCGAAGACGTTCGCTCCGGCGCCGCATCCATTGCTTCTACCGACGAGTCGACTGGCAGCCGCACAAGTCGCTTCTTCAAGCGCATGAGCAACTTTGGCAGCACTTCGTCAAAACGCCGCTCGATCATCAACCCCGTGGCACCCACTGCTGTCGCAAGCCCTCCTGCAACCGAAACATCAGCGTCCAGGAGTGCGAGCGTGGCAAACACCGCCCCTTCCACCCCAGCGATAGATCGAGACACCCCTCCAGCAGTCCAAGTAGGCGATCTCAACGTCCAATTCCCGGATACACTGGTAAGTTTTCACCCATATCAAAACAACTCTTATATTTGCTTCCTCCGTTTTGAAATGCTAACCAACATCTCCCCACAGCTCTGGAAACGCCGCTGGCTCTCCCTCTCCGACACCGGTCACCTGCTCCTCTCCCCAACGACCACAAACCAGCACAACGCCTCTCAACACGTCAAGAAATTCCACCTCTCTGACTTCAAAGCGCCCTACGCGCCGGATCTCGACCAGCAAGAACTGCCTCACAGCATCTGCCTGGAGTTCACAGCGTCTCCGTCCTCGCAACCTGACACGGCAGACGATGGCTACGCTCCTGGCGGCGTCCTGCAGCTCGCATGCGAAGATGCCATGGGCCAGCGACAAGTTTTGAGACTGTTGGGCGGGTACTGGAAGAGTTGGGTTGTCTGAACGCGGCATGCGGTGCATTACTGTTGTTATTTTCTTTTCTCTTTGGACTTTTTCCTTGACTTGGCCTACCCCACGGCTATGATCTCCTCGGCCATCTGTCTGGCATTCCCTTGCTTCTGGACATCCTTTGCCAAAAAGGGACCTCATATCATTCTCTGATGGGCATTCTTTTTTTGTACATACTCGGGCTCTTAGGAGGCGGAAACTGGGGGCGGCAAAACATGCACTTTTTTTACTTTTTCTTTATCGCAGTTTTGGACACATACCCCCTATTGTCCGGACGTCCATTTTTACTTTGTTGGATTGATGAGGGAGCGGAGGCAGGGCAGTTGTATACCATGTTCAAGACTACTTTCACTACCTTTGTGTGTAAATAGCCCACCTTATTGGATTATTATGGCGGTAACAATGATGTTGTGAAGATTGCACCGTGTCCGCCCTTCTTTACACCTTCGAGCTACATATGACTCTTTTCTTCCATGATGTCTCGTTGCGCGTAACGTGGTTGGTCCGGGTGTGGAGCACGTCCTTTTCATTACATTTACATACAGGGATGGGCGGATCACGATTGACAGATGATCGTTCCTTCGTCAATAATGATGATGATATATATTTTCTTCAAATCCTCGTAACGTCCACCCTCGCTCGTTCAAACACATTATGGCTCAATACTTCCGCTTCGCGTTCTTCATCGGACGATATCGTGCGAGGCGCGAGGGTCATGGCGGCAAAAGTGCCCGCGCCGCGGCGCTTGGAGAGCGTGCCTGGGTTGATGCAGAGGACTGAGTCGACGACCTGTAGAGGAGTTGATGTTAGTTGGCAAGTCTTGAAATGTGCGTGTCAGAGCTTGGTGAAATCATACCTTTGCGAATGGCGTGAGAGTCGATGGCAAGATGAGCACGTCCGGACGGACGGTGAGCCACTCTGCCAGTTTGAGATATGAGATGTCAAGGCTGGCGCCGATGGGTTGTCGTTCGTCTTGGCCTGGAGCTGGGACTTCTCCAGGTATAGGCGCGATCTTGGGCAGATTCTCGCGGCTTTGAGGTGGGAAAACGGGGAAGTAGTGGCGTTGGTCGATGAGGTGGGCGCTGAGGCGAGCGAGCATGTCTTCGTTGAAACCGCCACCTGATTTTCCTGCTGCGTAGACGTTTTCGCGGCGCAGCTCTGAGAGGATGTCCTGGCTGCCGATGCCGAAGACGACTTCGTTAATGGAGAGGGTGATGGGGTTTGTGACGATTTGGCATTGTTTTGGCAGGCCTAGGGGAGCACGAGGGAGTCGGTCTTGCGGGAATGAGACGTGTTTGCTGATTGCGTCACGGAGTGATGGGACGAGAATTATGGTTATCGTTGGGTGGGCTTGGGCGAGGCGCTGCAGTGGAGCGGCGACAAGCACACGGAAGACGTCTGTGAGTGTTGCTGTGTCGGGGTTGATCTTGACGTCTGAAGGGAGGTGAGCCTCGAGGTCTCCAGAAGCGAGGAGTGGGTGTTCTAGATCGAGGAAAGGCCCTGTGAGGATGAGAACGTCGGGTCGCTGGGTTGAGGCTGTTTCTACAAGGCTGTGGAGCGCAGCGAATGAAAGATCTGTCTCAGGGGTATATGGTCCGCTAGCTATTGTGTAGCTAAGCGGACGTGTTTCACCGGAGGCATCTGTGACACGTTCGTTGTGGATGTCAAGCTCTGTTGGCGTTGATGCGGCGGGTGGTAGAAGCGGTAAAGAGAGAATTTCCGTGACAGAAAAGTACTCGCCGCTCACGTTGGTACCACGCAATGCAACAATCTTGCCAGGGAAGAGATCGTAGCCTACGCCAGTCGAGAATTTCAATGGTACTCGCATGCCAGCTCCCATCCGTCGACTTGTCTCTAGTACGACGGAGGCTGCGTTGAGCTTGCCATCAGGTTGATCACAAGCTATCCTGCCCACTGAGACAACCTCTGAACTTGACTGTGCTGCAGGGTTGCCGAATGCTGAATCTGGGAGGCTGTGATGTGCTTGGACCAGTTCTGTGAAAGAGTCGATCCTGTCGTCCAGAATCTCGGAGGCAGAGGACAGCTGCATAGCCATTGGTTTGTATGCGAACTTTGGGATTTCCGTGTTTGCTTTCAGCTTGACTCTGCTCTCAGTGGCTGACATCTCAGGTGGTGTCGCGGCCGGTATTTGTGCGTTCAGCGTTTCCATGACTTGTCCAGCATTTTGGCGGTCGGCGAAATTGCCATTGGCGTTGTTATCTCGTGCTGAGGGGCGTAGGCGAGGCGTATGATCCATTTTTTGCAGCTTTTGATGTGGGCGTCTGCTGTTCGCCAGCCTTCCTCTTTGCGCTCCCAAGATTTCTCGGAGTAGTAGACATGGCTCCTCCGAGCATGTCGAACATATCTCCTCCACTTGCAGCGGCTCTTGGTGTTGCCGCCATTGCTTTCCTAGGTGCAGCATTTTGACCTTTTGCTCGCGACTCACGCTCCAACACATCTTGTAGGTCTTTCTTGAAGTCTTTTGCGGTCTTATACTCGAGTTTAGTGTTCTCAGTGCCCATCTTCAGCACGTAGGACTCCCATTTGTAGAAGAGTTCCTGCGGATCCAAGGAGAGCAGTCGGGTGATTGAGAGCAATTCGTGCAAGACATCTTGAGGGATGTTTGTCGAGGACGAGGCGAAGAGTTCTCTGATCTGGGCTTCTGTGTCGGCCATTGTGAGGGTGTGTAGTTGTGTGATCGAGATATGTTCTCCACGCGAGTTCACGAAACATCGAGGAGACGCGTTCTGGTGTGACGCGAATTAAGCACGCCGCTCAAAGCGGTATGGCGCAGCACCGGGATGCGGATCTTGGGAGATGCGGCGAACGGGCAGCAGACCCGGCGCTCGGATTAGTGCGAGCACGCCCTATCGAACGCGAACGAGCACCGTCGTCACACATGGCGAGCTGAACCCTGGCGAGCCTGGCTCTCAGCCCATTGAATCGCAGATTCCCAGCCCTTGGCGAGGGGTCTGCGGATGGCGGACAAGCACATCTTCCGGTGCATACATAACTGCCATACCAAATGACAATTCCACCTTCATCCTACCAAACCTAGTCTCCCACCTCCTTCGCGAGGATCCTTATCAGCCGCGCGAATCCTCCGGCTGACTTGCATTGGCATCTTGCATTTGACCGCCGCACAGCATCTGCAATCCCTGTTACTCCGCCCTTGAATCTAGTCCTCGCCCAAAAAGTATATCCCCATATCAGACACAATGGCCGACAGCACGCCTGTCGTCAAGACAGACACTGTCGAAACACCCTCGCGCGCAGAATCCTTCCGCTCTGCTGCCTCACAGCCCACTACCGCAGCAGAGACACCAGCAACCTCCACACAGAGCACCGTCGCTGGCGTCGAACGCGATGAGCAGCCAGTACAAGAATGGTCACCGCCTACTGATGGCCCATTGAAGACCCCGGTGCCCATGCCTCCTTCCACTGCCACACCCAAGAAGCCTGCCGACTTGACTGCTGAGCAGGAGGTCAAGTATGCCACCGTCCTCGCCCAGGTCTCTCAATGGGAGACCTTGCCATCCACCACAGCAAAGAACGCCCCACAAGCACCCGTCACCGACCACGAGCGCATGTGGTTGACCCGCGAGTGTCTCTTGCGTTACCTGCGTGCCACTAAGTGGAACACTGCCAACGCCTTGCGTCGTCTGCAGTCCACTCTCAGCTGGCGTAGAGAGTACGGCGCCGACACCTTCACATACGACTACATCTCACCCGAGAACGAGAGCGGCAAGCAAGTCATCCTGGGTTACGACAACGAATCCCGACCCTGCCTCTTCCTCAGCCCGGGCAAGCAAAACACCAAAATGTCCGATCGCCAAATCCACCACTTGTGCTTCATGCTCGACCGCGTCATCGACATGACCCCTCCCGGCCAAGAAACCACCGCCCTGCTAATCGACTTCAAAGGCGCCGCCAAGGGCTCCGTCCCGTCCGTCGCGCAGGCGCAAGCCGTGCTGAACATTCTTCAAAACCACAACCCAGAGCGTCTCGGACGTGCCCTCATCACGCAGATGCCGTGGTACGTCAACATCTTCTTCAAGCTGATCTCTTCATTCATCGACCCCGTCACCAAAGAGAAGATGAAGTTCGAGGACCTCCGATTGTGGATCCCGCCGCAACAGCTTTGGAACGAGTTCAATGGAGATTTGAAGTTCGAATATGATCACCCGGTGTACTGGAAGGGACTGCAGGAGTTGACCGATAAGAGGAGGGAACTTTACAGACAGCGTTGGGAGAAGGCTGGAAAGAAGATTGGTGAATACGAGGATTACCTGAAGGGTGGTAATGCAAAGAGCTTGTCCCAGGTGCTTGAGGAAGCTGGCGGTGTTGCTGATGAAGAGAAGAAGGCCACCGATCCTGACCTCGTTACAGCGAGGTGGGCAAGCTTTCGGTATAAGTTGAACAAACATCAATACATGGCATTCAGTCTGCCATGGACTCTTTTGAAGTCGATTTTCGAGCACGCATCATTGTATAGCATCTTGGATTGATTACAACCAATGGGATGGCGATGTTTGATTTCTTGGCTTTCGATTTGTTCTTGAAGTTACGTACATACATACCCTTTTGCATCTAGACAGGTCAAATGCATCTGAACAGCAGCAAGCGTTGCTTGACATGTTATCAAATCACATTTACAGCCCTCGGCATCTCACTTGCCTCTTTTCTTTCTCTCGATCAGTCCTGATAGATGCGGATGGAATGACCGCCTAGTGGTTCAGGTCGTTCGATCGTTCTTGTTACGTAGTGAACAGAACAGCTTCTTAGCACTTCGCCTCATTTTCGATCGCCGCGTTTTGGTCAGAATTGTCAATAGACTTGGGTTCAAAACTGTCGTTCCCAACATTTGACCAGCAGCCATTCAAGCCAACACAGCGATTACAACTGGTTCCACCCCAATGAGAGACCACGGCTTTCCTTCTGCAGTCCGAGCATATACCATCACGCCAAAAACAAACTGTGGCCGCCGAGAGACTGACAATCCCTCTTTGTACCCTGCATCGGTTTCCACACCCAAAGCAAAAGATAACAATACCGTGATCCTGATATCCGTTCTGGGTAGACAAGGAAAAGACAAAAAGAATAGAACATCTGTTACAAACCCCGGAATCGAACCGGGAACCTTCTGTGCTGCCATAGAGCTTCTCATGTTGCAACTAATTGTTAGACAGAAATCATAACCGCTAGACCAGGCTTGCTTTAACTGTCTTATTTGATGAATGCCGCGTTTGTTTTAAACATATATAGCTTTGTGTAACGTCCTGGAACTTCCCCGAGTTGAAACGGACCATTTTTCGGCTGCCTGGCGCGAGTTGATTGAAGCGATGGTACATTCGATCAATCGAACTTAAGCAAGCGTCTTGATGAGTTATTATTGATCGAACGAGGGACATTGATCGATTCTGAGGTTGATTGAACGATCGAGCTGCTGTGCCGGGCAAGAGGTTGGCAACATTTGCGCCATAACATTCATGTCGTCTAGGTCGACCATGAATTCAGCCAATTGGCAATCAACATGCGTGTTTCGGATCATGGATGTTCATATAGTTCGTCGTTGCTCAACAGATATGCAAAACATGGCTGGAAACGGATCGATCACATCAATGTCTCGAGGAGGTCTATTGGGCATTGGACAGATGCAATGGTCGAACGAATAAATTGTGGTCTTTTCTCAGATCGTTGAGTGCGCTGCATAACGGCGTTAGTCGGGTTGTTGGCAATACCCATCCAAAAACTTGATCGTTCTGTTCTTTGGATGGTCTGCGGAGTCCACGTGGAGGGTTTGGAGGCCCAAGGGGTCAGGCTGAGCCGAAGAATTCAAATGACGTTCGAAACCTTCCAAATCGTTGTATATGCCAATGTGCTACCCCCTGAATTGAGCACAGCCGTTCCAATTGCCGTCAGTCCCACTACTGTAACAATTCAAGTATCAAGATCTAGTGTGATTTGATGTCTTACGAAGATAATAGAGCTCGCGGACAGGTCATGTGAAGTTGAAGCTCTACCCTCAACCCTAATTTCATCGACCCTAATGATCCAATTATGCATGTGCACAGTTCTAGCTCATAAGTCTGGGTACACTTCGATGTCTCTTATGTCAGTATTGGCAAGTATATGATCATATTTTAGTCTATCTAATATCCCATAGGGATAATTCGCATTTCCTCAATTACCAGTGGAGTCCTATCTCGAGCGCCCGTCTACTTCAGAGGATAGTTGCCGCTGTGATGACGGTGTACGCAGACCTTTGAGTAGCGACTGTATGCGCGAGACGCCCAATGCGCTCTCCACCAAGCTCTTCCTTTGCGCCATCCATTGATGGCATCCATATACCTTATATAGCCCTGTCCGCCGAAAGACTCCTCAACTCCACGTACTCTAAACTATCATCCGAAGCATAAGTTCCCAGGCCTGACAGAACTGTCTTCGTGAATCTCTGTCGGAGTCTGGCTCGTGCAGGCCGCATAGCATTTGTGGAGTCAAGTACACCACTGCTATACGCGCCGCAGTAATAACTGCAGGCATGCATCGCTGATTGGCTTGCGACAATACCACGGCCATCACTCTCCTCTCATGGACTAGTAGATGGGCATACCGCAGACCTGGCGCATGGACGCGTCCTCATCCGGCGCCACTAGCAGCGCGTCCTTCACATCGAACGGGACTTATGTCGCCCTCGTGAGATCTGGCTCCATATGCATTGGCCGCCTCGACTCTACTGGGAGCTTTGAGAAGCGATGTAGTGCTCTGCGACCACATGTATTTGGACTCAACCCAATTTTGGCTTTGTCGCCGCTGCAGACAAATTTGCTGGCAATCTCTACCGGAGCAGGACTTCCATCTGGGATATGAAGACCGATACTCTGAAGCATACCATTCATGCTAGCGAGAGATCTGTGACTTCAGCAGCATGGTCTAACCATGACCCTGATTTGATCGCCCTCGTCACATAGATGGCTATGTCAGTCTTTGGAAAACTGGGCCAACTTACCAGACCGAAAGATGTATGGTCAGCAGGAGTTGCACAGTGTCACTATCATGGAGTAACACAACTCCTTCGATGTTGGCAGCTTGCTGTGGGCAACGAGTAAGCATACGGGACATCAATGTTTCATGCGAGAACCTCATCCGAAGATATGATCTTGACTACCGGGCGGAATGCTTGCAGTGGCGACCACAGTCATCCAGCGGCCTTTGTGACGTCGGGTCCGGATGGGATCATAGAGGAATGGAGCATCAGCGAGTCGAATGAATTGCAAGAGTCATCAGATTGTCAAGATCAAGACCTGTTCGGAGATTTGGAAGGCTTGCAGCCATGCCGCCAAGCACCAATAGATACGGGTAATATGCCATTGGGTTCCAGCATATATGTTCTTGGAGACACTGCTGTGCTGCTATTGGTCCACCACGGGCGATCGCTGCGCCTATATGAGAATTTACACGCTGCCGAGAGCGATGAACCCATCTGGAACAAGCAGCTGATGGGTCGTTGTGAGTATGTGGCTATCCTATCGCACGAAGATGCCATCGACGTGGTCGCCATTGGCTACCGAGGGATGGAGAGGGCTTCCATGCCTTCAGTGGTTCGTGAGAAGCTTAGCGGAATGTCTCATGATGCTACCTCTCACGACGAAGTCGATCAACCACAGTCCAACGATGCGATGGCAGATTTAGAGAAAAGGGCAGCAATGCGACCGACCCCGATATCTGCAACGCTGACTCCACACAAAAGCCATTCGAAATCGCGTACTGCCCACTCGAGAATGCGATCGACATCTTATATCCGCCCAGCAACAGCGCCCTCCAACCAAAAAAGACCAAAACACATGGTGCTGTCTCGCCTCGCCAGGCAATGGCTTCCAGCCTTGAACTACCCAAGCGCTACGACGAGGAGTCACCAATGCCTTTCTTGTCCCCAACGATACCTTCACAAAGAGCATCACCATCGGTAATGCCTACTTTGAGTGACGATATAACATTACCACCGCCCGAAAACGAATCATTCGGATCTCTGCCATCGACCGCCATAGATGAGAGCGACTCGGATGATGAAACTTTCGATGGTGATGCTCTCAAGGGCAGTGGGACTTTGATGATGCCTGGAGGAGCGAATGTTCCACTACCAAAATCATGCGGTGCCTTTTTCTCACCAAACGGCCAGCTCATCACTTACTTCCCTCCAAAAGCCAAAGTTCGGTCGAACGACATCGACGGGCTTTCCTCCAGTCAACCTGAAGAACGCTCAACCAAAGCATCACGGCTGTTTCCCCTTTTCGGCAATCTGGCAGTTGAAGCCCACGACTACGAAGATTCCGACACAGACAGCCTCAGTGCACAGAGTGACAACACGTCGCACGGGTCGCCAAAAGGTGAAATCTTCTCATTCTCGACACCGGGCGAGCCATCATGGACAGAGCGGCTCGAAACTCTACAGGCATTGCCACAGGATACTGCAGGCCAACAAAATGTCATAGTCAGCATTCGCGATGTAAGCGAAATCATACACTTTCGACCAAAGCTTGCAAGTAGCTATCAGCTATCATGCGACTCCGAGGATGCTGCCGGAAATGCCTCGATGAAAAATGCCGGAATTGCTCGTTCGGCCGGGCTGGATGATTTGGCAAACGTGTGGGACATGTTGGCACTCTTATTTCAAGACAAACTACCCGAAGACCTCCTCACTGGTACTGATATAGACATCTCGAAAGTAGCAAAACGCGCGAGCCGCTTGTTACGCACCGCTAGCGGCACAAGATCTAGCTCTTCATGGCAGTCTAGTGCATTTGCAATGCCACTCTTGTCGCAGTCAAAAGCTGGAGCAGCTTGGCTAGTGAGCCAGATCTTCGCATGGACGGAGCTACGGGCGGATGTTCAGATGCTAGCGTGTGTTTCTGCGGTCCTACTGTCATCGGCTCAGTCGGCCACGAACAAAGCACTGTCCGACTCGCGGCCTGATATACCCACATTGGACTACTTCGTCGATGGGGTCAACCATAACTCGCACCCATCAGCCCGCCACACGCCGATCTTGAACGCCGAAAGAAGAGATGGAAACTTGCATCAATCTGCAATGAAGCAGCCGCGTAGCTCACAGGTCTCGTCTCGCGACCCTTCGCAACCAACGACTCCCTATGTCGATTCACTGTCGAGTACACCTCCTTTCCCATTCCCGAAGCTATCTCGCCAGGGTTCGCGCCTCTCGGCTTCCGGCTCGGCCAGCCCAGAGCACCATCGCAGCAGCTTCGGTGCGGCAGCTAAATTCTACGCACAGAGTATCACAGACAAGATCTCATCGTACGGCACATCGCCTCCTGCTAGAAGGTTTGGGACGAGTCCCAACAACGAGCTGTCCTCAAGTCTTCCAGGAGGCACGAGCTGGAGTAAATCCGTCTCATTTGCGTCTGGAGTAGACTACGGTAGCCGGGCCAGCATCCGGATCGCTCCGGACGACGACGGCTACGACAGCGATCGCACAATCGAGGACACCAGCCTACCTCACACGCCCAAACGATACGGCGGACCTGTATCATTCACTCTGAAGAACACCGGCGCTTTCCTACCACTCAAAGAAGCACAGCCTTACACGCAGCCACGACTGACCTCATTGCTCTCGCCTTCCCTCGCAGCAAAAGCCAAAATCTGGATCGGTCACTACAGCGAGCAGCTCCGCCGAATGGACCTACAAACCCAAGCTGCCGAAATCGACAACATAGCCGGACTCCAGGACAGCACCACCGGATCCAAACCAAAGCCCAAAAAGCACACCGGCATCACGGTCACCCCAGCAGTCCTAGCCACCAAAGCCCGCAAAGCAACTTGCAGCCTCTGCTACTGCAAGATCCAGGGCGTGCAGCATGTGTGTTCGCAGTGTCTGCACACCACTCACATCTCCTGCTTGAGCGACTTTGCGGACGCTTGCCGCGATGAGGAGGATATGGAGTGTCCGACCGGTTGTGGGTGTGTTTGTTCGCTGGTTCCATTTGATGAGACGGTTTGGGCGGCCAAGGAGGAGGTGGATAGGCCTGTGGTGCCGCCGCCGACGGTGAGGCGGAAGTGGAGTTTCACTGACCCGAGGAGATGGCGGGAGCAGGTGCAGGGGGATTCCTGGTGAGAGGGTTGGTCAATTAGTTCTCGTCCCTGATTTCTTTCCTCCTTTCTCTTTTCTCTCTCTTTCTTTGCCTTCCAATTCTCCCTTCCTTTCATTGTTGCAAGCAAATCATATATCTACCAAGCTGTATATTAGCAAGACTGACTGAGATCAGGGTGTTTGCGATACTGCTCCAGAGCTTCTCTCGACGTATATTAGGAGAAATCATTCTTTTGCCGCTCTTAAACTCAAAGAACTAGCTTCGTGACCGCGTTGAAAATCGTTTTGACGGCCGCTTTTGTCAAACAATCCCCGTCTCGACTGACCTGCTCCCCTTCTCCCAACTGGAGCTCTAGTTCGCCTACCTGCTGGAGGCGCAGGCGGAGGAGGCACGGTCTCACCAACACCCGGACCTGCAGCGACATCCTCTTCCTCGGGCGACAAATTCTCTAGCCACGCTTTCACTATCGCTTTCACTTCTTGCACGAGGATCTTCGCGCTCCCTTCGTCCATCCACCCGATCATCCCGAACGTCAGACCCCTGTATTCCACGCGTCGTATGTCCGCCAGGTCCATCGTGACGCCCGTCTGAAGCTCCAGCCCTTCGTCGAGGCATACGAGTAGTTGCGAGCTTCCGTTGCTGGGTGCGTGCGGCAAGCGGGCAGACTGCTCTGGTGTGCCTTGGGTTTGGCTGGGGTGAGGGCGAGCGTGAGTATCGGCGTGAGTTGGGTGAGGGTAGCGACCTTGGACTGCATTCTCCATCTCGTCGTGGTGGACTCGTACGTTCGAGGCATTGTTGGACTGCTGGTTGCCAACTCCAGTGGCAGGGACCTGAACCACTTGCCAGTATCTCTTGTGGGGATTTGGCCGCCGTCGGTCCCTTCGTCGACGGAAAGGGATGCACAGCATTGCGCTGCTGCGATCTTCGCATTGCAGGATGAATACGATTGCTTGCTGCTGAACAGGCGAGAAGAGCTGTTCTGGATAATGAGTCTGATCTGCATCGTTCATGATGTGGACGATGTCGCCGTGCTGTAACGATTCGGCCGAAGTTGGGTCTTCGCCGCGATACTGCTCAGCCGCGTCTGGGTTCTTGAGAAACTCTATCAAGGCTCTCGGTTGGTTAGCAGAGGCTTGGTGCTGTTCGTGCGGTGGTGGTTGAGGCGGTAGTTGCTGCGGTAACGTGTTCGTGTCGGAGCCATGGCTTTCGAGCTCTTGCTGTCGGTCGAGCTCGAATTTACGCATTTTGGCTTTGATGTCGATGCGCATCTGTAGCGTGTAATCGCAGCAGGTCCGGAAGCAGAAGGCTACCATCAAGAAGAAGTCTGCGGCCAGGGAGGCTGCGTTTGCGTAGAGAGACTCTAGCGCCGGAACGGTTGGCATGGCTTTTTGTTCGTTTGACGTTGGACACTGGCTCATGGTTGCTCTTCGTCAAGTACAGCATTGTACGAAGCTGCAATTGCCTTTTTCTTAAACGCAGCCATCGTCGCGAAGTACTCTTCCATCAAGGCAACGAGGCTGTCTCACCGGAAGCTCCAAGACTGCAGGCGCGATTCGTCAGAGTCGCATGCTATCGTTTGGTAGACGCAGTACAGCACATCGCTGACACTTGGCAGATGATGACGGCATGCAGCATTGAGAGGCCTGCCGCTCGTATCATATGGTATAGTCTGCAAGAGTTGAAGCGTTCATATCGATCTCAGCGAGAAGGTTATTCCTCCATGCTCTACGTCATTTCGATGCTTTAGTTTCCGGAGAGCACTGATCGCAGGCAGAAAAGACATAGTCAGATAGCCTGATAAGAGTAGTGGCATGGTAAGGTGATACATACAACAAGGCTGAGAGTTTGCAGCTTCCGGCTCTACGGAACCACTAAGCGTTGGAGGAAGCCCTCCTTCAGAAGGCCTCAGTCGCAGTGAAGGGATGACAGTTACTGTTGCCATTAAGTCGTGTTACGAGAGCCGGCGATTCATGTCGACTGCCGACGACGAGTATGTCCTGTTGATGTAAACGGAAGTAGATTCACGTCAGGCCAGCGATGTTGCAGTCAATGAGCACAAGTTCAAAAGTACCTTGGTGTCAGAGTGTCGGCGTTTGTGGGGGCTTGGAGGTCAAGTTCTGAGCTTGAGAAAAAGGAAGATATGAGGCTGAAAATAGGTGTGATAACTAACATTTGCAATACCTGATATAACGAGTACAAGCGCAACACAAAACTAGCAAACAAACAATGGGCATCATAGGGAGAAGCAAGCCAATTGGGTCGTCTTCATCCGCAAAGAAGAGGAAGTGACGAGATCCCAGTTGGTATCAGTGGCTTGCCGCAAACGCCCGCCTTTCCGTCGACCGGCAAATTATTCGTCAACCAAAACCAGTCTCAGTGAAGAGTCCGAAATCAAAAACTCCGATCAGTCGGCAGCATGCGGAAAAAGAGCCACATCCGCCGTTGCCAACATTCGCCATGACATGCATGTCTCATCACTCAACGTCCATGCTATCCGCGTCGCCATCGACGCCGCCCTCGCCGAGAAGCTTTCTGAAGTCCTCGTTGGCCTTCTCGACAACCTCCTGGGTGGTGTCCTTCATGGCGTCGTTGTTTCTCTCGAACGCGCCCTTAGCAGAATCACTCCTGTTTTCGCGCGTGCCGACAATTTCTTCAACATCCTCTTTGCCGCCTTCACGCTCAGTCAGAATCTCGACCCAGCCTTCTTCGGTGCTGGGCTGGTAGATGCGCTGGTAATTGTTGACGGCGATGCGCATGACGAGGTTCTCCTTGCCGCGGATGTTATCGAAGCGACGCTGGACACGCTCGTTCGTGGCGTCGTCGCCGTCGGCGGGAGAGGGTGGGTATGAAACTGAGTTCGGGTCGATGCCAGTGGCGCGAATGCTGCGAGTGAGCATTGGACGGCTCAGTTGTGTGAAGTCGACACTCTCAGTTGGAGCCAGGCTGGTGTAGGATGCAAGGTAGTAGCGCCACAGGTGCTCCTTGTCGGCCGTGGAGAGGGAGTCATCGAAGGTAGGATCATCCTTCTTCGTGAGATAGAAACGAACTTGATGTTGCTCCTGGTCCTGTAGTGTTGTTAGCCGGTGCTTCGCTTCCACAATCAATTTCAAACCACTTACGTAGTCAATCCTGTACAGGTCACCATCCTTCAACATCTTCTCGACAGACTTCCTGTAGTCGGTCTGTTGTTGAGCCGTAGTGGTGTCCTTCACGCGGTCACGCTTGAACATCTGGTAGATATCGTAGCTCTTGTCCTTGCCTTCGCTGTTCAGCACGTTCTGTGCGAAGCGCGAAAGCTGGGTGATGATCTTGTCGAGAGAGTAAAGTGGGTAGCCAGACTGCAAGTAGAAACGGCGTAATGTCTCTTCGATGTCCGCGTAGTCCAGATCGCCGGTGAAGCATCTGACAAACTTGCCGAGCATTTGAGTGTAGTAGGTGGCGCCCGAAGAGACGTCATCAAAGAAGTCTTGAGGCTGCCTGTCGATGATACCCAAGTCGACCGCGGGCTTTTGCGTCTTTGCCTTTCGCACAGTCTCGCGGCATTCATTCTCGCCCATCTTCAGCTTGAGCAGGCGCTCGTAAAGCATGACGAAAAGTCTCACAAAGCCGTACATCGGTGTGTTAGACCACATGCGGAATGTCTGACGAGCGTATGCCTCACCAGGGTCGACTGACCTGTCCCCAAGGACGTTGCCTACTGCAGGGTGATCGAGCCAACGGCTAGTTGCAGCATCAGCCTTCGGATCGCTCTCCTCGGCGGTATCAACAGCCATCTCATCATCGGCGACAGAAGCTACGTCAGGTGTAGAAGCACGGCTGGCGGAAGCATTGCTGTCATCGCGATCCTTGCGTCCAGCGCGGCCGCGACCACGATCCAAGGCATTGCGGAGCAAGTTGTTGGGCTTAGTCTTGCGACCTCTGGATGGCGTAAGGTCTTCGGTGCCAGAAGCGTAGTCGTCGACGTTCTCGTTGACAGGCGTATCGGTGGCGCTCAAACGGGCGTTGATCTGATTGTTGAACTCTTCGGTGTCCATGCCAAAGAAGAGCGGGACGAATTCTCTGATGAAGGGCAGCAAGCGAGGGGTATCAGTTGACATAGCTTGGTCGATGTGCACAAGCAGGAGGTGCGCAAGGTCCAGAACAACATCAGTGTCTTCAAGCGTGTACTGAAGCTGAGGCCTGTGCATCATGCCGGGAACTTGCTTCTCTTCCCTCTTCATCTCTTCGTGCTTCATCTGGATCTCAGCTTGAAGCACCTTCAGCTGAAGGGCGCGCTTGTCGACGGCCCTGGTGTTGACGAATTGGTGATCGAGGGATTTCCAGAACATCCTCTGGGTCTGTTCACGCCACACCTTCTCCCACTCGCGCTGCGCAAGCTTCCAAGTTTCAAGACGTTCCTTGAGACGGTTGAGTAGAACAGGGATGACCTGGTATGGGCGAACGTGGAGCTGGTGGATGACATCCTGTCCCTTCTCACGGCCGTAAAGCTTCATGATGACGCGCTTGTAGATGGTTTCGCTCTGTCCACCAAGACCTGGAGGAAGCTTGAAGGCCAGCTGCTCCTGCTCGGAAAGGCGACGCAGAGACTGTGCGAGAGGCTCGAGCAGCTGAATTGTGCGGCTGCATGCCTCGATGTTGTAGTCGTAATCGTGACGCTCCTCCTCAATGCGGTGAAGACCTTCCTCGTGCAGGTTCTTCTTATGAGCGATGAAGCCGGAGTCCTCACTAGCCCAGGTAGGGTGGGATGCCCATTCGTCGTTCAAGACAGAGTTGCAGAGTTCATCTCTGCCGCTGCATACCTTCTGCCTCTCCTGTAAATTTCGCAAAAGCAAATTGTTAGCCTTCAATTCTCCATTTACAAACATAACATCAGTGCAATCGTCGGGTAAGTTTTCGAGATAAGAGATCGCTCTAGAGATGCTCCCATAGCCGGATTGAGTCACGCCGTCACACTGTGCTGCAGTTGCATCCCAGACTTGTTTAGTGAGGACAGGATCCCAGATGAGGTCGGCATCGTTCTTGGTGAGTGCCGGGACATGGTTGAGTTCTTCTCCTCCAGATGGAAACTTGAAGACTGGATACAGCGGTCGAGGCCCTCCAGGTGAGAGCTTGTCGCGGCAACAGCTGCGTTCAAAGTCTTTTGAAGCTGGATAATCTCTCCCGGAACGCGGTGGTGAGGGGCGAGAAGGGGGACCAGGATCAGCCTGAGCAATGCGATCCAGAGATAAATGTGCCGGCTTTCTCGTTCTGCTATTACGCTTCGGAGGAATCATGTTGTATTCGCAGTAGGAAGGTCGTAAATGTGTAAAGCTCGAGATCTGCGGATCCAGCCGCGAAATGTCTGGTGGAGAGAATGTGACAAATATGGGCGGACCAGCCGCAAAGAAGAATATGGGAAAGAAGATGGCAATGGTGTGTCCGGTTTGTGTGAAGATGAGAGCTCCAATGGTTGAGAGCGCTGGTCCAGCTCCAGATGATCCTGGGTCGCAAAGTCGGTGGCTGGGAGCAGGCACAGCCACAATCTAACCTCACCTCACCTCACCCGACAATAACAAAGTATGCGACAATAGGAAATGGAAAGTTTGACGTACCCGTTTAGGAAGCAATCTGTAGCTCGGACCAAGTCCACGACAGTTGCTAAGGCTCACGCGACCGCCTGGGATGCGCGCCTTGTTCTCCACGATCACGTCCTTCTCGTCGTAGCCGATGAAGTCCTGGAACCACTTCATGAGTTCGGGGTTAGTACCGATGAAAGAGCGCGCGCGGTGCACGAGAGCCGTGCGATCGACGAGATCCTGACTGAAAAGGTTGCAGAGCTTGAGGAACTCGTTGAAAGTGTTCTTGTTGCTGATAGCTTTCTTTGCGCGGTCGAAGAAGTTCAATTCCTCGCTCGTGGCAGCGGAAGACGTGGTCGGCGGAATTGGCGAGGGAAGGGCAGGGATGAGAGTAGGCGAGGTCGGCACCTGATCGTGCTTTTGCGCCATGGCGTGTGTCTGCTTGGGGCGCTGTTTTGGAAGTCAGTGTTTGTCGAGGGAAAGCGGCGAAAATTAAGCTCAAGCTCGCATAAAGTCGGGGATAGCCGCGCGATCACATGAACGCTGCCACCTTAACTACTACACAAGCATTGAATAGGGAAACTCACCTTGCTACCTGTGCCAGGGTAAGGACCCTTGCCATTCACAGGAGCGGGCGCACCATCAGGGACGCTGCCAGCAGTGCCCTGTCTCTCGTTTCTCTTGCGCTTGTTATCCTTGACGATTGGCGTTCGGCGCGAAGTTGCCAACAGGAGGCAGGCCTCTGTTGTGATTAGGTGTGCCCATGCCAACCTCCTTGGACATCACTGGGCTGGCATACATTGGCTCGCCACGAGCGTTCGACATCATCGCCTGCTCCTCTGCCTGTTGCCTGGCCTGTGCTTGAGCCTTCGCCGCCGCCGCAGATTCTGGGAGAAACTGTTTGAAATCCCCGAGGAGATCCGGAGCAGTCTTGAAGAGGTGGGTGACCTGGCCGTACACGTCCTGGATGGGCTTTGATTCGCGTTGGTAAGTTTGCAAAATTTCCAAGAACTGCTTGTAGATATCAGGCTGCGTGGCAAATCGATTCTGTTGAACGAAAGTTAGCATATGACTAGCTTGTGATTCATACTCCCAAAGGCGCTGCTTACCTTGATCTTATTCACATAGCTAATAGCATGGTTGAATTCAACAGGTCCACGCTTCTCCATTCCATGGCCGTCAATCATGGCGTCCTGGCCTGGAAGCGGCGTTCCTCTGCCAGGCGCTGGGACATTGCAGCTCTCATGGTCGCACCGCCCGTGGCTGCAGAAACAGCGTTCTGGAGCTGATTAACGCCATGCTCCTGCTGTCTATGCATGGCTTGCTGCTCTTGCTGACGAGCAACATCCATTGGCGATATATGAGAGCCTTGCATGGCGGGGCCAACAGCACGACCACCAGGGCTCATGATCATTTGGCCGCCTTGGCCAGGCTGAGGAGTGTAGGTGCCATTGGCGCGCCTCATGCTCTCGCCGCCCTCCTGTCGACTAAGTGGACGCGGCTGGGGCATTGATTGCACTGTCGTACCCATTGGCGTGGTCACTCTGATAGCGTTTGGATCGTCGCCAGCTCCACATTCGATGCGATAACCAGGCGGGAGGAAAGTGTTAAATCCCTGGATAAGCTCAGGGTTACCAGCAAACAGCTGGCTGACCCTTCCAATCACGCCAGGAGTGTCGATCGCACCGCTCTTGAAGTCCTTCATAATATCAAGGAAGCGATTGTACACATCAGGATGGTCGGCGAACTGGACTTTAACTTGATCGAGATAGCTGAGAGCGTCATTCAAGATCGGCTGCTGACCTTGTGGCTGACCCTGAGCTTGGGCTTGGCCCTGGCCCATTTGTTGCTGCTGGGCAGCTTGCGCCTGACCTTGAGCGAACGGCATGAGCAGAGCTGACGCGTTACTTTGGTTCTGAGCTTGAGCAGATTGAACAGGTCCGCCTCCGAACATACTATTAGGTCCAGCAGGACCACCCATACCCGGGAACTGTCCCTGTGGCTGCGGCCCAGACAGTCCAGGATTTCCAAGCAAGCCATTTGGTCCATGAACTGTGCGTGGTCCCACAGCTACGGGCTGATGCAGGTGCATAGGCTGACCTTGAGACTGATGTTGCGGCGCTTGTTCCAGCCTCTGACGCTCCTGCTCGCGATGTTGTCTATCCTGCTCTTCTTTGATGTGGATCTGCTCAACTTCGCGAGCTCTTTCGCGGTCAGCTGCAGCAGCTTGACCAGTTGCTTGGCTGAGCGTAGGTAATGGGAAGTTCGGACCCTGAGGACCCTCAGATCGATGTGTTGAAGGAGGCGGCTGTCTGGGAGAAGACTGGTTCATCCCACCAAGACCGTGTTGTTGCTGCTGTTGATAGGCAAAGTGCCCGCCAGGAGGAGGGAGGCCTGCATGGCCGGCAGACGGAGATTGCTGTGTCGGATGTTGAGGGCTGTTCGAGCTTGTGTCAGTTGAGGCGTATGAAGTGCAAGGAGAGCTGTATTGCGAAACAACATGTCTCGCAAGCCACATGTCGGGCATTTGCGATCAGATGCAAACGCGAGCTTACAAACACGAATGTATGTACAGAATCTACAAAGAGAAGAAGGGAAGGGAGCGAACATACCCAAACGAAGCTCCCGGCCTTTGCGACTGGCCCTGGTCTGCGCCAGGCCCATGTGCGTTCCCGGGCTGCGCCCACCCGCGGTGTCCTGGATCCATGCTTGCGACCAGCAAACGACGTATCGTCCAATAATCGCCTGTTCTGAACGTATTCAGATGCTAGATCGACGCTTCACTGCTGTTCGATCGCGGTGTGCAATGCAGGCTTCCTGTCTCCGTACTTTGCGCGTGACAATCGGCGGCTTTTGCAGAAACGAATAGGGCTCGCGCAGAACGCGTGCTTAGAGCGGCATCACCGTCGCGGAAGTGGTGTTATCGTGAGCGGTCGTGAGGGGATACAGATAGATGGGTGTTTGGAGGTTTGAGGCGTGAAGGTGCTAAGCGAAGAGGTGTCTTGCAAGCAGTTCGCGAGCTGGACTTTGCCATGCTTCAAACGCCGCTCGCCGCCAAGATGCTCATGAAGTCTAAACTTGCTGCTACGTCAGGGTGAAGGGTCATCAATGCGAACAACGATTAACAACCACTTGAATGAATTGTTTACCACACGTGATACCACGTGAAGATGATAAACAACGATGGAAGACCTTGGTATTGCATGGTTTGACACGTGCTATAGCCTGTGTTTGCGATACCTCCTATATATGTACCGTGAAAAGACATAGCAAAATACAGACCCTCCGCAATCGCTCCATCAACTTAACCTAGGCCCGCCTGACTCGCCGAAAGTTTCTCGTACCTAACTATCAGCGACTCAAGATAGCAGTATATAACAGTCATTGAATACACATCTACATCCACGTGAAGTCCTTCTATTTCTTTCCTGAAGTCTTCTAACAAACTAGTCAAAAATGTCATCCTCCGACGCAGGCTTCCAAGCCGCTCTCGAAGAAGCAAAGAAAGGTTTCAGCGAAGGCGGCGTGCCCATCGGAGCATGCCTGGTCTCTGCTGAGGGCAAGATCCTAGGCCGCGGACACAACATGCGCAAGCAGAAAGGCAGCCCTACTATTCACGTAAGTTCAATGCTCGCATCACTCCGACCATGTGCAGATGCTAGATGTAGACTTCAATTTTCTGCACACGCTAAGCTCACACTTCGCTTCACCAGGCCGAGATCTCAGCTCTCGAGAACGCAGGCCGTCTGCCCGCCTCAGCATACAAAGGCGCCACAATGTACACGACGCTGTCGCCCTGCGACATGTGCACTGGCGCGTGCCTCCTCTACAAGATCAACCGTGTCGTGCTCGGCGAGAACAACACTTTCCTCGGTGGCGAAGCGTACCTCAAGCAGCGCGGCGTCGAAGTTGTCAATGTGGAGAGCAAGGAGTGCGAAGAGCTGATGAGCGAGTTCATTCGCAAGCAGCCGGAGGACTGGTGAGTTGATCCGACTTTAGTCGATCTTTCTTTACTGATTTGATTGGCTATTTTACTTTTTATGGGATGGTTTGCTGACGTCTGATCGTTTCGCGTGTAGGTACGAGGATATCGGCGAAGGTACATCCAAGTCTAGCTGATTCTCACAAGAGTTTGAGAGATGAGCCTTACCAGTCACTGTGAGTGATGTTGCGCTCGTGCATTGTCTGCTCGAACGTGGAAGCAGCCTTGGTGGCTGGCACGGATTTGGTAGATTGACCTAGAGCATGGTTGGCAATCTTCCTTTTGCTCTGAGTCGGCCAGGTGGAGTTCATCTACCTGCTAGCCTGTGGATCTCGGAGAAGTAGAACTTGAGGTCGTCGGGCTTGACGAAGGGTGTGATGCCTGAAGAATGTTAGCAACTAGAAAATTTGAATGATGATTATGAGACGTACCATGTCCGAGGTTGGCGATCCAGCCTTGCTTGCCGCCACCGAAACCGTTCACCATGTTCTCCACAACCTTGGTCATGGCTTCGTTGCCACCGTAGCACACCGGGGTCAGCGTTTCCTTGCAGGACCTTGCCATACTTCTGGGCGACAGCATACGCCTCAGAAGGCTCGTGCAACCAGTCAAGTCCGATGATGTTGTAGTTGGTCTTGCAAAGATCCTCCAGGGCATACCAAGCACCTTGGCGAACACCACCATGGGTACAGGCTCCTGACCAAGCTCCTTCAACTTCGCAGGGAGGTTGTCGCAGATGTGCACAAGGTACGGAAGAGCAAAGTCCTTGAAAGAGGCAGGGCTAAGCTCTCCTGCCCAAGAGTCGAACACCTGAACAATCTGCGCGCCAGCAACGACCTGCAGGGCAAGGTATTCCACACAGAGCTCCGCGATCTTCTGCAGCAGCTTCTTGCTCTCAGCAGGGTGCTTGAAGATCCATGCCTTCATCTGCTTGAAGATCTTGCTTCCACCGCCCTCAACCATGTACACAGCAGAGTGAATGGTGCTCCACAGAATCCGTACAAAGGCACTTTGCCATCCAGCTTTTGCCTTGTCATAGTGATTGCCTTGTATACGTAGTCCAAGCTCTCCTTCACATCAACCTTCCTCTCCATGACCTCAGTATACTGCGGATCTTCCGGACCTTCAAGCGGGTTGGGGAAATGAGGTCCCTTGCCATCGAGCATGACGACTTCCATGCCCATGGCTTGGGGAATGACCAGAATGTCGGAGAAGATGATGGCGGCATCGACCAAGCCTGCGTATCTGTCGATTGGCTGGAGAGTGAGGTTGGAGGCAATCTCGGGGCTACGGCAGCACTCGAAGAAGTCACGGCCGCCCTTCTCTTCGTGGTATTCGGGCAGGTAGCGGCCGGCCTGGCGCATCACCCAGCATGGTGGGCGCTCGACTTTCTCGCCGCGGGCGGTGCGAAGAAGCAGGTCATTCTTGAGAGGAGGGAATGCCGGGCGTTCTTGTGTTGTAGACATGGCGGCGGTGATGTTGTATGCAAGGGTCATGAATGTGAGGACCAGACGTCAAAGGTGGGCGCTCACAGCAAGACTCGTGCCATCAAAGTGCATGCCCCGCTGTCGATGATGGAACAAACGGCCAAATTTAGAGTTGCACGGAGAAGCAGGGGTCTGGCCAATGCGATCATATCGACTTTCGAGACAAACATGACCATAAAAACAAAATGTGTAACAATGATAATTGGCATCAGAATACAAGCTTAAACACTGGATTCATTTGATGTCTGAACGGCAATTTGGCCTCAATATCAGACTCATGCCGACTCATCTTTTCTTGTCCTTACGCGTTCATTCATGAGCGCCAGGAACATCTTGCAGAGGGCGGAATGTCGTCGAGCATACAGCCTCCTGGCACATGCCCATCATAACACCTCATTTGGGAGGTCATCTCCCGTCGGTCGTCCCAAAATTCTCACGCGAGGTGCCAAACGAAAGACAACAATCAAGCTCGATGATCTCCCACAAGGCGCACTCCCAGCTTTACCCAAGGTCGAGATCGACAAACCACCAGAAAAGGCCTACCCACCAGTGCTGCAGCAACATCTCAACAATGTCCGCAAATTCAACGACTGCGTCGTGCTGACGCGAGTCGGCGATTTCTACGAGATGTACTTTGACCAAGTCGACCAATATGCCCATCTTGTCAATCTCAAGAAAGCGAAACGTGCCACCGCTCTCGGCGACGTGGCAATGGCTGGCTTCCAATATGGCCAGCTTGATCGCTATCTCAAGATGTTCGTCCAAGACCTGGGCAAGCAGGTGGCGATCAGCGAGCAGATCCGTCTTCCGGAGACTGAACGATTGCAGAAGGCTGGTGCACCTATGTACGATCGGAAAGTCACCAGGGTCATCACAGCCGGAACTTTGATCGATGAAAATTTCATGGATCCTTTCGAGAACAATTACCTTCTTGGAGTACATATCGATGGCGTGACTTCAGATCAACTCAAGACAGGCCAGGCTCTGGACCAGTATAATCGCACAGCCAAGGTCGGCTTAAGCTGGGTCGACCTGTCGAGTGGAGACTTCTATACGCAAAGCGGCGACTTGACGTCGTTGGCGTCCGTAGTCGCGCGCATTGGGCCACGAGAAATCGTGCTGGACTCTTCTTTTGAAGACGCTGGCTCGTCTACCCTACAACGACTGCTGGGCAATGCAGGTCACTCTATACACTTTCAAGCATCTTCTCCGACGGTTGACTCTGTCGCGGACTGGTCAGATATGCTGGAGTCACCGGTGTCGAAGGATGAACAGTCTGTGTTTACGTTCAGCGAGGTGGCGGCTGGTTCTTTGATTCTGGAATCATACGAGGCAGACTGCTCGACACAAGCGTCAAATTGCAACCTCCTGTCAGGAGGTCGCCGGACGAGTACATGGTAATTGACAAGCAGAGTCTACGGGGACTCGAAATACGTCAGACTCTGAAGGACGGATTGACACAAGGCAGTCTCTTGCAAACGATGCGAAGGACCGTCACGAAGAGTGGCGCTCGACTGTTAAGTCAGCGTCTCGTGTCCCCTTCATTATCTTTGACGACAATCAACGATCGCTTAGATCTGGTCCAAGAATTCCGCTACAGGGACGCGCTCAGAGAAAACGTGCAAGGGCTCTTGCGCAAGACATCCGACACATTTCGACTACTGCAACGCTTTTCGATTGGCAAAGGCGATGCCGATGATTGATCGGGCTCGCAAAAACGATAGCAGTCATGCAACAGACGACGGAAACCCTCCACGACCATATTCTATCAAGTCAAGATGTCGACCCGTCAGTACTGGGAACGGAGCAAAAGACTTCTGGACCACTTTTGGAGCTGACTTGCTTTTGGAACATACTCGAGAGGTTCGATCTGACCGGGCCAATGGAAGTTGCTAATAGTATTCTGAGCACCATCGACGAAGAAGGTCTTTCACGGAAGCACCAAGCTGAAGTAGAACAAACGGCCGAATCGGAGCAGATGATGGAGGATGTCGAGAGCGCAGACGCATCTGGTGAAGCACCTCCGAAGCTATCTCGACGAGCATCGAAACAAGCCAGTGCAGCTTCCGGTCTTGCTTTGGGCAGTGGCGAGCAGGACATCTGGATCATGCGCAAACAAGCATCACCTACTCTATCAAAAGCGCACAAGGATCTCGAAAAACTGCTTCTTGAGAAACACGAACTCGCCCTCAAGCTCCGCAAGGAAATCGAATCCGAAAGCCTCACTCTCAAATGGAGCGCGCAACTCGGCCACTTCTGCCACCTCAAAGGCAAGGATGCCAAAGGCCATATCGAAAACCTGCCCGGCGCCCGCAGCATAGGCTCCACCAAATCCACCCGAACCTTCCACTACCCCGAATGGACCCATCTAGGCGTCAGCATCGACACCGCCAAACTCCGCATCCGCACCGAAGAAGACCGCGTCTTTAACAGACTCCGCGGCCACATTCTGGAAAACCTCATGCGCCTGCGCCGCAACGCCGCCGTTCTCGATGAGCTCGACGTCGCTTGCTCCAGCGCGCTCGTAGCCAAAGAGCGCAACCTCATTCGGCCTATACTGAACACCAGCACCGCGCACAAAATCGTCGGCGGCCGCCACCCGACCGTCGACGTCGGCCTCGCCGACTCAGGCCGCCAGTTCACGCCCAACGACTGCTTCGTCGGCGACGCTGGCGAGTCCATCTATCTCATCACCGGGCCCAATATGGCTGGCAAGAGCACTTACCTGCGTCAAAACGCTCTGATCACCATCCTCGCGCAGACGGGCAGTTTCGTGCCTGCTGACTATGCTGAGCTCGGCCTCGTCGACCAGATCTTCTCCCGCGTCGGGTCGGCGGATAATCTCTACCAAGACCAGTCAACATTTATGGTCGAGATGCTCGAAACAGCTGAGATCCTCAAACGCGCCACCGCCCGTTCATTCGTGATCATGGATGAAATCGGCCGCGGCACGACGCCCGAAGATGGTCTGGCGGTTGGGTATGCGTGTTTGCACCATTTGCAGAGGGTTAATGAGTGTAGGGCGTTGTTTGCGACGCATTTCCACGCTCTGGCGGATATGACGCCGGATTTCGAGGGAGTGGGCAGGTATTGTACGGATGTCGCCGAGGAGGGAGATGGAAGCTGGGCGTATGTGCACAAGCTGCGGAAGGGAGTGAATAGGAAGAGTCATGCGCTCAAAGTCGCAAGGTTGGCCGGGTTGCCGGAAGGGGCGATTGAGGTTGCGGGAGATGTGTTGAGGGAGTTGGAGGTGAAGAGGTTGGCTGGGAAGGATTAGGTGGGAGAGTGAGGTAGTATGCCGGTTGGTGGATGGATGGATGTACTTGTATGTATTGTAGTATAGCTTGAGCGTATCTCGAGAGCAATTTGTATAGTATCTAAATTTTGTATAGTGTCTATACTCATCGAGAGAGAGGGCCGCTTGACTCTGTAAGGATCGCCACCAATAGTTTTCATGCTATGTCAAATGGTAGTCGCCCACGATTACAGGCATGACATTGGAAGATGAGAGAGTACATGTCTACTCCTTAAGAACCCTCAAGGTCGCTAAGGGTTCAAGTACGCTCGCCGGCACAGTAGAAGCCACTTTGACGAATCATGATGCAGGATATCTGGACGCAGAGTGGTTTCGAGCTTTGCACTCCAAGGAGATGGCCTTCCAAACGAGCCGCAGTAATTAGAGATTGCTCTCACTGCAGGCAGCGAGATGTCTTTGCAAGATGTTACATCCACCCTCTGCAACTGCTAGGAGGTAGTCTGGCTATGATGATTTTCAGCGCTACGCAGCGGCATCACACCCGAGAGCAGATTGGCGACTTGCTAGCTCAGCACTTGGCCGGATGCGCGCAATACACCATCTTGACTAGAAGACGAGTGTGGCGCTCGTCCTGCACTCTGGCCAGGAGAATAGGCCTCGACCGTTGCGCGGTTCGTCCCCTTGATCCCGGAGCTCAACGTTTGCGGGCGAGACATGCAGAAGCCGCAAGATCGTGCCGGGACGCTGGGTGAGAGGCTTTGATACTCGATCGAGTATGTTTTTGGCCGTACGATGACAATGCAACAGATGTTTCCCGATACGAGATATCGGTCGCTGCCTTATAGTCTCCACTCCAGCGTGAGATGCAGTTTTAATGCCGGCCCCGGGCAAGCTGTGAGGCTGGTACCGGTAGTGCCTCTTGAGTGCGCGCTAGGCGTCGATCCCGCGCCTGCCACCTGCCACATGAAACAGGGAGCAGACGCCTGGGCCAGCATTATTCACCCACGATAGAGTGTGAAGCGAGATGAATGCCACACCACCTGCTAACACAGCGTTGTTCCTTTCCTTTCTGACCTCACTACTGACACGAGAGACGACCGTCACGAGACTTCCCCGTCGTTCTGGAAGCGACTAATAATACCAACGCCATATCACACTTGCGCGCAACCAGCCACGCACCACACCACCCGTGCATTCGGCCTCCCTGCGACGCTCGTGCGACTACCACCGTTGCAGCCACCTCACTCGACGACTGCTGTCCCGATATACGCACGTCTAGGTCTCAGCTTTGACCCATCTTGCTCAGCACGACGGCAGCGCATACACTAGTCCGGCCTCGACATGGCTGGAGGCAGGCCTAACCTGGTGCGCGCCGATACCATCGACCTGCAGGATCAGGACGCGCCCACCGCTGCCGAACACCACAAGCATATCGAAGCTGACAGCATTGCGCCTCACCAGGCTGCGCAATTTCAACACGTTCAGGAAGAGCGCCGCTCAGAGGAAGAGACATTGGCCGACGCTTGGAATATGGCAGGCCAGCACGGAAAGACTCAAGATGCCAGTGCCAACGGCAAGGCAGAAGGCGAGGCTGAGAAGAAGGTGGACGGAACAGAGGCGGCCAATGGCGAGGCCGAGGATGGCAGCGACGATGAGGACGACGACGACGATATGATGGACCGAATGTCGTCGAGTCCTAGTATTGAAGATGGTGCGTTCTCACGAATTTCTTCTACAGTTGCGACCCCGATGTCCCAGGAAGGACATGGTACACCTCAACATGCCGAATATGAAAGGGCGACTTTCAACCAGTCGCCCATACCGATCTTGGACTCTTCACCGTTTGTTGAGGTACCGCGGCATATGCCGTTGCGATATGGGATGCCCACTTCGCGGTACGCAGTCGTACCATCACCAGCGGAGGAGGAGATGCTGTCTCCATCCATCCACACCCCAGAAAGCTCCCCTTTAATCACAACAGCAGTCTTTGGAAAATTCTACAGTGCATCGTCTCAACATCATCGTCTTGATGGTAGGTATAGACCCAAATCTGGACCTGAAACTGGACCCAATCGGGAGTCGACAGACGACGAAGGCTTTGCCGAAGATGAAGCAGATCTTGAAAAGGACTCGGCAGAATTTTCTGGAGGGATGTGACCATGAGGGTTATGCAGGACCAGGGCATATCGCTAGACAATTCCGGATACCTGGAAATGCATTTTCTCAGCAACACGGAGGACGACATTCTCGTGCAGAAATGCGCTCCGACTCGACCTTCCCTGACGATGAATTTCAGGATCTTCAACCGACTCCTCTCGTGATGGACCAAATCCTTCTGAACCCACGACTATCACTTGTCCCTTGCGACGATGAATGGGTGTCTGACTCTTCCGAGGACTACGACGAACAAGACCACAAAGACGATGATGAAGACGTTTTCCTTAATCTTGATGACCGCTTTATTGATTCTGGCTGGGGAGGCGAATGCTTACGTGACACAGAAGATATCGATTTCGAATTTGTTTATGCCTTACATACCTTCGTTGCGACCGTGGAGGGACAAGCCAACGCCACTAAGGGTGATACGATGGTGCTTCTTGATGACAGCAACTCGTACTGGTGGCTTGTCAGAGTTGTGAAAGATAGCAGCATTGGTGAGTACGCCATGTAATTGACCAACAGACCGCACACTAATTACGCCATACTAGGCTACTTACCCCGGAGCACATCGAGACCCCAACAGAACGTCTGGCACGGCTGAATAAACATCGCAACATTGACGTGCGTTTGCTGCCTTGCATGAGGACCGCAGAAATTATGCTGACCTCCAACACAGCTTTCACAAACTATGCTCGGGGACAACCCAGAGAAGACCAGAAATCCGCTCAAGAAAGCTATGCGCCGCCGAACCGCGAAGACAGTTCAATTTGCTGCTCCAACCTATGTCGAGGCTTCAGACTACGACTATTCGAGTGATGAAGAAGATGGCATGATTGATCCTTATGGCAGTGCTATGGACCCTCAAACGACCAAACGTCTGAGCGTGGTCAACCAGCAGAGGTTGAAGAGCGCAATGCACCAGAAGAAGCCAACGTGCATGCTAACACGCCGCTTCAGTGGCGAGTCCTTCAACGGTGGCAAGCAATCTCTTGACTCGACAGGCAAAGTTAGCTTGGACAGCAAACGCTCTTCTGTCGACGATCCGCAATTAAGCCCGAAGCTGGTCGACCGATCCGAGGCCGCACCACTCAAGTCACGAAAAGGCACACCCCGCAACGCAGATTCTTTCCTCAAGGATGATAGTATCGAGACGAGAAAGATCTCTCTCACGCCTGGATTATTGCGTGATGATTCTGTGTCGAAGGCAAGCTCAACTGAAAGTGCCCGCACTAACAGTTTCGAAAACCTGGTCAAGACACCCTCCCCACAAGAAGAACGCAAAAGAGATAGTAAGGAGAAGAAAGACAAGAAGCCTGATAAGAAGCAAGGTGGCATGCTTTCAGGACTCTTCAAGAGCAAGAAGAAGGACAAGAAGACTTCCTCCAGAGACGAAGGCGAATTGAGTGACGTGGAAAAGGTCTCTGGGGAGATATCACGTGCCTCGCCTCAGAACAGCACTGCGGCTGGCGCCGGCAATGTATCACCTGTGGACCGCATGATCTCAGGGCCCATGTCTGCAGATAACAGAGCTCAAGCAAGAGCCAAGCTGCAAAAGGCACCACCTCCTGAGAACTCAAGGGTCATGAGTCCTATTGAGGAACCAGCTCCGCAGCCACAACAACAATACTATCAACCACCAGAAGCATTCATTGCAGAACTGGAGGGAGATAATGCTGCATATGAGATGGCCACAGGTCAGGAAGAGCACATGGCTGTTCACCAGCCAGAACCAGAGCCGGAGCCTCCTGTTCAAGAAAAGACCAGCTCGCTCACGCCTATTGCCAACATGCTCCGATCAGGCAGCACGAGTGGAGAGCCTAAACCGAAGAAGGCCAAACGGTCAAAGCAGCGTGTCGAGCTTGATGACTTCGACGAGCCTGACGAGGAAGAGCAAGGCCCGAATCCATTCCTTGAGCAAGAACAGCGCTCGCGCGAGAACAGCGGGAATCTGACCGCTTATCTGCAAGCCCTGTTGAGATCCTCTCTCCCGGCTTGGGCACTTTCATGCACGGCACCGAGAGCATTCACATACCTCAAATGAACGTTGACGACAGCGATGAAGACAATGACGACGAAGACGATGATGAAGAAGTCGAAGAAATCTCCGCCAAAACCAGCAGCGACAGCCACTCCACCTCCACAGACCCAAGCTTCATCGAGAAGCCTGCCTTCGAGCAACATACCGAAGCCACAGCTCCCACAACGGCATCACGAGACCTCCCCTCCTCCGCCTCAGACCACAATCCCAAAGCCCAAACTCCTCAACCGCCACTCCTCACAACTTCTACCACCAAACCCGCCTCGCCGACCAACGGCACTCCAGCCTACGACACCCCGCCTCTCTCCTCTTCCACAGCCACCGACGACGAAGAAGGCCTCTCTTCGACGGCCACAGCCGAAACTCCAATCTCTTCCTCCCCTCAACAGCCCACAATCACAACTCCCCGCCAACAGCAGTCCGAATGGGACGACGTCAACCTGCGCGCCTGGTTCGACGCCGACGACGTTAAGGATATGCTCGCAATTATCCATAATACCAAAGCTGATACGGGAGATGCCGAGGCGGGCGAACACCCTTCTATGCGCGGCTTGTACGCTAAAGAGAAGAAGGGCATTGAAGGCATGATGGGCGAACTGGATGGGTTGCTGGGCGGATTGCTGCAGAGGAAGGGTGTGGTGTTTACTTGAATTTGATGACGAAGAGGCGCAAGGGTCGTGGCATTTCCATGGGGCCCATCTACACGATGCCATTTGTCCTGTTCCATTCGACTCGGTCTCGGAGCTCACACATTGTGGTCGCCATTGGGCCCTGCCGGTGTGGAGCACTAATCTGGCATTGTCGGCTTTTTCATTCATCGGCGTAACGAATCAAGGTCAATACGATAGGATTAGGAAGAATTGCGCCTTATACCCTTCTTGATAATGTCCGGGGAAATGTATATAGAAAGATTTTTTGTATTTCAATGGCTGTTTGCCGCAAGGGAAGTGAGACTTCGTGGTTGCGGACAGCACTGACCGCGCCATTCTGTGCAATTTTGACAAGGGCAATGGCACGTTCTACCATAGCAAGCTGCGGTCTGGCCACATGCAATCACAGTAGGCACACGTATTAGATCTCTTTTTCATGGAAGCAGGTTCTCGTTGTGCTGTCTGACTAATTACGCACTTCCAAGCCATTACTGTTCCATCCGTCAAAATCCGCAAGCAATCCTTGTTGAATTCCTGCAGCTCACTGGGAAAGCCAGTGGCAGGAGTACACGCATCGCTAGCTCGTATCTTTGAGCTGATTCTCGTTCAATGAAGCAAAAAAGCAAACGCCGTTAATCATGAAAAAAGCCTGGCCAGACCAGCTTGCGGTGAGGCGGACTGGCCAGCCAGGCATAAAGTTCCATGAGTAGCATTTCGTGGTGCACTGAAGCTCTTAGAGAGCTTTCGCAATACCAGGGCTGATCAGAGATGTGCTGATGACATCACTCAGACTCCCATGGCCTTGATCCGCTCGTTGAACTTTGCGGACTGTTCAGGCGTCATCTTCGCCATGACCGAGGCGTGGAAAGAGGTGTTGTTCGCGCGCTCAGGAACCTTCCAAGAAGGGTCTCTCTGGAGAACGCACCCGGTCTGAAGGTGGGCGCTTCTGGGCTCATAGCCTTGGGCTTCACGGGACTGACTGGGCTGACGGGACTGACGACTCCGTCGTTGACGGGCGAGATCATGGGCGAAACCAGGGGCCTCTGGGTAGCGGAGGCGATGTTGAGGCTCGGAGTCTGGGACGCAGTCGCGAACGTGACGTTCTTAGACTTGCTGGGAGACGACTTCTCATTGGGAACAGATGCGGGATCCTCTGTCTGGACTTTCTTGATGCTTGACTTCCCGGGTGATGACTTGGTGGCAGCGTCGGTGTCAGCTGTCTCGACTTTCTTGATGGCGGTCCTGCGAGCGATTCTGCCACTGTTGGCAGATTCAGATACTCTGTTGGTACCAGAGGGAGAAGTGATGCGATAAGTCACGTTTGGCACTGCAGGCGCGAGATTTGCGCGTGGGATTGCGCTCGGCTCGCTTGATACGACGGTCTTGGAAGATCCGGTCGTAACGTAGTTGTCCATAGGCACACTACTTTTCAGCATACTCTTGATGTCGCCAACAGAGGAGAGCAAGGGTGATGTTACAGGTTTCCCCAACTTGGCCTGCACCTGTTTGGCCTGTGGTGGTGCGTTCTCATCTGGCCAACTTCTTATCCTGGAATACCATTGAGAACTCCCCGAACGAGCGCTTGCTTGTTGGAGCGGAGAACAACAGTTCCTGCTTCGGCTCCGACCTGTCGCTCTTCGGCGGCAAAATGATGAGTCCTCCCAAATTGCTTGGGCCCATGGCGACGGTATCCTGTTTGGGATTCAGAGGCTTTGTCAAAAGCACCTGGTCTACAGTCTGCTTGAGAATGACCGGTCCCTTTCCAGCGGGGTCAGTTGGTAGAGTGCGACCAGTATCCTCAAGTGTACCGCCCAAAGTCCCAACATCGACGTTGTGCAAAAACGATTCCTTTGTGTCTTCTTTGGTTGCAGCGACCTGGCTTCTTTGAAAATTGGAGGGTCGGTCCACTTCTTTGCCTTTCCTTTTCCCTTGGTCTTTGAGGCTGACTGACCGGCGGCATCCGGAGTTTCGAAGACCTTGTTACCAGCAGCATCCCAGAGAGATGTCACAGGAGTATTAGTCCCCTGAGCAGTCGCTGTGTTTGACCAAAGATCTCTGGGGGTAGGTGCAGGCTCGGTCTTTCCGGACTTGTTAGTCGATGTGGTGACAGGCAAAGTGGCGGCCGATGGGACAGGCGGAAGTGGCTGCTCAGGCAAAGCGTCAGTGGATAGTTCACCCGCTCAATTGAACAAAAGCTTGAATCTTACTTTCTCCAAGCTCTCAAGCCGCCTCCGGGAGCCTAACGATGTTCTCGGTCGTGTGCGAGGAGGATTCGGCCACATCGCCTACCTTCGCTGTGGTACGGCCAATGATAGGCGGACTGGGCGGCGCACTGTCAGCCAAGTGATTTGATGGTGCCGCACTTTGAGATCGAGCAGATCTGTGAGGTACGAGCGCCTGTCCTTTGGGAATCCTGACGATGATTGTTTTGCCATACCTAGTTTTTACCTCGAGATCCAGCGCCATCTTCGGCGGATCGGGTGTCACATTCTTTTGTGCAGTGAGGGCACGTACGAGGTCTTCCAGCTTGGAAATGCGACCTTTGACCTCGAGTAGATCTTGAACGACGGCCGAGTGATCGTCTTTGAGCTGCTGGATACCCTGGTTAAGGTCCATCTTCGTTTGATGAGCTTGTTGCGCGGTGAGAATAGCTGTCAATGCGACTTGATCCTCGGTGGAAATGGCTTCTTGATCAAGCTCATTTACGAGCCAAGTGGACCGCTTGATGACAGCTTTGGGGTCGGTGTCAGAAGGAGTGAAAGACTCGAGTGCTTCTTGAATTGAGCGAACTGAGAAAGGTTAGCTCGAGTCATGTGAGACCTCACTTTCACATGCTTACCACCAGTGAGTGATACTGTGCGCTCGTTGTTGTGGTGCTTTTCACAAGCCTTGATAGTACGCTCGAGTGAGTCTGTGCGAGACTGTTGTGTAGCAGTTGAACCTCTGAGCTCCGCCAAGTCGAACATGGCAGACTGAAACAGGCGCTCATTCTCGGCACCACGATCGAGTTCATACATGGCCATGTTATACACGGCGGTGGCGGGAGGAAGACGGTTCTTGTTGAGGTCATTGATGCGGTGTAGCTCATCCGAGCTGTACCGGCTTTGCGACATGTCGAGTGGTAGTATATGGGTGTGACAGTCGAGCGCGGGAGGTTTGTGAGGTGTAGATGGATAGAAAATTTGTGAAGTGTAGAGGGAAGAAGAGCGACGCGAGTGGCGGTGTTGTTGTTCGTTGGTGTTTGCGACGAGTTGAGGTCAAACAAGCAAAGTGAACGCGCCAGACATGAGGAAGGTGCACTTGAGTTTCGCGAGGAAAGAGCGGACGGAGCTGTTGAGCCACTTGGACTTGCCCTCGATGTCGAGGGTATTTGACAATGCCTTCAATGTTGTCTACCTACAAAAAGATGCTCGAACAAGTGCAGAGCAGGCGTATCGAAGAGAACCGGGTTCTCATTATCCCGCTGCGAGTCGAGGATCGCACGCCTACAACGACGGCGGAGGAGATATCTGGAAAGTGAGGGCAGAGAAGGAGGCGCAGTACCACAACTGTAAACGCATCTGCTACGTTTATCTCTGAAGAGTCCTCCTGAGCCTCACGAAGCGTGAGCCATATACGTGAATTCCACCTGAGGTATGGTAAAGAGCGATTGGAGAGTACGCCAACTCGGATGACTGCGATCACACGGTCAGCATACTACAGTTCTAGCTCATAAGTCTGCGAACATCACAATGTCGTATTACGCCAGTATCAGCAGGTATAATTTTGAATATTGAACTATCTCCTGTAGAGATCAAAAAGGATACTTCCTATAGTTTTGATAACTAGTATAGTCCTACCTGTAGCTCTCGTCTACTTTAAGAGATAAGTGCCGCTGAGACGCTGTTCGCAGACTTTTGAGTAACGACTGTACCTTAGTTTGTGTACCCGATTGAGTGCCTCAAGAGTGTGCTGCTCTTGTTCTGCCAATAGTCGTTGCCTCGCCATCTACATGCCCTTAAATGGCCATTCTGATGAAGATGTCTACTTTTCTTTGAACGGAAGACAAGACGTGACAACATGGTGTGCCGCGATCTGCCAGGCCGCGATCCCCGGGTCAAGGGCATCTCCGTATTTCCGTCAATGGCACAGACGTGGGTAGGTGGACCGTCTGAAGCACGCTACGGTCGTCTGGTGAGCACGAAATCACGAGCCAGGTGAAGAGGCGAGCTCCCACGAACGCGACACGCTATGACACGTCGACATCCAGAAGCGGGCAGATCAAGCAATCTGATAAGACGAGATGATCTGATTAATTGCCGCATCTTGCGTGACTCGAGCTTGGCTCGGACCTCAAGACAGACAAAGCGAACAGCGCTAGGCGATACAGAGTAAAAAGAGCGGGAAGAGAAAGGAGAGGCTGGAACTGACGTTTCTGTTGTGAACCTCACTAGCGCCGGGTGCTTCCTTCCTGCACGCGTTTCGCGTTATAATTTAAGCAGGCGCGCTCTCTCCATTGCCTCTTCCACTATTGACATCAACCCAAGCTCTTCTCTACTTGCGATACTCTCATACAACCAGCATATCACACGCCAGCATCCACAATGAGCTTTGAGACCACCCCTTCAAAGAAGGTGAGCCATGACGTCGACCAATGAAAACCTCGAATCACCACAGCTAACTTGCATTGCAGGCCGCATCTGCCATTGAGAACTTCAAGATGGAGTCTCCTGTCAAGCAGCCGATCTTCAACGCACAGGCAGACAAGGAGAACATTCTCGACAGCCGTTACGAGTCCGATGAGGTAGCCATCCCCATCAAGGGCATTCCTCTTATGGACGAGGAGCCCGCAAAAGAGGCAGAGGTTGCACCCACACTCAGTGAAGAGGAGGCTTCCGAGCCCATACTGCAAGAGAACCCGAACCGTTTCGTCCTCTTTCCCATCAAGTACCACGAGGTAAGCACGCGTTCACAAACTTCGCAGCGCGTCCATGACGCGTAAAGTGGGTACATCAACTAACATCTTTCTCAGATCTGGCAAATGTACAAGAAGGCCGAGGCCTCCTTCTGGACAGCAGAGGAGATCGACCTCTCCAAGGACCTTCACGACTGGAACAAGCGTCTCAACGACGACGAGCGCTTCTTCATTTCCCACGTCCTTGCCTTCTTCGCCGCCTCTGATGGCATTGTCAACGAGAACCTCGTCGAGCGTTTCAGCTCTGAGGTGCAGATCCCTGAGGCTCGTTGCTTCTACGGCTTCCAGATCATGATGGAGAACATTCACTCCGAGACCTACTCCCTCCTCATCGACACCTACATCAGTGACGTCCGCCAGCGCCAGTACCTCTTCAACGCCATCGACAACATCCCCTGTATCCGCAAGAAGGCTGACTGGGCCCTGCGATGGATCAGCGATGAGAAGTCCACCTTCGCGTGCCGTCTCGTTGCCTTCGCCGCTGTTGAGGGTATCTTCTTCTCCGGTTCCTTCGCCTCCATCTTCTGGTTGAAGAAGCGTGGCCTCATGGCCGGTCTCACCTTCTCCAACGAGCTCATCTCTCGTGACGAGGGCATGCACACCGACTTTGCCTGCCTGCTCTTCTCCCAGCTCAAGCACAAGCCCGCTCCCGCACTTGTCGAGAGTATCATTACCGAGGCCGTCAAGATCGAGCAGGAGTTCCTTTCCGACGCTCTTCCTTGCGCTCTGCTCGGCATGAACGCCACCCTCATGTGCCAGTACATCGAGTTCGTCGCCGACCGTCTGCTCCTCGCACTCGGCAACAAGAAGTTCTACAACGCTACCAACCCCTTCGACTTCATGGAGAACATCTCACTCGGCGGCAAGACCAACTTCTTCGAGAAGCGTGTCGGTGACTACCAGAAGGCTGGTGTCATGGAGTCGCTCAAGAAGAACCAGAAAACCGATGGTCCCGCCGTGGCTGCGCCCGTTATGAACGGTGACTTCGCCTTCGACGAGGACTTCTAGATGAGATGTGAATCATGTATGGCTAATGGGTGGCGGGCTGTTTGTTTATGTACGACACTGGCGTTTTCAAAGGGTTTGATGGTTTTACGATACCTTCGCGTCTCTACTATAGATGCATCGACACAGGCGTTGGGTATGGTGGGTGGGATTAGGAGTTAGCACAGAATTCAACTCCAGACATATGATCATTTGCATTTCCATCTTCCTGTCTCAGGTCCATTGTTTGAAGTAATACATGAAATTCGATTTCGATACATCCCCGTCGGCTGCAACGTGATCTGCACGTCGGCAACGGCTGCACGCATGGTCCCTTGGCTTTGAAGGTTCTGGTGTCACACTGCTGCTAAACAACAGCTTCATATCACGCCAACCTCCGAGCCTCCGAGACCGAGTATATCGTACTGTTGAACAGCATCACTTTGCGCACTCGTCTTTCCTCGAATCTTGGAACAAAGAAAGGACAAGACCCATCTTAACTTCTATTCTTGGCGACGGCGTCACATGTCTCCGCCAACGCCGCAGGCTTAAGCCACTAGCGACCCTTGGACTAGCACAGCCCTGTTGTAAGGCGGGTCTTCACAACTACATCCATTGTGATACCACGACTGCTAGTTGCCTTGCGATCTGCTCTACAGTCCCTATTCACAACACATACGACTAACATGGCGCCGCTCGAAGAAATGCACACCGCTATGGTGAACCGCTCCATTCGCACCATCAAAGCCGTATGTCCGATCATCCCGCTTGCCGAAGCTACATCTAACAATATAACCGCAGGAACTCGAGTATCTCACTGATGCTGGCGTTATCACTCCACAAAGCCTTTCAGACCTCCTCCAGCGACTCCCACAGCAGACTGCGCTCCATGCGCCGATTTCCGTGGGCGCAGTGCCCACTGCCCGTCACAGGCCGGCCGGCACGGTGCAACCTCCCACATCCGCCATGAACAACATGAACCTCCAGAACAATGGCTACAACCAAAACAACGGATACGGTGGGGCAGACGAGAAGAGGGACAACTCCTACTATCAGCCTCAAGCCGCTGCCACACCACAGCCTCCGCCTGCTTACGGCGCTCCTCCTGGACCCCCGCCGCAAGCGAACTACCCTCCTCTTGCCCACGCCACTGCTCTCTACGCTTACAACTCTACCGACGCTGGCGACCTTGCGCTTCAGCCCAACGACCAGATCACTGTTACCGAGTACATGAACGCCGAATGGTGGAAGGGACGCTCCGCACGTACTGGCCAGGAGGGTATCTTCCCTCGCTCATACGTCAAGGTCGACGAGAAGGCAGCGCCATCCAGCACTACCAACAACTACGGTAATGCTCCTCTCGAGGTTTCTGGTATGTTTCAAACCATCACTCCTGTAAACAATTGCTTCAGCTAACGTAATTTACTAGGTATGGGCAACGGTGAAGGCAAGGCTCCCAGCAAATTCGAGGAGAACGGCAAGAAGTTCGGCAAGAAGCTTGGTAATGCTACCATTTTCGGCGCGGGTGCCACTATTGGTGGAAACCTTGTCAACAGCATTTTCTAGGCTCGTTGCGCGCTTTATCATTATTTGAGAGTTCGGCGTTTGGGGTGGTTTGCATTGGACATATTGGAGCCCCTAAAATACAACAGATTGACCTTGCAGGTCTCAATTCGATGAAGACTACATTACTATCGATATGTCACAGGCCTTTTCGTTCCTGTCGACATTGACTTGTCCTTGCTGAGAACACTGACGCTCACTTTAAAGCAGTGAAGACGCGTGCTAATCAGCCTACTGTTGAGGGCAACGCCACTTGAGCTTGATACTCATTAACTGCCGCCTATTGACGATTGGTTACAATAGCTAGTATATATGACGCGTTCCAGTCCCCTCTAACAAGCTATACAGAAGTTAAGCAATCGATCCCTCCAAGTGGGGCCGACGACACTCGTTAGCAAATAAAATGGGCATCCCGACCTGGTGTCGCAGCCTGCCACCCATCGTTTTTTCATCGCCATTGACACTCGAATTTTCAAGTTTGTACTACAACGATCACCCAAAAGCGGTCAACATGTCGACACTCTCGGACTTTGCGATCGAGTCCGCGAACCAAGTCGATACCTCGAGAAGAGCCTCGTCGTCGTTCATCGACGCGAGTCGCTACAACTCCTATGCATCCAAAAGACACTCCACGCCGTCGGAACTGCCGCCGAGAGAGAAGAAACGACGCTCCTGGCTGCTGAACTACACCATGGAACGTCCAGGTCGCAGGCGATCGATGTTCCATGAGCATGAGTCACCTTTGGACACGAATGGCCGCGTTGAGCACGACTTTGAAGACATTCCTCTTGAAGACAACAGAGCCAGGACAAAAGAAGGGGACGCGGATGCTGTCCCATACCCAACTCGACGTGCCATCCGCGACAGCTTCCAAAGATTCTCCAACCGCATCTCCCTGACTCCAAGCGACATACCATACCCGACACCACTATTCCAACGCGAGAACTCGCTCGAAGACCCCGAAGATGCATACCTAGCACGCACGATCCTCGGTATCGCCCTTTGACTCCGCCGCCAGTTCCTCCCAAAGACGATCCCATCAAGCCCTCAGGCACATCAACAGCATCCTCTCTCCCTTCGCACAACAAAGGCCTCCCCGAGCGTCCTCTGCCTCCGTTGAACGGCCGTACGGCTTGGTTCCACGCCCTTGCCGCAGTTCTGGTAGTCGGGAACTGCTGGGGCATCAGCAATGCTTTCGGTTTATTTGAAGCGTACTACACCCGCAACTACCTGCCCGGTACCTCGCCGTCCACCATCGCCTGGATCGGCAGCACGCAGCTCGCGCTTGTCTTCGGCCTTGGCGTTCCCGTCGGTCGTCTGGTGGATCTAGGCCTCTTCCGCGCAATGTTCCATGGCGGAACTGTCCTGATGATTCTCGGCTTACTCACGAGCAGCGTGTGCACAGCTTTCTGGAGCCTATGGCTGACTCAAGGGCTTGTCACGGGACTTGGAATGGGCATGGTGTTCTGCTCCGGTGTTCTGGCGCTCATGAGCTGGTTCGATGAGCGCAAGATGGGAGTCGCCATGGGCCTTGGAGCTGCTGGAAGCTGCATCGGAGGCATCGTCTACGTCCTGATTGCGAGACACTTCCTTGTGACTAACGGTTTTGCAACCACCATGCAAATCCTAGGCGGTGTAGCGGCAGTCTCTATGATCCCTCCCAACCTCATCTTCCGGATGCGCCACCAACGAGACCTCACTCGCCGCCACGCCAAGAACAAAGCTAGAACACCCCTTAGCATCAAAACCTTCACCTCCCCAGCCTACATCTTCGCCGCTCTAGGGATGTTCCTCACTTTCCTCGGAGTCTACTTCGGCTTCGTCTACATCGTATCCTTCGGATCCACCGTGCTCAAACTCTCCGACACGGCGTCCACAAACCTGCTGATCTTCATGCTTGTTGCCAACCTGCCCGGCCGCTTCCTCCCAGCCTTGATTTCAGACAAATGTATCGGGCCGCTCAACACTATCATCCCGGCAGCTTTCCTTTCCAGCGCCGTCATCTGGCTCTGGACAGCGAGCTCCACCCGTCCGAGCCAAGCGAGCCTCACGGTCGTAGCATGCTTCTATGGTTTTGTCAGCGCAGGCGTACAAGTGCTCTATGCGCCGACGGTGTACACTTTCTGTCTCGAGGAGAACCCGTCGACCGAAGGCGGGTCGCCAGAGCTGGCCACGGACAAGATGGGCGTCAAAGCTGGCGGAATCTTCTCGTGTATTGGACTCGCATGTTTGATCGGAACTCCTATTGGAGGCGCTTTGATCAGTCACAGAGTTGACAGGGGGATGGACCAGCCGTACCTGTGGGCACAGGTCTTTGCGGGTGCCTGCTTGCTTGTTGGAGGAGGGTTCTTATTGATGAGTCGTGTGGCCAAGATTGGGTGGGCGGCGAAGAGGGCGTAGGTGCGCGCTTGCTGCGGGTTGTTGATATCTTCAACTCTGTTTTCTTTGGTTCTGTCCTATTTTGCTTTTTTTTTTTTGGAGTTTGGTTGTTTCTACGGGTTGCTAGTGTGTTCTATGATTCGGCAAAGCCATGCTGGCTTGGATTGGCAGACAGAAGAAGAGTGAGGCATGACGGCTAGTCGGATATTCTCCAGGCGACCGGAGCTTTTGTGATAGATAGCGTTCTGATAGCACCGCATCTGGACTGGAGTACTCTGATCGATTTAGGCTACAACCTTGCACCAGAAAGTCATGCGTTGTGATACATCTCAAAATGACCCTCCTCTGATGGAAGGATGTCAGCCTCAGGATAAGTTCTTCCGGAGAGAGATATCATGCCAACCAATAGACCGAAGCAGTGCTAGAACCTGAATCATAACCTTACTGTAGAAACGTTTCTTCTAACAAAGGCCACAATCAATCGTTCCCAACAATAGTCCCTTCCCAATCTTCCTGATCCCAAATTCTCTTAAGGATACTCAAACAACGCCACCGTCTGACAGAAATTGTTCACATTCGCCCGACCAGGTACCAAACTCACGCCATCGACTTCAACCATGTTTTCCACCGCGATCGTGTTCAGGCCGAACAAGTAAATTGCCTGGCTCTGCTCGATCGACACCATGAACTGCTGGCAGTTGCCCGTCACAATGCAACCCACGTCGTAGTTGTTGAAGAAGCTGTACAGGCCAGCGCCGTAGTTGTAGATGTAGGAGCTATTCTTTATCACTAGACCATAAGTTTTGGCGCACGTGGGCAGGAAGCAGTTGGCGAATTGAGGGTCGAAGTAGTCTTCGCGGGGCTGGAAGGAGGCGAGTGCGTTGGGGTTGTTTTGCATGTAGCTGTTGGGAGGGGAGGGAAGGTCAGCTGGTGATGTTTCTTAAGAATGGGACAGAGGAGTTTCGGCATGGGACAGACTTACGCGGTTTCGTGCTGGATGACTCCGATGAAGATGTTCTTCGCGTTGGCGAAGTTGTAGTTGTACAGCATGGAGTGCTCGAACGAGCTGCCGTAGATCCACACGGGGCCCTGAGATTCGACTAGCAAGCCTCGGCCATTGTAGATATCAATCTGATTGTGGTCGTCGAGATCCATCTCGTGATCTGCCACCCAGCCCCAGTTGTTTGACATGAAGAGCGAAGCTGTCTTGGTGATGTGTAGCAGTAAGAAAGCACAATAGCATTGAGCGGCAGCGCCGTGTGCTCTAGCTGGTGTCTTTGCGCAGTTGCTAGATTGCAGCAGAGTGCCGTTTGTGCCACCAATGCGGAAGTGGGTGTCCCACATGCCGGCAGCACCAGGTGCTGTTTGAGCGAGATTCCATTCGATGATAATGGCACCAGGTGTCGGGCCACGAGTCTCAAACAGCATGTCGGTGATCTCGACGGCGCCCACATCGCCAGGCTGGCCGACACGGAAAGCGACTTTTGGGTTGTCTATGTCTCCGAAGTTTCCGGTGTCCTGAACCATGAAGACCGGCCAGAACTCGCCGGTGATCTTGATGTTGATGGGACACTCGATCGTGTCTGTGATGATGTAGTATCCGTGGTCGAAGTACGCGATCTCGTCTAATTGGATGGAGTTCAAGAACCTTTGCACGCAATCGGTCTGGTCGGTGAAACCGTCGCCAGAGCAGCCGAAATCCATTGCAGACTTGAATTTCTCAACGGGCACACCTTCGTATTGGGGCTTGCTTCGAACGAAGTATCGGTTGCGAGCATCGAGAAGGGGTGCAGGTCTAGGAACTGCTCCAGCCAGTTGCTGCACTCTGCCCGATCTGGCGACAGGCCCATAACACGTGAGATTGTTCTCCCCCTGGTACGAGCTCTCGTATGCAGTATATACTCTGCCCTGCAGAAAGTGATCGATCACTCGGTTGCCTTCAGCGATGACGGTCAAATTGGGGAATGATATAGCTGGGTCGGTATTGACGAACTCCACATTTTCCAGTACCAAAGAGCCGGCACTGGTTGGTGTACTCTTGTCGTTAAATGAAGTGAGGATTCCGACTTGGGCGTTTGTTATCCTGGTGTCTATCATGACGACTGACCCAGTGGCTGGAATGTCGCCACCTTGAGTCATGTCGAAGCCTACCTGGCAATCGATGATCTCGATGTCCTTGTACAGGAAGACCCAGCTCCAATTCTGGAAGATGGCGGTGGCGCAGCGGTGGAATGTCGCGTTGACGATGGTGAACTGCTGGTTACCGGAGAACAGACCGACAGCACCGTCGTAGAAGATGAGATCTTCCAGCCAACCACCAGAGCCGTTGTCCATGAAGATACCCTTCTGCTGGCTGCCATCGCCCAGAGTAGAAGGGGCCATCAAGAATACAATGTTCTGCAAACTGGTAGCCTGCGCCACTTGCCAGTGGATTCCACTGACCACTCGATTGGGCGGTACGTCCCTGATGTCGATAACAAAGTTCTTGACTTGTCTCCACATATTGTTCTGATTCGCGTACCAGTTGTACCCGAATGGTAGATAGACATTGGCATCAAGCACACCGATATCGTTGAAGGTTGGAGTCGCCTTGAGGATAGGCAGATCGTTCGCATTCCCCCAGAATGCCGAATTGTACCACATGATGACACGCTCCGACACTAAGTAAGTTCCACCAGGGAAGTATACAATGGCCGACTCGGACAGTCGGCTGTCACAACCAAGGCCGCACCTGTTACCAGAATTGCCAGCAAGATTGAGGGCCGCAGCGTCGTCCGTTACGCCATCTCCCTTAGCTCCAAAATCTTTTACATTTCTCCATACAACGAAGTCTGTCTGGTTACCGTAAGGCGTCTTCCCCTGTCGTTTGATTTGTGAAACCCAGTAGGGCAGTCCGGAACCGTAGCGTTTCTGGTGTTGGTGCGTCTCTGGAGGCGCTTCCTCGAGTTCTGGGAATATCTCGGCCTGTGGGCCAACTAAAAGGGATGAGTCCTTCACGTTCAGGTCAAACTCTGATATGATGTGATCTTCCAAAGATCCAGATCCGAGGTTGATTCCGTCAAAAGCTATCACGGATGTTGCTAGCATGAGCAGAAGTGTGACCGTCGCGATCGCGCGACGGAAGAAGACCCGTGGGAGCCATGGGAGGTCGTTTCTCTGCTCAAGAGAGCGACGCTAAAAGAAAGTATTGGTGGAACTCTGCGTAACGTTGACGACCGCAATAAGGATAGATAGATCTTGCCGTCCGTGAAAGGTGACAGAGTCAAGCAAAGTAGATCGCGAGCGTGGAAATGTGGTGTGCCGACGCGTCTGCCAGCCGTGTTGCCACAGCTGGCGTGGAATGTGAGCGCAAAATGTCCAAGGACGAACCATCATGCAAGGGAGATCTATAGACTTGGCTCAGCATCAGCACAGTACCCATCATACTAGTAATTCTCTGCTGAAACCTATGTGTGTTGTTGATGTGGTCGACTGGAGAAACTTCTTCGGATCAATCCATCGGCGCATTCGCTTTACTGCTCGACCACCACATGCGCAAGATACATGATCAGCCTCCTGCACAACCAGTGCGCGGTAAAGACGATAGATAGGCTGGCTCTATGGCGTCTCTCCAGAGCATACCGCATCCCAACCACTCCCACAATGTCAAACATGGCCCGGCCACTTAGCTCCAGCAATACTCTCTTGCTACACATGAGGTTAAGAGATTCCTTTTCTCGGAGAACTGACATGTCGGAAGCTCCATAGGCAACTTCCGATGGCTGTAGCATATGGAACAGAAGTCACTGCAATAAGGGGGCAACTTATCATGTGCGACTTGTACGTCAGTGGGAAGCCTGGGGCGACACCCGGGCATCAAGCTGCTGCTTCAGCAATCGACAAGTCTTGCCCGCTCCTTGAATGACCACTGCACTTTCGATCTGTGTTGTCATCCAAAATCGCTCCAATTTGGACCCGATCAATCACACCAAAGGCGCCATCGTGGTAATCATCCAACATGGCCACCGTTCCGCAACCGCTCTCATACGCTGCTGTTGCCCGTATGGCCCACGAGCAGGCCCACGTCAACAGGTAAATTGTCCTCAGCGCGAAACAAGGGCTTCGTTGTGCTGACTTTACCTTTCTAGATCACTCAAGGCACAACACTTCCATGCGTGCGACGCTTGCTTTCAATCCGCGCCCCGATGCCGTATTGAATATTGCCGAACAGGCTTGGAGAGCTTCTACAGCATGCAGATGGGAAGCATCAGAACATCAGCACCTTCGCTCACAGCATCGAAGTCGCAGAACAGAAGATCAATGATGCCAGAAAGCGCTGCACCACTGAAACAGTGTTTTGCACCGAGCAAGTTGCCGTGGCCAAGTTGCTGCACAGCTTGACTCCAGCATTCGACCCCATCAAGATCCAGTACGATACCCACGTTCGGAACAAGACGACGCCCTCCTGGAAGCGGGCTCTCAATATGCTGCTGAGGTTCGAAAGTCGACTGGCAGCCAAAGCAGGCAAGCGCTTCCCGTTCATGGACCTGCCTCAAGAGCTGCGTGAGACCGTCTACCCATTTCTGTTTCCGTATCGCGTCGAGATCATATTGCCGACGTATACCCCAGGAGTTGATCCTGAGTTTGTACCCGCTTTGGCGCAACAGGGCAACCAGATGCTGCGCCTTGAGTGTATCCTCGCTATGCTGAAAAGCGCAGCATTCAGGGTAACCAGCATTGAAGACGCCGAAAACATGAAGCTCTGGCTTGCGAGTATCGATCTCACTCCTTTGCAGAGATTCAATGGGAGCGCTGCTCTCAAGAATGGATTCGACTCTGTGGGTACGCTCTTCTTTTCCGACATCAACCGCGTCGTCATCCATTGCATCCAGGGATACTCCAAGCGCGCGTACACGTACGATTACAAGTACACGTCCGAGAACCCATCTCCTTGGGCTGACGACCTGGAGCTCACGCGCATGTGTAAGAACCTCCACTCAATTGAGCTGGAGTTGATGCTGCCCCCGAATTTTCTTGATGGTCTCAAAAATGGACGTGAGGTGGATGAAATGATCCAAGAGGCTCCGTCCGCGACCTACCAGATCACCAAGGTTCTCGAGCTGGAAGGAATCCGGGTCCTGCACCTGCGCTTCTTCAACGCCTTGTGGGAGTCCGCCTATCTCACTCGCAAGCAGGAGTCCGTCATTATCGACTGGCTGAGCGAGGAGTTCCAGAAGCTCGGTCAGTCGATTCAGATCAAGTCGGAGTGGGAATTCTGGGCCGAAGATTGGTCGTAGGGGATAGTTGGCCACAGGGTGCAACAGTCGCCCTCTGAAAGTTGAGGCCGGAAAGCCACACAAAATCCCGAGTCCAAATGATGGATTGGTCTCGCATGTGTTTTTCTTGAGGGATCTTGGAGTTTGAATTGACGCTCGAAGCCATGACGGCAAGTAGTATACGGTATCACTAAATGCAGAATGTTCAGAATGTTCAGAATATCGCCTTCCACCATCTGATGGAGGGAAGCGATCACGGGTTGGTTCTCTTAGGCTTGTGATGCAGAATACTGTCTTCTTACTTGGTGGCGCTCAGGCTCCGCATATCACTACCACACGATTTAGTTCTTACGGTCGCTGTCGAGATGAATCAAGGGAATGTTTGCGGCAAGTCCATGTGGAGGTGAGGTCAGCAACATCATCATCGCTCGAGCAGCAAAAGCCGAAGTCGGCGGATGTCACAGCACGCAGACAGCCGGCGCGCATGCGTGGTATAGACTACCTCCTACATGCTCGTGACATACTTCCAACCACACACAGTGTCGTTCTCGCTCGAACCCGACCACCAGTTACCTCGCCGTCGGGAATGCAGCTGCGAAATACCAGTATAGCTGCAGCCGGCGCACAGGCAGTATGCTACAAATACTACGACCCTACACTGGGCGGCTGAACCTGCTACACTCCCAACAAACACCACGGATATACACAACAAGCCAGCGCATTCGGGTCTTCTATAAATATGGCTTCCATACATCCACCGTGCATCGAGAGCAGAGACGCTCAAGGTCGCCGCAAGTGGGCACCATGACGCCTGTTCCGGACGAAGACCACAAACCCGCAAACAGATCGCCCTTTTACTTCTTGACCGGCTACGCAGGCTGGGCCAAACGGCCTTCACGACCTTTTCCGCCACCTTTCTTCTCGCCGCCTTCCGGATCCTTCTCAGATCCGCTGTCTACACATAATCGCAGCCGTGACCGGAGGCCCAAAGTGAATGGCGAGATGATACTGGGTGTTACGAATGGCGATGATGCTATGCTGGTAACGGAAAATCTTTTGGCAGCAAATGATGGAGTTGGGGCATGGGCACAGAAGGAGAGAGGACACGCGCCGTTGTGGAGTAGACTCATAATTCATTTCTGGGCGACTGCGGCGGAGAAAGATGGAATCGGAGCAGCGAGCACGGGTATCAGTGTGGATGCAAAGCAGGCAGAGGGCAGCAATAAGCCGGACCTAGTGCGATATCTTAGCGAAGCTTATGAAGCTACCAAGGAGGCCTTGGGGCCACCGAACGAGTGGTTGGGAACGACGACTGCTAGCTCGGCACTGCTACACTGGGAGGGAGACAAGGCGGCACTATATGTGACGCAGCTCGGAGACTGCAAGGTTCTGGTTCTACGGCCCGACCAAGAATACAAGGCTGACGAAAATGCTGCGAGCGACGAGCATGCGAATGTTGGTGGGGAAGTGATCTTTGCTACCAAGGAGCAGTGGCACTTTTTTGACTGCCCTCGTCAACTTGGCACAAATTCTCCAGACACGCCAGAGGAGAATGCTGTCCTTGATGTCGTCGATGTGCAAGAGGGCGATGTCGTTCTCGCCATGTCAGACGGTGTCACTGATAACTTGTGGGAACACGAAATCTCAGCGAACGCGCTCAAGTCTCTTCGCACGTGGTCAGAGAAGCACGCCAATGAAGCAACCGCTTCCGACCAGGCAAACAAAGTGTCCACAGATGCTATGAGGTTCCTTGCACAGGAGCTTGTGCTCGCTGCCAGGCAAATTGCCGAAGATCCCTTCGCCGAAAGCCCTTTCATGGAGAAGGCTGTTGATGAAGGACTGGCTATTGAGGGAGGGAAGCGAGACGACATTAGTGTTGTCGCTGGCTTTGTGAGCAAACGTAACACGACTTGAGCGGGCGTGAGAGACTTCCGCGCGATAAGCTCTCCTCTATCGAAACATGTTGAATTCTGCATACCCTACCCACCAGCGGAGAAGGTTACTGCCATCAGACAACACCAACCTTGGTCTCGTCCCTAAGGCGGTATTGATCACAGGATTTCCAACAACAAGCACCGGAACAGAGGCAAAGACTACTTGGCCGTTTAGAGCGGCGTTGTATGTTCAAGTACTGGATACCTCTCAATGCAGAGGAGCTGACATGTTGACATGTTGGAAACTCAACCAACGCAGGCAGAAAAATGTAGCACTTGTCAAGGTACATTGCATACGAGTATATATAACGATTGAGCATGATAATACATTCACGAAGTAACGATTTGCTGTGTCTACGCATCAGATTACCTTGTCTCTACATGTACTGTACTATTCCATTGTCTTGCACGGGCCAGCTTTCACTTCCAAAAGCACTCCCCGCAAAACCCTAGAGAGGTTATGACATCGTGTGCTCAACTTCCAGATCGCCCGCTCCACCACCTCCAAACAAAGAATGCAATGACTTCCACCTCACAGCTCGCCGCCTCACTGGCAACAGTCACAGATTCGCTCAAGAGCACAAATACCCTCATCACCCGCCTTGCACGACTCACATTCCCACCTGGCGCCGAACCGCTCGACGACGAAGGCAACAGCGTACGCATTGAGCTCGCTCAGGATATCCACGAGGGCTTGAAGCAGTTGGAAGAAGATCTCGAACTGTTACGAGGAGACATCGAAGACTCGACACCTGTAGCGAAAGCGCCTGCTACTGGCCGGTTAAGGAGCGGTAGCGTCAGACACAGCAGCAAAGGCCAGGAACACGAACGTTTAGGCGCTCAGGTCGTCCGCCTAGGAGAAGATCTCAAGAACGCAAGGAGCGCTTTCCGCCGTGCACAAATATCTGCTAAACGCGCCGCCGACGAGTCGAAGGTCAAAGAGCGAGAGCTCATCTTTGCCAGCCTGCAACAAGTATCCGACCCTTCTACTCCGACTTCTGCCAACGGTAGCACTCAGGATCTGTTCGCTGGACGCTCTTCGCTTCAGAAACGTCAGCAGCAGAAGCACCTTACCAAAGACGAGCTCCTTGTCGCGCAATCTTCAGACGTCACTGCTGCTCTCCGTCGCACCACAGACTTACTCTCTACTGAGCTCTCCCGCTCACGATTCGCACAAGAGACATTCGACGAAAGCACAGCGGCACTGAAAGATCTAGGAGACACATACTCAGACCTCGACAGTGTATTGAAGAAGAGTCGCGATCTGCTTGGGACATTACTACGCAGCCAGAAGAGTGATACCTGGTACCTGGAAACTGCTTTCTACATTCTGATCGCAACGCTAGGCTGGCTGATCTTCCGACGCGTACTCTACGGGCCATTCTTCAAACTCCCGCTTTTCTTGTACAACACCTTTGCTTTCGTGGTCAACTGGGTCTTCCTCAAACCTCTCTTCTTCTTCCTGACCACTGTCGGAATCATCACCACACAGCCTTACAACCCTTCCACAGAACACAAGATTACAATCTACAAGCTCACGGGCTCCACTAATCGTCCAGCCAAGTGCATCGGGCCGAGCTCAACCCATAGAAGGAATGGCAGACGATATGGCACGCGTGGGTGGTGTGCGGTCTGGCGCGGGCGGCTCAGGAGCCAAAGTCGGCAAGAATGGCGAGCTTAGAGGTGAGATGAGCGAGGAGATTGGCAAGATGGCTGAGAGAAGGGGAGATGGGACGGTGTTGCAGGATCGAGGTGATATTCCTAAGAATCCGAAGAAGAAGCAGTTCGAGGCTGATGTGGAGGATGCGAAGCACGCTGAGGAGCAAGGCAAGGTGGGGAAGAGGGATGAGTTGTGATAGACTATTCGATCGCCCAAGCTGCTGGCTGGCGTGTTGTTCGATGCCTCGATAGTAGACGAATATGATGAATGTGTACATCTTGTTGCGTACGCGTACATAGGAAGACTTCGCAGACCTGGCTGTAATGCGGATCAAAAGCAAGATACGTTCACGATCAACCCATGAATTCACATGCTTTATGCTTGTTATTGATGGAAAAGTGCTTGACTACTCTTGTTACGAAGGGAAATGTTTGCGATACTGTCTGGTACTTGACGTTGTGTGAATCGATTGCTGGATTAAGTTTGCTCGAGTGAGCTCAAGCATGGTCGGCACCCAACACCGCAATCCTGAAGATAATCATAATCTTACTTCTCTCCTTGGGGTCCCTGAACAATAAACATACATAAAATCCATTTGCAGACGGCTCCCGGTCTTCGATCAAACATTGGACGGCATGTAGGTACCCTTACCCTGTCAACACTGACTCAAATATTTGTACATGTATGCACAGATCAAACAACATACATTGACGATGATCAATGTACATGTGAACATGTCGTATAGAGAAGAATGAACGCTACATGTATACTACTCTTCCTGTTGGAGTATGTGTGCATCACATAAGTTCATGTTGTCAAATGGACATTATTGCTCAATCCACGATCTTGCGCGGTGTTCCCATATATCGAATTATGTACACAGGTATGCAAACAAATGCTCGTGCTGATTTAGCGGAAACAGTACATGTAAGGCATCAAGTTTGCGTCCTTGTTTGACTAGCAGAAACACGTAACGCGCGATCTCTTCTGCAACATGGCGTACCCGAAGGATGCACCACGGGGCTTAAGCAGACGGCTTGAATATGCTAATATCGGTGAAACTGACGATCCCGCGTTCAGCTCTTTTAGACACTTCGACGAGCCCTGGTCGAAAGCCGCATGTTCTGGTTCAAGTTTCACCGCAGCAGTATATTTAGCTGCTTGCCCTTGGAAACACTTGCATGTCGCTTAGGTAAGGTAAGCACTTTCGATGCATCTTGTAAAAGACTCGCGTGGCCGCCCTATCGCATCCTGGACAAAGCTCGGGGACGGGCCTGAACAAGTAAAAGTCCTGCACGAACCCTGCCGCATGGTGGCCCCGGTAGCTGCACTACACTCGCACTCCACGCCCTATGTGACGAGTTATACGAACTTCTCCAGGGCTGATGTAGGAAGGCCGGAGTAATTACTCCACCACGCAAGGAAACACCTGCGCCGTTGCAGCCCTGGAGAGGCATCCGTTCTCTGCCGAGAGGCAAAAAGCAAGACATGTAGACGGCCGTTTGCTATCGCGTCGACGATCGTGCAACGACAACGTTCGGACTGCCAAGAAGCAGTACTCTCCACGTTTTGGCTGCATCGAACTCGCTTTCTGTTACTCTCACTCGCAGAAGACATGGATATCAGATACTAGACCCTGGCGGCCTGCTGCTATCTCCAACAACCGGGATACCAAGGCCAGACTAATAGCCCGCCAAGAAGCTACAGGTGTGCCAAGAAGGAAGTCCTTATCGCAACCAATGCAAAATGTGCAATTTGTGCGCCACGGTTCGAGAAGCGAATAGGGTCCTATAAGCGTGGCCGGTAGGGTTCTGGAAACTCTGATTGGAATTCTTATACTCGGCGCTGACCACGCGACATCGAAGAATTCTGCCCGCGTGTCTGTCTGTCTGTCTGTGACTCCGCGTCTTGTGTTTTTCGCAACCCAAAGCCTTTTTGGCAATCCGTCATCTCGTTGGACGTCATGGCTATGAAGGAATGGATTCACCGTACCAACGCCGCCGTGGCGAAGAGCCCGGTGGGCAGGTACTTCCGTCTGGAGGGCTCTGGACACGTGAGTTGATGCGCCAAAGATGACTGCCATATGGCATTTCATGCCGCAGGGCTGATACCCTCCTAGCCTAAGGAACGCAAGGGCTCCTACTTCTTCACGGAAATTCGCGCTGGTTTGGCCACTTTCTTTGCCATGGCCTACATCATCTCGGTCAACAGCACGATCGTCTCGGAAACTGGTGGCACGTGTGTTTGCCCTGCCGATAGTATGGAGGACCTTTGCGCGACCAACGTCGAGTACATGCAGTGTGTTCAGGAAGTCAACCGCGATCTGGTCACTGCTACTGCTGCTATCTCTGCTTTGACGACCTTTGCTATGGGTCTCTTTGCCAATATGCCTATTGCCTGTGCTCCAGGTATGGGCTTGAACGCCTACTTTGCTTACACTGTCGTTGGCTACCACGGATCTGGTCTCGTCTCCTACGAGGTAGCTCTCACCGCTGTCTTCGTCGAAGGTCTCGTTTTCGTTGCGCTCACAGTTCTTGGTCTTCGTCAATGGCTTGCTAGAGCTATTCCCACTTCGATCAAGCTTGCCACTGGCGTTGGTATTGGTCTCTACTTGACTCTCATTGGCCTTACCTACTCTGCTGGTATCGGCGCTGTTACTGGCGCTACATCCACCCCGATGGAACTCGCTGGTTGCCACGAAGCGAACAAGGATCCCGACACTGGCATGTGCCCCAGCTACGACAAGATGCGCAACCCTACCATGTGGATCGGCATCTTCTGCGGAGGTTTCCTTACTGTCTTCCTGATGATGTACCGCGTCAAGGGTGCGATTATCATGGGTATCCTGCTCGTCAGCATTATCTCTTGGCCCAGAGGCACCGAGGTCACCTACTTCCCGTACACCGAGCTTGGAGACAGTGGCTTCGACTTCTTCAAGAAGGTTGCGTCTTTCCACCCCATCCAGAAGACCTTGGCTGTGCAACAATGGAACGTCAGTTCTTACGGTGGCCAGTTCGGTCTCGCTTTCATCACGTATGTTGCAACACTTGCCAGCAGCAACTGTTCATTGCTAACCGACATTCAGATTCCTCTACGTCGACATCCTCGACTGCACCGGCACCATGTACTCCATGGCCCGCTTCGCCGGCGCCATCGACGAAGAAACCCAAGACTTCGAAGGCTCCGCCGTCGCCTACCTAATCGACGCCTTCGGCGTAACAATCGGCTCCCTCTTCGGCTGCCCGCCCGTAACCGCCTTCGTCGAATCCGGCGCCGGCATCTCCGAAGGCGGCGCAACAGGCCTGACAGCAATCACGACAGGCCTCTGCTTCTTCATCGCCATCTTCTTCGCGCCGATCTTCGCCTCCATCCCGCCCTGGGCCACCGGCTGCACCCTCATCATCGTCGGATCCATGATGGTGAAAGCCGCCGCGGAGATCAACTGGAACTACATGGGCGACGCGATCCCCGCCTTCCTGACCATCACCATGATGCCCTTCACGTACAGCATCGCCGACGGCCTCATCGCCGGCATCGTCTCGTACATCTTCATCAACACCACCGTCTGGCTCATCGAGAAGGCCACGGGCGGCCGCCTCAAGCCCGCAGACAAGCACCTCAAAGACGCTTGGACCTACAAACTCCCCGGCGGTATCTTGCCTCCCTGGGTCAAGCGCGCTGCGCACGGCAAGAGAGACTTCTGGAGACAGTACGACGAGGAGCTCGGCCACCCTGCCGGTCGCACGATCGACGGCGAGTCGAATTCCATGGAGCTCAACAAGCAGCCTCAGCAGTCTGAGCGTCCCGTGAGGGCCAAGGGCGAGCCTAGTGGCGAGAGGAGTAGTGCGAGCAGCTCGGATACGCCTACCGGTGGCCCGCTGGGCGCGCAGTAGAAGATCTGTGTCCCTTTTCAACAAAAGATTTTTTTTTCAAGCTTATTAATGGAGTTTGCCGCCGAGGGGAAAGGCAAGAAAGAGATATTGTGTGTGTGTTTTGTGTATAGGTTTTAGACCAAACAAAAAGCTTCAGCAGTCCAGAAGTAGACACGAGATATTGAGAAATTCGTCATACCAAAGTTTTTTAGGATTTTTTTTTTCAATTGACGGCGTGCGATCGTCTTGCGTTCCAGTGTAATAAGCGATGTTCTGATACCACGGCATGGTTATGACATATGCTTTTGCACCAGAGTCTAAACTGACCCCGAAAGATGCAACATGATGTATGTACATATTCGAAATATCTTCATGCTCACTCGGCCAGATGCCGGATGCTATATGTCAATGTAAGATGGGGTACGAGATCAGGCTGCTCTCTCTTTGCAGCCAAGCCACTCGCTTGGGCCAGGAACTAAGCCAAGCTCTTCAAGCATCCAACGTCAACTCCTCCAACAGCTGATCGATCTTGCCCAGCAGAATCTGATAATTCAGCGCGTCCTGCGCGAACTCATCGCCGGCAACCTCACCGTCCAAAGTCCGTACAACGCCCTCCGCGTGAGCCTCCAAGTCCGGCGCAGTAAACCCTCCCGCGCCATCGTTCGGAGAACCGGCGTACCCTTCATCGTCACTATTCCCATCACCCTCTTTCTCGCTGCGCTCCTCGTCCATCAACTCGCCCAAGCCGAGTCCTCAAAGCGTAGCCTGAATCGTTCAGATAAGTAGTAACGGATATCGTCGACAATCTCGACCGTGTCTGTTTCCTGACGCAGTTTGATCCTAGCGGCAGATTCGCGCACGAGTTCCTTAAACTCCTCGTCGTCAATGTACGATTCCAGCCTGTACGCCATGTAGCGCGCGCCGAACTCTTCCAGGCGGTGCACGCGGCAGTCCCAGCCGGAGCGGACGACTTCGTAGATCCACTCGAGGGGTTGTTCGTCGGCGGTGTTGTCGAGGCTGGAATCTGGCGAGGCGGGTTTGTGCTGCTTGTGCAAGCGGGGGGAGTCTGTGTCGGCGACGATGGCGTTGTTGCCGTTGCCTAGCGTTGAGATGAGCAGGGCGGCGCGCTGTTTGAGCTTTTCGATGAAGAGCATGTCGGCTGCGTGCAGGACGTCGAGGGCGATGGAGAGGGGGAAGGAGACACTTTCGGTGTAGAGGAAGGTGAGGATTACGGAGAGGACGGCGGGAGTGCAGTCTACGGGGATGATTTGTAAGGGTGCGGTGTCTGGGTTGTCGTTGTTGCTTGCTTCGGATTCTGTTGTGGATGTGATCTGGCCTTCTCGGAAGGGAGAGCTGAACATTGTGGCGAAGAGTTCGGAACGCAGCAGCATGGCGCGATGAGCTGGGAAAAGTGTCTTGCGGCGGCCGCTGGAGGTCTTGTCTTGTGATGGGCCTATAGGTATACTGGTCGTGGAGATTTCATCTTCCCGTGTTTCGTCATCGATATCGTCTTCTTCGTTGACATCTGCGAGAAGGAGAACGTCTGCGAAACTAGAGTTGTCTCGCGTCCACTGAACTTCGGCAGTCTTGTCTGCGTCAACGTCGAACTGCTTCTGCAGCACATGCTGTCGAAACCAGGACTCCATCTGATCACGTCCACGCTCCACTTCATCCTGCCTTCGCTGACGTGCTTGCCGTCGATCGCCAGGGTTCAAGATAGCTTCGAAGACTTCGGGGATCTCAAGCTGTCTTGAGAGCTTGTCGACACCTCCAAGTACTGACGTCTCCTCAGCATCAGTGTCCTGCCCACGAACGCTGGCCTCGCCGAGGTAGAGATAACGAATGCAAGTCTCAAAGCTATCGGTCGGGATCTTGGATGCGAGCTTCCAAGACTTGGTCTCAGGCTTCTCACGAAGCTTGTTCGAAGATAAAAAGCATAGCGCGATCGCGCCGAGAGGACGAATTTGTGCAGTTGGAAGCTCATGTCGGAGGTATGTAAAGTGATGTCTGCCGTCTGAGGCGAATCTCGTGTGAGCAGACTAGTGACATGGGCAGCCAGGGGTTGCAGAGGATCGGTCGACTTTGAGTAGTCGTAACTAAGCAACAGATTGCGAATGCGATCGTTCAATGCATTGTAGAGACAACGCTCTCCTTGGAAGGTGTCTCTCTCACACTTCGCGCCTTGTTCCAGCAGCATTTGCACGAGCTCGAAGTGGCCACATAATGACGCTAGGATAAGAGGCGGCGTATAATCATACTCGTCCCGAGCATTGATATTGACACCCTTGGTGATTTGCTCCTGGGGCTATCGCAAATCTCCTCGCCGGCAGCCTCACACATGAGGAAGAAGTCATGTGACTTGTCGAGAGGATTTTCATCCTTCAGTCGTCCGGCTTGGATGTCTTGTTTTTTCTTGTGCTAGCGCCTTTTCGATGTTGTGCTTTAAGGTGGTAGTGCGCTCCTCGCGCGGTGGCGTTGTTCTCTTGATGCTCATACTGTTCTGCAGAATGCTCGGACATGGCTATGATGCGGCAAAACAAACAACAATGCTGGAAGTGGATTTATTATGGCTAGTCGCGCCCTGACACGGATGTCTGTTGGTATCGCCTCGATCGCTGGTATTGCTGGCACATCTGGCGCATGCTCGCTTCGATGCTCCGATGCACTCTCCAGATCAGAATTATCTGGACCCCGTGACGTCGGCATTCGTGATTCTGACGCCGCCTCGACGCTCGTGCACTCGGTTCAAAAGCGGGTTGCCGCTTCTTCAGCACCCCAGAAACTCGTTGCCAGGCACTCTAGCTCCCCTAGCAACCAGTAAACACGGGCACTGCACTATGTCCCTGACACTTAGCATTGCTCCTCTTGTTCAGCGAACATACTACGACGCACCCGCGATACTAACAAGGCACTCTCATTGCAGCATCTCATCCGTCCGTCTCTATTGCAAACATGATACGAATCTGAAGCGCACTCATTCGCACAAGAACAGTATCCCGCAGTGATTTCAGGCACGAGATACAGCAGTCTTTACATAGACCAACCAGCATAATCGGCACTATACAGCACAGTACGACACCCGCCGGATCGGAACATACACAAACGATTGCGAACAACGACAAACATTTACCAGCATAAGCATATACCCCAGCATGACATCCAACATCAAGCGCCCCGGAAGCGGCGCCACTACCGAGAATGGAGATCCTTCAACAGAGTTTGAGGTCCTGAATGAGATTGGCCGTGGTTCCTTTGGTATCATTCGCAAGGTCAGGAGAAAGGCGACAGGCGAGGTGCTGGCGCGCAAGGAGATCTCATACGCCGCCATGTCACAAAGAGAGAAGGAACAACTTCATGCAGAGATCAGAGTTCTTGAGCGTCTTCAACATACAAACATCGTGCGATACGTCTCACGGCATCACGTCAAGGCTTCGAACGAATTGCACTTGTACATGGAATACTGCAGCAGTGGTGATCTTGGCACATACATCAAGCGCCTTCAGCGAAATCACTCGTATGCCGATGAGGTAAGCCTCTTCGTTTCTGGGAATAACCATTTGGTATTTTGACTAACAACGACCCAGGAATTTGTTTGGCAGATGTTCAGCCAGCTTGCAAGCGCACTCTACCGCTGCCACTCCGGCCAAGATGCGCCACCACCTGGACGTGAATCTGATCTCAACCAGCCCAAACCTGTAGTCGGCATCCGTAGGAAGGATGAAGACCAGATCATCATCCACAGAGATTTGAAGCCCGAGAACGTTTTCTTGACCAATGGCTCAACGGTCAAGCTCGGCGACTTTGGTCTGTCCAAGCTTCTATCAGCACACGACTTCGCCAGCACCTATGTCGGAACACCATTCTACATGAGCCCAGAGATCTGCAGCAGCGAGAGATACTCTGGCAAGAGTGATATCTGGTCGCTTGGTTGCATCATGTACGAGCTTTGCACATTGGAGCCTCCCTTCAATGCTCGTAGCCACCTCGAGCTCATCCAGAAGATCAAACTTGGCAAAGTGAAGCCTTTGCCCTCGCGTTACTCAAAAGAGCTCGGCATGATCATTGCTTCATGTTTGAGAGTGAACCCTGATGAACGACCTGATACCGCGCAAATGCTTCAGACTACTGGCATCAAGTTCGCGCGACTGAAGCTTCAAAGTGAGCTCGCACACGCTAAGGATAACACCGACCGTGATGCTCTGCTCGAAAAGCTCAAGCGCGCCGAGAAGGAGAACAGCACACTCCGCGACGAGGTTGCAAGGTTGAAGGAGGCCGAGTCGCACATCAGAATGGAGTGGCACACCAAAGCCACCCTTGCAATTGAGGAGAGATTCAATGCCGAAAAGGTGCGACTCGATGCTATCTTCGAGAGCGAGGTCGAGAAAAGACTCCAGATTCATCTGTCAAGCTTGCCAGCTTCACAAGGCGTTACTGTGGGCGTACGATCAAGCACCCCCCCTCCTCAAAGCACTACGTCTTCCTTCAACACCAATGCCACTACTGCTTCCTCACCAGGTCGTGCTGCTGACGATGACGGTCTTGAGACTGATATCACAAGCCTGAGCCTGGGCGATGATGTCTCACCTCTTGGCCAGCGTGTGAAGCTACCCACTCGCAGGACTGGACGCACACCTTTCACCCGCGCAAGAACCGCGATCGATGCATTCCCAGGTTCCCCATGGACGTCCAGATGGCAGACCCCAGTCCCATGCCTGCTAGCAACCTTCGCGGTCTCGGACTGTCACCCAGAAGGGAAGCAAGATCAAAGCAAGGCGTCTCCGGTCAACCTCTGCGCCGCAACATCTTTGCTGAAGCCGCAAAACTCCAGCCATCATCCGGTCTCAACGTCGCCACTTCAGCGGACCTCTTCGCAGAGCAAGGTGACAATGCTTTCGCAGACGACATCCTCGAAGACGACGAAGAGCCAGAGTCGCCTTCTCGCCCCAACAGCGGCCTGAGCAACAAGAACGGCGACCCATTCAAGTCCATCGCAGCCCCAGCCCTCCGCAAACCCGGCCCACGACCCAGTCTCGGCCGCCAACAGACCATGCCCGTCCAGATGCCCCAAGCAACCAACGCCCGCCGCAACACCGCCCTCTTCAAGAAAGACGGAGCCAGCGCCCGTCCCACCTCCCGCGGCACAGAAAAGGAAAACCGCCCGCCCCTCTCCACTTCCAACTCCCGCACCAGCGCCGTCCCCGTCGTCGCCACAGCATCGCCCAAGCGAACCGCTCCCACCCAAAAGAAAGAACTCACGCCTTCCCGCCAAGCGCCCAAAGCACCCGGTGCGCCAGGCAACCGCACTCCGCTCGCTACCGCTCGTCGTGCAGGCGACATGATGAAGCTCGCCCAACGCAACGCCCTTCAAGGCCGTACCCTCGTCGAGCTCAGCCAGGCGCCCTCAAGCCCGACCAAGTGGGATCGTCTTGTGGAGAGCGGTGAAGTGGCTGAGATGCCCAGTCCGTTCTTGGAGCGTAAGGGCAGGATGGTGTTCTAAGCGAGTTCGTTTCTTACTCGATGAAAATTCATATTGGGCGTTTGAGATTGGCGTTTTCTGCAGGCGATTATTGGTAAACACGGTCGGGCGAGCGATCGCGGAATTGGTCTTGGGCATGGGCTGGGAATTTTCTACGAGCCTTTTCTTTTCATACTCTGGTGGCGCCCCCCCTGCGCCTGCAGCAAGCATGCGTGCATGCATGGATTGTGGTCAGCTCTGGGGAGCGCAATACCCCTCTCTCTCGTATGTCCCTCTCGTATGTTTGGGCCAAGGAAGGGTTGGATTGGATACACACAAATAGAACTTGGGAACAACAGTACAGTTCGATACTTTCAGATTGTTTGCAAAAGTGATTCGTGTCCCATCTTGGAAAGAAAAAAAAATGCGTGAAGATGGAACACGTAGACACGTTTTGAGGTTTTTCTTTCTCCCCCGGGTCCCGTGAAATCGCGACAGTCGTTTTGCTTCCAAGGACTAGTAGGTTTTGGTCCAAAAGAATCCTGCAATTGTTACGAGAATCTATCCAACAATCCAACCGTCTGCTTACAAGCAAAAAGATCCCGCCCGAACCCGAGACACAGTCCGCGATCGGATGCTTTTCCTCCTTCTCTCCTCCCCTCTCCTCCCTACTCGGAGACCAGGACACACTCAAGGACTCCCAGCCTCAAACCGTCCCATCTTAGCATTACTCGCATCATCAATCGTGCCCCGAAACTCTTTCCACAGCTTCTTCACCACGCCTTCGTCCACCATGCGATCGACGATCTTGTTTGCATACTTCCTCTTCTTCTTCGTGCTCATCTTGTCCCTCTTCTTCAACTCCTTCGCTTTACTGTAGCCGTGCCCGTCGATCCATTGCACTACAAACTCGTACAGATGGTAGCGCCAGTGGTGTAGGGCATGAGCGGTGCGCGCGTTGGACATGCAGAACTTGCCGACGTACCAGACTTTGTTTGCTGGTGGGACGACGCGGCCTTGGGCGTCGTAGGCTGGACGGTCGGCGGCGGTCTCGCCGGCGGAGTCGCTGCTACTATCGTCGTCGTCGTTGTCGTCCTCATCATCTTCGTCAGAGTCGTCTTTGCCGACTTCATCGAGAGTTTGGCGGTGGTAGGGTTTGCCTTGGAATTGGACTTCGCGAGTGGCGGGGTGACCAGTGCGGTTGCAGGCGTCGCATTTGTCGCGGTATGCGTGTTCAGCCGTATTGCGATCGATGGTGTTGTAAGCGATTTCTGGTCTCGAGTGTAGCGCCGTGTGGAACTCGCTCGTCCACGCTGACGAGGCGAATTTTGAACCAACGAGGCCGCTGACTTCGTCGTCGAGTTTCTGGAAAGTGAGCGTGTAGATCTCGTCGTCCATGTTGAAGGCTGGGTTGATCTTCTTCTGCACCATCCATTCAATTGCGAACTTCCAGAGATCCTTGGCTTTCCATCGAGGCGTAGCGTGTGAAGGCGATAGGAACTCCATCTGGGACGCCCAGGATATCATCCTCGCCTTCTTCAATAAAGTCTCGTCATCTTCGTCGGCATCGAACATGGCGCGGCTGCTCGTTGGTGCTGCGGGCTCGGGTGATTCTTCAGAGTTGTCATACATCTCGTCCAGTTCTCGTTGATCGTCGCCATCGTCTTCTTCTTCGTCTTCTCTGATGTCAGGCAGTCCCGTCTTTTGACTTGATCTGACTTGTTTCAACCGTTCCAATGCTTGCAGTCGGGCGTTTTTCTTCAGAGTCTGCGAGTCTCGTGGTGCGCGGTCCTCGTCAACGTCGCTACTTGGGCCAATAAAGTCCATGTCCTCGTCAAGGTCGTCCTGTTCTTCCTGTTCTTGTTGTGTCATCTTCCGTTTTCTGGGTTGCAAGCGTCGCCTGCCGGGTGTCTTGGGTGCCGCATCTTCATCTTCGCTCTCGTTCGCTTCTTTGCTGCGTGGGTCCTCGATAATCTGTAGATCGTCCTCGCTGCCAGCAGTAGCAGCAGGAGGCGAAGAGCTGAGGACTGAGGACTGCCTTGTTCTTCTGCGACTTCTCTGTGTGCCTATGTTCGTGGGAAGTTCATCTTCACTGTCGTCATCATCCATCACCACCACCTGCGGTTGTGGTCTGCGCGGCTTTCGAGCGCTTGGCACCACTATGTCGTCCTCTTCTTCCTCTTCCTCATCTTGAGCTGTGGGCTCTGGTTGTGCCTTCCGAGCAGACTTCACCACAATCTCATCATCCTCGTCAGATTCTTGCGGAGATGTGGGCTCCTTCTGTTTCCGTGACTTTTTGCTGACCTTCTTGCCAACCGGACTCATGAAGCTCGCTTTCTGCTTCTTGTTGCTACTCCTTGACTTCTTCGCAGGGACGTTGTCGCTCTCATCACTTGAGAAGTCCGCTGTTCGTTTCTGTCCTCTCTGTTTGGCGAACATGTTGGGTGCTGTTGGAGGTTCCAGATTCACAGTGCCGCTGGAAGGTCCAAAGTCAAGTCGTTTCTGTTTTGCTTGCTTCTTTTTTCGATTTCTTCTGCGATCCAGACAAAGCATCTTGGATCGCTGCAAGATCCTCCGGTGTCGGCAGCATAGCGTCCGCAGGTGTGTTCTGGCTGGCTGCATCTGGTGGGACAGAAGACTGCAGCTTGCGGCGTTTGCTGCTTTGCGATGAGTCGCCGTAGCCGACTGCTGCAGCACGCGCCTGGATCTGTGCATTGTAGCCTTGTACGGCAGGCGACGAAGACGGTAGGGGTGTGAAAGTAATTCGTGCTTGCTGTTTGCGCTTACTGGAAGGCATCGTGATGGTGTTGACAGTTTGGGGAGGCGAGACGCTGCATACAATTACGCAGAGAGGTCAAGAACAATTAGGCGGCTGACATGTATGCGACAAGTTGTAAGCAAAAGGAAAAGAATAATCAGGCGGGAAGGTGTTGAGTGGAGCTTTTGGTCGCATACAGCAGCAAGCATGTGATAGCGGGCGACACGAATTTCTGCGGCGCCAGGCGTTCGAAGTCGCGTCAGGTGATGTCATTCATCGCCTTCTTCACGAACGCGGATCCACGTGCTGAGTTCAACTAACCTGGAGTCACATTGCACGAGCGGATGGTGATTTTCTTTCTTATGAAGCGAGTTTTTCATGCCAAAGCAACCAGTGTCATTCCTAGGTCCACGCATACAAGAGCTCTCAGCCGTCGGTCAAAACAGCCAAAGATGTCAAATACAAATCTCGCCACAGCAGATGACTTCGAGGAACAAGTACAAAGTACATCAGTGCCTGGAAAGCAATCAACCGAACGCTTTCCTCGCTCGTCTAAGCCAAATGCCTGTAAGGTCATCCATGTTCCGCTTCACCTCCAATCTCTGATCATTGATGCAGTTACAGAACTCATGAGGCATAAGCCAGTTCACGAAGCGGACAAGCCGACGCAAAGGACAGTATTCGCAGGCCGTGACGGCTTAGCCGCATACACAATCGATCCGGAGTCTTTTCCTCCAGAGAGAGTGGTGTACTACAATGACAAATTCGTCGTCATCAACGATCTCTACCCTAAAGCAAGCGTGCATCTCCTTATCCTGCCTCGAGATCCGGCCAAAAATGTTCAACGGCCGCAGGATGCATTCGACGATCCTCAATTCCTGGCAGATTGCCGAGAGGAAGAGAAAAAGGTCCGCGAAATTGTTGCCAGCGAATTACGACGACGTTTTGGCAAGCACAGTGCGAAAGATCAGCCGCGATTAAAAGCGCTTGAAGCCGACGATCCGCCGGAAGAGCTCCCCAAGGGACGAGACTGGAGTCAAGAAATCATCTCTGGCATTCACGCAAACCCTTCTATGAGCCACGTGCATATTCACGTGCTGAGTAAGGATATGGTGAGCGGCAACATGAAGAAGCGTAATCACTACTTGTCGTTCACGACAGACTTTCTCGTAGGATTGGAGCACTTTCCCTTAGCGGAGGACGATCACAGGAGAGCGTATAAGCATTTCCCGGAAGACATGCTATGCTGGCGGTGTGGCCAGAATTTTGGGAACAAGATGGCAAAGCTGAAGGACCACCTAAACATGGAAAAGGAGAGCTGGATCAGGGAATGAGAGATCATCGGAAGAGGTTTCCCAGGTCATAGATGAAAGATCATACAACAACAGCTAAAGGTGTGATGACAGGCGGCATGCCATTCTACGTAAGTCTCTATTTCATTGGTTTTGCAAGACCTCCTGCCATGTCTCTCGTTGGTCTCGCTTGAAGTGCTCAGACGCGCTGGTAAACTGCGTGGGAACACTTGTGACAGGTGAATGCCGGAGGCAGCGGACGCCTGCATGACCCGGATGCAGGCTGCCATCAGACGCCGGCAACCAGGAATCTAGACCATACAGGGAGGGACGTGATGCGGCCAGACGAAGGTTGGCCGCAGCTGTTGAGACTCTTGACAAACGGAGTTGCGTGGGGTTGATTGTGGCAAGGCTGGGTCGTCCTGTGCCGGGCGAATGCTTTGGCGTGCTCGTCTTCTGTCCCCGGTGCCAATGTTTGGGTGTTCGATCTTACGCTTGTCTAATAGGTGAGCAGAAATGCAAGACGTGGAAAGATGACCTCGTTTCTATACGTGAAAGTGGTGTGGTTGCTTGCGGAGATGGAAGGAGCGTCCGGGCAGTCACAACCTCACTCATAACATTCACTTTCACAAGCCCCGCCACCCACCACCACCCACGGTCGCCTCGGAAACTTGCACTTCCTGCAAACACGCGCGAAACGCGAAATCACGTCACTGTTCATTCACTTTTCTTCCTGTACATGAACACGAAACTCTTGCGCGTCCGCTGTTGACTTTTGACGGTCACCTTTCATCCGATCCGATCATCGTCACGCATAAACACGATCGCGGTCATTCGATCAACATCACACACACGCACGCACTCCTTCGACATGACTGATCTCCGTAAACCAGCCTCGCAGAGCATCGGCGTTATTGGCGCTCCGTCGCAAAATGCGAATACTGGCTCCATGGACACGAACGGCAACTCGCAATCTTTTGCGCAAGACCACTGGGACCGCTACGCTCATCTCAAAGGAGTCGAAGACGCGAAGAACACGCTCATCGAAGACATACTCAGCCGCTATGACGCTGTTCGTTCCGCAGTGCAACAGTCTCGTCGCGGAGCAGAATGGCCAGGTCATCAATAATCCCGACGCAAATGGATATACGCCGACATATCAGCAGCAAACCGAATACATCACGTACCTCCACAACCTCATGGACGGCAATCCATTCATCACTGTGATCGTGGATGGCAATAGTCTCCTGTTCCGCGATGAGTTCATCCGCAGCGGCTTGGATGGAGGACGTCGTGCGGCAGTCATGTTCAGGGATGAGCTCACCGAGTGGGTTCCGAAGAACGTGGAGCATGCGCCGAGTGACTTCAAGATTGTCGTCAAGGTGTATGCGGATCTTAAGAGCTTGGCTGGATGGTTCTTCAAGGCTGGAGTCATCGAGACGCCTTCCATTCTGGGCGATTTCGCGCGCGGGTTCAACACGCTTTTCGAGTTCGTTGACATCGGCGGCTGCGATGCGAGTGGCAAAGTCGTGGGTAAGTCACGCCTCTTCATGGTCTTGTTTTGCCTCCTCTGCTTGCAATGATGTCTGACTTTCTTTCAGATCAGCTCAAGCTCTCGTTGCATGACTATCACTGTCGCCAGGTGATATTTGGCGGCACGCACACGCTGCTGGATGCGAACATCGAGGACGAGAGACTCAGGAGCCGTGCGACGCTGCTTCAATGTAGCACTTCCGACCCGAAGGCTTCGTGCAAGTCAATCAGCTTCCCTGAAATCTTTCGCACCACCAGAATCACTACAGACCTCGCAAACTCGACTCCACGCACCGCGACGCCTGTATCCGCAAGCTACTCAACCATCGGTAACGGCCAGTCTTCAGTGCTTCCATCTCCCAATCGCACCCAGACCCAGTCTCCCGCATCTTCAGTCGCCTCCGGCGAATCGCCGAGCGTAAAGAAGACATGGGCCAAGCTCGCGCAGTCTGTCGCTCCACTGCCACAGACTAATATGGTTCCGCGTATAGCAACACCGACGCCAATGGCGACGCTGAAGAACCATAACAAGAAAGGCCAGCGTATTGATCCGCCTTTTGACTATGACTGGAACACTCTCCAGCAAGTCAAGAAGATCAAGATGTGCAACATGCACTATCTCCACCCAGATGGTTGCAAGTGGCCAGCCTCAAAGTGCAACCACCGCCATGACTACGAGCCTACCGAAGCCGAACTCAAAGTGCTCCGCTGCGTTTCGCGTGAGACGGCTTGCCACAACGGTCCCAATTGCGACGAGATCGTTTGCGTCTACGGTCATCGCTGCCCTTTCCCTGCTGTGCCTGAAGGTTCTATGCGTGGTCTTGGGTGCGTTCTGGGTGACAAGTGTCGGTTCCCGAGGGAGATGCATGGTATTAAGGATTCCACGCCCCACCAGGGCAACCAATACGAGTTTTCGCTGAGAGCGTGTGAGATCCTGGCAGCCGAAATGTTTCTCGTTGTTTTCCTTTTGTTTTGTTGGACAGAGAAGTTGTTGCAATTGAGTGCATACCATCCAGTCAGAGTACCGGCCGACAAAGCCATGTTTTCCCACTTCCTTCTCCATGTAGACCTTCTCACCTCTTCACTCTCGTCATTATACGCTCTTATAAACAGCTATACTAACGTGATGCTCAGACAAAGCTTGAAGTGCGTAAAGTGTAGACGTAGCCGCAGCCCTTCCAATCAGTATCGCAGATCGGACGTCAGCAAGCCACCAACTCCTGCATGTCTGACTTCAGCTCCTCTTTTGCACCCAAAAATAGCACGCCATGCACATCACGCCTGATCGACTCGAGATAAAGTTTTCGCAGCAGATGTAATACTAGCTGGCCTGAGACAGTTGTGGTACAGCCTCATAGCGACGGCTTCGTATGGTGAAACGTGGAACGTCTGACGTGAGCTGCCAACAGGGGCTTGCCACCAACGATGAACACATAAAGGATTTTTATACCCCCTGTAAATGTAATTTGTGAGTTCGAAGATACACAGACACTTCGACATCTGTTTAACATCAATCACAAATGAATTCCTTCCTCTTCCCGGAGGATCTTGATGGACCCTCGATGCAGTCCACTCGGCAGCAGGCTATAGTATCAACACGCAGACCAGTGCCTGCCATGAGAACAAGCCACCGCAGATGCCCAATCGCGCACCGCCGAACATACCAGAGCGAGAGATCTCTGTTCTGCCGCCTCCCACTCGTGCGCCACCGGCCATACCACAGCAACATTCTTCTCCCCCGCCACCACCAGCATATGCGCCACCTCCCATTCCTGACTTGCAAGAGAAGACCACCATCTCCATCGTTACATGTGCCACTTCCGATCACGAGCAAGACCCGAAGCTTCAGCGAACGAAGAGCAAGCGATCATACCGTCAAATCGCCAGCTTGTCGGGCTTCAAAGAGAAGAGAGAGGCAAAAGCTCTTGCACGTGCGCAAGAGGCTGCTACTAGGATTGAAGTTGTCTTGCCGCCGCTTTCACCTGTCGTTGATGATGAGTTCTGGCGCACGGGACGGTATCCTACTTCACCGTTGTCGCCGCTGGGGAGTGGGTTGGTGCATGTGGCATTCTGAGTGAGTGATGGAATCACGGCTCACTTTGTCATGACACGTGACGCCGTGTCACATTTAGTCGCATCCGGAGCATGCTCACTGCAAACAATCCATGCAACCCATACATCAGCAAACTACTCTTACATGGCTTTGCTTCTGCAAAAAGAGTAGCTGCACCGACAACTCATCAAATACCCCAAGCCAGCAAGCATATCACGATGTCGGGCCCGAACGCTAGCAGTCATAGCCTTCTCGAGTACGTAGAGCCCTGCGCAGTATCTGTGGACTTGCTGACAACGATCAGTCAGCTTGTAAACGACAGAGAGCCTGTTGTGATACACACCAGGTGTTCTTATCAAAGCTATCCCGTCCAGAAGACGTGGCTAGCGACTGTATCGGAGAAATTAGCCGAAAGCTGCCAGACAAAACATGTGCACCTTCCTGTGGAGCATGAGGCTTTCCTCATATCTCTCTACTGGCTGTTCCATGGCAATATCGAGCTAGTCGCCAAAAATCAAAGATCGTTGGCAATGGCCTGGAACTTCGGCCTCCGCTATGACATTCCGGCATTCCAAGACGAAGTGATGCACAGCCTCATATTCCTACTCGAAAGACAAAAGGTTTCTCGAGGCGCCGTACTCCAGGCTTACAGCTTCGGGAGTCACAGTCCCCTACAGCGTGCTTTTGTTACGCAACTGGTCATCGACACACGCGTTCAAGACGGGCACGAATGGAGCAGAGAAAAACTCGAGAAGGGTGCCGGAGAAGCTTTCCTGGTTGACATGGTCGAAGCTTTGTCGAACTTGCAGCCCATGACCAGGGCTGACGCGCCCACCATCGACGTAGCGGATTTCCTCGTCGACGGCGACGTTTCTGCAGACGATTACTGGGGCAATTTGGGCGATACATAAAGCTAGTATTTTATCTGGTGTGTGCGACTTTTGAGCATACCGGAACTCACTCTCGGAGCATGAATCCCCAGAATGGTCATGAATGGACCCAAAACAAGTTTGACAGCGAGTTCGACAAGACGTCTGGGTTCTTGATAGACTTCATCGACGCGATGCTGAAATCCAAAGATACCGTCGACTTTGACTCGTCTTGGATCGAGGCGAAAGATTTTCTGGTCCCTTCGAAAAGATGCTCTGAGACAGCAAGTTTGGGCGAAGCGAGATGGGCAATGTGTGAGTAGCATTGGGGCATCGACGTGAATGTTTGGCAAGAAGGGAACTGCAGAGCTGGTGTCACGGCAAATGAAGCCAGCGTTAAACCATAAGCATCAGAATCTTTCACACGGAATCTTGTATACGTCGAGGTAGCTACGAAGGACCTCTATAGGAGCGTCACAAGTCTTCACGTAGAGAATCCGAGTCTCAAGTCAAATTGAGAACACTAAGAAGTCTTTCACTCACGGACAGTGCCCTACTTCATCGCTGGGCGATGGGTTGGAGCACGTGGCATTATGAGTGAGGAAATGAATGGTGGCTCACTCTTCGCACATGGCATTACGATGTGAAATGAGTATATCAAGATTTACTACTGACATGTGGGAGCTTGCTGATATCGATCCCATATGCCGGATGCTCCCTGCTTAAACTTAAAAGAGCTTCGAGACCAGCCCAAAACCTCGACTTTGTCGTCCATCTTACCACGAAGAAGAGACCCACACCGAAAGGATCAAGAAGACCACGACACAGAAGCCAGATCGACATGTGTATCTCCCAAGAGGAGTTAGAGGGCCTCATCACGTATGTGTACTATTAAGGCTTGAGGCGCCCTCACTGACAGACTGTTAGGCAGCTCGGAAGCGACGAAGAATCCATCACGATACATACAAAGACTCTTGGATGTTCCTACAAAATCCAGAGACCGATCTTGGCAACCGTATCTAAGACACTAGCCGATCACTGCGGCAAGAAGCACAATAATCTCGACGTCTGCGATGGCCCCTTCAGAATCTTCCTTGGCTGGCTGCTACAGCGCACAATCAACATTACCGACTATGAGCAAGAAGATCTCGCCCTGGCTTGGATCTTTGGATCGAAATGGGACATTCTGGCGTTTCAAGATGCAGTAATGCGCAAGCTTGTGCCTCTGATCCGCCGCGGGAATTCGCTCTCTCTAGACGCTGTGGCGGTGGCTTACAACGACGACCACCACGAGGACACTCCTCTTAGACGTGTATTTGCTGCGCAGCTTGCCATCGACATCCATACTGTGACATGGGCCGTATGGGATCGGGAATATTTCCGTTGCGAAGGGCTCGCTGAGAATTCGGGTTTCCTGATGGACTTGGTCGAGCGCTGTCGACACAGGCGTCCAAAGACGGATCTGATAAGTCGAAGCTCGATGTGGATGAGTTTCTCGTGAATGGTTGACCTTGGTTCACTGGTTCCTTATCAAGATACCAAGGGCCAAGAGCGATACACGAGGTCAGAGCTCTCTTCAATTAGAATCTGGCATCACAGCAGATCTCAAAGGGTGGCGCGAGCGAGGCGGAGTATTGTGAGAGCTTGAGTGATGATATCTTGTGCGTAGGTGTGTGTCCGCAGGAAGCACAGGTCTACATCCAGGGACATTAGAAGAATCACACCTCTCTACAAGACAAGGTCAGCACAGCCAGGCTATCTAAGCGGACTTTGTACACCAATTAGCGATCAGATAGCGTTCAATAAGCTCTCAAAGCTCATCGGATATAGCATTAACTCATTTCCCGCGTCCTATACCATCGAGTGCACATTCCGTGGATAGTGCACTAGTTCACCGCTGAGAGGCGCGCCGGTGCACGTGACGTTATGAGTGAGGGACGGCAATGGTGGCTCACTTTGTCATGACATGTGAGATGGTCCATCCATGTGATTGAAGAATCAAAAGCGTCGACAGGGTCTTCATATAAGCAGCAGCTGTCTGCCACCTTTCTCGCCAACATTACAGCGGTTGCACTGTCTCGTCATCGACAGCATACGAAGCAAAGATTGAGAACAAGATCACCATGTCCTTTTTCGACGACGACGTCGATAAAATCATTGAGTACGCATCTCCTGGTCCTGCGTATGGGCGATTTCTGACACCCTTCCAGGTCTCTCAAGAGCGATGTGGAGCCTGTCGTGATACACACCAAGTATGACGTGGGAAGCTATTCGATACAGAAGACTGTGCTAGGCTGTGTGTCAAACAAACTAGCCGAGCGCTGCGATCGAAAGCACATTTATCTCCTTGTCGAAGATGACGGGTTTCGCATTTTCCTCATCTGGTTGCTGTGCCGCACAGTCGGCCACCTTGTCATCAACGAGCAAAAGAGCCTCGCGGTGGCGTGGAATTTTGGAATGCAATACGACATACCAGAATTCCAAAATGCAGTGATGCAAGAGCTTGTGCGTACCCTCCGCAGCGAGACGGTCTCTTTAGACGCTGTACTGGTGGCCTATGAACACAAGAGTAGCACGCTGCTTCAGGCTGCCATTGTTGGGCAGCTGGCCATCGACATGCGTGACCAGCATGGCCATCATTGGCCCAGAAAGGACCTTGCAGACCTCAGGATTCGACGGCTAGTTGGGTTTTCGGAGGACTTGATTGAAGCTATGGCAAAGGCCAAAGACGGCCCGGTGTCGATTCAAGTGGAAGATTACCTGGTGGAAGTCGTTGATCCTTAGGGCCGATGCAGGTTCTGGTCGCCGGGTCTTCTAGTTGGTGCAAGAGGCTAGAGACTGCTCTGTTGGAACCAAGCTTACCGAACAAAACGATCGACACAAACCACACGAGCTGAGCAAGACGTTTGAATTTCTGGCCGAGTCTGCTTATCAACACGGCGGTACAGCAAGAATTTGCTGATGAGAGGGTATGCGGCGGAATGAGACCTTAAAGCGTGGCAGGATTTACGTGATCGAGGGTTTGAAGAAATCTTTTCATGCAGTACAAAATGGCCAACTGCCTCTCATTGAGCCCTCATAGCTCATCAGGTATCGAGTCCGGGATATAAGCCAAATTAACAATACTAGCAAGCCCATAATTCGCCGCCTCATTCGTCGAGATCCAAGCGACCTCATCAACAGGCGCCAATACCCCACTGCTGTTGATATGCTCCACCTCCCATGTGGCCGAAGTGTTCAGACCATCAGCTTCAAACTCGCTCCACGCGCGTTTTGCATAGGTTGCGTTGTTCGTCAAGTAGAATGCATGAGCTAGTAGTCGAGAGTGATCTTGGCGCAAGGTAGCTGTTTTCGTCCAGTTCATGCCGTAGCGAGCGGTCTGCTCGGCGGCAGGAGCGCGGTAGTAGTAGCAGTAGTCTAGCCATGCTTGTTCGAAGCCTTCTGGAACGTCGTCCCCGAATTGCTCCAAGATTTCGGCGACTACTTCCATGAGGCCGAAAGCGCCTGCCAGGTGAGAAACAGCGACAACGCCTTTGTTGTCGGGGTCGGTAGGAGGCGGTAGAAGAGTGCCATCCTCGCGATTGTACAAAGCGGAGCCAGTGACGAAACCGTTCTTCAGATCCACCACTCCGATCATGGTGTTGGTGAGCTTCGTCTTCGCTTCCTCCCATCTTGAGCCGCGGCGTTCCCACTCGAGGAGCCATGAAGCAGCAAGCCCAGACCAGTCTGTTCCCAAGCCAATGGTAGCAGGTTCGCCGGGCGCAGGAGTCCAGCCATCAGTGCGGACCTTGCGGTTGGGGTCAAGTCGCTCATATGTCAAGTCAGTGTCAAGCGTCTCTTCAACAAGCTCGCCAACAAGTTCATCGCCGCCAGAGACAAAGTAGAAGATCTTCCGATACTGCGCGGTCGAGATGCGTGCTTGTTTTGCCGAGTCGCCCCAATGCTGGATGCCGTGCCTCGTTCCAAGACCCTTCCAGTCGCCGGCATGGTAGACGTCGACCTCGCCAGTGTGGCGAGTGAGCGCTTCGGCGAATCGATAGATCGCCTCGCCTCCAGTGCGCAGGAATTGCGGCCAGAAGAAGAGGTCGGGAGACAGCTCGGAGTTATCCCACGCATAGCCGCCGATGTCGTAGCGCCACTGGTGTCTGTCCACGTCGTAGGTATGCATAAAGTCTCCGAAGTCGAAGAATCCATACCATCGCCGCTGCTCGACTTGTTCTTGGTAGTATTTCGCAAGGAACTCGAGGTTGCTCTCGATCTTGGCAGCAGCGCCGCTTGAGGTGTTGAACGATGGAGGAGCCCACCAGGTACCGGCAGCCTTAGTCTCATGGACGTACTCTGGCTCAGCATAAAGTACAGGCGGGTTGGTGGTATGCTCGATGATCTGCTTGAGATCATCCTGCGGTGGTGTCTGCTCGAAAGCGTAGATGTACAGCTCGTTTGTGCGCGCAATGCCGTAGGGCGTGTCAAAGCCGTCTTCCCAGTCTTCGTACGTGATCTCCAACGCATCAAGCTGGTCCTCATACGTGTCCAAGCCAAGGCCATCATGATATGGGCGAAGGTCCAGTGGCTGTGCGTCAGGGCTGTAGAGCCATGCAGTGACCTCGCCCGTGTCGGTCGCGGCATTTCTGATGTCAAGGCCAACGGGATAGTGCTTCCAAAAATTTCGCAAGCCGACAGCAAGACCACCTTGGGTGGCGCCTCCGAGATAAGCCAAGCCTTCTGATCGCGTGGATCCAGGGATGTTTATCCAGCTTTGACCGGCCTTGGTGCGCTTCTTCAGGGTGAAGCCATCAGGTGATAGTTGTGATAGAGAATAGTCATTCCAGTCAGGGATCCAGTGGAGCCTACTAGACACGCGGGTGTCCCAGGTGTCGACATTTGGAGTGGCTTCTCCCTTGTATTGGGCAGATCTCACTGCCTCGCCCGGATCTCTGCGCAGACCAGTGATACCTTTGACGGCTTCACTGAGCACGCCGCCGTCTACACCGGCAATCCTTACATGGCGGTTGTAAAGCTCTTCTCCGGCCAATGGAACTTCGAATCGCACACCAGCGCCTGTGACAAAGTCCTCGTCGGCTTTTCCATCGAAGACGAAAGTGTGGATCAGTCGGATCGCATCAGAGTTTGCATAAAGATAGAAGCGGAGAACGAATGGTAGCCAGTTGTCGTGGGCATTACTGATTGTGACTTGGTGGGTTCCGCGGACTGTCACAAGAGCGCGGACTGGACTGTTCTCAGAGACGGTAACATTGTCGATGTTGCTCTCGAAGTTGAAGTACTGAATTGAAGCATTACTTCTGTCTGCGATATCACTGCTAACGCCGGACTGAGAGTGCAGGACAAGCTTGCCGTTTTGCCCAACAGTCTTCCCATTTGCGGTCACAACCTTGCTGATCACATTGCTGCCGGACTTTGGGAAAGCGACGGTGATCTTGCCGGTGTTGATGACGTGCTCATCACCGGAGCTTGTGATTGTTAGACCGGCAGCCTGGGAGGATATTGCACTGCCAGCCGACGCAGTGACGGTGTACTGCTCTGAGCTTATATCTGCCGCTGGAATGGCATGTCCAGTCCACTTGATTGATCCATCGTTCCAGTAAGCTGTGATCCAAGACTGCAGGTCACCCTCGGAGATGCCAAACGTCGTGCTGTTGGGGTAGAATTTGCCACGGGCCCATGGGAGTCCAAATGTCGTTCCGGAGCTGTATGATGGTGCGGAGCCACTGATCCAGCGCAAGTTCACGCTTTCTTCGCTGGTGTTATGATACTGCTGCGCCCTGCTACCCTGGAATACGGTGGCAGCAGCGGCGGCGACCACAAGGAAGTTATTGAACATGCTGGGCGACAGCAAATGCTCGCTGAGTCGGACAGCATTGGCGCGACAGCAGTACCTGCATTATATCACAATGACCTACCATCGATATGAACTTACATTGGACAGCATGCAAGAATTCATCCGGCGCGATGCAACTCCCCTCATGCGTGACAAGACGCAATAATGGCGCTATGGCATTATAGCGTTAGCCCTACCTGATGCACTGCATTCGCGATACCAATCAAGAAGGAGGCAACTTCGCTTCAAGCAAGTTTCAAAGGCCAAGAAGATGCGCGGTGGATGCGCTTCCTCTAGCGGCAATGATGTGCCTTGTCGGAGCATATTGCAGCGACGCTCGGGGCAATATTAATGGCATACTCAAGCGACGTGTAGTCTGGAGGCGAGGAATCGTATTGAAGAGAGCAACATCATCGCTATTGTATTTTTGCGCCAATAGTTGATGTCTAGACTAACATTGTCCGGAGAGAAAGACGAAGAAGAGAGGGGCAAGAGATTGTGCTGGAAGACCGAGGTGCCACATCGCTTAGGCGGAGGCCAAGACTTTGCCACAGTTCGTCGATGGGCTCGGGTGTAAAGCTGATCGGTGTGCCCTTGGTCTTAAACTCGGGTGAAGGTCTTGTCAAGTCGTCATCTTGCGAGGACGGGTTCGGTGAGATGTGAAAGGCTAAGTACAAGTTATATATCGCAGATGTGGTGACTGTGGATCTGCAGCGTACGCACTGCCGGTCGCAATGAGACCCCACGGAATGAGTCGGACCCCGATCGGGCAATGACGACGAGGTGCGACGAGGGCGCTCTTGCGGCAGGCCTAGCCAGACCGCTCCTTGAAAAGAGAGTTGGTAAAGCTGTGCAACACTGACTGTGGTCATGCCACAGCTGAAAAGACACTTGCTTGATGATGCTATGGGTGCTTGCATTGCATCAATACTGATCGCTCGATATGCACGACAAATGTGAGCTCAAGACAAGCGCGAGCTTTACAAGTCTCATAGCCTCAGAATACAGAGACAAGTGCACGAGAGTTATGTATGCGCTAAAGAGCCGGTCTGCAGGAATGCTGATAGATGCATTCGCGGTCTTCTCCAGCAAAGTACATGTACCTGTGGTAGCATCAGGTGCACAAGAATCTTACTGCATATACTCACCTGATCACTCATGGTGTGATGCTCCAGGGTCGGACAGCATCGTCCTCCAGCTTAAAGGCGCTGGCCGCGGTCTTCAGCCTTGACAGACAACTTTTCAAGCAACAAGAAATCCATGCGACTCACACTACTGCACACCTAATACGCTGACAACGCAATATGTCAGGCGCCGAGGCGATAGCTATTGTTCAATTGGTCGATGCCTGTATAGGCATTACTCAGACCATCATCAGTATCGGGGAAGCAGCAAAAAATGCCAACGGTCTGCCCAAGAAGCTCGCAAAGCTTTTTGAACAACTGCCAGCGATCCAACACTTGTTTCAACAAGCGAAAGTAAAGACTGATGATCTCGACGACAGCTCTCGCGAGCACATCACCCCGATCTTGAAGCAGTGTGAAGAAACATTGCACGAGCTGGAGGGACTGTTCAAAGACATTTGCCCGAAGGACAGCGCGAACCATCTAAAGCGGGTTTGGAAGGGAGCATCAGCTGCTGTCCTGGGTAGAAACAGCAAATTATACGATCTCTGGGAGCAGATTGAAGGCTACTTGAACACATTGGAAAAGGAGCAGATTTTCGTGATTGGCGATAAGCTCGATGAGCTGAAGGATGCGATTGAGTCACTGGCAGAAGAAGACAGTGGCAAGAATGTGCACTATGGTACAGGCAACCAAAACATCGCTGGTCGAGACCAGTATAGCATGGGAGGTGGAACCCAGAACACCTATACTCAGAATTTTGGCCGTAGGTGATCCTTTGCGAACTTTTTGCTGTAGCTAAGGACGTGCAGCTGTCAATACATACCAGACTGGTTCCAGAAACGATGACTCAAATGGTGATTGTCTCAAGTCGTTAGCCTTCCCGAACATGGAGAAGCGGAGCGATATTACCACCAAAGCTCAAGGCACATGTGATTGGATCTTAACCAATTCGAATTACCTTGAGTGGCTCGACAAGGGCGGACTGTTGTGGATCAAGGGAAGGCCAGGGACTGGGAAGTCAACCATGATGGCTTCCATACTGACGGTCGCAGCCAGTCGCGCCAGCAAACAAAGCTCACAGCGTCATTCTCCTTCCACAAGCGAGGAGAGATGCTTCAGCGCTCACCTCTAGGACTCTTTCGGTCTTTGCTGCACCAAATCCTTAGTCAGATCCGACTCTGCTTTCCGAGTTCTGCGAGATTAGTCAATTCGAGCAAAAGCGCGATCAAAAGGGAAGACCAGGCACGCAGTGGCACTGGACAGAACCAGAACTGCGGCACTATCTAATCGAATTTATCCGACGATTTACGAAAAAGAAATCACTTTGTCTTCACATCGATGCCTTAGACGAGAGTGGGGAGGTTGCTGCAAGAGATCTTCTGAGCTACTTCAGTGAACTCCGTCACAAGGTCTCAGAGCCGTTGAGCATCTGTTTATCCTGTCGACCTTGGCCTAATGTCGTTTCTAACTGGGACTACTGTATCACGATGGAAGAAGAGAACAACCGGGACATCGTGACTTACCTTGAGAACACCTTCAGCGAATCGTCGACGTGGACAAACCTATCTGACCTAGGCGAGATCCAGGAACAGATCGCTGCCCGAGCATTAGGGGTGTTCCAGTGGGTGGCTTGTCACAAAGCGCATTCTTACCCTGCAAAACGAGACGAAATCCTATGTGTGGAGGAGATCTCAAAACCACAAAAGCTGAGTGACCTATATGAGGATATGCTCACCCAACTTCAAGGGACAGACAGGGATTTGGCTTTGCGCATTATGCTATGGATCACATTCGCTGCTGAACCACTTACCCTTGAAGAGCTTCGAATTGCGATAGCTTCGGGGGCAGAGGAAACACACAAATCGTTTGAGGATCTCAAAGCATCTAAGCATTGGTGCGAAAATGATACCAAGATGGAGCAGCGAGTACTCCGACTCTCGCGAGGCTTGGCCCGTGTTGTCAATCCCACCTTGGATTACAGACCAGTGGTTCAGTTCGACCATGAGTCGGTCCGTGATTATATGGTAGCCAGGGGTATTCTTTCCCTCGAGAAGGACAAAGCATCTGTCATGCAAGGTGACTTAGTCGGCCGCGCACATCATTTTATGTTCACGAGTTGCCTCAACTACATGAACATTGATGGCAGCGAGTTTGTAGGGCAACCTTTTTGGCGTTATGTGGAGCGACATCATCGGCATCACGCAAGAATCGCTGGAGCGCAAGGCATTTCACAGAGTGACATCATTTATCAGACCGAGTGGCCTTCTTCCAAAGTTTGGAGCAAGTTCGCTAACATGGAGAGCCATGCAAGGTATAACTGGCACATGGGAGACCCTCTGAACGAGCCGATGACCGTTGTTGGTCCACTCTCCAGCATTTCGCCTGTCGATGTGGACTTTACAGCGTGATGACAGAGTTGATACCCTTGTGCAAGAAAAGTCAGCCATCCTCTGGTGACGAGACGAATGTCAAAGTACGAAAGGGACCGAACGGCTTTCGCCGACGAAAAGAGCGACCACTGATCGGATTGAATGAGATCGATGCAGATGACGACCAACTGAACAGTCCACTATCAATCGCATCAGACCAAGGGGACGTAAGAATGACGAAGCTGTTACTTGACACAAGGAGCGTCAATGTCGAATCCTCGAGCAAGGACGGAAGCACGCCACTGTTGTACGCAATTCAAGGTGGCCATACGGAAGTGGTGGAGCTACTATTAGCTTCGGGTAACATAGATCTCAATCATGCGAGACACGATGGTACGACACCCGCTGATCGCGGCAATAAAGCTGCGCAATGAGACACTTGTGAAGGTTTTGATAGACACAAAGAGGGTGGATGTGAACCAGAGGAATCGAGATCTTGAGACACCGTTATTTGTTGCACAGGAAAGAGGTTGCAAAGCAGCGATGAAGTTGCTCCTAGCTACAGGGAAAGCCAAATCAGATCCTTGGAAGCGGAAACTACTTACGTCGTTCACAGACGGGAGCTGGCTGGATGATACGATTCCTACAATTTAGGATATAGATCACCGTCTCATCAACAAGCGTGACGAGTTGAGCAAATGTGTATCGTCTATAGAAGATGATATGGATCTCAGTTGAAGCTTCTCAGTCTTTCAAATCGAAAGAGGCGAGCACAGTGATATCACATCTTCGCTTTACTGTAATCCTCGTGCTAGTGCGGTGTTCGCCTTGCTGTAGCACGTCCGAGCAGTCTAAAATTGACATCGCCTGTGCTCTACATCGAATATGCGTGGTGTTATAGACAAGAGTGTGAAAAGATGGCAACACAGCAGAATCACCTACCAACTTACTGAAATTGATTATTCGCGCTAAGAAATTCTACTACGCATCAGAAAATGCGCGCACGATGGATGGGTTTCCAGACTCCAAAGTGTTCGTGACCCTAATGTGGGCTATTATGGCGTGCACCAACTGTCTCCCGCGTACTTACCACACCTGGCTGCCTCCACCCACCAGGAACTCTCGAAGGGGCAAAAATCCTCTGCCGCACTCCTCATTGTTTCGCGGTACTGTAGATTGCAAACCTCTTCCCTCAAAGTCGCCCCGAACTCGTCAAAAAATCACAAAATCTTATTGCCGACCCAGAATCCACCTGAGATCCACAGACTTGAACCCGGTTTCCTCCACATCATCTGCGTCATCGAACACGTTTCTCGAACATACAAGCTCTGTGAGCATCTCAAAAGGATTCCCGTCATGCCGACAAATCAGCCGGTTGTCAGCATCCCGATCGGTCCGTAGCTCCATGTCTGGGTCAACCAGAGGTTGTTCTTGGTCTACTACCACGACTGAGGTCTTCGCCCAATCAGCCGGCAGCGTATCCAGTCGGCCAGTCACAGCATTCAAGTAAAGCTCATTCCTCGGCAGTAAAGTCAACAAAGTCGAAGATGAAACTATGGTTCATGCGGATCTGCATCCTGCACCGACTACGTGTGAAGATCCTGCAACGGGCGCAAACCGAGGCCTACACGCCAACCATCTTTAGATTCTCGTATCGTACACCACGCAATATCTAGAAGAGATCCTAGGCGCCTGGAGCGACTTAATTAATGCTATCGATGAGCGCAGGACACTGCTCGAAGTCACATCATTACCTCCCACTTAAGGGATCTATACTCTAGAGGTGCTCGAAAGGACAAGTCTTAGAGTCAATGGCTTCGCTTGGAATCTCTTCCTTCGCGCCCGCAAACCAGCCTTCACCTACTCGGTCGCTCTCTGTTCTCACTTGAAGAGAGCTTCGAGGCCGACCCAGCCTTAGACTCAGAGTTGACCCTCGTATCACCTATGCCTGTGCTCATCGGCTCGCAGACCGCAACACCCTGGCTCGGCTACCCATCGTGGAGATGACGCCAATACCATGTGGCCTCTACCTTGATGCCTGCCACGTAGAAGGTCCATGTCCATTCGAAGACGGCTGCAGACTCGTCCTACCATATCCACTTGGTGAACACGTGTCTACGCGGAAGGCAGATGGGAGCTTACTCAATAGTGGAGTATCAGATGGCCATGCGGAGCTCTATCAGCTTGGTGAGAATTCTTTCGTACCTGATCATTCGAGCCAGCTTCTCTCGTTGCTGTCGCAGATCCAATTTTGTTGCCATGCCCGGACGGGCATGTGGGAGGTTGCAATTGACGACATAGAAGGCGTTGCGGACGAATTTGTGAGGCGGACACTGCTACGACTCGATGTCAGGACGGAAAGCACATCGAAAATTTTGAGAACACCCACTGATCTTTGGCGCGGGCGACCTATATTGGTGAAAGATAAGGCACTGTACGAAACCTCAAAGCTTTTCTTCCTCTCGGGCAACTAACAATTTATTCGTAAGCTAATAGAAATGTAGTAGTCGTTTGGAAAACCCAAGACCTTTCCTCAAGTACTTAGAAAGTTAGTAAAACTAAGTCAAGAGGTATAATCAAATATAAGCTCCATGACCCTGTCCCCTCAACTCCGGCTGCATGCTCTGCACAAGTCTACTGCCTCAGTAGCACGCCGCATCACATTTGCTTCATTGTCGACCTCTTCGTGTTGGCAGAGTAAAGCAAACGCACGTTCGTCTCACTTGCGAGATTTACAAGTCCACTGACGGTTCCGGGTGCGCTTTCCCTTACGCTTTTGCTGAAATCTGGCCCTCTATACAGAAGCGCGAGTATCGACGACTTCCATGGCTCAAAATTGTGCCTTCTACTCGCGATGATGGCCATCAGGAGGGCCGTGATGCCGCCGAGCTCTAACACGCAAGGTACAATGAGCCATGCATACCTGACATGTGCGTATGTTTGGGATCCAAATGCGGTGCCATCAATGGCGAACGTGGACTTGTTGTCGGCGAGTCCCAGGCTCGAGAGACCGGCTGCAACTCCCTCAAGCACATAACTGAGATTGGTGGAGGCGATGTATTGAACCGAAGGGCTCGTATAGTTTACCTTTCCTTTCACCAGCCATCCAGTTAGGTCTGAACCGATCTGACATCTTGGACCTTCTACAAGCTGACCACTGCTTGTATTGTTGCAATACCATGCCGCACCAGATCCTGTGATATGGCTCGATAGAGTCGTGGCAAAAGTCACGATGGGCGTCCAAGTGTAGACATAGTCGTTCAAGAGGCCGAGGGGACAGAAGAACTTGTCAGCCATATTTGCATTACCGGAGGTAGCGACCTGATTTTCCCGCGACGCTGTGTCTTGTGACCAGCAACTCATCCAGCTGAAGTCGCCATACCCTCCAGCAAGATTTAGCTTAGGGTCGGACAGATTAAAGGAGGTTGTCTCTTGGTGGGTGTAGGTGTATGAAATCACGCCAAAGGACGAGTCTGGCATAACGGTATTACTGGTACCATTCTCCGTGGATACACGGGTCTCCATGTCGCACAAGCTAAGCACACATTCTTCTGCGTTGGTGATACGCAGTCCACGTGCATAATCATCAGTGTCTAGGAAATCCACAGAAGCATAGCCTAGCGTCATGACTGGATTGACCACGCCGAGATACGTCGTGTCCGTCGGTACATCAGAAAGATAGCTCATCCATTCATACCAGGCAGCATCAGCGCTGTCAAGCACCCAAACAGCGTCTTTCGTAATGAACATTGATTCGGACGTCGTCGTAGGCGTATAAGGGTCGATGCCGCCGAGGCGTGACTCATCTACATTCCAACTTTGTGGTCCACCGCGATACACATCGGTAGGCTGCCCGTGCCCGTAAGTAATTTGGCATGCGGTCGTGTTGACGTTGGAGTGATTGCCGAGCATTTGACCAATGTCACAATTGGAGAGCTCTGCGTATGGTGTCGCATCCTCGCATTTCGAACACCATCCGACCGAGCGGAACGCTGGCCATGTACAGGTACTCGTAGGGCAGTCCGGCTGAGGGTCGAATTGACCTGGTGTAGACCAGAAACCACGCTCGATGGCGTTGATCCAGTCGTCCTCATACGGACCCACCATGAACGCGGACGCACCAGTGATAGCAGTCGGTCTGAGCGACGGATCCCCCACCATGCGAGTCGGATACGTCAGTATTTGCTGCACGAACGGGTCAAAGGCCAGTGTCAGTATAGTGACGAGTGCACCAATAGAGGCCAATGGACGTGCGCGAAGTGCGACGAGTAAGACTGCAGATCGCTATGGTCCTCTGCTGGCATCATCGAAAGTCTGGATGTCATTGAGCCTCTGGCTAGTCCGATACCAGTGCCACTTCAGCTGGCTGATTGATGACGCAACCACATACAGCAGTAACGATCGACTCGCAGTAGCAAGAATAGAAATGACAGCGTTCAGAGTGATTGTGTGAGGTAGTGTGGGTACTGGTTGGTCGCTATAGGTCAGGACTATGACCACGATCGCCCCAAAGCAGATGGAACTAAAGATTGCAGCCAGGATCTCCGGTAGCCACGAATCCAGAAGTATACGTTGTAAACGGGTCGTATTCCTGGATCCAGACTGTTTCTTCACACCATCGATGTCTTCGGCTGGTACTGAAATATAGTTGCTCCGTGTCTTGTGTGTGCTTGTCCATGTGCTCAGCTCAAGATCCTCATTGCTGTATCCCAGGCCTCGTTGAGCCATATTGTGTTTCGAAGAAAATGATTTAGTCAAGGCTCAGGATCTCGACTGCCTGCGAAAGGCCCGTCCATCAGAGTGCGGGATCTTATCACTTTCTCGTGGAAGCACAAGAAGGTTTCACAACCTTCCATTCTGCATACAGTGGCGTCCACAAAGGCATGCAAGCGTGCCGTGCGCCGAGCTGAGTATCCTGCAACCGCCGAGACCGAGGCAGAGCCAAAGGACCAGTGGTGATGGAACCATTACTGAACGAAAATCGTAATTGTGGTGCGATTCGATCAGGTTTGAAATAATTGAAGCGCATAAGGTATGAAGTGAGCTTGATCTCCTTGCTGTTCGTATGCCGGGGAGCTTAATTAACCCAAAACTCTATTTCCATCGTATGATGGCGTCGCGGCGAGCTGCACCTCTGAGCGGGGTTGTAATTGTGCTCGCAAGAAGATATCGTAGACGGCAGCTAATTGGGGACGTGCGATGCAAGGTAAAGCAGCCACTACATGTGTAGATGGGGCTACCTTAGTCAGTCAGTCAGTCAGGCGCCGAAGCACTTTACCTTACACAGCTCCGAGATTTACGACCCGCTGAACCGCACCGCACATCTTGAGCCGCTCCTCTGCGCAAAAGGCTGCGGCTCAATATTCGTGCGACAATCCGAGAATTCGAAGTCCATGCTCCTTGCTCGGACGTCTCATGCACAGCACTGCAACAACCTTGCTGATTTTCGCTAGCAGCCCATGAATACATCTCGATTCAACAAGGCAAATTAAAACGCGGTAATAAGTGCAGGCAAGACGACGACGGCCCTTGCCCTTCTCAACAATCCATGAGGCTAGCGACTGATAAGTTAGAATCTCGATCAGAGCTTCGACATAGCCACTTTCCGGGAAACGAACATGCAAGAGGCGAGTTGTGGCACTGTTGCTACACCGGAGGACCTCGCAACTATAATTATTGTCCTATGATGTTGCCCGGACGGTTACTGCAAAAGCTTCGCCGATCTGTCGCTCAGATCCGACGCATGCACGCCACAGCGGCTCGTCGTGCCTAGACCTAGGCCTGCGTGCCAACACACGATAAGGTACGGCTCGATCTTAGCAGCTTTGCAGACACCTCTTGCCTCGTCTGACGAATCACGAGGGATCTGTTCGACTGCGGTGCAACCTCAAAGCTGCAGCGGGCTTGTGCTACGGAGTCAGGCTGTCAGGCTGAAAATGTTAGGCTGAGAATTGCAGAACGTATCAACCTACACAGCACCCGAGCACATTTGCTGCTCTTTAATTAGTAACATCTGAACGTCACAATGTTGAGCTTTGCCTATCTCGATCGAGGCGTTCGTCTCCTGAAGCAGAGACAATACGTGAGCTGCACGTCGGTCTCCAATGGTGGTCTTGAGAGGTTCACCGCCAGCCTTGTCGTTTTTGCTTTTCCCTGGTGCTCGTTACTTATTATTCTAGTTCGCCGTCCTTCAACTGCGGTGATCATTGATCACGTCAAGTCCTCACATCCTCTGTCGCCTGATGATATTTGGCCTTCTCTTTGTGCATCTTTTCACACTGGAAACAATCGCAACATCCGTAACCCACAGAGACTTCACTCAACAAGACCTACAAACTCTCTTGGCCCTCTAGTGCCTATACATCATGCGTTCCGACTATGTTGAGATACAACAATTCCAACTCGAGCCGATCGGTGAAGGTGATGACCGCTACTTGATAGCTTACATGCATTCGCTGATCGTTGGCAGTTTCCAATGGCCTCATTGAACGCAGAAATCCTCAAATGCCCGATTGGAAACCAGCATGCCTCAAGGGCCCATTCTTCTTTGGAGCTGTGGCCTTACTTCTGCTGCACAGTTCCATGTGTGCGGCACTCATTGTCCTCAACTATACTGACCCAACGTCTTCACATTTGCAGCCAGCAACGCTGGGCATTTCTCTTCTGGCAATTCATCCCGATGATCGTTGCAGTCATCCCCGGTTTGATATGGGAAGGCATCTATGACGAAGTCTGCCGTCTACAACCCTACCGAGACCTAGCAAGCTCTGGAGGACCGACACTGAAGGACAGCCTGAGTCAGACCTACTTGACCTCGTTCTCATGGTTCGTGCCATACCACGCACTGAGAACATTCCGAATGATCATAGGGCTTCTTGCTATGATTTGCATAACATACCTGATCTCCTATGGAGTGGTTCCAACCATCACCGCTGCTATGATCGAGGTTCGATGGACTCTGACTACACAGAGAGCACCGTGCGACCGATCGTATGGCTTACAAGCCTGGGATTACTTGTGTCAATGTGGCTACAGTTATCAGCTATTGCAGTTTTGTTGGTGCTTCATCGACAAAAGTCTGGGCTGTATAAGCAGTCCTCATAGCCTGGCTGGTCTGGGAAGTCTGATCGCGCAGAGTAACGTCTTCAGAAGTTTCGGGCAATTCCATCTTTCGAGACTCAGGAAGGTATCGACAAAGCCCTCGGAGCCTTGCGATTGAGCCTCTTTCACGCAGGTACTTCACAACAGATCACGTTGCTCGATCCAGATCAAACAGTTCAAAAGTCGACCAAGACCGTTTGGCAGCGTGATTCGAAACAAGCTCATCCCTGGTGGTTATGGGGCAGGACCTTTATCGGTCTGAACGTCATTGTTCTCGTCCCGGGGATCGTGATGATAGCGGTGCTATATCAACAGGCCTACACATCCGTCATCGAACAGGATATCACGCATCTTGACGGAAACGCTCCTGCTATCAAAGTCTGCATCGCTATCATGGCGCTTGCCAACGCAGCTCTTACTTCCAACTGGCATCTCAATGTCGCTTTACTGGAGCCGTATCATCGTTTGGCAGGACGTTGGAAAGGAGCGACCTCTCCCGCCCACGGGACACAGCATTCCAAATTGCAGGGCTCATCAGACGCGCTGCGAATGGACTCCGGCGGCTCAGCATTGTTCAATTTGACACGATCTGGACCCCTCACGTTCCACGTCTGGGTTATGGCTGTATGCGCTCTTTGGACACAGCTGACTGTGATCATACGACCTGCCACCTTTCAGAACCTAGCGCTCATTACTGCTTATAGTCTCCAGAAAAGTCTTAGCAGGGCAGACTATCTGGGCTACTACGCGCCTTTCGAAATGAGCATTCCCGCTGGTGTGCCGTCATTGAGGATCATCCTTTACGTCAACGAAGGCATCTACGGATTTATCTCAATCATCGCGTTGCTGATCGTGCTGATAGAGAAACGCAAGCCTTTTCTTCCTCGCAAGCCATACACGCTGTCGTCTCACATCTTGTACCTATGCCATGGTACAGATCTTTTGGAGGACCTGGACGGGTTGTCCATGTTGCCACAGAAGGCGAGAGACGCTCGCTTGAAACAGAATGGGCACAAGTATGCACTCGGATGGTCAGAAGACGAGACAAAGACCGGCTTCTGTATAGGCATTGACAGGCTCGAGCGCATCAGTCGACGTTTCCAATATCCAAAGGCGGAGGATCGCGAAATCCAAGAAAGCCGACTCGAACTCAGTCGGGTTGAATACGGCCAACGGTACCCTGGCAACAAGTACGGCGTCAAGTTGCGTCGAGATACGGAGTGGCCCTACAATCCACTGTGACACTAGCGGTCTTGCGAGCCCATAGGAGTCGGGTTCTTGCAAGCAGGTGCATCAAGAAGCAGTCCTGACAAAGGAAGAAACTGAGTTGTAGGTTGTGGAAGGTATTCTTGTCAATCAGCAATTGTAGCTAAGCGTAACCAAACAAAAATCGCTATGTTTCTCACAAAGTTGGCAACTAATTCTGAAAGCGATCCCTGGCTCAAGACCAGCATGCGGCCGTGCCGCAATCTTATCTTGATGAGATGCGCTACGACGCAGAGCACCAATGGATCTAGATGTCTATTAGTTTCTAGCGATAGAAATGCAAGCAGTCCGCAGCGGACGAATTTTAAGAGGTGTTGGCCACTCCGGCCGTCCATGTCGCCTCCAAGCTCTGCCACAGCCATTCGCGGACATCCTCCATCAATCGATTGAACAACCAATCAGATTCAGCCATGACTGTCAGTACCATGAAGGCATCGGAGAACGCGGCTGCGATGCCTGGAAGCTGAATAAATCATGCTCACAGGCGGAATAGATTATGCTTGCAAAGGTGTGATGCGATGGAGCATCAGAAGGCTCATGTTGGTGGGGTCGGCATGTACATGATGTAGCGATAAATGTACTGGATCCTAGTTTCTCAAGAGATTCTATACCTTAGTCATCACAGAATCAGACAGTGGATTTAGAGTTGGAAAACAGAGGTTGTTTTAAAGTATAAGCTTTAACATCGGGTTTAGCCTCGGCTACCGCGCGTGTTTGTATCTACCTAGGTACAGTTCCCGCTACTCTATCATTGCGAACCTACTACTCCCACTATGTCTTCGGAGTCCATGTATCATGTCTTCACGGCCGAGCCAGCAGCGACTCGTCGCACGACAAATGACAGCACCGAGCAGCGGCGCATCTCGACATCGTCAGCATGTCTGGAATGCCGTCGCAAGAAGACACGATGCGGTGGAGGCCAACCATGCCGGCAATGCGTGTGGGCAGAGCGGCCAGAGATGTGCAAGTATGCACAGCGAGCACGAAGGACTGTGCCGTCGCAAAGGTGTGTGCGTAATCAGCAGTGCATGTGTGCATCATTCTCGATTAACGCGTGCCCTATAGTATGGTGCAGCAGCTGCAGCGGACCAACGAGCAGCTGTCGAGCATCTGCTCGCGCCTCTTTCCTGGGCGTGACATGGGCGAGCTGGTGCCCATGAGTCGCATGGAGTTGGTGCAGCTTGCTCTTTCGCTGAGCGCCGATCAACCCACCGCCACCCAACAATCTCCCCAAGGAGACGTACAGCAGCCCGACTTCTCCATCAACACCATCTCGGCATCGTCGTCCTCACCTTCGCACGACAGGACGCTCGGCGGACCCTGGACGTTCTGGATCGGGTACCCCAGCTGGACGCTGCTTCGAGTGAAATCATAAGGCGCCGCTCTTCGGTGCATTGCTGTCTCGGACGATGTTAATGGCTTGTCAATTTCCCTGGATACGGCATCGTCGTACGTCGGTCTCTCGTCTATCAGTGCCGCTCTGAGAGCAATCTTCAAAGTCGCTCCCCAGGTACAAGCACATCTAGCCCAACATTGTCCTCGGACCGCGCAGCCGAGTCGTGCGCCTTCGCCTTCGCCTTCACCAACACCTTCGGATGAGTGCTCTGGCGGTCCAGATAGCTGTTCTTTGCCGCCGCCCGACGTCGCAGAACGACACATCGAGTCTTACTTCCACCACATTCATCCGCTGATGCCCATGGTCGACGAGGACGCCTTTCGACATACCTTCTTGTACGACTCGCGCATGGACGCTTCTTGGCTCAGTCTGTACAACGTCGTGCTAGCTCTCGGATCGCTGGCCTCCGGGACGTGCGAAAGTAGAGAGCATCTCATCTATGCAACCCGTGCCCGACGAATCTTGTCCCAGAGGTCGCTGGGCACGAACAACATCCTGGTCCTGCAGGCACATGGTCTACTGAGTGGCTACTACTTGCACTGGCTCAATCGGCCAAATGAGGCACATGCGATGATGGGCGCCACCATGCGTATTGCAAGCGCAGTAGGCTTACATCGTGAATACGACACCTCTTCTTCCTCATCGCAGAACAAGGCCAGGATCCCACCCGAAGTCAGACGAAGAACTTGGTGGAGCCTTGTTTGCCTAGACACATGGGCTAGCATGACTACAGGCCGCCCTTCTTTTGGGCGTCTAGGTCCCGGTATCACAGTCGAATTGCCGAACCTGCCGCCCAGCAACAACAATAAGCAGTATCTGGCTTCGCTCAAACTACTTCCGTTAGCACACAACCTTGCTTTCTGCAAAATAGCTACACCGATACAAGACTTGCTGGCCGAGAATCCGCTGCTCACCCACGAGCAACTCAATGCCGAAGACTCCAAGTTGGTGGAATGGCACGAGAAGTTGCCACCGATCCTTCGCTGCATTTCAAAGGAATTTCAAGAGCGTGATTCACAAGCACAAAGTATCTGCCCAAGCCTGCTGCAGACTCCGCGCGCTATCATGCACTGGTGGTTTTTGACTTTGAGATACTCATGTATCGACCGTATCTCATAGCGACATCGCTCTGCCGTGTTGCCAAGGCAGATATTCCAGAGCAAGACAAGTATGCGGTTCAAAAATGTCAACTCCTTGCAGGCGAAGCGATTCTTGCCATTGATCAGACATGCCAACAAACACTAGTCGCTGGCTGGAATGCAGTATGGTTGATGTACCAAGCCGTCATGGTCCCTCTTCTTTCGCTCTCCGCACTGCACACAAGCGCGGCTGACATGCAGACCCACAACAACACAGCTCCATCTAGTGACAACCCGCTGTCTGCCGCGGCACTGGAATGGCAAAGCCAGGTCGAAACAGCAATCAGATTCTTTGGCAAGATGTCGGACTTTCGCTTGCTGCAGTAAGGAGCAAGACTGTGGTGGAACAGTTGCTACATGCGTGCACGAACATCTCCCCCTTCACATCCGGGTCATCTCAAAACCAGGCATTGCCTCTTCTCGCTCAGTATGGAAGCATCAGTCACAATGATGGAGAGTCATTCGGCGGCTTCGACTTTGGTACGACAGGTTTTGATGTGCGAGCCTCCAGCATGAATACTATGTGGGACACCATGGCGTGGGAGAGCCTGTCTGGTACGCTGGAAGATCTACCATTCGCTGAAGCTTACCCGCACGATTTCGACTTTATCTTCGAAGGATAAATCACTGCCCTATGCTGATTTGTCTACATAGCTGCGTGAGAACGAGATAGCGTGAAAGAATCGAAATGATTCGAAGACGGGAGACACATTTTATCACACCACTAAATCAGCTGAGATCAATGCGAACATCCGAGAGACCACTTCTGGGCGCTCTCCTTCTTCTGTGCCGTCGCAGCTCCACGTTCCACCACGTCGTATGCCGCCTCATCCGTCCAAAACTCGAAGTCATTCGCCCCGTTGCCGGGCTTACTGATCTGCCAAGGCATCCAAGGGACGCCCAGACCATTGAAAACATCAATGTGATCCTCCAAGACTCTGCTTTGTTCTGACCAGAAGCACCAAACTCTTCGAACAGCATGTACTTTCGTGAAGCCAACGCATGGTCGAGCGCAATCGGTCCTTTGGTCTTGAAACTCTTCGACACCGCTGTAGGAGTGGATGTCGACGATGTCAAGGGCATCGCAAGCCCAGTTCTCGGGGATGTCAGAGTTTGGAAACTCATTGCCTCCGCCTGTGCTTTTGCATTAGCCAACTGTGAAAATATCCAGCATTTCACAACAACTCACCAGTGGAGATCAGCACATCGCTCCTCCCCATGATCTTCCGCATGAATCGCACGATTGCACCACCACTCTGGCACAGGTGCAGTGTTGTTGTTGAGATGACCTTGGCCTTCATTCTGAATATTGAACGAGAAGATGTAGTCTTCGAGGTCTTTCCACCTTGGAGCGCCTTCGATGAGAGGGTTGACATGTTCCAACACATGAGCGATACGGTTATCAAAGTCAGCTACGCTGTCGGCATCGCTGTACAACTCGTAACATCATTATCGCCAGCTTTGCCGAACGAACAGTCGAGGGCGGGCAAATCGTACTTGCGGACGTAAGAGTCATTGCCCCAACAGCCCAGCTGGTATCCGGTCGTGCAAAGCAATCGTGAGTTTGATATCTGCACCGCAATGCGTCGTCAGACAACTGCACCTGATCGGCTTAGCTGGAAATTAGGTGGATATGACTTACCACGCTCACGAGCCTCAACCATCAACCGATCGATGGCTGCTAGCTGGGTGTCATCGAATTGGCCGACCTGAGCCGGCTCAATATCCGGCATGTACACGGATCCCGTGTTCTTGAAGTTCTCGAACGTCTCTGAGATGAAGATGCGCAGCACTTTCAGGTCTGCTTTCTGGATGGCGTCGAGGACTTCCAGACGGTCCGATCTAAGATAGAACGTCAATCTTGCTGGTTTCCCCCGGTACACATTCTAAGATTGTGGGGTTCGTACTCTTGGAAAGCATGTAAGAAGAACGAATTGACTCCGGCCCAGCTTTTGCTGGATCTATTCCTGTCGTGCGCGACACTTCTAGCTGACACATTGATGGCCAGCGCAACCAAGACGTTTAGAACGAAGATGAACTGCAACATGATTCAAGGACGATTTGGCAATTGCTGTGAAAAATCTGAATAGAACTTGCTATCCTACTCTTCTGGTGTCTACAGCTATCTCAATTATAATACAGCGTCCGGCTAGATGTCAGCCGTGCGGCATATAGCTCTGTGGTGATGTGGCGTTTACTAACCCCGAACGCGTTCCGGAGAAAGCGGTCCGGTCTTGAAGCAGTGATGATCAACCGATTTCAGACCTGATATGGGGTATAGCCGGGCACCGAGGGCTGTCATCGGCCTGGTCACCTTCTTAACCCTGCACGGGATTGTGTAAGCCCGGAGGATTGAAGGTATACATAACGTTGACCTGCATGTGCACTTGGCATGCAAGGTATGAGTCGCAGGTCTGAAGGCGACGTTACATGCATAGTAACTGAGCCAAACTCTGTCATAGTAGGAGAACAGAGAGAACCTTCATACTGCATATGATTTGATCCATAACATGAGACGTGAACAAATCGAAGTCTCCAACGATCTGCCGTCCAAAAGCTTCAACGACTCTATACTATAACAGACCTGCGACGCTAAAGTAGCCTACCGCTTCGCGAACAAGGTGATTCGATGGATCTACGCACCTGCCTTCGTCACGATACTATACTCAGCAAAGGGTGTTGCCAATTTAACGGATTCAGGTGGTCGCATATCCCTGTGTCGCTTTCCATCAACTTGTATCACTCAGCTTGTATCGTACAATACAGAGGCGGTTTCGAATTGAGATTGTGAGAAGCAGCGTCAATACAATCCTGCTAGCCAGGAAGTGAAGCAGTCATACCCACAGACCTCGCAGCACGACAGTGGGTTTACGATGCTCCCCTGATGTACGTCCGACTTTCAAGCATTCGCAACAATTTTCAGGACACTGATGATACTTCGTTCGGGATGCTTAGACTTTTATACCATAGAACTGTTCCAATCAAATTTGGGACTACTTTATAACTACTTTAATCATCACGCCGTCGCCGTCACTAACTCGAGTGCCGCGGCGGACACCTTCCTCGTACTGGCTTTGCGAGGATTGCGGGCTTCGAAGATCTCGTCCAAATCCTCCAAAGTCCTAGATTTTGTCTCGACGTAGAAGAAATAGATGAAGACGAATTCGAAGAGATCCCAGAAGACAAAGAAGACGTAGAACCAGTATCCGATCTGGAACATCAGGTCAGCAAGGGAAACTACATTGCAATATCGTTAGTGGCCGAGTACCTTGTTCAAAGCAACTGGCGCAGCGAATGTGTTGACAAAGCCAGCACATCCAGCCGTCAACTGGAAGACACCCATGCCTTTGGCGCGCATATCGTTGGAGAGGACTTCGCCCGGGTAAATGGGTTGCATCGAGGTGAAGGCAAGCGCAAAGACTGAGCCAAATATATAGATGAATGCGATCGAAGCGATCGACGACTGGTGGTTGCCGCTCTGCACGAAGTCCGCTGCAGTCCCTGCTGCAACCGCTAAGCAGACTGCCATACCGACTGTAGCGCCCATGAGCATTTTGCGACGACCAACGATGTCGTGCAATCGCGCGCCGATGATTGCTGGGATCCAGCCGCTAATCGCGTAAACGATGTTTAGTAATAGTTGCGTGTTGGGGTTGGTGACTCCGACAAATGCCACGAGCTTTGGCAAGTCTGCGAGGAAAGATTAGTACTAGAATCAGCTGCAAGGGGTGGTGGTCGGTTCCATACAATAAGACACCACACTAGAGTACACGTGTTAGTCAATCATCACCTCGAAAGAGAACGGTGATTGAGAACTTACTTGTTGCCAGAGAACTGCCCAAACCAAGCGAACGAGATGTTGAGCATCATCCTGTACCGCCGTGCCCTCGACTTGAATAAGTCACGGACATCGAAATAAGTCCTCCAAGACATCACACCAGTCTCTTGCAATGCTCTGTTCATCTCGAGCATTTCGAGCTCAACCAAAGGGTGGGCTTCATCGCCATTTGCGTGTAATGCGACGAGGATCTTGCGCGCTTCTTCAGGACGGTCTTTCGCTACCAGGTACCTGGGCGACTCTGGACAGAGCCAGATTAGAAGAGCCACGATTCCGGGACAGATCATCTGCAGCCACAGCGAAAGTCTCCACGCTAGAATGTTCCCAGCTGGACCCCAGTGGCGTTCTGCGCCATAGACCACAGAAGTCGCAATGATTGATCCCTGTAGAGATTGTCAGCACGGTACGATAACTGGGAGAGATGGCCACGCACCAGGTAGTAGAGTGTGTTGTAAAAGCCCAGCTACAGTACCACGGTGCTGTGGAGGTGCAATCTCGATCAGATAAGTCGGTGCTGCGACTGTTGCGAGCGTAGAGAGAAGGACAGAATGAATCGGCCTCCAATAAAAGACTGGGATGTAGGAGCCACTGAAGTAACAATGGCTCCAATGCAGACGCCAAGCAGCCAACAAATATCGGCCAGCGGCGTCCATGCCAGTTTGTACCCAGCAGAACAGAGCTCCGACCATTTGACCGATCTGGAAGATTGCGAACACGAGTCCTGTGCCACTGTTACCTTCGGGCGGCAGATTGTAGTAAGCAGTATAGCTCGGCACAGCGTTGATAGATCCCATGAGGACCCATCATATCCTTTTCGTCGTTAGCTTGTGATCTGCTGTCCATTAATCGGCCAAGGTGGCTCACCGTTCATCGTTGAGCACAGGTAGACAAGGAGACAGATGGCGTAAAGGTGTAAAGACCCATGGCCCCAAGTATTGACCGGAGAAGCTTTGAGTATCGATGTGAGCACGGCATGGCGGTCGAGGCCCTCCACGCTTGCCATCGCCTCGTGTTTCTCGGTGGGGTGACATTCATAGTGCTCACTCTGCGGCTTTTCTTGGTCGGCCATCATGAGATCGTTTGGAGCTGTGATAGAATGTGATCGGTTTGGAGAAAGGCTGGAGCAAGGTGAGGTTGTGACTTCATATTTACACCTGGACGATCTCTGAGTTTGAGGGTAAAAATCGCGTGGTTCGGTTGATAGTATCCGGAGACGCTAGCCTAGGTGAGCATGGAGATTCAATTCCGGGTCGTATGTGACCATATGTTGTGAAAAGACCGTTCCAATGGATGCAAATTTGGGCCACGAGGTCCTCAGTGTGAGGGGATGCTTTGATCGGCTTGATGAGCGAGCCGCGGAGTGTTGTTAGAGTTTGCGGGGCCCCATCTGCACTGCAACGGTACTTCAAATCCCCGACATGATCCATTCTAGAACCGGCGTCCATAATGCCGGATCAGCGGGCAGACGTGGGTCCGATAGTCTATCACTCTCAAAACAGCATTTATTATCAACCATTGGAATTTTATAACTTTCGTTGCAGGTCAAAACAACTCGTGTACAAGGTACGACCATCGCAGCTTCGATACTCCATATTATCGTTCTTCGTTTCTTTCCTATGGTTCATAACTCCAACATAGCAGAATAGTGTTGGCATCGACGAGATGGCACACCAAGCACTACAGGGAATCGTTCTTAGCGATGAGTGGACGTTCCGGCAGGCAGACCAGCAAGCATGGCTGCCCGTCCGTAGCGTTCCTACAAACGTCCATCTCGATCTCATGGACAATGGCATGTAAGTACCGTTGCATCACTCTACAAGTCACCGGCAACACGGTTATGAGAAGATTTGGCTCCCACAGCCTGGCTGACTCCGTTTTCCACAGAATCAAAGATCCGTTTCCAGATTTCAACGAGCTTCAATGTCAATGGGTTGGCGAGAAGGCTTGGGTTTACAGAAGGATCCTGCCGCCCATCTCAAGTTCAAAGGGCAGATCAGGGCAAACGCATGTCTTGGTCTTCGGAGGTTTGGACACGTTCGCAACAGTCAGACTCGATGGAACCGTCATACTAAAAAGCGATAACATGTGGCACACACACCGAGTCGACATCTCTCGCCTCCTCACTCCCAACAAGCATGCCGTTTTGGAAATCACTTTCGAATCTGCTTTGCTTGAAGGACGTCGCATTAAGGAGAGCCATCCTGAGCATCGCTGGGTTGGCTTCAACGGTGACGTGTCTCGCCTGGCTGTCCGTAAAGCACAGTATCACTGGGGCTGGGATTGGGGCCCGGTACTCATGACCTGTGGCCCGTGGCGAGAAGTATGCCTGGAATCATACACGGCGAGGTTGGAGGATCTCTGCATGGACTACAACCTCGATGCTTTCCAGCGTCAGGTCCAGGGTACTCTCAGTGTATCTGTTGACAGCGCTTCCGGAGGTCGGGTCTGCTTCAAGATTCTCCGGGGCGGAATCCAAGTCTATCAACACGAGCTTGTCACAAAATCCGGTGGCCAAGTGACTCACGACTTCAATCTGGAAGATGTACAGCTCTGGTATCCACATGGCTATGGACAGCAAAACCTTTACACCGTGACTGCCGAGCTCTACGTGGACGGTGGGGACAGCGTTCGACCAACGCACACCATCTCACATCGCACCGGATTCCGCACCAGTGAGCTCGTACAGACACCAGACGAGTCCGGCAAGAGCTTCTACTTCCGGATCAACGGGGTTGACATTTTCTGTGGCGGGTCTGACTGGATTCCGGCTGACAGTTTTACACCACGAATATCGCAAGACAGATACCGCTCTTGGCTTCAGACCTTGGTTGACGGCCATCAGGTGATGGTCAGAGTCTGGGGAGGTGGCATATGGGAGCATGATGATTTCTATGACATTGTGACGAGCTTGGGTGCTGGTTTGGCAAGACTTCATGTTTGGCTGTGGCAATTATCCAGCTTTTCCGGAATTCTTGCAGTCTGTCGAACGAGAGTGCGCGACTCAAACGATACGGCTGAGACATCATCCTGCGATGACCATATATGCAGGCAACAACGAGGACTACCAAGTACAAGAGCAATGCGGCCTAGAGTACAATTACGAGGATAAAGATCCGCAGAGCTGGTTGAAAACAAACTTCCCAGCCAGGTATATCTACGAGAAGGTCCGTGATCCATAACGCTACTTCAGCCCTACACTAACACATATGTCGCAGCTCCTTCCAGATATCGTAGCGAAGCACACGTCCCACGTACCCTATCATCCAGGGTCTCCATGGGGTGATGGCAAGATTTCTTCCGATCCCACTGTAGGCGACATGCATCAGTGGAACGTATGGCACGGAACTCAAGAAAAATACCAGATCTTCGACACGCTCGGTGGGCGGTTCAATAGCGAGTTCGGCATGGAGGGCTTCCCTCACCTCGACACGATTAAGTCAATTGTCTCAGACCCAGCCCAACTTTTCCCGCAAAGTCATGTTATAGACTTCCACAACAAGGCGGATGGTCATGAGCGTCGCCTCGCGACATATCTAGTCGAGAATTTCCGCATCAACAACTACGATCTGTCCGGATATATTCATCTGACCCAGCTTGCGCAAGCAGATGCCCTCATGTATGGGTATCGAGGATGGCGCAGACAATGGGGCCAGAACAGGCACTGCGGCGGTGCACTGGTTTGGCAGCTGAACGATTGCTGGCCTACTATCTCATGGGCTATCATTGACTACTATCAGAGGAAAAAGCCAGCATACTATGCGATGCGCAGGGCATTGGCTCCTCTTTCTGTGGCAATCAAACGAGAGCATCACGACTGGAGCGTTGTTCATGCAAGGCCTGCATTAAGACTACGTTTCGAGTGCTGGGTGTCCAGCTCAAGAATGGAGGACGTGGAAGCCTCGGTCGAGATCCGCTTCCTCAGCATTGCCAGCGGAAAGGACATCAAAGACAAGATTCAGCTCCGAGGGCTCAAGGTCGCTGCAAACAGCTCTACAGACGTGGCATCGGGCGTCATCGACCAAGAGGTGGAGGAGCCTCATGTCCTGGAAGCGCGGCTATTGCTGGATGGCGAAGTTGTATCCCGGGACGTCGACTGGCCGCAACCTCTCAAATATCTTGACATGTCGGATCGTCAAGTCGATGTCTTGCAGCGCTGCGATGACAAGACGGGTGTTTCGCATGTGATTGTCAGTGCGAAACGGCCCACCAAAGGCTTTGTGATCGAGGAACGCTTGGGTGTTTTGTTGGAACGACAACGCGATCGACATCATGCCAGGCGATACTCAAGTCCTGACCGCCAAGGGTATGTTCAAAGATGCAACGCCGCTAGAATGGACGTATCTGGGTGCACCCTAGCTCGGCCCGGCAGAGCGGGATCTGTACCACGACATCTTTTCACTGTGACTGAGGATTCACCAGTTTTCTTGATGTGATGATGACATCCGGTGGTTGAACATCTGTCCCAGCCGTTATGGTTAAAGTATAAGGGAGCACAGATAATACAAGATTTTATATTAGAAATCTCACTTGTTCAACGTGATTTTCTACCTGCCAGATCTCGTCGTCGACATGACCAATCCACTGTCCCAGCGGTTAAGCACAGATCTACGAGGAGTCAGGCGCATTGTTCATGATCGCTCCAGTCCGACGACTGGTGGAGCAGAACTGCCAGACACGGTGCCCGCGCAGCACTGCACTAGAGCTTCTACCGGAGGCTTGAATTCCCGCTTAGAGCATCATAGCATCGCAGGTCTGCCATGCTCTGACGGCGATCGGACCACCTCCCCAACAATTGTCCTACGGAGTCGCCGAGAGGCCAACAAAGAACCCTAGCAATGTTTCACGCTAGCGAACCGACGCAGGATGCCTTCACATCTTGGGCTGCCCACATCGGCTCGGGAATTTGAGAGTATTGTTGTGTTGTCGCTTTCGGAAAGATGTGGCGAATACGAACATCCTTGTGACCGAAGTACAAGGCTATTGAATCGCTCAAAGTACGCAGTGGCAAGCGTCACGACCTCGGAAGCTTACGGACCACTGCCTTTTGCAACCTAGTCTACAGGGCTTGAACGCAGAGAGTGCGGTCTCCCGGCGTGTGAAGAGCTAGCAGCCTTACTCCCCGCCACGATCACAACTCACGGCGTCTTCCAACTGTGAAGTGAGACCTCGACAAAGATCCACTCCGCCCAGTTGGCATACAGCAATGGAACAAGTCATTGCGAGCCTTATGTTTTCCCTTAGTGCCACCGTACGAATTGTCACTCACCGGTTGCTACTGGAGAAAACACACATGAAAATGACCTACATGTTGCTGGCAGCACAGGTAAGCAGCTTTCTCATGCGCCGAATGTATTTAGTGAAATAATACTCAATCATGTCAATCCAGATGCTCTCCAGCGCTTTCACGCTTTCCACAGTAACCGCATTGCGTAGTCCAGCGTGGCCTGGGATTGATACGAGGGAGCTGCGACTATGGTTTCCAGCATCTCTCGCTCACGTCTGCGCCATTTTCACCGGCACTCAAGCATTGACTCATTGGTCAATGAGAAGCTACTCATTATTTGCATCGGTGGCTATACCAATAGTCGCCTTGGTCGAAATGAGGCACTTCCAATTCAGGTGTACTAGTGCTACTCTACTGAGTCTTGCTTTTGTGATCCTGGGCACCGCTCTACCCGTCAAGATCGATCTGCAGCGTTTGTTCTCGAAAGACAGCAGTGTCTGGGATACTGAAGCATCCCGTTTCGTTCCCGGTGCAATGTGGACGGCAGCGCATTGCATTTGCAACGTAGCATACGCTTTGATTGTACGTCAGAATATGCAAATCACGAAGAGTAGCATCTTGAATGGTACGTAAGCTCTGAGCCGATGACGAGCCAAAATACTGACCTTTGTCTTAGCCGCAAGATTACACAGCTTCCTCTCAGCCATGTTTCTGGCGGCACTATCGATGATCATGGAAGACTGGACATTTCCAACTCTGTCTGGGCTAAGCACAGATTGCAATCTGGAGATGATCATTACTATCATGTTGGGGGTCTTACAAGAGCTTTCGAGTCGCCAAGTGCATTTTGGTGCATAGGGCGTACATCTGCTACGACGTTCTCAGTGATGGAGCATCTCCTCAAGCTACCAATAGCACTTGTCGCTATTGTCTGGTTTGGCGCGCCGACGACTTATGATAGCAGGTGTGCGCTTACGTTGCTTTTTGTGGCTGGATTGGCTTGGTAGAAGACCGTAGCTAGCTCTTGATAACTGCCGACGGGGGCAAACTCGTAGCCAGACTCTTCCGCCGCATCATCACCTAGTCTTTTTGGGCAGCTCTGCGCACATCCCAGCTAGGCCTTGATCGTCGCTGAACAAGTCGTGATAGATGTCGGGATAGCCGTCGGCCATGCTGTGTATAGGTCGTCCCCATTCCAATCCTCAGTAAGATGCTGGCGGAGAAGATGCTGGTTGTTCCAGGAGGTCGGTGACGACCTTGTCACATCTCCAGATTCATACCCGTCGAGACTGAACCCAAGTGGTGTTCTGAACTGAGCGTAATTCTGCCGTGCACCGAACCATACTCGGTGCTTGTCCCGAGAGGCTTGCATCTTGGTCTTGAGGAAAAGAACGATATAGCTCGCGCAGCGACTCAACGTCGGGACGCATGACCCGAGAATCCCGGCATAAACCTCCACTGCGCTCAAGAGAGCGGCTTGAGCATTGTCGTAGCTCAGGTCGGTCGAGTGTGCAACTTTGTTGAGACTGGGAAAGCGGACAATTGATGCCAGACATGTAGCCCCTCCCAGAGCGAAGGCAGCCATCAGTGCTATCTTCTTCGGCTTCGTAAGTGGAACCCTACGAAGGAAGGGTAGTGATATGACCGCGATGCTGATATCAAGCACAATTCCAATAGCTGAATAAGCGAACCAAAAGTTGAATCTGTTGATACAGTAACCATGCACGATAGAGTCGTTCCAGAAGTACTCCACCGGATGACACATAAAAATGGCAGTGACTGTTGCCCATAGAGTGAAGATTGCGTTCACAAGGATCAATACGCGACATGTCCTAATGAACCAGTCTTCAGATATGATTCGTAGGTATTGCTGGATGACAGACGTGCGCGTGGCTCCCAATGCAAGAGCGTAGGGCCAGATGCTAGCCCAGAACGCTCTGAGAAGCGAAATGCTGTCTCCAGGCTGCAGGTTCACGCTGTGGGTACCCAGACCAAATCGTACTTGGACACAAATCGCAACGCTCATGCCAACAGCAAAAGCCCAGGCGATCAAGATGAAGACGTCGCTGATCATAGTTAGCTGAAGGAGTAATCTTGAGAGCGGTGGATAGTATAGATGCGAGGACTCACTCCATAACAAATTTCTTAACAACGATTATTCGTGTAAAAAGCCTCGCGCTCACCATCATCGTAGTGAGTACCACACCTGTGCAGACAGTGGCGACTACAGAAGCACCCATATCGTACGTTTCAACCATCGCTGATATGTGCAGCGTCATGCGTACTCGCTGGAAGGGACCGGACGCGCATGGCAGGAATGAAGCTGCGTTGTCAGCTATTCATAAACCTCTGACCTGTGCTCTCGTAGGATCGTTATTCGAGAATGGCGTGACTGGAGCCGTTGGGACAAGCTGTAAAGAGTCGAGTATAAGCTTTGGGGATGGACCGAGGCCAGTCAAGCAAAGCGCCTTGCTCTTGCAAACCATGCCCGTCACAACGCTTAATAATGGAGGAACGATGGCACATTTAGAGGCGCACGGCCTGGGTACAGGATTGGGTAAGACATGACCACTCTTCGACCGTCAGCGGGGTGCAAAGACCTTCAGACTTGCTTCCAAGAACGAATGGCGACCCTGCCGATCGATAGACAGTAGCTCTTCGGCTCTCTCGGATCCTTGTACCCTTTATGCGCGCTAGACTCGTCGATCTGTTTTGAACCACCAACAAGAGGCTGCCTACCTAAGTCGCTAACAGGCGCAGTATTCGCGGAATGAATCGCGTGATGAGGTTCATAGCGAACTATCAAATCACTCTAGAGCATCACTTTGGCGTACGAAGAGATATGACAGGAACAATCCATCATCCCCTTCGCAAAATGTGGGGATGGACCGCAGCATAGATACACAGATACACATTACACGTCCATCGACTTAGCCTGGCCATGCTCAATGAGTCTGTCATACTCAACGGACCAGGATGCTGAAAACGTGGCTAGCGCCCACCAACACGAGTCTATCGTGCGTGTTCACGTAACGTTGCGCTCGAGCATTAGGTTCGAACCAGCCCAGCCATTGGTACAACGATACTATTGAAGACGGTCCGCGTAAAGGTGGCCCACTCGTGATCAGCGGATCGAGGACGCATGGCCGCCTCATCGAACGGTTGCGCTAACGAGTGACAGGAACCCGCCCGGATCGCTGTTTGAATGGTCGTGCGCGTAAACCTAGAACAGATCAGCTCAAATCAAGCTTCGACTCTTCAGCTGGCTCGCAAGCAGCAGACTGGTGGCCACACAGCACAAGCTGTCCTTCGACCATGGCTGATCCAAGCCCCTTCCTTCGAGCAACGCTTGTACATCTTGACCACCGAGCGTCACCTCAATCGCTTCGGTAACTGTCGCTTGAAGCGACCAAGATACGGCCGTTGCTTTGCACAACATGAGCCCGGTGCAAATGTCAGACTAGTGGTTTTATCTTGCCGGTCAGCAGGCTTATGTATACTATACCGTGTCGGTTCATCAACGATGTTCAGTGAGTTACCCTCTCACGTATGATCATGAAACACGTTCTCGAGGCACAAGTATCGCTTACGATTCTTCATCAATAGTAGGTCATATGTCTATTAGAGTTTTGAGTCAACCATCTCACTCAATTCCCCCAATTCTGGCTGTCCATCAAACACGAAATTCCTCAATCTGCTGGTGTTTACCTGTATTATCGTTAGCATCGATTGTCATCCGCCTTGAATTGCCAAGGGTAGATCTCACGTGTCTTGTGTTGAGTTGCGCTATAGAGCTTACGCCGAGTAGCCGCATCGCCGTCCTAGTCTCTTCTGTAAGAACTGCAAGACAGCGTCAGTCATATTTCTCGTAGCCTCGAGAAAGATCAGGTGTGCTTACTTTCAAGTGTTCGGGAAACGCCCGATTCTCCACCGACAGCTAAGCCATAAAGCGCCGCCCGGCCGATTCCAACGGCTTTGGCCCCGAGAGCAAGTGCCTTCACAACGTCTGTGCCTCTTCGGATCCCTCCGTCAATCAAGACGTCTAGCTTCTCAAAAGACCACTGGCAGTGCTTCCTGATCTCTAGTAGTGTCTGGATTGGTGTTGTGGCAGTATCGAGCGCCCTGCCTCCGTGATTGGACACGATTATACCTTTGACGCTGGGAAACAAAGTCGCTAGATAGCCATCTTCATACGACTGAATGCCTTTCAGTACTATCGGGAGATCGGTCTGTGTGCGAAGCCACTTCAGTGTTTTTGTCCATGTCAGAGCTGATTCTGTTCCCCATGGCTTTGGAAGAGATCCTGCGGCGGCTTCTGACATCTTGTGTCGTTCATCCTTCTCACGTTTTCCAGGGAACGGTGCGTCAAGAGTCAGGACGATAAACTTAATCTGTGGTATGGACCTGACCCGTGCCAGAGTCTTTTCAGTTGCTTTGATGTCTCTGAGGACGTACAGCTGCCAGGCGAATGTAGCATCAGGGCCTGATTTGACTATGTCGGACAGCGACATAGAAGAATTTTTGCTGATGATCTGTAATGCTTTCCATTCAGAGCAGGCGGCAGCTATCCCAGCCTCACCTGCTGGATGTGCAAGTCTTGCCATGGCAGCTGGAGATATGTAGATCGGTATGTTGAGAGGGTTTCCCATGATACTGACTGCTGTGGAGCACTGGGAACAGTCGATGAAAATCCGCGGGCGGAGGAAGATCAACTGGTAGACACGTTGATTTTCCTCCTCGGTGATCTCGTCGTCGCTGCCTGAATGATAGTATGATATTGCTTTGTCACTCATCGAACTCAGCGCCAAGTCCTCCATCTCGCCGACACTCAGGATCTGCGAGACCAACGGCATCTCCACCCTGGTGCGAGGTAAAGCTTTCTCTTTGCCCCGCTGCTGCATGCTTAGAATGTCTCGCCTGTCGTCTTTAAATCGACCCATGAGCTCGATCACATCAAGATACTCCTCGATGAGCTCAGGTGGGTGAACATCGTCATAAGCACGCGAAGCGTCTTTGCCACTGTTTTTGAGAAGAATACTCGCACCTCCAGGATGCTGGGACAAAAAGCTGGTGATCTGTGTGGAAGTCAGACGTTGCCGACTATCGTAAGATGTTCCATCATGATGATTTCTTACATCGTAGACATTATCACGTATTGCTATCCAGCACTTGTCGTCTCGCTGACAGTCTGCCACTGCGAAACATCAATACGTGTTAGATTCTGGTCATTGCCGAGGATTGGACTGACATTCTGCGGAGGTCCAAATGCGCGCCATGGCTTCGAGACGGTTCGTGTGGCGCTAGCTACAGCATGTGTGGGCCACAGCGAGTCTCAGTCCGCATTCGAGGAAGCTAAGTATTCGGTTCCATGTGAGGCGTCGGTGTTCGTCGGCAATGAAAGTTGTTGTGTCCAAACACCGAAAATGGTACAATCGGTCTCCCAAAGCGCAGGCTCGTGCTTGCACTTCGAGACCTGGGGGATTTGGGTGGTAGTCTGCAAGGCGAGACGTACAGGATCCACTTCTCCGCCTCCCTCGAGAGAAGTGTGGTAGGAGGTACCTCCTAGCGAGGTCCACTCCGGACCCGCTGGCTCCCTGCCATCTACACCCCGCCTCGGACGCCTGGATACGACTGAGATGCACCATCTCCGCGGCGATACAAAAGCCCGAACGGCATTGCAAATCCCGCTGCAGCAGAGCCAATCACGAGTCCATTGCATGTACTTGGTTGCAGGACCTTTGATATGCACGAGTACAGTACCACACACCTTGCCAACGAAAATCGTAATATCTCTCACAGCATCTCGGCATGACCGATTGCTGGTCCCTGTTTATGCATCGTTGTCTTGATTAGTTCTACCTTTCGCCGACGTTGAGTCGAGCGAAGCTACTGACAACATGACTAGTGTTTGAGGAGCAGGCAGATGTCTCATTGGGTAGTAGTGTGATTGATCTGATGCCGGGCGATGCCCATGTCTTGACTCTTACGGGTCTACCGGGAGATAACTGCTACCAGGAGAAGACGGAGGCAAAGTCTTCCTTACACAACTCGCACGATTATTTTCCCAATCTCATTACACAAAGTGCTAGTCAGTCCAGACCACCGAGCTTAGACCGTCCCATCCACCATCAGTACCCAATTTGCCCACTTGCAGGCTGGCCAAGAGATGCCCTAATCTTCCGCTCGATGTGTCCCTGGATATGATCGAAACGGTCGACGATGCTTGACCGCCAATAGCCACCAGATCTCCACCTTTGTTGATCGAGAAAGTGCGAGGATACCATGCGTGAGCGTTGGTCGCCTCCAGCAAAGAAAGCATACCCGTCCCATTGATTGTGTATGTCATCAGAGAATCCTGGTGAGTCCCGAAAGCTTGGTCATTGCGGTTCGAAGCATAGAGGAAGTTGTCGAAGACATGCACCTCTCCGGCGGATGGAGGTTTAGCATCTCGAGGCGTCTTTCCTCCTACTGCTGTCGATATTGTCTGCATTCTGTCGAAGGACAGACATCCAGACTCAGAATATTTGGCTTGCCAGACGGTCAATGAGCTGCTCAGCTCGTTGATGATGTAAAGTACTGTTATTTTCTTGTCTCCCTCATTCTTGACCCACCAGACGCTATGTCGAGGACCTTCTCCAAGCTGGGCTTCGATGGCAGGGCAAGTGACGAGAGTCCCGTCCAACGCGTTGATACGGAAGATTCGGATGAGGTCTGCTCCAAGATCCGGTACAACAAGATATTCTCCCGTAGGGTCTGTAGAAACAGAATGCGGATGAGCTTTAGCTTGCCTGTTGTTCACCGGATGAGACGAGGGCAAAGTAAACTGCAATCTCTGAACAGTCCGGGATTGAGATGTCAAAGGGAGCTTGTATGTGGACAATGTTGAAAGGTCGCTTTCAGCAGGTTAGTAGAAGCAGACCACGGTTGCCAGCAATGTTTGCTTACTATTCGACTGTCGCAAAGAATCCTCTACCATTTTCACCGCCATATAGAGCACCATGGACACTGCCGCCTGAGACACTCGCTGCAGCAAGCGGACTGATCACGTGGCCATCAGCTATGGAATATGAAGCGAGCTTGTTGTGGCCGCTCGAATCCTCGTCCAGGCAATACGCTGTCTTCGATGTTGAGTCAATGGTTATCCATGAAGGCTTGAGACCGCATCCATTTGTGGCTTTTACGATCGTCAACTGAGCACCTTGGTCAGAAGTGAGATCTGGCGGAGTATAGGAAAGATCGTAGACGGAGCCAGAGTAGTGCGTTGCCAAGAGTCTGTTGGCTTTTGTGGCACAGAATTGCAGGCCCATAATGATGAGATGAAGCTGGAGAGATCGCATGTCTGTGAAAATCTTACTTTGACCACGAGAAGAAAATTGAAGAGAGACCCCAGACTAAATAAGTAGGAAACCACCTGGAGTCTAGAGAAAATTGAGAAGATTTGAAGATGATATTGCACTCTATGAGTCAGGACTCAAGGACTTGAGGATTGATATCGGTGTGAAATAGGCTTTCGGCGTGCACGATATTGACCTTTGAAGTTTTCTGAGATTAGCTTAGAATCTGAAGGATGGCGTTTGAAGTTACCGCTTGCACCACCCTCGGACACTCGACCGCCGTGGCTCGTTAATGACAGTGATCAGAAGCCGAGCTTGATGTCGCCAGGCTAGAGTGCCTATAGTTTTAGATTTTCCAAGCAGGCACCTGCAGCACCTTGATGGACGTTCTAAATCATACTTTTTCCGAGCTATATAGTATGCAATTTTCGGCTGTATCCACTATGATATTAGTGACGTCTGAGTATGCTATCGTCCTCAGATTCGTGCACATAGTCTTGCCTTGTGTCCTCCACGTCATTCTTGGTGGTAAGTCACATCAAGATTGCTCATTCTTTGGCATTCTCAATGCCCCAGTTTTGTCTTTCTATGTCGGTAACGACCGGTAAAGCGAAACAGCAAGCTTGTCTTGTGTGGTTAGCCAGGTGGCCTGAAAGTCAATCCAAACGAGCCGGCTTTAGAGCGATCGGGATTTTGAATCGCCGTTGGCACTATCGCCCCAGACCTTTCTAGCCTATGCCAATCTCCATACGCAACACGCGGCGTCAGAAGCGTCCGAGACGAATGCTGTCTCTCTTCCTGATGGTCACTGTACTTAAGGGCATAGCGCAACCCAGCGCAACAAGCTTGAAGAGCGTTACAAAGCTTGTATTGCTGCGGGAATTCCTTGCATCACCAAATGAGGCTCTGGCCGTAATATCTCTTAGATTGCCGAATCAAAGTAGCCGAGCTGATCAGGAAGTCCAGCTGATCGGACTCGGCAAAATCTTCAGCACAGGTAGTCGCGTCAACATCCCCACCTCAGTCATCGTTAGAGCTGCCGGACCTATTGACCGTGTCACTACAATCACTGTGCCGCTCTCCTTATCGATACGGGGACCGGAACCGTATGTACAACGAGCGCAGATGTCATACATAGCGTACAAAGCGCACAGCCTAGATGACAGCAAGTCCATGGATCCCCAGTCCCTACCCAGAAAGCGAACTCGATCCAGTCCCGACTCTGTTGATCCTTTATAATCACATCGCTATGATCATTTTCACCATCACGACCCACCATTACATTGACACGGAATATTTTCATCCAAGGGATAATGAACGAGGTGATATAAGACTTCGATACCTCAACCTGCCACAACGTGTACATCCTAACACAGAGGCGCAACCAGGTTCTCAGTAGAGCGCGGACGAGGGAGGTTGGTCAAGCTATATGCATCGATCAGAATCTTTCCCTTATGCATTGTTAGCACACCGATCGCGAATATAGAGTTCAACCATTCATATGACCCTTTGCTGGCTTCGAATTGTAGCCGTGTGAACCATTCCACCTGGTCCTGTGAGATGTCCGCACCTGCACCCTCCGCACTTGATCTGTATGGCTCTTTCGGGTTGAAGATCCCTTTTGATCGCACATAAATTAGATCACCTTGCTTGGTCTTCAGCGTGTAGCGAGCGTCCAATCTCATAAGCTGTTATGAAGTCAATAGGGAGCATGTACAAACGTCTAAGATTGAGCAACGCACGTTTGTTCCGGGCGAACTTGTAGCCCAGTCAGCCCCCGAGACGCTGAGGATGACGGCGGAAATCTCGGGGCCTTCCACAGTACCTCCTGCAAACGGCAGGATGAGCCTCGATGATTGAGATGTTGAAGATTGGCCTACAAACTGTTCATCGGGCGACATCTCGCATTCGAGGCGGTATAGGAAATGCATGAATGGTAGACGCATTGGAGGAGCATCGGGCATAAGCATGTTGCCCGGAGATGATGTGGCTGTCATAGCGAAGACGTCTGAACAAAGTAGCGAAGATTCGAAGCCCAGCTATGGTCTCTGACATTGGAGGGGATCTTTATATGTAGGCTTACCCGCGGCCACCTTCTGTCTTAGCTGGACCAGTCACCCTTAGTCGAACTTCCGCTGATCTGCTAAGACAATCACTTGAAAGCTTGGGAACCCACTGAGAGGCGTGATATACGGACCACGGCTGGACGTTACCAGTACGAGCCCAATGCTCGAAAGTTTGACCGGCCAGTCAGTGTCAGTTTGTTGGCGCCTGTCTTGTGCGGAATCTAGAGTGCCAACACCATCGAAGCCTAAATTCAAATCAGTGCCCCACAGTGGTGCTGCTACGGATGTAACGGCCTACGAGAATGGGCCGACTTCTGTCCTTACCGAATGTACGTCGACCGGTTACCGAAGACAAAAGCGGAGGTGGAAGTGAGCCGTAGAAGCGTCACAAACAACAGACATCCTGGGAAAATGCCAACAAGTTGAGCTTTGTAAGAAGGGCTAGAGTCATTTGATCACTTGTATTGTGAGACGCGGAGTATCTGGTCCGGACTATGTTCAACACGCTACGTTGCGTCGTTTGCTGGTTCAGGATAAGTAGATGTCCCGAGCCTGTGATGCGCCGTCCAAAGTTTGTCTGCTGCACATACAATAACCGTCTAAACGAGAAGACTTCACAGAAGCACAGTAGGTGAAAAAATACGTGAGAAGGCCTCACATGGCTCAAATGCGTTGCATCAAGCAGGGTATATTTAGTTCGGAGGGAGAAAAAAGGTTACACGACCGCTCTCTCCTACAGATCGCTTGATATATCCTCCCATACCTGTGGTGATACGAAAGACGTACTGAGTATGGGCCATCGAGCCCCTAGTGCTCACCGGGCGCGTTGTCGGCCGCAGCGTCTCCACTCGCTCGTTTTTGTATTTTCATTGCTAGGACACTAGCCTTACGTGGGTTCTTCGCCTCGAATATATCATCAAGCTCCTCAAGGGTCTTGTTCTTGGTCTCAACGAAGAAGAAATACATGAACACAGCCTCGAAAGTATCCCAGAAGGCGAAAAAGGCATAAAACCAGTACCCGATCTATGAAGGTGAGTATTCGTGCCGAGCTCGGTGAGTGAAAGGCTAAGACTTACATTTGACAGTGCAATGGGGCCTACAAAGGTGTTCAGAAACCCTGCTGCGCCTGCAGTGAGTTTGAAGACACCCATGCCTTTCGCTCGCATTTTGTTGCTGACGACCTCAGCAGGATAGATGGGCTGCATCGGGGTGAAACCTGTTGCGAATGTCGCCCCAAAGAGGAAGATGAAGACGATAGAGACTGTCGAGGCGGTGGAGTTATCGTAGTCCACAAAGGCGGCCGAGCAGCCAGCCACAATCGCCAAGCAGACTGCCATTCCTGAAGCAGAACCGATGAGCATTTTTCGACGACCAACGACATCGTGAAGGCGAGCGCCGGCGCTGGAAAAGACCCATCCAATCACTGCATAGACAATGTTGAGATAGAGCTTTGTATCTGTGTCTGTGATGCCAATCCCAGCGAGCATGATAGGCAGATAGTAGGACACGATGCTTCGAGAAGTGTTAGTATAATCTCTAATGCCGGTGTAGGCGGCGACTCACTTGTTACCGCTGAACTGACCAAACCACGAGAAAGCGATGTTGAGCATAAGCCTATACCTCGCAGATCGCGATTCGACAAGCACGCTAAGGTCGAAAAGCCTGGAGTCCTGTTTGTTGTGCTCTGGTCCAATGTTACCGATCATCTCTCTCATCTGCAAATCCACCAGTGGGTGGTCGACTTCTCCGTTCACATGATACTTGACTATTATGCTTCTTGCCTCTTCGTGGCGATCTTGAGCAACGAGCCTTGATATGGAATTTAGCAGGAGTGTCATCTTATCTGTGCGTGCAAAATGCCACTGACCATCGAGGGGATTCTGGAAAGAATTTGACAAGAAGGCACACCACTGCCGGACACACCAGCTGTAGCCACAAAGGCAATCTCCAATCGATGTTCCCTCGTTGTGCGAGGTACTTGTGGCTAGCGTAAGCCGCTGATGTCGCGAATATCGATCCCTGCGAGATGCGTTAGTTATCACGACGTTGTCGAAGAGCGGAGGAACATACCACGTTGTAAAAGGTATTGTACAAGCCCGCAAGTGTCCCTCTGTATGCCGCCGGGGCTATCTCAACCAGGTAGAGGGGAGCTGCCGTATGTGCGCAAGTCGCGAAGAATGATAGAAAAAGCGACCTGCAATGAGCATGGGCAGGTTTATCGACAGCGCGGTGACTATGGTCGCGAGGCAGACACCAAAGCAACCAAATAAGATGTGCCAAGTCCGACCGTACCAATCTGCCATCCAGATGAAGAGTGCACCAGCCATCTGACCGACCTTGAAGCTGATTAGCACGAGATTATACCGCTTCAATGTGGATCAAGACCGGACTAACCTGGAAGATAGCGAAGACGATGCCTGTACTAGCATTGCCGGACGTGGGAAGACCGAAGTATTCGGTATAGTTCTGTAAGGTGTTGATCGAGCCCATGAGCGAGCTATCGAAGCCATTCATGGTCGAGCATAGCAGCACTACTGTGACCAGAAGGTAAAGTCTCAAGTATCCGGGACCGCGTGGATCGGGCTTGCGTGTGGATATGATGTTGCATAGAGCTCGTCGCCCTGGCTGACAGAATCTGGATCGCTCTTCGTGCGTAAGTAGAAACCAATTTGGGCTCATCTGTTGTTGCCATGGTGGCTCTGTTCGTTCGCATGTACAACCAAGGCTGACGCAATTGAGAGCAGAGAATGGGTCGTAGCAACTACCCAACCCCAGCTTATATGCACAATGGCATGAGTTTGTGTCTTTCTCCCGCCGGAGACCTTGTGGGGTCCGCGTGAGTAGTCTGGTGACTTGAGCGTACAGCTCTCAAGCGCTCTTCATCGTTTCGGTATTGGACTAAAATGAGTTTCTAGCGGCGTGTCGGCGTTTGTCGATCTTGCACTTATGACTGCTCGGCCTTTGCTTTGCGGCCGCCACGCTTTTTGGGAGTGGTATAGACGGCAGAAGACTAGAGAGCGGTGCTCAGGGAAGTCGGCTGCTTTCCAATCGGGCCTAAGGTGCGCCGGCCGAACTTCCACTCGGGATTTCAAGTCCCCGTTCAGCTTGTTTCAAAGGGGCCCGCTCAGATACCGACGGCTGAACACTCCTTGGCTTGCGGCATCGTCGCGCATATTGGGCTTTGATGATCATGGCTTCGTGGTGGCCGGCCATCGGCAATTGATCGATTGTTCGATAGGGCATGTAGTGTCCCATGGACATACCAAAGATAATCGCATGGACTTTCTTCTGACCACCACCATCCCGATTGCATTCACCACGAAACTTGCTGCCATGTCCTATCATTGCGAAGAGCTGCGTCATGGCTGGGTCATGAGAGACGCAGAGGACAATGAACCTTCTGCGTGGATGACGGTCGCACAAGTGCCGAGTCAGGTGCACGTTGAACTTCTCGCGCACCGCAAGTGAGTTCACAACAGAGAGCTTTCTGACTTGCCATAAGCTCACAGGCTACAGAATTCCAGACCCTTTCATCGACCTCAACGAGCTGGCAGTGCAATGGGTAGCCGAAAGGGCTTGGGTATACCGGCTCGTCTTCGCGGCGCCAGCGGCCTCTTCCTCAAGCAGCCTGATCACCGACCTAGTCTTCGAGGGCTTAGACACATACGCCACTGTCACGTTGAACGGCGAAAATGTCCTCAAAGCCAGTAATATGCACATCGAGCATCGAGTCAATGTTGATGGCGTGGTCCGTCTAGGGGAGGACAATGTGCTTGAGATACTCTTCGATTCTGCTTTGCTTCGAGGACGTGAGCTCGTGAAGAGACATCCAGAACATCAGCATTTCGCTCGTCAGACTGAAGAGAGCAGGATTCCAGTTCGAAAGGCGCAGTACAACTGGGGCTGGGACTGGGGTCCAATCTTGATGACCGCAGGACCATGGCGGCCTGTAAAATTGGAGCAGTACAGCTGCATGATCGACGACTTGGGGGTGCTTTACGATGTCGCCTCTGACTTCCAGTCTTGTTCCGGTCGCTTTCTTGCACGCATCGCGGGAGCGGTCGAAGGCACGGTGATTGACTTCTGCCTCGCGCTTGATGGAATCACAGTCTTAGAGGTGACCTCCACAGTGGATTCCACAGGCATGGCAGAGGCCGAATTTGCTGTCCAGCAGGTGGGTCTGTGGAATCCTTTGGGCTATGGCTTGCAAACCCGGTACCAGCTGTCTGCCAAGCTCCATCGATGCGGAGTAACACTCGACTCACAACGCAAGACTATTGGCTTTCGGCAATGCCAGTTAATACAAGAGGCGGACGACCATGGCAAATCTTTCTACTTCCGCGTCAATGGTGTGGATATATTTGCCGGAGGTTCCTGCTGGATCCCGGCTGACAGCTTCCTTGCAAACGTCTCAGCAGAACGATACTACAGCTGGATTGAGCTTCTCGCTGAGAGTAACCAAACAATGGTGAGAGTATGGGGAGGCGGTGTCTATGAAGACGATGCCTTCTTAGAGGCGTGTGATGAGCTCGGCGTTCTCGTATGGCATGATTTCGCTTTCGTCTGTGGTAACTACCCTACCTATCCTACTTTCTTGGAGAGTGTTACTAAGGAAGTACGCAAAAATTTGAGACGTCTGCGATCTCATCCTTCGCTTGTTGTGTGGGCTGGAAATAACGAAGACTATCAAGTCATGGAAAGGTACAAGCTGGACTATGACAGTGAAGATCATGACCCAGACTCCTGGCTAAGATCGAGCTTCCCTGCAAGATATATCTACGAGCACCTTCTTCCCAAGCTTGTGCAAGAAGAGGCTCCAGGAACGATCTACCACCCGGGCAGTCCTTGGGGTGACGGCAAGCACACGACCGATCCGACTGTGGGAGATATACATCAGTGGAACAGTGAGTGACATGTCAGAACAAAACCCCTGCAAACTGCGTGCTCACCAAATGGTACAGTCTGGCACGGAAGCATGTCAAAGTGGCAAGAGTGTAGCACACTCGCTGGTCGGTTCATCTGTGAATTTGGCATGGAAGCATACCCACACAAGGACACCACTCAGCGCATGATCCGGCAAGCCAAGCAGCAACGACCTGGCTCTATGATGATGGATTTCCGCAACAAAGCCGGCGATCACGAACGGCGTCTCATGACCTACGTCGCTGAGAATTTCTCCGTAAAGTACGACCTGTCCGGCTTCACGCACCTCACGCAGATAGTACAGAGCGAGACCATGCGCTACGCATACAAGACATGGAGGAGGATGTGGGGCAAGCCAGGTAATCGCCAATGTGGAGGAGTCTTGGTTTGGCAGATGAATGACTGTTGGCCCACTATATCATGGGCGATCGTGGACTATTACATGGTCAAGAAACCAGCCTACTACGCTATAGCCAGAGCCTTGCAGCCACTCGACGTCGGAGTCGCACGGGAAATACCCGATTGGACTGCAGGCCACAACAATCCAGCCATGTCCGGTACCACTTCATTCGAGGTCTGGATTGCTAGCACCCTTTGGAAAGTGTCGACACGAAACTGGAAGTCTCATTCATCTCAATCAAGACCGGCAAACCCATTCGCGAAGCTATACAAAGATCCATCACCGCACAACCGAACGGAACTACGGAGGTGATCGCAAGGCAGCATGTCACTCACAACGTACCCGATAACCTGAACTGTGGAGTTGAGTGATCCGTTCGTCGTGCACGCATCATTGAGCGTTGAGGATCAAGTCGTTGCCAAGGACACAGCATGGCCAAGCCCACTCAAGTACATCGACTTCCCAAATCGGCAGGTGACGGTCGAGTACCTTCATACGAAAGGAGAAGCTAGAGTTTCGGCCAAACTTCCTGTCAAGGGCTTCGTATTTCGGAAAAGCAGGGGATACAGTTGAGTGATAACGGCTTTGACTTGCCCGACGAAGAACACATCGTGCGCATCAGTGGGATGCGAGCTGGGGAGCCAGAGTTGGAATGGACGTACATTGGTGCTCCAGATTCGAAGGTTGTGGTGAGGTCGGCGTTGTGACCCAGTGGCTGAGCCTTTTCGCTTCGGATGCGTAGCCACAACTCCATCCCCTCGCAAGAGCTGCTTAGCGAGATTAACAAATATGTCAACAATTCGCGTCCATACTCTTCAAGATAAACAAGTTCCTTCCCGAATATTTTTTGCCAATCAACACTGATGCTGCATTCTTATTTAGATTCGATGAACGTGACTACGGTCCATGAACATAAATCATCACAAGTCTACTTCAGCATCTTCGCCGGCTCCAGAACCTCCTACAGTCGTGCGCTTGGATGTTCGAGAAAATGTGGTCAGGTGGCGAACTTCAGAATTCAACAGAGCTGTGAATTTGCTTCTGTGGTATTCGCTGCTTTGATCATATATATGATTTATATCGAAGTTTATAATTAATCATAAAATAGACTTAATACTCATACACCAAAAATATGTATTACATTATAAAGCACTTTCTCTGATAGATTAAGCTTAATTTAATTTTAGAATTTAGACTTCGTCAGCTCGCCTTCTCCGATGCGGGGCTTCGACAACCACTTTCTCCATCCGTCATTCACCCCAAAGTGCTGCTTGCACCGCATCTTCATGGACCCGTCGGCGACAGCGGCACAACGCCGCGTAGTCTGAACAAATCATGCTCGGAATGTACGCGGCGCAAGGTGCGATGCGATGAGCACGCCCTTGTGGCATAGCAGCACCTTCGGTAGGGCTGCGGACTGTGTCTACAAGCCTCGCAGCAGGCGACAAACGGCTAGCAGAAGCGCATACGAGCAGGCTGTGTGAAGCGTGCAGACAATTTCGCAGATGTCCTGGAGCGCTTGTTTCCCAACCTGTCGCTCTCTGACATTGTGAAGGCCGCCAAGGGACGAGCTTGTGAGGACGCTGATTGAGCGCCCGCTTCATGGCGTTGGCCACACCAGGACTTCAGCGATGCTTGAGACGCTTTGACTGCGTCAACCGACTCGTCATATCAGCTTCAGCGAGACGACTCGGCCACCATCTCGGACGCGGACGAGGAAGGGCGAGAGAGGCGGTGGGATGAGCCAGCGCCACAGTCGCAGACCGTGCGTGTGGCCGACGATGTTAACGCCATAGATCTGGCAACGGAGAATGAGCGGCGCTCTTACCTTGGTGTTGCTTCCATGAGCGCCACGCTGAATGCCATCTTCAAGCTCTGCCCATGCACTAAACACCATCTGGCTACCCGTCGAGGTACGTCGAGCGAAGGCACCACGATCTCGAACGCTGCATCTTCACACTCCAGAGATCCCATCTCTACCAACCTGGCTCGCGAACAACGCTGTATCGCCTTCTACTTTGACACAGTCCACGGCATCACGCCTTTGTTGAACGAGGAAGACTTTCGCGCTACCCACGCGGCCCGCCAGAGACAGGATCGATCATGGCTGGCTTTGCTGAACATGGTTTTGGCCCTGGGCGCAATATCATCCGGAAGTACCTCTCTCCATACCCACTACTACAATCAGGCACGCTGCCATATGGACTTCGACTGTCTCGGCTCAGGGAATCTGGAAAGCTTGCAGGCACTTTGCTTGCTCGGTGGCTATTATCTGCATTACGTGAACTCACCGAACATGGCGTACGCAGTGCTAGGTGCGGCTCATCGGATGGCTATTGCTCTGGGTCTCCATCGCGAATCGATCTCGCGACATGGTCACAGTCAATCACAAGAAGCTTCACACCATCCGTGTGACATGGTTGACCTGCGCCGGCGGATCTGGTGGAGCCTCTTCTGTCTGGACACCTGGTCAGGTATGACTCTAGGTCGCCCGACATGCGGGCGCTGGGATAGTGGTACGATGGATACCAAACTACCGACACTCTCATCGCCGCCTGATCCACTCATAACTTCGTTGACTGCCAGTACCCAGTTCTGCCTTATCGTCCATCAAATCCAGGAGCGGCTTGCACAGTTCAACAGAATCACCCTCGCTGAAGTTAGCGCCTACGATCAAGAGCTCCAGCGGTGGTACGAAATCTTGGCAAAAGACGTCCGGACCTCGAGCCAGTCACTACCGTCGCTAAAGGCAGCTTGGCAATTCATGAACGACCGGTATCTCAACTCGCGCATGACCCTATATCGTTGTCTCATGCTCTACTCTGCACAAGACATGATCAAGAGCGGCATCGCCGTGCATGGGTGTGAGCTCGCAACGACTGCGGGCCTATCGCTCGCAGAAGAAGCCATCGAAGTTATTACTCTTCACTGGACTCCGAGCTGTTTCAGCGTCTGGAGTTCTACATGGTATCTGTTTCAAGCATGCATGGTTCCGCTGCTTTGCGCTGCCATTGCTACCAAGGCTGCACAACTGCAGCCAGGCGCATCGACTGCCATCTTGGACAGGTGTCACGCGACTTTGAACAAAGCGCAGGAACAATTCGAAGAACTGAGGCCGTGGATGAAATCGGCCGATCGAGGCCCAGACGTGATCGCAGGTTTGAATGAGGGCCTTGCTTCACAGATACGCGTCTTTGCAGCTGAATTGCCGGACCCGCACGGTTCTGCAGCTACATTCAATACTTGTGACGACTGGTTTCCCGAGGCAAGCTGGGAGGCTCTGCTCGCTGAAAATGACTGGCTGCTGGATGATACGTTCTGATGTTGTCTACGAGGCTACACACGCGAAAGGGAAGCGTGCTTAGCCATTCCACCCAGAATCGGAGCCCGAAGTGCGAAAGCCTACCGTATGCCGGCCCACTATTGCTGATGAGACTCGGCGAGGCCGAGCAAGAGGTGCAAAGCGTGCAAGATGGCCTCTGCGAGATAATACCATGATGGTCAACGAAATGTGACACCAGGAGGTAGCAGTTACTTGCCTAGCGGGCGGGCCTCAGTTAATCTGCTCCATCGATCATCGTTTCAGAAAATGTTCCGTGCTAGTGCAGGATTCTGCGCCCTTGCATGCACGCGAAGGAAGTGGCTGAACCTTCGATCGCTTCCTCCGGGACCTCGGCGACGGTGATTCAAATTCCCGTTAGTGTTCTGTCGAAGCCTGGTGCTGTGGATCTACGGCATTATGGCGCTCCGGCCACTTGCCGCGTCCTGCCGCCGTGTCTGAACAACCATCTTGTATGGAACGTGCTAGCAAATCATCACACCTTAGGCGCGCAATGCTACTGAATGCTATGTCTTACGGTACCATAGACCGAGTCAGCAGAACTGCAAGCAATGATCAAAGTTACTCCACATCTGCACAGCAACCTTGCTCGCTCCAAGGCTAGCTAACAGCCCAACAGTACTTTTGGCCGACCTCTCGGTCGCTGCCGTCCGGATGTCGGTGGCGCAGACACCATGCCACCGTCTATCGAACTTAATTGGTATGTGATGGTTTTGGCAGACTTCGCCTGTACCTTGCAGGCGTCTGTCCTAATTGTCTGTGCTACAGACCGACTGTCTCTTCCGGAACGTACCATCTCTGTCTGATCATTGACTTTCACATTGACCGCAACAGCCAAGGGAAGGATTTCGAACTCATCACGAGAAGGATATAAAGAGGCCAGGCCATATCGCTTTCGATCACTTCGGAGCATCATACTCGGCTCATTCTTCCCAGAGACACTACCCTCGATACAGGCTCTCAGCACCCATCATAATGTTGTCTCTCGCCAATTTCGCGATCCTATCTGCCATGGCAGGATGTACGCTTGCCGACATCTACCCAGCCACGATCCCTCCTGCTGCGGATGGCGGTTCGTTCTTCAGCGGCCCTCAATCAGGAATTGGCTCCTGGTATCGTGCGACTGCAGGCGCCGATTCTACAAACGGAAAAAGCTGGTGTGCTTACACCTATTTCAACAGTGATCCTGTTTTTGCTGTGGTAAGTTCAGGCGCTAATTCCCAACAACGATGAAAATGCTGATCCGATCGTTCTTGAGTCGCTGAAAAAAATGGGTGGTGCAACCTTCAACAGTAACCCTACTGCTTGGAAGCAGCAGACGCAGAAGTATTGCGGCCTCGAGGCGAAGGTCACAGATCCCAAGATCGGCAAGACCATGCTGATGTATCTTGGTGATGCGTTCGACGATGCTTGGGTCAAGGTAAAATAAAGCCCAGTCTTTCTATTGTGTATTCACTAATTCCTACAGACACCTTCCTCCATCGACATCATGATTGATGCCTTCTCGAACATCCACGGCAACCCGAACGGTAACAAGAATGATGTTATAAACCCCGTGCACTGGGAGTGGACAGGGAGAGTCAACACAAAGTACGCTGCGCCAGGTGCATCTTGGCCTAGTGCTAGTACCACTGCTGCCTCGCCCACTACTCCAGCCTCGAGCAAACCCGCTTCTTCGCCGACCTCAAGCACAGCCGGCGAGGGTGCTTCTTGTAACGGCCAGACCACCGTCTGTAACAGCGGCCTGACTTGCGTGAGCCCTGACGGTATTTGCAAAAAAGCCGCGTGCAACTGGGGGTAAGTCACACAATCACACTAAATCATTCTTTTTAGTACCAAATGCTGAATATGTTTCTAGTTGTGCGGGTTGGTCTTGCGGCGCATCCACTCCATGCCAAAAGCCCAATACTTGTGATGCTGGCACTTGCAAGGCTCCTGCGGCGGGTACTGTTGGCGCAAGCTGCGATGGCCAAACGACCGTCTGTAACGCTGGCCTTACCTGCCTTAGCCCTGACGGATATTGTCGGGACGCTGCTTGTAACTGGGGGTAAGATAAGACACCAGTACACCCACCTCGGAGATCTAAATGCTGACATTACCTATAGGTGCACAGGATGGTCGTGCAGCGCGAACGCGCCGTGTCAGAAGCCTAACACTTGCGTTAGTGGAACTTGTGCCTCTGCCTAATCGGTGGTGATGCTGGTCAGCTGCTAGAGGTTGCGATATCTCATCGCGGCGATACAATTTCAATGCAAGACCTGGCATGCTAACAGATTGACCTGCAGAGTCAGAACTAGACAGGAATGTGCTACGTGCGTGACCGGTATCGACGATTGTCTTTGGAACATAGCACATATAGTGTAGATACTCAATGCAATTTATCCTCAAGATATATTTAAAAGATCCCATGAACGATAATAAATTGCCCGTCCGTAGTGGCACTCTGATCGAACTCAGACTGTTCCTCCAACAAGACATTGACAAATCCTTTGCGCAATGTAAAAGAGTGTATCTCTGAGCGGTATCGAACATGGCTTTGCGAGCAAGGGCCCAGCGCCGCTCAGCAGCTCATGCGACCGGACACAACACACAGTACACATCAAAAGCACATTTGAGAAGACAGTTTTCCTGCTGACACGAAGAAGAGAGAGACATGATTCAGTAGAACGGGTGGAATTCGCTGATCGATTGAACCATACTGCATGGTCCATTCATGCTAGTTCTGCAATGGTGTGACGAATCGGGATACGTTCTGATTGGTTCTGAGAGACCCTTTTATGTACGCCTTGAATAATTCTGCCCGTATTGTTGTGTTTCCGCATACCGCCTTCCTGTTGTGCGTCACAAAAGCAGTTCACAATTTGGCAACGAGCTTGTCACCCAAAGCTTGAATGCTGCTCTCAAACGTAGCATAGTTTTGCGCATTCCATTTCGCACCATTTTTACCAGGCACAGCGCCAGTACCGGGGAAGGCAACGTAGAGGACGTCGTTCTCATCGTGTCCAGAGTTGCCATTGACAGACATACCATAGCAGGCGGTCGCGAGCGCAATTGAGGCTTCGCCAACCAGTGGCTGTCCGTCGTTTCCATTGGTATCTCCCCATACGCCGTACACCTTCAAAACGTCAGCCATGACATCAACCGCCCATTGATCAGGTTTCAGTACTTACGAGCTTGTCGCCGCAAACTACGGCCATGATGCTGAGTGGTTCGATGCCATACTGTTGAGGATCGAAAGACGGGCTCGTGCCATCGTTTCCAAACACGACGTAGGTGTGGACTTTGGCATTGAGGTCAGATATGCCGACATTGTAGCCAGCGACCGTGTCTTTGAAGCTCGTCTCGGACTGAGTGTCGCTGCTGCTGCCGCATCTGCCGTCATCACCGGCGCCGCCCTGTTCGCCATCGCAATCGATGTCCATGTTTACAAGCTGCTTGCCGTTACCGTGCAGGTAGATGACGCCCGAGGTGTTATCCTTGCAATACCCAAAAGCTATTCAATCTAATGTATCAGTATACTGCAGTCTTACACGCCTTACAACGAGATTGTAGTTGTATTGGAGCCCACGATACCTTTGTTGTCATTTTCTACACTGTGGAAACCACCTTGCAATTGGTTCGGGCACAAATTCTGAGCCTTGACCTTGTTGTAGAACGAGCGGACGTTGGCAGGTACATCGCGTGCTGCGACTTTCGCAGTAGTGGCAAGTAGTGTTGCGAGCAATGTAGAAGAAAGAAGCATGGTTCGGAATGCAAGTGATATGAATATGCTTCATCAAGTGCAGACCAGACTGGAAGATGTATATTTATTTCTAGGAGAGTGTTCCTCGCTTTTCCCTCCATGTTGCATAGCTGAAGACACTCAGCCGGGATTATGGGATGCCGACACGTCTGATACGCATGCGGCCTAATTAGGAGCCGGGCAGACGTCGGACCTTCACACTGCATATCCGAGACCTGGGCTCGTAGGACTAGTCCTACTACTGTGTGATCGGTGTAATCTACATCAAACTCTACTGTGACACTTTGAGCTACACTCTCCTGACAATTTATGACTGCAGGGAAAGGGTGAATCCACTATGATAGCCTTTCGGAGATCGCGATAGATGGGAATAGTAGACACTTAGATGCGCTCTTGCACAGGATTTACACTAGACCTGAATCTAATTCTCGCTCCTCAGCGGCCGGCCCGATCAATCGACTCTGAGCCCAGAGACTCTCACAAACAAGCTGGTATATCTTCTGTGTCATGTCACCAAACACTGAGAGCGAGCAGGCTTCGGTTCAGCTTCGTTGATCTTATCTACTACTTGCACCAGTGTGACATCGCACGCACCACACAGCCGGCTCAATATGTCTACACGCTTGCCATCGAGGCCATTCTCATCAGGCCTTTTGACCATCTGAGCGTTATCCATATTGCAAACGCTCATCTGGCAGCATTTACGGATGGAATGTTCTGCCCAGAGGTGAGACGATAAAGCCACTGTTTGAATCAAGACTGACACGAATGACTATCTATCAAGACCAAGTACAAAGGCAGTCTGACGAACTTCACGGATGGTAATCACAATGTGTTCGACCCTCTGTACAACTTGACGAAGAGCTCGTGGTATGCGCTGTTCCCTTAGTACAAGGAGAAACGTTCAAGTCTATCAAAAGCTGACCAACAACAGGTTTCTTTCCAGGGGTCGACTTTGCTGGCAGGCTGAGCCGACTTGCGTATGGGAGATCAATTCAAATAGTGACATAAGCATACCATGGGCCACCTGGCCAGAGAGCACCGGGTTTTATGCCGATGGCAAGGAACGAAACGAACGTCCCAACCCGTACGATGCAAACAATCCGCAAGTCCAAGCGGCTGGACTCGTCTCTAGCGCAGGGGGCATCAATTCTCCAAACCTGCACTGTGCGAACAAGTCCACGGCCGCAGGTACAGCACTGGCTATTGCATACAAGAAGAGCATTTGGGAAGTGAGCATGGAAGACTTCGTTGTGTTCTCAACTGCCCCGGAAACACCGTTCGAGAGGCTCGCCAACTATACAGTACCAGACCTCGCGGCATGTGACGAGTGTATCTGTGCCACCAGGTAAGTGCGGCACCGGTCAACCTGCAACAAACAACCATAGCGTCTGACAGGTGTTTGCAGCTGGGTTCTCCGCGGCTATGGTCAACAAAACATGTACATGGCGGCCCACAAGTGCAGAATAGTCAACAACAACGGCGGAAAACAGCCTTTGACTCCAGCCAAAGTCCCAGGTCCGGGTGTAGCAGGCGCAAAACAAATGATTGCCGCTTTCCAGGCCGATGGCAACAACGTCAATTACAAGCCTGGCGTAAGCGAAGTACCGGTGTACGGCCCAAGCATGGGTTATCTTACAGGTGAGGAATCGATATACTACTTTTGGCTGAGAAGAGGACTGACAATCGTCTACAGGGGCGCAGACTGATATATTCGCGAGCAGAGCCACAGCTGCATGGTAAACCCTCGCTTGCTGGATCTCCAGTAGACATCACTTCCGGACATGGCGGCACTTACCCTAGGTCCAACCGTCTTTCAGACGGTAGCCTCATTGCCACTTACACCACTTTCTCGAATGGCAACAATCAAATCGCGTTCGCTAGATCCACAAATCAAGGTGCCTCTTGGACTACGATAGGTACAGCTGCCACCCGACCTAGTTCCTCAAGCGATCTCGACAACCCTTATGTATTGCAGCTCCCCTCTGGTAGGCTTCTTGTAGCCTACCGCAATCACGACAAGAATGCTTCCACTGGTGCGTATACCTTCTTTCGCCTCACCATCTCTTACTCCGACGACAAAGGAGCGACCTGGAAGTACCTGTCGGATCCTGCCTCTGATCCTGCGGGACCGAACGGGAACTGGGAGCCGCTCTTACGCAGTGCGTTGGATGGATCCCTGCAGCTCTACTATAGCCGAGAGAACGCGCAGAACGATCAGGACAACTTGATGCGTACTTCAACTGACGGTGGACGCACCTGGTCGTCAGCGCGGGTTGTCTCCGGCTCTCCGATCACATCTCGAGACGGCATGATCGGTGTCGCCACAGTCAGTGGATCCAGCGTCATTGCTGTATTCGAGACTAACGAAGATGGACACTACAGCATAGACAGCGTGACTTCGGGCGATGACGGTAAGACTTGGGGCAACCGCAAACGCGTCTACACTCCCAACGGAAATTGCAACAATGCAGGAGCGCCTCAAGTCATTAACGTCGGCGGTACCTTGGTGCTCAGCTTCATGACAGATGAGGACACGCAGTTGGGCAAATGGGTCTCAGGTTCAGGCAGCAAACTCATCACAAGCGTAGACGGTGGCAAGACATGGGGTAACAAGATACAGGTCTTTGCGCCTCAGGCGAATTGGCCAGGCATGGTGGGTTTGGACGATAAGAACTTCTTGTACTTGAGCGATGCAGGAGGCGCAAAGTCTCAAAAATTGGCACTGGCTTAGATGGACTCATCTCACGAATCAGCTATTAGGCGCCTTCCACTTGCCGTTTGCCATAGCGAGGGTGGTATGGGACAATGATATATTCGTATCCTGACTTACTATCCAATCCGTATCACCCTTTGATATAACGCATCTACAGCGTAAGATTTCGATACAAGACGCAGCGCTGGACAGACACAGATGGCTCGAATTCTTCCTGCGAGCCCGAGATCTACATATAGTCGGACCTCGCAGACCTACTTGGCAGAAGGCTCGCAGCGAAATGTGGTCTAATTCACCAGAACAGCAGCTTGAGATGCGATTAGCACTTTGTATTGCGCTCATTGCGCTGATGGTTCGACTTTATCCCAATGCAACGTATTTTATTAATCTCAATTGTCGATGTCTTCGGTCCGGAAGAGTCACCATGATGACACAATCTATGAGAAACTGAACGATCACATCATGTTCGGCCGTAGATTGGGTTACCAAAGATGCTACATCTTGCGATGATCAGAAGTCCGGATCATGCCACAGACGGCACATCTACACGGGTCCCGACCAGCTTCTCCAGGAGACTGGTGAAAGCTTTCCTTTAGTTATCTTTTCAGATTTGCTGATTTGTACTGATTAGCCAATCGGCGCATAGGCAATGTGTGATAATTGAGTTGCTGTGACAGCGGTAGCGCAAGGCACGGCGAACTAGCAATGGGACCAATAGCTTCAGCACCAAGTCTGGATCGGCTCCTTAGACTTCTAACCTATGGAAGCCACGTGGTAGTGTCAGAAAACTTAGAACACGCTCGTATAACATCGTGTCACGGCTCCTACCGTCACGCTACATGCCACAACAATGGGTGCAGGGACGGTGATTTGGCATCCCGTCGATGCAGAGATGGGGATTTGAAGCCCCGTTGTACAGATCGACAGCGATGGCAAACGGCAACAAGCGGCTCTTAGCCCAATGCTAACGTCTCAAGACCTACTCGCGAGCGGATCTTCATCTCAACTGAAATAGACCATATCCATTCACTAATGAGGTACACTGAACAGTCTGGATACGCCGGGCTGGAAGTGGTTGGCTATGTACAGGACGGCCTTGAAGTTGAATAGAAGCACTGCAAATCGACGATCACCAAAGAAGTTTTGAGCTAGGAGAGAGGTCGCGGGCCCACTAAGACGAAACGCTGAGGATCCTCTACTCCACATCCTGCAGGAAGTGGAGTTTGAGTAGAGTTCGCTGACAAACTTTCGGTATCCAGATTGCGAGACTGTTCGGTCTCCCCGGGTGGCTGACGCGCTTGCGCTGTAGTTTGCGCCTGAAATCATGCACCAGACATGATGCGGTGATTATCCTACACTAGGTGGACACTAGAAGCATCGAAGCTTTGCAAGTAGGGTTATGTGGTGCGACGCCTCTCGTCCGCCCCTGCACTGATCTCGGCGACCTAAAGGGTATGAGCGATGGACCAGTATATCATTGGGTTACGAAAGTATCACACGCATAGACCTATCCCGTCACCTCGTAGAACGATTGGCCGCGTGGCCACACTTCTGCAGGCTAGAGTAAGGGGAGGCAGACTACTTCCGTATCAGGAACACCATTTGTAGCCCAAACCCTATGCAATCACGCTTCAGGTCTGCCGGGACACCATTATTGATAGTTCCTCACATCTTGGACTTAAGTGGGGCGGCTCAAGTACCGTACACGAGCTCCACATGTCATGCGATCTCTAGTAAAGTCAAAAAGCCATCGGAGAGACCTAGGTTGAGGATACAAAGCAGAAGAATGAGGAGTATCAATTGGCGGTCAAAGCACTATCTTTTGAAGACATATACGCTGAGCAAAGTGTAGTGGGATTGCTACACTTATCATTCGGAACTTATGTGAAAGACAAGATGATCGTTGCATGGCCGTGACTCTTACCAGAGAAACCATCTAATTCATCGTTCGAGAATAAGGATGACCGTCTCGACACGAAATATGCTCCAGGCTTCAGCTTTACTAGCGTCAACTATTGTCTCTAGTATGTGCTTGTCAGCGGTGGATCATCAAACTGAAAGTCAATTCCAGCTTTCCTATGTTTGAAACACCATGACCATGTCAGTTGATGGGCCCAAAGTACGTCAGCGCCAGACCTGAGCACGACATACGTCCAAGTGCGCCTGATCAATGCCGATCGACGCAGACAAAGCGTATTCATACGTTACTGGCGTTCGTACAAATGAGCTAGCTTGTGCACCACTAAGTTGTGCCGTTCCATGTTAGCACGGCCTATAATTGTCCACGATATCCACAGCGAACGGGTACAGCATCGCACAATGAGTGGCGACAATTGGGAAGACTCGAGAACTCTGCTACCCTTTCGCTATGTGGAAACTAATCCTGGAAGTGCGGCTCGTGTGTGCATGTCCACGGGCAGCGATGATGACAGTGCCTGCACTACCGATAAGAATATTCATCCGCGGAGAGGAAAAGCCAGGAGATTGTCCAGCGCACTCAACAGGGAGTCAAACAGTCGCATGAGCCCCTTTGACCGCAAGAGAGACATCCAGATTACGCGATACTGCTCCACAAAGAGAATACGAAGAGCATGCGATTACTGCCATGCACGCAGAACAAAGGTACGAACCATGGAGACTCAATCAAGCCACATACACAAGAATTTCCACTCACAAATGCAGTGCGAGAAGACTCGACAGGCTTGCAAAGCTTGCATCTCTGCAGGCATAATTTGTACTACTTTGCGGATCTCACGCCCCCGGGGTCCGCGAAACCGAGTGGTCGAGATGATCAAAAGAACCGGCATGCCTGAGAACACTACAGAGTCTTGCGAGGCTTCCTTGTCCTCATCATCGACGCCAGCACAGTCGGCTTCTCCTCTGTCATTTACAGCCCCGCCAGGACGGCATAGTCCGTCGCCGCCCGGGTTTTTACTACCCTCCTTGCCCGCAGAGGAGGTCTCGCCGCCATCGAGTCCAGTTCTCCAACAAGACTTGAGCCATGGAGAACCGGGAAGGTCCACCGTCAGAAGCATGAGCATGACGCTTAGTGCCGAGAGCATGTTTCCGATTGATGTCGTACACGCACTGCTGGACGGCTTCTTCACATATCTTTACCCGCTCTGCCCATTCCCTCATGAACAAACTTTTCGCACAGCATGGGCAGAACGAGAGGATGTTCTATCAGAACCTTATCTGGCGCTCTTGGCTTCTGTGCTAGGCGCATACATTGCGACTTTCCCTGGACAAGCAAGAGAACAGATAGTGCGTAGTTACTACCTGGGCGAAAAGACACATCTTGCCAACGACATTGAAAGATGTCGCCGTGTTTGCATTTCTGCGAGAGCCTCTGGCTTTTTGGCCAATGATGGCTGGAGAATTCACACGGCGGCTACCAGCTACTATCTGGCTACGATACATCTTCGATCAGAGCAGTGGCGTCAGGGATCAGTCTATCTAGGGGAGTGCTTCACCGTGCTTTGTAACATATGGAATGAATCGGATGATCCAGGCAATCACAACGGTACCCAAGGCCAATCACTCACAGGTCTGTGTGTATTACGAGAAGGACTGGTAGGCAGCGCGTCTCCAAAGGCACAGAGCACTTTCTTGATAGCCCACTACATACGAGACGAAATAGGACGCCGAATATTTTGGACTGCTTTTGTAGAGACTGTGGCCTACTGGCAATTGGGGATACCAATCGCTCCTCACATCATACCACCATCTACATTGACACAGCCACATCCTCCACTACCCACAGTGGTAGATGACGTATATTTGTCACCCGACCGCGTGAGCTCTCAGCTACCAGAACCGTCGTCCCTGATGAAGAATTTCAATACCACTGTCAAACTTTACAAGAGTTACAGCGCCGCTCTTTTCAACAGTGCTCAATGGTCGTCTGGAGGAAAGCACCAATGTGTAGCCCGCAAGCGGTATCTATGGTCAAAGGCTCTGAAGGAAAACGAAGATCTGGGGCTGAATGTGGAACTGATCAAGAGAGTCATATCACAAAATGGTCCCACGACAGCGAGACCTTCGACATTATCAACGCATCCGGATCTTGACGACTCCCTGGTGCAGATGACAACGTATAGCAAATGGCGTCGATCTATCCAGCATCGGATTCAGCTTGCGCGACTTTTGAGCAGCCATGCTTCGTTACGATCACATATCCTGGAAACATGGACCGCTCTCGAAACGCCCAAAGACGTGCGCCGGTGCGCTACGAAGTCTCTTGCAGAGACGGAAAGGTCCATTTATGACCTTTCTTGCGCAAAACAGGTGATCATCGCGAGCCTTTTGGATGGATTGAATGATCTAGGGGAGGATGTCCTGGAAATTTGTGCGAACGAGCTGGTGAGTTGAGGATTCCACGCAAGATCAAGCATTTTACTGACCACAACGCTCAGATCGCTAAAGTTCGCTATGTCGCGAGCACTTTGATGAATCGTAAGGCGCAGCGCCTGGTTCATGAAAGTTCTCATCATGGCCACACGTATTTGACGCATTTTCTTCACATTCTTGTGAAGCTAGAGCATCTGCGCCGCTTTTGACCTATTGTGGGCATCGATTATGAGCTCTGCAGATCACTGGCCCGGACAAATGTCAAGAGAGCGAAAGTCACATCAGATGACAAATCTCAAGAGCGCTTCAACACATAAGATTAAAGTACAATTGAGGAGCTGAGTGAATCCGATCTACATACACCGATCTTACAGTGGTCCTACTCATGTTAAAGTAACAGCTTCATCCCTGCAGGATACTGATAATGTTGTCATTGACGTCCAACTCGAATGTCCGAGATCCATTCCGTGAGTCCCGCAATACTTTTGCCACATTAGGTTGAACGTATGGCTGAGCCGAAAGATCAACAAATCTTTCCAGGTCGCGACGCATAGCTGCTTTGGGCGGGCTCTGCTCTCTGATGCTTGCTTTGTGCGCTCTGATGACCTCGATATGGGTATTAGCAATGCGTCGTGCGACATCCTCGACATGCTTCCGCAAGTCATCCGCTGTGGGACATGCAGAGTTCCCCCATCCGGTCCTTGCTGCCTCTGTCGTGTTCACTTCTGTCGAGGCTAGTAGATACTCTGTTGCCAGGGCTGGGCCAACAAGTTGAACAAGCTGTTGGGCGCCACCAACGTGAATCAGGCCGGCAGCAGCTTCGGGTGCTCCAAAGACAGCGTCTGGACCGGCGAAGCGCATGTCGTACCGCACTGCGTTCTCATTACCCGCTCCCCAAGTTCGACCATTGATCTCGCCGATGAAAACGACCGGTAGCTCTAGTAGCCTCTCGATGTTGGACAGATACTTGTCGACATATTCCGAAGCATTAATGCCGGGACGGATTGTGTTGCTAAGAAGATTGAGATCAAGATGGCCTGCGAAAAAACCAGGAACGTCGCTGGAGAAGACAACCACTTTTGTCTTCGTCTGATTATTCAAAGAACTCAGATATTTGTCGAACTCCCTGATGAGGTTGATGTCGAAAAGGTTAAATGGAGGATTGTCAATCGTGGTGCGTACTGCAGAACAGTCTTCGCTAATGCATGATTGTTTGAGTGAGCTCGAAGTCCCGGACGCATGCGCGAGCAAGGCAAACAGTGCGAATAATACTGCAAGCGTGTGCTTGACCAGGTGATAGCTCGTTGATCTCATTTTTGTATCGACGGTCCTTGAATTTAGCGAAGTAGTGTATTGACATGTGGAACTCTTACGCGCGATGAATCATAAATTATAGGCAGCCTCGGAATCGCGTGCAAAGTCTGACTGCACTCCCTCGTGTGCTTAGCAAGAGGTCTTCAGCTCGGGCAGGCTGCCTATGCTAACTGATGTCATCTCACCACTTCCACAAGGTCATTTGACTCCAGCTGATTAGTGATGCCCAGAGCTACATATAGTAATTCTGATACTACTTACAAACCAGTCAGCAATTACCAGGACATTGGATACCGAGGCTGTGAGCGTAATTGTTGAGGCATATTGTGATTACAGATCCGCTACCAGCGACTGACAAAGTCTTGCTACAGATAGCGTGTGACGAATAGCATTGAGATAAATCAGGCCGACAAAGGATGATCGCGTCATTCGCGTCCTAGGACGAACATTCTTCCGATTTGTGAGATCAAAGGACACCTCACCGATTACTCAAAATTCAAGCAAACATATTATCGCAAGTATCAGCTACTTAGCTGAGGCGATACGGGTTCCAACCGAGAGCAATTAGGCAAATCCGCCATGAATCTGCATACTCTCGAGAGCCTTCTAGCCGAGAGCTCACTATGCCGCTGCATGTGCGCTAATCCCTACGGAGTTGATAAGAGAAGCCATGTGAGTAATATGGCACCAGTGGCCCGGGTCTTGGTCCTTGCTATGTGATGTAGAGCGATTGAAGGACATCAATTCGCTTTCGACTGTTTTGCTTGAATCGAAGTGAACTTCAAGTACACAGACGATTATCTTCCTGTTGTCTTATCAACTATCTTGGTCGGAGTCGCTACGTGCGTTAGATAGTAGTGCCGGGCGTGTGACAGGCTTGATGTGGAGGGCTGGATTTCCTAGCTGTCAAAAAAAGATGCAGGAGAGCAAGCTATCTTGTTCCATACAGCTGATGGAATCTCGCAACTGGGTATTAAGGGGTTAGAGCTCTAAATGGCAGCTACCTAACGATAGTACTCAGAACAGACAAGACTTCCTTTTCGAAGGTTATGATGAAGAAAGAGCATGCCGAAGATCCTTGAATGGAAAAGTGAGCGCATGTACGGCCATAGCTAGGATCGGCCGCCTTCTTGATCTCCATATGCTACATCACAACTTCCTAGGTTTTCATTTTCAAAGTCGCCTTTTAAGTTCTTTGTCAAGCGATAATGGCTACTTAAGCGGATCTCAATGTCACTGGGAAAGTGTAAGAATCGAGGAAATCCAAGAAGGACTCTAGCTCTGCGTTCCAGCGCTCTGGCTGGTCGCGAAAAGACCAATGTCCTGCATGGGGAATCGTAACGACCCTGATGCCATCTGAAAACCATTCCTTCAGCCCATCAAGGGTCCGAGCCGAAAAGTATGGTTCTGCCTCGCCCCAGATGATGCACGTTGGTACACTCTGCTTCAAGCCGTCAAGGTTGATCTCTTGACCGTAAGGAGGTCCAGGATAATTTTCATTGTAGAAACTCAGCATCCCAGCAATCGGTGATGTGTACAGATAGTCGGTAATCTCCTGCCGATACGTGTCGTTCCATATATTCTCGACGATGGTCGAGATGTTCTTGGGCTGACCCTCAACGAACTTGAAGTACTTCAACGTATACTCTGACATCTCTTGCTGCTTTGCATCGAACTGCACCAGAGGAAGAAACGTCGGCAGAAACGGGGTGTTTGTCAGAACCAGGGCAGTGACTCTCTGCGGATATGCATATGCGAACATTTGCGCAATGCCTCCACCCACATCATGACCGACAATGATGACTTGATTGATGCCTTGAGCATCTGAGATTGACGTAAGATCTGATACGAGCACCTCAGAACTGTAGTTGGAATGTCCGGAAGGTACATCACTTGGCGGGTACCCTCGAAGGGTAGGCGTGATGACGGTGTGGCGCTTCTCGAATTCAGATCTCTGGAATGTGTCCCAAGTCGACTCTCTGTCCGGAAAGCCGTGCTGGAAGATGAGTGGTGGACCTGAGCCCGAGATTTTGTAGTGAATTTTAACACCTTTGTTGTTTACATATCGGCTCTGTGCGAGTGAACCGGTTGTGTTGAAGGCGATTTTTGCTGCACTCGAACAACCCATCACTATAGCATCTAATAGTCAGCGACACCGATCAGACGGAGTACATCCACCACATATATTGATATTTACCTGACACGAGGAGGACAATTACAACCCAGATTTGGTTCTGCATTTTTGCTTTGCTGTGAATGTTTGACAGCCGTGGTGTCAGACGATGTCTTATATTCGTTTCTCTGCACTCGGATTTCCAGTGCGGAACTTGGGTTCACGAGATTACTCCACGCGATAACGAATCACCCGAGTCATCGATCACTCTTGAGTCTCGCTCTCGATGCAGTACTAATCTCCTGATGACATAGATAATGACCGCAGCTTACTGCACGAGTGATTTTGCGACCATAATCTAGAGTAATCAGCAACTAAGATTGCATGGCATACTCTCTGTTTTGGAGCGATCAACAATTACTCGTCGAGATATTGATATTACAAGGAACATATGGTATTATCAGGGCCAGCTAGGGACTGGCTCTTGATGTACTGCACCTGTGGAAACGACCACTGAGTAGTCAAGATCCGCGTGAAATGATGGAGGCTTGCTCAAATAAATCTGTCGACGGGTGATTACTGATCATCACAGGTCCACTGATTCATTTCAGCGGACTTCATCCTGTAAGTATAACATAACTCAGATCACTAATCAAAGACGAAATGCTCAGCAAAAGGCTCTGGCTACATCATGGCTACTTTACGCTCACTGATCGGTGTAATAAGATCAAGCATACTTTATGCGAGTTCGATATAGCGAAGCATCCATTCATAGGAGCAGGAATACTGGAGACTCGAGGGGACAGTGTGGAACGTGGTGTGCAAACTTCATTTAGAACATGTTTGATAAGATACGTATCTAGTGATGTCTTTTGCTAACTCGCACTATCCTATGCAGGACGTATACAAAATGCTCCTTTCAATTGGGGGAAAATCCTTCCTCCGTCTCTAAGCGACCAGACCAGAGATCAATATCCCGAGCGCGAGAAAACTGGAACAAAAGTCAGCACAAGTTCTTGCCCTCGGCAACCTACTGCAAAGCTACTGTGGTTGTTACATTGTCTGATAACATGCCTTTGTACGCTTAATAATTTTCCATCCAATGATTGGTACAATGAAAATCGGAATGCCGATGTACGAGGCGACAAAGTCCGAGGTCGACCAATTGCCCTTCAGAAAGACCGAGAAACCGGCGACTAAGGTGATGACGGCTGAGCCGATGCAGCCGAACCACGCAGCGTAAGGCTGCAGGGGAGCTCGCCAGGGTAGAGTCTTGCGGTCGACGCCTTGCACTTTCATGGCGCGGTAGAAGCGGAGGTAGCAGGCGCAAAGAGTGCCCTTATTGGAGAAATGTTAGTAGGGATGGCTATGTTGGAATGGGTTTATCAACATACCCATGCGATGAGGCCAGCGACGGTGGAGAGATTCAGGAGCCAGGTGAAGGCTTGGGCTGCGCCTCCCGAGCCGAGACCTGTGGTGGAATTTGTCAGTTTCGACCCCATAGAGAAGGCTAATAAATCTTACTGAGATAGGCAAGTGGTCCAAAGAGCCAAGCAGTAATCACTGCAACATAAGGCACGCCCTTCTTGTTGGTACGCCCAAAGATCTGTGGCAATTGACGATCCGTTGTCATGGCTACAATGATACGTGAGCCGACCCAGCAGTATGAGTTGCCCGCAGACCAAGCAGAAATGAGAATGCAGGCATTGACGATCGATGGAAGAGCGACGATACCAGCTTCCTTGATGGCTATGACCCAAGGCGAGGCATTAGCATTGCCACTGCCAGAGACCAAGCCCTCTGTACGTGGGTCAACAATCAGGCCAATGAGGAAGGCACCCAGGATGTAGAAGAAGCCGATGCGGTAGGTGACTTTGTTTGCGGCGGAAGGGATAGCCTGTGCAGAGAGGGAGACAAGTCAGTAACTACCAAGCACCTCATAGATGTACGCAAAGGAAAGACCCTTGTGGGGATCGATGGACTCGGCAGCGCCAATCACAACGGTCTCAATACCGATGTAGCTGAACGCTGCATTGACGAAGGCGCTCATGAAGCCGAGGAAGTGTCCAGTGGGGCCCGTGATATCGTTGTAGTTCACCCAAGGGCCAGGGTTGTTCCAGTATCTGAATCCGATTGCCTCACGATTAGGTCCGCCTCCAGCCGTGATGACGATTGATACAATGATCAAGCCGAGAAAGCAGAGGACTTTTACTAATCCGGCTGCGACTTCTGAGTGGCCGTAGAAGCTTACGCTCATTAGATTGATTGCTAGGATTGCAACTAGACCGACGGTGATTGTTACGGCAGGCGTCAGATCGGTCTGTCAAAGCGAAGGCTGGAATTAGCAGATGTTCGAGACATATGGGCTGCACAGCGAAGTTACATCCCTGCATGAGGTCCAATCGCACCCTCCAATACGTACCCAATAAGAGACGATGACAGCTGCGGCAGAGCATTCGGAAGCAATGGAGATGGTGTAGCAGTATCCGTACGAGATAGCTAGAGAGAAGCCGACAGATGGATCGATGAATCGTGTAGCCCAATGAGGGAACGTGCCAGCGGTAGGGAACTTTCTTCACATTAGCAGAGCTCGACACGCATACCATTAGCCGTGTTTGCTAGACACGATCATCAACGTACCACAGTAGCCAGTTCCGAGATACTCTGCATCACACACCAGAGTACCAGACCCACAACTGCATACGCTAGCAGAATACCAGCAGGACCCGCATTGGCATATGCGGAGCCGGTGCCAACGAAGAGACCAGTGCCGATGCCAGAGCAGAAGCCAATCCAGGTGAGTTGATAGTTTTTGAGCCGCCGTTGGGTCCTACCACGACCACCGGTGTTCAGCAGTTGAGGCACGTGGGAATCGTCCCAAGCATCTTGCTCATGGCGGTAGCCAGCTGTCTTCGACGGGTCACGATCGGGAGACCCCATTGCGCTGCTTTCTTAGGGTGATCCGCCAGAAATGCTCAGGGACAAGACAATTTGCAAGTCATGCAACGCATATGATCTACATATATGAACAAGCAGAGCGAGTCTTGCGAGATATGGCGTGCTCGGCAAAATATTTGCCTGCACAGCATCATGCATGGCCTGGACTGGCATGCTGAACCTTGAAGTCCGCCATCCTTAGGGTTTGAGTGTTTAAGAGTCTTCACAGCCAATCGAAAGGGCCGAAGGCGGCGAACTAAGCTTCAATCGCCAAAGCTTTTTGGACCAAGCTTCCGATCTTCGGACGAAGACTAGTAGGTCGAGCGGTGTTCAACGAAGAAAGTGCATGTTCTACGTTTAAAGATACATGTAGTACCTCCTAAGCAGGGAGCTCTTGGCAGACTCTATAGAGTCCCCAGCACACCCATCACAGATTCGATGGAGACCGTAGAGACTCAACTAGTAAGCTGAAGACTCTCCGACGACGTGAAAGACAGCATGACGTAAGAGACCAGAGTAATTGCAAAGCACGTGCGCTTATGCGCGCTTTAACCCTAGCAACCCTCTCACAGGCCCACGCCTACATGTACATGCACTATATATGTACATAGGAGGTAGTACATACAGTCGTGACTCACTAGTCTGCACATGGCATCCTCTCGGTCACTACCATTATGGCCTTAAAGAAGGCTGAGGGTAGGACTTTGCTAAGACGCGAGGGTATCCTGAGTGCTCTCCGCAATCTCAATGGGATAAATATTAGACTGTGTGACCAATACCCGCCGATACCACCATCATTCAAGATTGAGGCATGTGCAGACTTCTGAGCCAGTACTGTATGTACACTCATATATACAAAACTTATATCGGTGAGGCCCAGCCTGGATCATTCAATGGCTAAACTGTACGAATACTGATGAAGCAGTCATATCGACGAATTGGGAGATCGGACATTACGCAGGGCCAAGGTGGAAGAGCGGATACGAACAGAACGGTGCGGTTTCGAGCAGTGGACAGTGGATGAGATTGTCTATCGGGGAAGGACGATCGATTTGCTTGAGACTAAGCATCATTGGTCCCGGCAGTGGGCACATGTGTTACTTGACAACCAGCAAAAGCAACACTAAGCCAATGCATACTCCTTCCAGCCGTAGAACACAGATGTAGCGGAGCCCAATCTTGTTTTGTGATTGTCATGACTCAGGTGGTGTTCCTAGTGGATTTCGAGTCCAGTCTACTCCGGCCTATCGCGTAGACCACGTTTGCGAAATGAGCTGATAGATATCAATTCGATCGAATCAGATAACGCTGCGTGCCCCGCCCCAGTCGACATGAATCTCAAGTTGAAGCGAAGGATTCAAGCTAGTATTTTCACCCACTTCAGCCATGTGATCCACGAGGCGAAGGATGCAAGCTGATATTGTGATCCACCTCAGCCATGTGGACCACGAGAACATATCGGGAAATGACTCGTGATGTCAAAGACCGAAAAGCGACAATTGATGTGGCCGTCCATATATGAAAGTGAATACATGCCCTGAAGAATATGAATTTCCGTACCTTATCGAACGGCAGCCTCAACCTCATTCGAAGTTTACGTTCTGTCATCTTCTCCGACAGTCATCGCTACCTTGCTGAGCGGTGCCATTGCATTCAAGTTCATCGCAAACTATCTTCTACACGCCCAACAGCACCATTTGCACTACCGCAACGATGAGACTCATCGTGATGGCAGCACTGCTTGCAGCGTCGGCAAAGGCTGCGGATGTCACTTTCTTTTCTGGAAGGGATTGCAACCCAGACGACCAGATTGGGCGTATCCTCGAAGTCCCCGACGAGAGCGGAAATACCGACTCCGAGAACTTCAACGATGTGAAGCCCGTCTCGATGCTTGTGATCGGCTGGGCGACCGTCTTGCTCGGAGAAGAAACCAACAACCATTTCGACCAGAAGACATGCGCCTACTGCGCGGACTATCACACGCAATCTGGAGACTGCTTCGCAGACGACAGGCAGAAGTGTGTCAACATCGAAACTGGCTATGGGCCGGGTCACGCAGAGCTCATCGCGATTGGGAGCCCAAGTCCGGCTGATTTGCCATGCCGCAACTACCAGGACAGGTGTCCTTTCCCGACTCCTCCCGGCAATGGTTTCTGCGCGCAGAGCTGATTGGAGCCGAAAGCCGTGTCGTAGCGTGATACAACTTATCGCACGAAAGAGAGTGCAATGATCAAGTACAACTGCTACCCGGCTAGCATGCTGATGACTTGAAGTAGACTCGGAGGCGAACTGTAGATAGCACCCACACTCATTTGGATCTTTTAAGACATTTCCTCGGCCTCGAGGTTGGATTGAGTACTCAACGTATTTAAAGTCATTCAACACTATGTTGAGGCCTGGCTGTGCCTCATAGATTGTTGTAGTATCCAAGTAAGAAAGACTGCTAATGTCTTGAGAAGCTCTAAGCCCTTCTTCCTAATTATTTGCCGGAGACTACGTTTTGATCCCTTGTGTTGAAATCGAAATACAGCGCTATACCCCCACCAGTTCTGGAAGCCTTCATATATCGCGGCATCAATACCGGGCCCGCAAATCACACTTTTGAGCCTTCCTTTCGATTGACCGTCTCGAACGCGCTGGCGCCTCAGAGAAGGGGAAAACCTCAGTCACGAACCCTTGTAGGTCTACCCGACCGCAGCCAGCCAAAGTGATCGCCAACTTGTAGTCTCCAGGTCCGTAACGAAAGCTGCCGCGGAAGACCGCTTCTTTGTCGCAGACCAGGCCAACAGGGAAGGAGATGTTCGGTTGTCCCAGTCCCGCTTGTACGAATGTCCCACCTCTTCTCAAGGCCTCGATGCCAGTTTCGATGCATGGCTGAGCTCCGGTAGCATCGATCACGACGTCGCTACCTTTGATCTCTCCAGTCAAAACCAGAAGCTGTGTTGCGTTCTCTTTACATGAGATTCGCTGCATCTCGTACGTGTGAGTTGCTCCTTTCTGGCGGGCGAAATCCAATCGACTGGCAACAATGTCTGCCGCAAGCACTGATGCTGCTCCAAATGCCCTTGCCACACTGCAACAAAGCTGACCTACTGGACCAGCTCCGAAGACTGTGACATTCTTGCCTTGCATGTCGCCAGCGAGCTTACAACAGTGGACCGCAATGCTGAGTGGCTCGATCAGTGCCGCATCTCGCATGGACATCGAAGAGGGCAACTTGAAGCAGCATTCCTCCGGGACCCGATAGTACATCGCAAGAGTGCCGTCGTATGGCGGCGTTGCGGCGAATTGCATCTCGCAGCAGAGGTTGTACTTGCCAGCACGGCAGTCCTCGCAGGAGTTGCATCCAACGCCAGGCTCAATCGCGACACGGTCTCCGGTTTTGAGTGACTTCACGCCCTCGCCGCAGGAAACCACGAAACCTGCTGACTCATGGCCAAGCACCAATGGCTTCTTGACTACAAAGTCGCCTATGCGACCATGTGTCCAGTAGTGTACCTATATACTGTGTTAGCGAAGAGCTTGGTTGGTAAGTCGTTCATCGATAAGTTGATCGATTGTTCGGACTTACATCAGAGCCACAGACTCCGGTCGCGACCACTCGCACGATGATATCCCTAGGACATTGGATCTGCGGAATATGTCGATCTTCGTATGAAAAGGTCAAATTCGGATCCAGCACAAAAGAAGGATTGCCCTTTGATCCAGTGTTGGTTGTGTAGTTGGAGCCAACAACAGGGCTTTCGTTTTCTTCGAGAAGTTGAGAGATTGCCATTGTGCGACGATTTGCTTTTTCCAATACTTGGATACTCGTAGTGATAGTCTCTTGCTCTTGTAGGTCAGCTTCGGCAATTTTGACCCATGGCTACCTGGTACGTCCTACCACGCCATCTCCGATCCAGGTCCGCAGAGTAGCACTTCCGGCGGATGATAACGCCGTCGGAACCCTACTACAGCCTCATAGCCGGGAGGCTTTGTGGCGCGAGAGATTTGCACCTCCGCCGGCTCGCGTGTTGCTCGATCTGGACTATCGTACAGGATTATTGTTCGTTCTTGCCGTACTCGTCCGTCACTCAAGTGCTTGAATAACGTTTCGCGTGCTCCTGGCCAGCCGTCGTGCAAGACTCGTCGTGCAAAACTACGTACGGCGCTGTGATCAGGATGCACCACCTATCACGGGTTCCGAGTACCGCCTCGAGCCGACCTTGTTGTGTCCATTGTTGAGTAGTTTCTGCGGGATCAATCGTACTTGCATTGTTGGTCCTGCCGTTGGGCATGCTGTATCCGCCGGAAGCACTGTCGTTCGCAGATCATTCTCCACGCTGAAATGCCGCCGGAAGCTGCACAGACTCATAGCTCGCCATACAACGGTCGATTCCATCTTCCGGCGGCTCCCAAACTCTGTGGTCTGGACACGCAGCCGCCGGAGCCCCGCACTGCTGTAGAATTATATTCCGCGACGGTGATGCATTGAGGTGTATGAATGTGGGCTCTGTGGAGAGTGTGTGGAGAATGGAGAAACATGGGCTCATGTTATAAACCCCATGGGACTCCCCACAGACATGGACTCTCTCGACAGATCAATCCATCAGCAGCACTCCAGCCTCTGGGAGCAGAAGAGCAAACCACAAGATTCCCTTTCAATCATACATTGACCTCAAGATGGAGAAGGAAGATACTCGTCGACACTCTTGCACTCGTCGACACTCTTCCGTCGCCATTGAACGCAATGCCAACGTACTCTACTCCAATGACACCTCACCAGCCGTCCAAGGCAGTTGGCTGGAGAAGAAACTACGACCATCCAAGGTCAGCGCTCGATACCCGATCAAGGGCAAAGCGCTGCTCTTCGCTACTTGCGGTTTCGGAAGTCTAGGAGATGCCCTCTTCGGCTACAACTCTGGTATCATGTCTGGTTTACTCGTTAACCCGTCTTCATTTCCCGCTTCTATTCGGCTTATGGCGGCGGCGATGGCACGACTGCTGCTGTCAACCAGTCCATAATTGGTATCAGTGTCTCGTGTCTTCAGGTATGATACCCTGCCCATCGTTAGCAACGGGCTCATCAGGAGCTCGTTGGCCTCCTGCATTGCACTGTCCAGGACACCAGCATACTGACACTAAGTTTCCACAGATCACCGCAGCGATTGGCGCTCTGATTGCCGGCAGGCTGGGCGACATCATCGGCCGCAAGCGTTGCGTCCGTATCGGAGCATTCATCTACTTCTGGACCGCATTCATGCAGATGTTCGCTCCAGGCTTCAACACTTTCGTCGCCGGCCGCACCATCCAAGGCTTGGGAGTTGGCTTCCTTTCAATGACTGTCCCGATCATCCAGACTGAAATCGCCGCGCCTCACGCCCGTGGTCTGATGGTAGGAATCGAATACACCTTCTTGATCGCCGGTTACATGCTGAGTTGCTGGGTGGACTACGGCTTCAACTTCCTGCTCCCCAGCGACATGAGCTGGCAAGGCCCGTTCATCCTGCAGATCATTCTCTCTTTCATCCTTCTGGTCATGTCGTTCTACCTCCCAGAGACCCCAAGATGGCTGGCCAAAGCAGGCTTCTACAAGGAAAGCTTGCAAACCATTGCCGATCTGCACAGCAAGGGGGACATCGAGGACGAAGGAGTCCAAAGCATTTTTCTGGAAATTCAAGAGGCCGTCCGCTACGAAGAGTCCTTGGGTTCTGCTGGTTGGAGGGAAATGTTCACCGTGTATCGGAAACGTACCATCGTCGGTATCACCGTGCAGATGTTCGCGCAACTCAACGGCATCAACATCATCAGCTTCTACCTACCCAGCACCCTTGCTGACGCCGGCTTCGATACCCGGAAGTCTTTGCTTTACACCGGAGCGAACGCCATCCCATACGTGGCGAGCACCATCGCGACATGGTGGCTCGCCGACCACTGGGGAAGGAAACCTCTTCTGATCCTTGGAGGTGTCGCTATGGCCGCCCTCTTAGGAATCGTATGCGCATTCACAGAGGCGAACATGGGTGTTGATGTCCGCGCCAATGGTGAGCGGGATCGGAAGCATGGCTCGTTGACATGAAGTGCTAATTTCGTTCATTCTAGGGCAATATGCTTTTATCATGCTATACAACATCGTCTACGGCTTCACCTGGGGCCCAATGCCCTGGTTGATCCCAGCCGAGATCTTCCCCCTGCGCAGCCGCAGCAAAGGAATGGCTCTCGCCACCGTTTGTCATGGCCCAAACTCGAATTCCAAGGAGCGATTCGCTAACGAGCCCACCAGGCATCCAACTGGATCTTCAACTTCATCATCGGCATGGTGTCTCCCGATGCGTTCGCAGGAATTCACGGGTACTTCTACCTCATCATCGCCGGCTTCTGTCTTTTCTCCGCTGGTCTTGCGTATTTCTACTACGTCGAGACTGCGGGCCACACGCTGGAAGAAATCGCCGTCGCTTTCGGCGATCAAGCTTTCGTTTCGGGAAATGAGGAAGTCATGGTCACTGCGGACTTGAAGAGTGGAGTGCAGCATGAGAAGTCGAGTGCCTAGGAGACTGAACTAAAGCTGGGTTCCGGTGAGGAAGATGAAGGTTTACGATATGACGGAGTTGATGATATTCTACAATTTCTTTGTCGGTTCACGTCAATTAGTCACAGAATGTCGATACGAGTGTTCGAAATCTTGCTGCCTATGAGCTAGACGTCTTGAGATTACCGCGGATCAATTTATTGCTACATGCCTATGTGTACTAGCGATAGCTACGAGGCGGCAAAAGAGTCTCCGTACAGCTCATCCCAGCCCGCATCCCAGAACCAGACATTGTTCGCATCTGCAGGACCCGTACTCCATCCATCAGAGACAGTCGCGACGTCGCTCTCATACTGGGCAAGCTCACGCATGTCATACAAAGCGCCTTGGGTGGGTAACATATCCGAATGTGCTGTGAATTCTGTACGTTGTTCCTGTCCTGAAAGGGTCGTAGTTGAAGGTTGTGTTTGGCCGAACGGTAATTGCTTCAGTGTGTTAGCGAGATATATGAGAATAAAACTATTGCGGGGCTTGCCTCTTTGCACAGATGCTAGACTATCGTCAAGTCTTGACGCGTATTGTGTGTCTGCATTTGTCGATTGCTGCAGGCCATTCGTTGGAGCACCATCTGTAGATCCCCCTATAGGCATAGCTAGAGTGTCTCGGACAGACATCCTACCCGTCGCGGGGAGTGTCGACTCTCCCATAGGCGCCAAGATTGCATCAGACTCCCGCTGCGACAAAAGCACGACAAGATTGCGTAAGATGACGAGACTCCGCTTCGATAAAGTCGAGTGCGCGCCTAGCCTGCTCTGTAGTCGATGGATCCGCGCGATAGCACGTTTTGCCTCCTGCGCTCTGTCCGATAAAGGATCTGACAGAGCAAGGACTACCATGACGATAGCAGCGTTGAACAAGTTGATCGCCAGGAATGCGATAAGATGTCCTTCGCTTGCGAACTGGGCCAGCTGAGGTAGCTCAACGACTTTAGCTGTTCGCGCGGCTGCGTTCCACCATTGCTGCTCACTGGTGTCGACTGGTGGCAAGAAAGCGCCCTCAGATGAGGACCGCGAATATGGAGCCTCAGCCTGCATTCAGACGCTCCAAGGCCGGAGACGCCGAATCCATGATCTGTCCCCAGCCCGTGACGTTGCAAGGCACTCAAGTGTCTCTTCAAAAATGGGCGGTGGAGGATGATGAGTAGACTGTCGAAAGTGAGGTGCAGCGAGAGTGATTGCAGTCGGTGTGCCTTCGATCCGGGATCTAGTGTGTCGTTACAGTCTTGCGAAACGTCCAAGGACAAGTGGTTCGGTAGTGCTTGACGCCATTGCCACAGCTGTTCCGTCACCCTCTCGAGCAGAGAAACATAGGCTCGAGCTTGTGCAGGACCTACTGCCTCCCGTGCGCTGTAGACCTGCTTGATAGCCGGAGATGCGATCATGTATAGCTTGTTCAACTCTCGTTGATAGGTGGAGAAGCAGATCGATACGCGATTGGTCGTGCCAGTATCTTTGAAATCCACAGACTCGTAGACGTCGCCAGGCATGGCAACATTGCAGTCGCTTTCATCTATGCTTATCGGGCGCCCATATGTGATAGACGCAAATCTATGAATGTTAGTTTCGGGCATATGGAAAGGCTCAGTCTGCATCGTACATACCTGTCCCACGTGTAGATGGTCCACCAGACCCGCTTGCGCTCCTCGATCTCTGCTTGAGAAGTGCTTGCGGACTTCTCGTGGAGGCCTGCCGCCTGTGCCGACTTTACTGTTGCTCCGAGGAGTGAGAAAGACAAATTCGGTCGTCCGTGGTACACAAAGAAGGATCCCAATAGTATCAGAGTCTGCACTGCCGTTATTGAGCTCTGGTCGAGGATCTCAATTATTCGAGACTCGGCATTCGACATCATCTGCTCGCTCCAAGTCTTTGATTGTGAGGCCGATGGACCTCCACTTGGTTCGAACCTCTGGCCGCGATACCAGGCCCCGAGACCCAGCACTACTGAGAGCAGCAGCAAGAACGGACGTTGTGAAGGTCGAGCATACCCAGCGCGGATCGAATCGAACGCCTGGCGGAAGCTGGGCTCGTAGATCACCAAGGAGAACCAATGTACAGAGCTGAAATATTCCTCCAGGAAAGTGACCATGACATCCTCCGGCGGTAATGGGTTGAGCAGATATGCCGCAGTCGGCAGCTTGGCACCTCCCTGTGTATATCTCTTGCTTGTGGGACACCATCATTGGCACTATTTTGCCGTATCACAGGAGTCTGCTTCTCCAATTGCGCCTCATCTTCAATCACAGCCGTGCCGGGTTCATCAGGTTCGACATTGGGAGCGCTAGGGCTTGAGGTCTGGCCAGCCTCCACTCGTCTTCGCTTTCGACTCCTCTGACCGGTCGCTCGCGCACTATCGCTGGATCGAGGTGTTCTTCCCGTGACGTCGCATATTGGAGCTATCGACGTTGCACTGCGACCGGTCGTTGCGCATGCGATGTTGGCGCGTACGCAAAGCGAGCATGGCCGGTATGCGTCGCACTTTGCGCTCGTTAGCACTCTGTGTTAGGGGAGCGCAAGAGCAGTAATCACAGCACCCTTGATTTGTTCTTCCGACATCGATCGCACGCTTTGCTCACGCGTGCGGTAGTAGTGTTTGAGCACTCATAGCATAGCAGTGGGTTTGCAAGGACTCAGAGACAGGAACCATAATTGCAGATACGCGCCACGAAATCTAGCCGAGGCTAAAGCAGCTCTGACTACGTGAGACTCGCATAATAAATGAGGTAGCTTGGAGGTTCTCTTCTCACATTCTAGCTTTAGATAATAGCACGCATTACTACCTCGACAGTCATGTTAGAAATGATGGAAGACGATGAAGACCAGGCATTTATATGACGTAATAGGGAAGCACAGCACTTTGGTGGATGTATTGTTTCAGCTGCGTGCATGCGAGGTCGATTGGTAGTTGATTCGTCCATAGCGCAGAGACAGAGCGTTGTAGTGTTTACTGAATGATTGGAAGTGTGAACTTACCCTGGGAACAAAAAGGTGTGTTAAAAGTCTTCTTTTGGTACAATCTCGGCGCGTCACATTTTGTACCTCGCTGAGGCTCTTGACTTTGGCGTTGCTGCCTATACAGGGTGCACATCTGTTGCACTCGATTAGGAAGCATAAAACTATCTTGCAGGAAAGGATTTATTGTATCCTCTGTTGCAAGTGGTAGGCCGAACCCGTGAGTATGGAGTCATGCCGCATTCGCAGAAGTTCTAGATCCAGCCACCTGCACAACGGCACAAGCTAACCGGTGAGCATAGGACCAACGAGAAGCACAGCAAGGTTGCACGATGCAGAGCAGATCACGGATTTGGCGCCAATGGAGCTCCAATCATCTGCTCGAAGGACATGGTCTTGATTCAAGAATGCATTTCCTGAGGATGTGTCTTCAGTATGGATTAGCCTACAAGCCAACAAAATCATCTCAATGGTTACGAATTCACACTACACACGCTTATCCCCTGCATCAGGCGGAAAATCAGCGTGTCCAAAACGATGTTAGCTGGACATATTCCTTAACCGTCGGGTGGTGACGCAAGCCAGATGCCGTGTCAGCTCATGTGGCTGCATACAAGCGCTCCCGGCCCTAATGAGTGGTGAGCCGAGCTCTTCCAACAGGCCGTCTTGAACCCCTTTAAAGATCAGTATCGAAGTGCATCCAGGGCTTTGAGACTGCACGACTTTTACGAGACTGCCTGTCGATCATGTCGAGGCGCGCGACCTTTCTGGAGCTCCCGGGTACATACTCGCCCGAAATCATCCTACTTGGTTCGATCCTTGTACGAAACGACGAAACCGAGTCGCCACACCCAAGCCATGTCCTCAGCCCGCACACACGCGAACACGTCCGTGACGATGAGATCAAAACGCAATCATTGATTCACTGGCATAGCCATGACGTCCTAGGCCGAGCAAATTTTTCTGCCCGAGAGTTTGACATTCTTCCTGTATCAGACTCCGTCAGTGGAGGCTCTTGGAAGCACCGAAGCTTATCCCACGGCGTGTTCTGTGAAGAACTGGTCATCGAGCAATTTGTTCCTTCTGAATCCTCACTCGCCAAAACTTTGAACTCAGATATCATCCGTCGAGTGTTACCTGTTGTCCTCCCCGCCCATCAATCTATTTGGTCAGTGGTCGGATCGTTGCTTATGGCGCTCGGTACGGCGCTGAGGCCGGCAGGGGCTCTGAAGTAAATGCCAGAAGCGGTCTAGAGGAAGCGGGTGCTGGGATGCATGTATTCGGCGATGACTCAACCGAGATGGAGGAGCAAGAGGCTTTGGTCGACCAGCCTTTCGTCCTTGCGTACGAGCTGAAGCGTGTGAGACGCAAACGCCGGAGCGGCCACCTTGGAAAACCAACTTTTGGAGATTATTTCAATGGCGATCGTGGTCATGATCGCAATGTTCAGGATGTGGAAGCTGAGCTTGAAGACCTTGAGATGGACGATGTGCTTGAGGCCCTCGAACCTGACGAAAGCAACGATGGACGTAACATGAAGAAGATGATCCAGGACATTAATGACAAACGGCGCGTGCAACAGAAGGTCGCCGCTGCGTCGGGCTGGCAAGGCCTCGACCATGGCGCGAAGAGGGTACCTGATTACTGCACCAAGATTTCTCAATGCATCAAAGGAGATAGTTCCGAGTCTTCACGGTCAACTTCGGAGACACTGCGAGTTTCGATTTCGTGGGAGCTTCCAGACTTCGTTGTTCAGTGTCTGGGAGGGAACAAGGACCTGGCGAATGTCTTCACTGTGACTGGTTCAGCCGACGTGGCATGCGGGACTACATGTCGGTAGTATGTCACACAACATTGGGGAAGTGTTGGCCCTCAGGTGCTTAACATGATACCCGCTGTACTTGACAAGAGATCAGCATCAGAGATGATCGACAAGGTCAACGTCAAGATTGGCCACAAACAGATTGACCATTCGTGGCCCCATCCCATGATGTCCGATGCATGCTTCGCACGTTTTTCCTCGATAGAAATGCCACTCGACGATCGGTCCCAGGACATTGCTGTAGCCGTGGTTCAAATACTGGCATGGCTGGCCAGCACTTTTCGAATGCCCTTGAAAGGAGGCCCAACTTGCTCGGAGTTGCTGGTTCATGGTTATGGAAGCGTCGATGTTCGACTTGGACAAAAGTATCCTGTCACAAGCAAGAAATGCTGGCATGACATTGTGCCTAACACGATAATCGCACTGGGATTTCCTACTGGGATGAAAGAGGAGTCTGGTCTCGACATCGCATGGGAAGCCATGATTGAGCTTGCTGATATGTTGTTCCAAACGGATTTGTCCATGATCTCCGTGAACCAGAACAACGCGTCGCTAAATGACTCAGCAGCTCAGAAAGAGTCACCGCTTGCGCAAGGAATCTTCTATACCGGCGTTGGAACATTACTCTATCCAGTCGCTCGGAATTGGGGGCCGATGGAGGATCGAGACTTGATCAGGTGGCACTTTGACGCAAAAGCACAAAGTACCATGCCGCCTGAGGACAATTTCTTGCCAGTGGACAAAGGATATGACTTTGCACATTCGCGCCATTTGCTTGGATTCGCACCCCAAAACGAAGTCCGATTGGGCACTCGAGATCGAATGCGTGACTATGCTCGCATGAGACCTGTTCCAGGCTCAATCGAACAAAGTGTCCCCGAGTTATCAGTTCAAACTATAAGCGCTGGTCTTGGAAAAACACCCATGGTGGCAACGATTGGTGCTGGAATTAAATACAGTCAACCACTTCGAGGCAGTCGAGATCCTAAGGAACGTACCTATTACTCTATACTTAAGGCTACGGAGCAACAAGCAGTCATACTCTGCGACTGTGGGTCGGAGAAGGTAGCATGGCTGGTATCGCAAATCAGCGTCATCTTGGACCTCATCTGCTATCGCATACAGAAGGAAGGTTGGACGGATCTACCCAAACACGCCAAACCGAAAGCAAATGGTGGTGCTGCTGCCGCCAATATTCTCAGCGATGCCAATGTCTATAACAAAATACTGGCACCCGGTCTAGGTGGTGAAGAAGACCTCACTGTCCTCAAGTTGGTAAAGGAGATCTACTGCGCTATGCAGCAACGACGACAGGTTCGAGAGATGACAGTCCGAGGCATTCTCAGACTCCGCCGAAAGATGCTGCACAGCTGGGACCTGCTCGAACTTGCAGACCCGCCTGACGAATTCTCGCGCCGAGCATTGGTGGTACATGAGACTAGCAGTCGTGTGGTCGCGCAATATCCTTCCTGGCTCCCACTCGCGGATCAAATACCTCTGGCCAAGACCTTGGCAGAGTCGTGACGATTGCTGATCGACCCATACACATGCACGGGGTAGCGCACGGCGAGAAGTATTTGATGGCGAACGTCCATGCGATGAGATCTTTACTTAGACCGAGGCCTGATTGTGCGTGTTATCACTTTGACTGTGAGCTTGTCTGGGAGCGATCAATGGGTGAAAAGTGGGCCTACGTAAACGGGATACCGCAAGAAGTGAAAAACCTGGCTGATTTCCTCGAGAATGTCCAGACGTTGAGAAAGGCTAGCGGACACAAATGTGTGGCTAGAATGAATTTTGCAAAGGTTCGTAGCGATGGCATTATTATCTTTGGTCCAGCAGACAATACTTTGCGGGGGTATCTCAACGACTGGGCGGATAGGAACATACCCAGTAATTGAAACACTGGATATCAAATTCAGAAAAGACCATGACCATATTTACATGTCTTACCGCTATTAGTTCTAGCACAGCGAGACATGGTCATCGCCATTCTTTCGTCGGTCCTATAATCGAAGGACGGAGTGCTGAAATCCTATCTTGCAGAGGATCCTCTTGGTAGCTGAGCTCCTTAGGTATCCATATCGCTGTCAGAACTTTTCTTATTACGATTGCAGTACGGGTAGTCACAGAATCCGATCCCGTTATGCATATGAATCTGTGCTCAGCATACCTACTATCACCGCTTAACCCTCCTGGAAACGGCTACAAACATGCTTCTCACCCAGACGCCTCGCTCGCAAGTCCTTTAGCGTTTGGTACCCTGCCGTCGAAAGCACTTTGTTGATCGTCCTCACCGTCCACCTGAACAAGAATTCGTCCTTCCTCCGAGTCGCATCCTCCAAGCCACTCATCCGGCGCCGAAGATCTTCATTCGTGCACACCAGTGGGAGGCCGCCACTCTGCAACCTGCCCACCCGATCTCTGATGATTTTGTACCATTGACCATCAGTGAGCCGCTCTGATAGCTGACGGCGAGCATAGCCATAGAACGACGCTGGACTGTGTGCTTCAACATTGGCGGAAGGTGCTTAGATGGCATTCGCATTGCTGGCCACTAATGCTGATCTGATCAGTAGAGAAAACTGTTCTCCTGGCGCTCTACCCGTCTAACCTCTCAAGTACTTTTATGGCCGCATCGGAGAATCTGAGTCTGCGGTCTCTAATGCCTAACGCTTGTTGATATACTTTTTGTTGTCGGCAGGGGCTCTCTCGTCCTCCTCCTCCTGCAGCTTCGCGTCGACTTTCTCCATGATCTTTCTGACAAGCCTAAAAGCTTCGTTAGGTCCTGGATCATGAGCGTCAGGGCATCTTTGCGTGGAGTTCACTCACTCGGACTGAGACATTAGAGGCCTTACGCCCATCTCTCGTTCTGCGTCAGCTCTGGCAGGCTGATCCGTTATCAGGCCAGATGTCGCAGCTCCGTGTTCGAGGTTCTGGCCGGCTTGCGGACCCTTTGGACGGTGATTCGATTCTGATGACTGGTGGCTGGGACGACATTGCTCTGGATCTTCGTGGATATCGCTGATGTGCTGCCAAGTCGCGCAACAAAACAGGGTATTGAGGAGTTGTTGCGAAAATGGGGAGGTTGGCTGATCAATTGTGTTTGGCGTATTCAGGTGGTCTGTAATTGTCGATCAAGTCGCAGAGCAGCCGGCTGGCACCAGTCACTCACTTGTTTGTTTGTTTTTTGTCGTAGTGAAAGTCACACGAGTCATCAGATCGAAAAACGTCACAGCAAGATAAGCAAGTGAATGTAAGCCCTCAAAGCTCACAACATCTCAGTGGGAAAAGTCGTTCGTGATACAGACGAAAGCTGAGTGTGAATCCTCAGTTGTAGGGGAGGAGCATTCGAGTGTCAACAACCATCTCCACGGGATGCGATTTCAGGTCTATACTTCTATCAGCCGATAACAGCATAACCCGGCATGGAGCAAGATGCATATCTCAGCGGAAACAGCTACACTTATTGTAGACGGGGCTGAGTGTAGAATCTTGAAGGCAAGGAACAATCTCTGAGTATCTCTTTTCATTCCTATGGGACGTAGTCCGAGGTCTATACATACCTTAACCGATGATGGCATAATCGGAGATGAAGCCATGTGGATATCTCAGCGGAACACTTGTTGCTAGCATACACGAAGGTGAAGTGTAGAACCTTGGAAGTAAAGAAGGAATTTTCGAGTGTTCCTGGCCATCTCTTCGGGATCTAGCTCGAGGTTCATATTCGTATTCGTCGATAACAGCATGTCAGGATATTGAGTGGGGACTACATATCATGCAACCGATCGCTGTATTGCCATCGCAGTCGCGTAGCATAGTCTCGCTCAAACTAATCCTAAAGAACAGTCGAAACACCACTATTCAGCTAAAGCGAATGACGTTATTTGCAGAGCAGACATAGCACGACATCATAAAGAAAGCTAGAGAGCTGTTCCTAGGCCAAGATATTAAGCATCTTGCTTTCCGCCCGCATTATGTATCGGGTTGTCCAAAGCCGAGACTGGTCCAGATGGGAGATTGAGCTAGCACGATTTGGAGCCTCGTAAGTGTGGAATTGTTCAACGCTATAGAAAAGCACTACGAAGTATTGATGAGCACACATGCTATAGATCATTACCCGAGACCAGGCTCGACTGTGCCCGTGACCACTTTATGCGACGGCAGGCTTGTTTGAGTGACCAAAGGTTGGCTTTTCGATCAGTGGTCACTGGTGGACAGATCTGTACAGACATTGATTGAGGCTTGCGAACATGAATGGACGACTTTGCCAGCTCCTCGATTGCTCCACGACGACAGCGTCGTTCCTTTTGGCCCAGAGACGAACACTGGTCCGAGTAAAATCGAATTTTGAGTTGACGGGAATGGCGATGATGGGGACAACGACTATGCTGGAGAAGCACAGAATGATGAGGCCGACCATAAGCCTGGCCTTACAAGCTGTTAGCACCGCAAAGTTTGCCAGCTTTCCCTTGGTCTATAGTAGTCTTCTATGCTCCGCAATGGTGATGAGCGTCAATGTGGTTATCTCTCAAAAGCGTGAACGCGAGCTCATTATCGCTTATCGGTGAAATGCACGTGACACAATACACGAAGAAATCCAAGTATAGCCGCGCGACGGAGCTTTTGCAAACGGAGTCGATGGTTCAAACGGCCGCGACTGTCGCATCGCGCCCTAGCCGTATGTTTCACATTTCCGCACACCCGCGGATGTTGCAGCAGCAGCACATGTCACATCGCAGAACCTGCAAAGAAGCAGCTCGTGCCGCCCAGGCGTGCAGTAGGCGCGTGTGCGCAGGCGTGCAAGCATTGCACGAATGACGAGGATCTACAAGCTTGCGAGATGAAGCCTGCGAACAGAGCTTACTACTTTGTATGCACGATTGCAGGCCGACAGGGATTGCAGGGGCGCTAGTATTCTTGGATGACGGAAAGTCTAAATTGACTGGTTGGTAGCGGCGCTATTCTGCATCCTGAAACGCAAGGAGGCGTTTGACGCGACCGACTTGCGACAGGCATGGAAGTGCTGCGTTTGCGTGGGGGAGCATGGTGGCGGTTCTTTGGGACAGTAGTAGGTAGCAAGAGGACTTGTCCATTTCTTGTAGGCGTCTTCATTGTCTTTTCTTCCTATTACTGCTTGTAGGGGTAGAAATATTAGCGCTTCCTAATCGCCTGACCGACTGGGGATACAACTTGCGATCGTCGCTCGACCGTTACACCTCCTGATCAGCATCAGCATCATCGCAAACCACACGCCCGCCCACTCACGCCTCCTGATCCTCAATCGCGAGGCCGGCCTTCGCACGCGTTGTTCCTTCGACTCGACTCTTCATACCTCTCTCCCGGACATCATACTTTCATCCTGCAGCTCAGCTCTCGCGGCGTCCATTCATTCTAATATCGTCAATATACAACAATAAGCACCATCCACGCTCACTACCCCACGATCCTTCAATTCTCCACGATTTTAGCGTACGCGAAATAAACGAGCACCGAGTCGATATCACCGATACAGCAGAGCAGGACCTGCGCTGTAACTTAGGAAAGAGCGAAGGGCCGATATTTGTTTACACTCGGTCAATTCGTTGCTTCTCGCCATTTCTCGCCTCGACAACATACACCACCCAGGCATTGACTGCCTGTCGCATACGCGCGCAACATTCAATATCTGCCGCCTCACTTGAGAACCAATTTAAATCTCGCCATTGCAACATACGCAAAACAACAAAATGCGCATCAACACAACATCAATCGCGCTTCTGGCGCTGCCAGCCCTCACTCTCGCCGGCCCAAACGACCCGGTGGCACTCTTTGATTTCAAGCCACGAGTCGAGAACGTGTCGGGCGACTGCAACAAGGTCTACGAACAAAAAGTCCCCGGATGTTTTGGGAAAGACTTCGGTCAACAAGGCTGCAGCGTAGAATGTGTCAAGGGCCTGGAATCAATGACTCAGCTTGTGAAGGACTCATGTTCAAATGACGGCCTTCAGGACAGCAACAAAGACCTGAATATCCTGGCCTACTTTTTGGGAGGCGACGGACCACAGTCCGTGTGCACCAATGCAGCCAAAGTCCTGCAATCGCTGTCTAGCTCGGCAGCAGAGTCTACCACGTCACAGCACTCATCGACGCCATCCTCGACACAGCAAACTACGGCTAGCATTGCCAGCAGCACCATGACCGCAAGCTCTACAGACGTTCCTACGAGTATCGTCATGGACACGAGCGCCCTGTCTGAATCGACGAGTTCTGCCTCAAGCACGAGAACAGGAAAGCAGAGCGACACTGCAAGCTCCACAACATCACAAATCTTCCAAGCGCCCAGCATGCCTTCAACTTGGTCAATGGCAACCGCAAGTAGCACACCGAGCCCAAGCTCTGGAGGCCACAGCGGTGGCGGCAGCCCATTCGACGCCGAGGGCAATGAGTTCTCCGCCGCCACGTCAATAACATCATCAGCAGTGACGCTGGCGCTTGCCGTGATGTTCGCAGGTCTCGCAGCGCAATGGTAACAAGTTTCGACTGACGGACCGGACGGACGCGCTATGAGTCTGCTGCTCACCGGAACAACTTTTTCTTTACGAATGCTCTCGCTCGAGGCGAGGAAGCTCTTTCGGAGGGCTCTCGCACACAAGATACCCATAAATGCCTGCAAGCATGGCATCGTTTATATTTTCTTTCCTTCTGGTTCCTTTTATTTTCTTTTCTCTATTAGTCGCTGTAGGATGTAGTAGGGTGAGACAACTCCATTCGCCCGGCACGGGTGTACGGGGCGAACGGGGGAATGAGGCGGCGTTCCTTTTCGCGTGGCGCTTTACTTTCGTACAGAAAAGTGCTTAGAAGGTGCTCTTCAGATCAGTGGTCGGAAGAACGCGCGAAGTAGTTGAGATGGCAGGTGCAGGAAGAGGCAGAGGAGGAGAAGTATAATGGTGGCTGTAGTCGATCAAATAATGAGATGACTTGAACCTGTTCCAATTGCATTCTGGTGTCCATTCTGCTTTCGTCTGCACATGCCCTCGAAACTGCGTCCCAACACTGAGATACCTTCCATTGCCATCCTCGTATCGTATACTTAGCACGCCTGCACACCTCCACACACAGGCCGAAATCGCTTCGGACACGCAAGAACCATTTCCGGACTACCAGTGCCTTGGCCTCAACATAAGCATTGGCACTGCCGAAGAACAATTCAGCCGCACGGCAGGTTGACGGACGGACGACTCGAAGGTGAAGTGTCGAGCAGAAGACACGCACGGTCGTGAGATATCCACCAGCGTATTCAGGCACAATTGCGTACTCACGCCCATCCACATCCCGCGGCAGGCTATCGCAAGGCTATCAGCGAAACACGGCTCCCTTACTCATCAATCCTTAGCGGCTTCCAATCGCGAGGGCGCGCGTTGGGCGGGCCGATTGGCGACCGGTTTGCAAGGCGTTATCAAACGTCAGAGCATTGAGCAGCTTGCGCTAGAGCTACTTTTTCCCTCAGGGAGTGCTCCAAGCTGACCGCGAGTGCTTCCTTGGTAGCGAGACACATACCACCGCCACAAACCACACCTCTCCCCAAACCCACCCCTCCCTCTCCGCTCTCTCCCCATATCTCGTCGCAATGGCGGGTGTGGTGCGGCCGGCTGCCTCGATGGCAATGAAGCCTCTCGCCACTTTCTCCGTCTCCGCCGCGAGCCGCCAGCTCGTGCACCAGAGGACCTTCGCCTCGGTGTCGCGCAATGCGCTCTCGACTGCGCGCGAGCAGCGCCAGAGCATTGCTCAGCAATGCCGTAGAGGATACGCCGATCAGGCACCCAGCGCGTCTCTCTCGCCCAAGCCGAAGAAGAAGAAGGCCGGCTTCTTGCGCTGGGCTTGGAGGCTCACCTATGTGAGCGCCATTGGTATGCTGGGCTTCTCGGCCTACGGCATCTACCTCAACCGCAACCCCGTCGACCAGCAGGAGCCGGACCCTAGCAAGAAGACTCTGGTTGTCCTCGGTGAGTCCATTGCGATCGCGATAGTGTGATAAGCTGGGCTGGATTACTGACTGCTTCGTTGATAGGCACTGGCTGGGGCTCAGTCTCTCTCCTCAAGAAGCTCGACACGGAAAACTACAATGTCATCGTCATCTCGCCTCGCAACTACTTCCTCTTCACTCCTCTGCTCCCGTCTTGCACCACTGGTACCATCGAACACCGCAGCATTATGGAACCCATCCGCAACTTCCTCCGTCACAAGGCCGCCGCCGTCAAGTACTACGAAGCCGAGGCCACCAAGATCGACTACGAGAAAAAGGTTGTCTACATCAACGATGAATCTGAGATCAAGGGCGCTACTTCCCAGACCGAGGTCCCCTTCGACATGCTCGTCGTCGGTGTCGGCGCTGAGAACGCTACTTTCGGTATCCCTGGTGTCAAGGAACACGGCTGCTTCTTGAAGGAGGTCGGCGACGCTCAGAAGATTCGCAAGCGCATCATGGACTGCTGTGAGACTGCCACTTTCAAGGACCAGAGCCCCGAGGAGATCAAGCGTCTGCTGCACATGGTTGTCGTCGGTGGTGGCCCCACTGGTGTCGAATTCGCTGGCGAGCTTCAAGATTTCTTCGAGAACGACCTCAAGAAGTGGATTCCTGAGATTGTTGGCAACTTCCGCGTCACCCTCGTCGAGGCCCTTCCCTCCGTCCTTCCCATGTTCTCCAAGAACCTGATCGACTACACCGAGCAGACTTTCAAGGAGGAGACTATTGAGATCCGCAACAAGACCATGGTTAAGAACGTCACTGAGCAGTACATCGAGGCCGAGTACACCGACAAGGAGACTGGCAAGAAGGTTCTGGAGCGCATTCCCTACGGTCTTCTCGTCTGGGCTACTGGTAACGCTCTCCGTCCCGTTGTCAAGGACCTCATGAGCCAGATTCCCGCACAGGCCGACGCTCGCCGTGGTCTTAACGTCAACGAGTACCTTGTCGTTAAGGGTACCGAGAACGTCTGGGCCGTCGGTGACTGTGCTGTCGCCAACTACGCTCCCACCGCCCAGGTCGCCGCCCAGGAGGGTGCTTTCCTTGCCCGCCTCTTCAACCAGATGGCCAAGACCGAGGAGTTCGAGTCCCAGCTCGCTGTTCTCTCCGAGGAGCAGGCCAAGGCTCCTAACAAAGACTCCCGCGATGAGGTCTTCTCCCAGATGAAGGAGATCCAGAAGCGTCTCCGCCGCGTGAAGCAGATGGGTCCCTTCGAGTACTCTCACCAGGGTTCCCTCGCTTACATTGGTTCCGAGAAGGCTGTTGCTGATATCAGCTGGTTGACCGGTAACCTTGCCACTGGTGGCCAGCTCACCTACTTCTTCTGGCGTTCCGCTTACTTGAGCATGTGCTTCAGCAGTAAGTTTGCCCTTTCATATTTGATCACAATTGAACAATCACAGCTAACATTACATCGCAGCTCGCAACCGTGTCCTCGTCGTCATGGACTGGCTCAAGACCCAGGTCTTCGGCCGCGATGTCTCTCGCGAGTAGAAGAACCAAATATCATTGGTTCACAGCTTCCTTTAAATGTATTTGTTTCACGACCTCGGAAGCACATGAAGCAGCGACCAGCTTCACATCAAAGAAAAAAAAAACGGGCACCTGACCATGACAGTGCCTCAACTGTTGAGATAGATAAACGGGATGAGAAAGGGACACACAATGGCGTTCAGCCTCCTTTCCGAGTTTTCCAAGCGGGAGGACCTGTACTCTATGATATTGTTTTGGGAAATTTTTGTTGTGTTATGGAGCGCAGACGGCCGGACCTAGAAATACAAATGGTAGGCTGTTTGCTCGCGAGTGGTTGGGAGATGCTGCTATGTAGGGTCTTTTGTGAAATTATAGAACGCACGAGTTACAACTTTCATTCATTGGGTTTCCTGCTTGTTGACACATTCTCGACCGCTTGTTTGGCATATACGGCATCACCCACCTCTTACACCACGCATTGGTAACAAGTAAAGTAACCGCCCGGCCCGATCAGATGACAATAATACGTTCACTGGGCTCCACCTGTGCAGACTTCAAAACGTGGAAGTGGAGCCATAGCATCAGCAAGTTCAGCCTCTAAGCATCACCAGCCGCGTCGTTCGCCGCGTTTACATGTGCTGCCCTTCAGCACGGTCCGTCTCAGCCACGAATGTGAACGACGCACTGCCGCGACTATTCTCGGCTTGCGTCTTACTATATTACTCTTTCACTGATACTTTTACCCGGCTACTATAATTCATTAAAAGCGCTTGGAGCTTCCCAACCAAGCTACCTATACAGCTAGCTCCCTCACCTTACACACAAAGTTCGATCGAAACCTACCTCCTACAACTCAAGTCCAAGGGTCTTCCCATTCCAACTTGCAAGGCTGGGTCTCGGTACTTAGGCGCGAGACATCTAGAAGTGGTCCCACCCCGTCAGCAGCAAGCAGCACAGCAACCACAAGGCTGTTCTCTCACCTTCGCTCGGGCGCACGGCGCTTCTATCTGTGACGAGTCGTCCCTCAACCTACACCTACACACCAGCTCCTGGCGAGCCTCCATCCTGGAGAGAAAGAACCCCAAAGAGCGCTGGAGCTCCACAACCACGAACAATGTCCTCCCACACCTACTACCACAACGACTACATGAACTCGCAACGACAGCCACCCTACCACGACCACGACACCCGCAACGACGCTCCTCTCCCTCCACTCCCATACAACTCCTCGCCCTCGCCTTCACCATTCGTAGACCCATATGGTCAGCCTTCTGCCACGACTTCACGCTATGACAGCGATCCATACGACGACCAGCATGCGATACCACTGAATGAGAATCAGAGGAAACATGGGTCTATGCACAGTGTTGCGCCGATTCTGCCGCCGCAACATCCTGATGATGATCCGTTTGTGAGGGATGCGAAGCCTGGGAAGAAGAGACGGCGGAGGACGGTAGATGGTGGCAGGATGGATGAGGATGAAGGCTGGTTCAAGGGCAAGATTACGTGGTGTTGCTTTTTCTTCAGTGTGGTGCAATTGGCGGTGTTTTTGGCGGAGATTATTAAGTATGGTGAGTTAGCGCATGTTCTGTTGGAATTGTCAATTGCACAAGGATATCAAATGACTGACAACCTCTATTAGGAATGCTCACGGGCACGCCAATCCAGCTCAAACCCTCGTTCAATCCTATGATCGGACCCTCGCCATATCTCTACATCAACATGGGCGCCCGCTATCAACCCTGCATGCACAACATGGACGGCGTGCAGAACGCCAAACAGTTGCCAGTCACCTGGCCTTGTCCCAACACCACCACCACAGATCCTGCAGACAACTCCTGCACCCTTAGCCAACTCTGCGGCTTCGGCGGCGTCCCAGACGTCCACTTCGACCTCGCATCTGGCGAGAAGCTCCCCAATAGCCCAGCTCCAAATCAATGGTGGCGCTTCATCGTCCCCATCTTTCTTCACGGTGGCATCATCCACATCGCCTTCAACCTTCTCCTACAACTCACCCTCGGCCGCGACGTTGAAAAGCTCATCGGCTCCATCCGCTTCTTCATAGTCTATATGGCCGCCGGAATATTTGGCTTCGTGCTAGGTGGCAACTTCGCAGCAACCGGTATCGCTTCGACCGGAGCATCAGGAAGTCTTTTCGGCATCCTTGCAATCACCCTCCTCGACCTTCTTTACAACTGGTCCACTCGCCCTTCTCCCGGAAAAGAACTCCTCTTCATCGCCATCGACATCGTCATAGCCTTCGTCCTAGGCCTCCTCCCCGGCCTAGACAACTTCTCCCACATCGGCGGCTTTCTAATGGGCTTAGTCCTAGGCGTCTGCATCCTGCGCTCTCCCTCCGCCATCTCCCGGCGCACCCAATCAACCGATCTCAGCAGCAGCGGTCTCACCCGCTCACGATACGATTCCACCAAGACCAACCTGCAAAACTTCGCCAAACAACCGCTCGCTTTCTTCCAAGATCGCCGAACCGTGTGGTGGGTTTGGTGGCTCGTGCGCACTGCTGCTGCCCTGGGAGCGCTGATTGGGTTTATTCTGCTGTTGAAGAATTTCTATGAGTGGAGGACTGGCTGTTCTTGGTGTAAGCATTTGAGCTGTTTGCCGATCAAGACGGGCGGGTCAGATTGGTGCTCGATTGGGAACTTGCAGTTTTCGAATTCGACGAGTGCTTGATGGGGTTTGATGCAATGCCATGGCTAGGCGGTAGGGGTGGATGGGTGTATCCGGCTTTGGCGCAGAGATCGCATGACATTGCTTCCTCTCTTTTTGGATGTTGTGTTTTGATTAGCGTTACGTTATGTAGAATCATCGTCATGAGCCCAGTCATGACCACCCAGCAGTATGAAAGAATGATTTTTACATTCAGGCAACGCCTCTGAAGCGAGCCTTTGATGTGTCCACTGATGCAGGCAGTACTCGATCTTGCTCACGTAGTCTTCTGCTGCCAATTCCATGGTTCCATCGGTATATGCATGCTTCTGGTGGCGTCGCGCAACAAGGCTGAGTCCTTGGCGCTCTATGCGTGTCATAGCCGAGTCTAGACAGATCAGGCTGAGAATCCCAGGTCTACCTCCTTACTACGACCTTGAAAGACAGATCGAAGAAGCTCCTCAATACAGAGATCCGAGCTGGACACTACCCCCATCAACTGCATACTACTGGTCTGACAACGCCGGCAACATGGACTCTGTACAACAGCAACAGCTCAGCCAAGCTTTCACTGGGATAGACATCGGAGGGAGTGCTAGAGTACATCTCGGGAACGCGTACCACATCAATCAAGCTGCTCCCAGTCTGTCTCTGTCTCCGAGACCCCATGCGACGAGATGGTGCTAACGAGCGTTGCTCCAGATCGCCCCGAAAACTCCACCAAATCCTCTGTCGACCGTGCCCTTCCCCAGAGATCCGGACTTCGTCGACCGCAGCGCGATCTTCGGCCAAGTCAAAGAGAAGCTTGTTGTTCCTGCTGCCAGGGTTGCGCTTGTAGGACTCGGTGGCGTAGGGTAAGATCCCAGTGCGAACAAGTGGTTGTTGTTGCACGTTTGACGTGAACTTAGAAAATCACAACTCGCCATCGAGTGGTCTTATCGAAAGAGAGATGAGTCTCCAAACACCTGGGTACTTTGGATACACGCAAGCAGTACAGCACGGTTCGAGCAGGGCGTACGTAATATACTGGATCAGCTCAAAGTCTCTGGAAGAAGTGATTCTGAGGCCGACGTGTTTCACCTCCTACGGAAATGGCTACATGACGCAAAGCAAGGCAGCTGGCTAGTCATACTCGATAATGCGGACGATGCCAGCTTCCTCCTCGAGCCACCAACTACCCCAGGGCAAGTGGGAGATACTGGCTCGAGGGAAAGGAGGCTTGACTACATCCCCACGTGTAGCCATGGATCTCTGCTGGTCACATCGAGGAGCCGGGCCGCCGCTCTGAGAATAGTCGAACATGACGATATCATCGACGTCGGACCAATGGAAGAAGAACATGCGCTTGCACTTCTGGAAAAAAAGCTGGGCGGTTCAAATGAGCAAGCTGAGATCGCAAGACTTGCACAAGAGCTGGAGCACATGCCACTTGCCATCACACAAGCATCGGCATACATCAGCCACAGATCACCCAGATGCTCAGTGCGACAGTACATGGACAATCTGGCGAATAACGAAGAATCAAAGCTTGGTCTCTTGAACAGAGATGATGGCAATCTACGGCGGGACAGAGAAGCCAGGAACTCGATCATCTTGACCTGGGAGATCTCTTTCGAACACATCCGGACGACAAGGCGTTCAGCTGCCGATCTCTTGTCTCTAATGAGCTTCTACGACCGCCAAGCGATCCCTGCAAAACTCTTGAGCGTGAGGTCTCTTGACCGAAAGGAGCTCATACGCAGGGATACCCAGACCGGACTGGGCAACAGAATACTACAGAAGAAAAAACGACAGGGCAAGCTTGAGAATCTCTGCAATCAGACGCTCCACTGCCAAATTCCTGTCTCAAATAATTTCACGCCACCGTCAATCGACCTCGGTAAACTCGCCGAGGAGCAGGTTCCTTGACACAGGAGGTCGAGCCTAGATTAGACACAAAAGACGAAGACTTCGAGGAAGATCTCAAGATTCTTAGACTATTCCTTTGTATCGATCACCGCTGAAGATGATGTTTTCGAGATGCACGGCTAGTACAACTTGCAACCCAGAGGTGGCTGAAGTCAACGACTCATTCGAACACTGGGGTTTGCAGTTTATGGGCAATCTTGATGATGCGTTGCCTTCTGGGGAGTTTGAGCATTGGAACGAATGCCAATCACTGTTTCCGCACGCATTGAGAGCACTCGAGACAACAATCGAAGGAGAAGATGCGATGTTGAGACAAGCGTCTGTACTAAAGACATGCGGCATTTACGCTCGAAAGCAAGGCGCTTATATCGCTGCCGTAAAGATGGCAACAAGGTCTGTGCAGATTCGAAGGCAGGTGTGCGGCGGTGCGGATGAAAGAACGATTGCTAGTAGCGTAATGCTCGCCTCGGTGTATCAAGATCTTGGGAGGTATGCAGAAGCCGAAGCATTACAAGTTAAGGGCCTAGAATGGAGCAAACGAGTGCTTGGTAACGAGCATCCGCAGACAGTAGTAATCATGGTCAACCTCGCTAATACGTATGACAAATTGAAGAGGTATCAGGAGGCCGAGGCACTGGAATTGGAGGTGTTAAAGTTGAGGAGGCGGACCCCGGTGATGAGCATCCAGCGACGGTAAGGATTAGAAACAACCTCTCGGGAACATATCTCAGCCTAGGGCGACATAGGGAGGCCGAGGAGCTACTTGCGGGTGTGTCAGAATGGAGCGATAGGATACTTGGCTGCGAGCATCCAGACACGATTGCGTTGAAAAATAGCCTTGCTATATTGTATGGTTCCATGGGGAGGCATAAAGAGGCAGAAGAGCTAACATCAGAGATGCTCAAGTTGACAAAACGAGTACTCGGCGATGAGCATCCGGAGACTATAAATTACATGGCCAACCTTGGCGCTCTGTAACAAGGATCTCGGGCGGAAGGACATTGCCCTCGACCTGATGATTCAAGCCGCCAGATTATCGTCAAGCGTCTTGGGTGACAATCATCCAGATTGCATTGAGTGCCACAAGTGGGTTGCGGAATTGACCGAGATGAACGACAAAGACGTCGAAGTCAACGATGACAAGCCAGATGGCCGTGTGTCAACTGATAAAGATGGAACTGTTGTGTTGGGAGAAGTTGTTGTTCACTAGATATCGGGGCATTGTCGACTTAATTATATCATTGGACTATCGAGCCATCATGCTTCTAAGATAAGGGACATACTGCGGCCATAAAAGGTCTTCATCTTGTGCGCAAGATCCCTACGGTGGTGAGTGTCCGCCATTCAGTATCATACCTCCTAGATTCTCGTTAAGATAAAGCATGCCACCAACAACTGATTCGTTGACATTAATCTACGCGTGTATGGTCGATATAATCCGAGTATGCTGGACATGAGATGCAGTACTAGCTCATAAGTCTGCACATGCCTCAATGCCGCATTATTCCGGTATCGATGTACATAGGGAAATGGCCTTAGAACTACATTCTATAGAGATGATATAAGAGGCTCAGAAACCCCTCGACCACTAGCAAAGTCTCGTGTGTAGTCCTTATGGGTGTGTGTGATCAGAAGCCGCTGATATGCCACGTGCAAACTTTTGAGCGATCACTGTATGTCTGGCAGTCGTTGTGTGCCAGCATCTGTGACGGTTTTGTGTAGCACGTGGCTTTATGATGCATGCCAACTAAAACGAACGCAGTGCTGGATCCTACAGTTGTCTTGCTAGGAAGCGCACGGGGTGAGTATGTTCATTAGGACTCCAGCCCCCGGCAAGCAAGCATACCTACCTCTGCGGTGACTATTAGTGCGAGATAGACGAAGGCCAGAGGCTGTAGAGTCTTATCGGTATCCTCATGAATTTGGCGTGTCCTCTATAAACTCAATAGTAAGTATCGTTAAACGATAGATGAGTGCTCAAGGTATGGCTTTATTCGCAATAAGAGGGAGATTTGAATGTGCGACATGATCTCAGTAGAAACTGCTTTCACCATGGAGACGAAGGTCGGAAATAGAATATTATCAATAACTGATAGAGCTCGGGGTAACCTCTATTATCTCTACGTAATGTAGTCTGAGACCTATGACTATACTCGCCGATATTGCCAGAATGCGATACTACCCCATGCGCGAACTCATGAGTTAGTACTGTAAGCGCCTTCGTTATTCCGTAGACTGTACTGCGTGGTCTCGAGATGCATAGCAACCAGAGCGGACACAGTGCTGCAACTACCAGGATCTCGCCCTAGGCCGCACATGCGTCTAGAGAGCACGTCGATCCCAGCACTTCGCGAGTAAGCATGCTGTATGTACCTGGGTGGTCTTCTCCACTTCCTTCCGCGGCCATCGCCTTTGACGTTCGCATGTAGCCAAGATGCAGCTCGTCCATTCTTGTCAGTGTTCGTTAGACCCTTCTCTTTGGAACGATCAGCGATTACGTTGAGCAATGGGTGAATGTACGCCCCCGCAGACCTCGCGTGGCACGCATGCATGTCTTGCTTGAGGCACTTCTCTTATCACCCGAGAACACGTTAGCTTGCGGCTCTGCCAACTTTGCAGCACCGCCTCGGAAATATTGTCGAACGGTGGCCCAGCCCCAGGAATCCTTCCAAGAATTAGCCAAGGTCCGGCACTGCTGCTGGACACGCGGAGTCAAGGCTGCTGAGATCTAACCTATAATTGCCCTGTCCGATGCAAAGAGGCGAAGGGGCGGTGGGCCAGAGTGGAGACTGTCTCGTCGAGCGGTTATCGTGCTTGTCTCCGTCACGAGGTCTTGGTTACCTCCTACTTGTCGCCTACCTTACACTATGCGGTTCCCTGCTACATCTGTTCTCGTGATACTTTCGTGCTTCCACAAGTCACACGTCAACCACTTCCTCTCGTAGATGCCAGCAGTGTAGTAGCTTTTGCACCCAGTATCTTTGCCCCCCAGACAAGCTCTACAAAACACCTGTGTATCGAGGACTCAGCTCCCTTGAAGCAAACATCGCCCTCAAAGCCCGCTGAGTACACCGCCACACAACCGCCACTTCTATACCACCACCACAACAAACAAACAAACATGACGCGCATATACTCAATCTCGATACCCGACAACAGTAAGCCCTCAGAACTTCAAAATACATGTCAAACTCCACTGACATCCTCTAGCCCTCTCCCTCCGCTCCTCATCCACAGCGAGCATGCTCCCAAACCTCGACGCACAGCCATCGTCTCTCGCTCATCAGGCTGGGACACTCCGCGAATCTCTCCACAGCAGCGTCTAGTCATGCAGCGCTTCGACAAGCAGGCGAAGCATGGTAGGATGATGCAGCGGCTGTTTGGGCATAGGCTTGTGCCGGGTTTTTGAGATAGGTTTGGCGGGTTTTCTATGCCGGCCTTAGTCTGATGATTTATGAAGGATGACTGAATGACATTACCTTTATGGGTTTCACGATGGGAGAGAAAGGACGAGGATGAGTTTATGCACGATAGAACTCTGATGTTGCCACTCCATATGAGAACAGATGAGATACTCGGAAAGGCGGCGCAACTCTAGCTGCGCTTTTCTCATTACTACTATTGGAGTTGACTTTTATTCTTCACGCAGGCGGCTCCTAGCTCGCGAAGTTCCCTCGTTCTCATGCGCGCCCTGCCCAGCCTTGCCTTCGTAGCCACCGTCTTGACGAAGAAGTCGACTTCATCGATGATATCGTACATGATGTCTTCGGCGACTTTGCTCCTTGTACCTCTCGCCAATAGGTCTGCACTCCTTACCTGGCCTCCATCCCTGGCGTCCTTGCTGCTCAGCAACGCTTGGAGCGTCTCGCATCTCTACGTCTTGAGTCGAGTCATGGTGCTGTGTGGTTGGAACAGAAATCTTAGTGCTTCGCAATGCGCAGGTGGCGCCCAGAAACCATCTTTGCCGTCACCAAAGTTGATCTCTGCTGTGCCGCCGAAGAAGCATGAGATTGCAGGGAAGTAACCTGTCAGGGCATCGTCGAAGCCACCCTCACGTGCGCCTTGTTGCTTACTGGCTGGCTGGCAGGTGGGAGGAAGGCGAGCAGGTTTTCGAAAGCGGTGCCATGAGCTTTCCATTCTTGTAGACTCTGATCGCGGAGTGTGGTAGTGTACGTAGAGGTGCATGCTCATGGTTTGCGTTGGGTGCTTGTCGGATTGTATCTTTGCCCGAGCCTGCTGAAGCTCCAGGTTGCGTAGCCAGAGTGGTCAAATTAGTCGTGCGGTCGGAGTAAATTTCCATGGGTCGGGTGGAGACATGGTCGAGGATCTCGAAGTACGAATTGCCTTTGTAAGCGACCGGGATGCGATCACGGATGACATCTGGCACCTGCTCATCGGGTCCAGGTATAGGCGGAGCATTGGAGTCTGTGAAGCCGTCGCCGATATCGACTGCAGGGTTGTAGACGCCCGTCACGATCTTTTGTTGGAGTGAAAGAGATGGCAGCTGAATCTCCATGCCGATGACATCTCCCTCCTTGACGTGCTGATCTTCTGGTGCAAGTGTGATAGGCGGTGGAGCCGCACCCATTGCTTTGCTCTTATTTTACCTTTCTTGATCGGTTGGAAAACTTCCCGGGCCGAGAGCGGTGCATGGTCTCAAAACGCATATCAGTGATACCGTAGCTGTAGCCATCGAATCCAACCGGCGCATCGAGTGGCGCTTCTCTTCTCGCCCAGCCAAATCGCACGAACGGTTGTGGTCCCTCAGCTGCCGGATCCGGACCTCCAGGTGGCACGCCTCTGCGGACCTTGACCTCATAATACAGCGTTCCCTCTCGAGCGCACACGTTCGCTCTCACCATGCGCCAGCCCTTCTCATTGCTGGTCGTGAGCGCATTGGTAGTGAATGCATCCAGCGATCAGCGTCTTCAAAGCTAAGGCGTGAGCCATGAGGCGCTGGGCTGGTGCTTCGGTAGTACTGCTTATGTGTGAAGAGTGGGTCGGCGATCGCGCGCTATCGGTATCCTCGTTTGTTCTCCGCGAGATCAATCGGCTTGTACAGCTGTCTCTCCTCACCGGGCACCCAGAATTGATTGGGCTCATGCTCCGCCATCATGTCGTCCTTGGGCGCTTCGAAGTCCTGAGCCTTGGGGGGAGGGATGTTGAAGCGTTGTGGGGAAGGGTAGGCATGAAGCTGGTTCGCCTTGCGCTTCCCCAATGTCGAGGAGGATGTGTTGGGAGCATTGGAGGCAGTCGGAGCAGCAGATTCGCGCTTCTTAAGCGAGTCTTTCTTCTCGCGTTGCTCCCGTTGAATCGGAGGCGGAACAGGCGTCTTTGACGATGGCTTGAAGGTGCAGGGACGGGTGCTGGAGCTGGAGCCGGTACTGGTGCTGGCGATGCGACTGCGGGTGCCAATGTCGTCACGCTGGCTGGGTATTTTCCTGCTCAGCTGCGTCTCGGTTAATAGCAGGTGGAGGTTGAACCTCTATCTGTTGTGTATCTTGCTCCATTGCATGACGAAGGGCTTTAGTCCAACACTTCTGCCACAATCGACGCTCCTCAATTATTTCGCCGAACGCTAGCAAGCATCCAAATCGGTCGCGTTGCTCGATGTCGCGTCTGGAGAGCTTGCGGCTCTGCGGCGGGACAACCCTGATAACAGCCCGTCCGATAGAAACTCAGAGTGGGCAAATTTAGTTACAACTGAGGGTCCGCTACCTTTTGCAGACGACGACGATCCCGCCCACACATATCACATATACACAAAATGCCTAAAGCATCGAGGACCCCTTCAGCTGCTCAGCGCGCCGACACAACCCTCTCAGCGAGGAGTATGCGCCCAGCGAGCTGAAGCAGAAAACCAACAAGAAGAGAAAGACCGAGGATGCGCAGAACAAAGAGGAAGGATTCGTCAACTCTAAGGCGTCGCGCAACATTCTCCAACTCGGCCAGGACCTCACAGCAGAAGATGAGGCCGAACAAGAGGCCAACCGCCCCGTCCAGCCAAATCCAGCATTCGCATTCGAGAGCAGATTTCCTCTGGAAGGCGAGGATGACGAGGAAGAAGGTGGAGCCGACGTTGGCGAGTACGACGATGAGGAGGCATGGGGATCAGACGACGAGATTGTTGAAGAGGTGGAAATAGACCCGGAGGACCTTGCCGCGTGGGAGAAATTCAACCCGTCATTCGACCCTTCATCACTTCTGGATCCCTCGAACGACTCTCAAGCAGCAGGACCTGGAACCAACCTTGCAGACCTCATTCTCGAGAAAATCGCAGCACATGAAGCCGGTGCACCACCAACCGACCCTAGGGACATTCAAGGTGGCGGTGACCCAGATGATGCTGTTGAGCTACCAGGCAAGGTGGTGGAGGTCTACACACAAATTGGCATGCTTCTTTCGCGCTACAAATCTGGAAAGCTGCCCAAGCCCTTCAAGATCTTGCCCACATTGCCCCAATGGGACATTCTTCTCAGCATCACCCGTCCCGACAGCTGGACAGCCAACGCCACGTACGAAGCCACCAAGCTGTTCATCTCTTCCCGCCCTGCGCTCGCACAAGCTTTCTGTTGTGATGTGCTCCTCCCCAAAGTCCGTGAGGACATCCGTGAAACCAAGAAACTCAACGTGCATCTCTACAAGGCTCTGAAAAAGGCACTCTACAAGCCCGCTGCGTTCTTCCGCGGTCTTCTCTTCCCTCTGGTCGGCAGCGGACTCTGCACCCTTCGCGAGGCACAAATCGTCGGCTCAGTGCTGGCGAAGGTCAGTATCCCTGTCCTGCACTCCGCCACCGCGCTGTACAGACTATGCGAAATGGGCGCCGAGCAAATGATGTCCGACGTCGAAAGCGCAGGTGCTTGCAACATCTTCATCCGCACACTCTTGGAGAAGAAGTACGCTCTACCCTACCGCGTCATCGATGCACTAGTATTCCACTTCCTGCGCTTCCGCGCCGTGCAAGACGACGTCGCGATGGGCAACGCTGCGAACTACAGCAGGAAGGGCGCGGCCGTCCAGGGTCTGCCTGTGTTGTGGCACCAGTCTTTGCTTGCTTTCGCGCAAAGGTACAAGAACGAGATCACCGAGGATCAGAGAGAGGCACTGCTTGATCTGCTGATCTCGAAGGGACACAAGCAGATTGGTCCTGAGGTGAGGAGGGAGCTGCTTGAGGGCAGAGCAGAGGAACCATGATTGAGCCTGAGGCTGGAGGTGCAGTTGGTGGCGATGATACCATGATGGACATGTGAAGAAAGCAAAACTTGGGATCAATTTTCTAGATTTAATGATATCGTTTCAGCGCCCATCCTGTGCTCAAATCAGTCATTTGTTGCATTTTAGTGTCTTTCCACTGATACAATCATAAACACGTTGCTACTGGAATTACGTTCGGGATAAAACATTTGGTCAGACAGAGAGCTTGTGATTTCTGTCCTTGGTGGTTTCACTTATGAAGGCCCCACCTGCTGAACATGATTGTGCCATTGTTGACAACCACCTGTCTGTCCCTGATCATGTGTGTTGTCACGCCACTCGTTTTGCAACCCCACAGGCTAATGTCCATCATTCGCCCTACGCCTTATGCCTTATGATAGGGCTGTTGTGAACAGTGTCATAGCTTCGCTGTCACCTCGCTGAGCAACTGCGAACCTACAGCCTTGCAGAGCCGTGACCAAGCTATGATAGAGCTTGACATAGCCCGACACGTGCCTGGCATTGGATCCGACGGTACGGTAGTGAATGGTTCATGTCATGTTACACCGCCGGGTTGCTAGGGATTTGCTATGTCATTTGTTGTCGCCTGCTGATCCACAACGTGGCTGTGCTGGCGAGCTAAAGCATTGACTGCAGTTTCCCTGTCCCCTGGTCTTCAGCTGCAAATACCACGTCCACCTCGTGTAACCACCTCTTTCTCTTAAGGTTAACTCGACCTTTAACAACACACCCGACATACCAGTCGACAAACAACATCAACCTCACCAAACATGGGTGTAAGTCCACTCCCTTGATGCCCAGATCTGGGTTATACTGCCCTGGGATACCCCACCTTCAGCCCCTCCATCAACGTCATCTCGAGTACGAAGTCAACTGGTCGCGACACGTACACAGAATGCGAGATGCAGCCAGGCGGCGACAGAGTGGCCATAGGCATAGGCAAGCTCAAAGCATGGCAAATCAATCGCTGACAATATGAACAGCTCGCACAGAAGATGGCCGCAGCGCAGGCAGCGCAGGCAGCGCAGGCAGGTGGCCAAGGTGGCGGAGCACCGCCGCAGCAGGTGAGTGACTTCCGCTCCAACCGTTCCCAAGCTTTGCCCCATGACGCTCGTGACTGACTTTGACCATAGTACCAAGCCTACAACCCGAGCCAGGTAAGAACTTGACAATTCCTTTTTGATTTCCAACTTTGTTTGTCCTCTGCCTGCGACACATCCCTACCACGCGACAAATTTTCTCTTGGACTCTACCCTTTGCGACAAGCACAACATCGACTCATCGCGGACGACTCCGACGACCTCACTCAACCGCGACATGCCTCTCGCAGCACGCCTTGCTGCCGGCGGCGCTGGTGCTGCGCCAGCCCAGCAACAGAACTCGCCATACCCTGCACCTCTCCAGCCTAACCGCCCGCCGAGTGCGCAACCACCTTATCCTCCGAGCGGTGGTTACCAGTCGCCTGCGCCTCAGCAGCAGCAGTACGGACAGCCACCTCAATACGGACAACAGCAGCAACAAGGCGGCTACTCACGGCCCCCTCCACCTCAGCCACCGCAATATGGACAGCAGGCGCCTTACAGTCCCGCGCCGTACAGCCCGGCGCCTTACAGCCCTTCGCCCTACAATCAGAGCCCTGGATACCCACCGCAAGGATACGGCGGATATGTTCGTCTTCACATGCATGAATTGTTGCGCGAAGATTAGCTCGGATTGAAGTACTGACATTGTTTGCTCACAGGGAGCTCCTCAGTCTTACCCAGGTGGTCCGCCTCCGCCAGGCCAGCAGCAGCAGCAGCAGTACCCCCCTCAAGGTCCACCCGGCGGTCAGCAGTATGGTGGCCGCCTCCCAGCAGCAGCGTCCTGGCCAGTTCGCTGGTGGCCCGCCGCCACCGCAATCCGCTCCCCAAGACATCGGTCAATATGTTCGTCAGCTAGAGGAGGCTATTCAGCAGAAGCGTCTCCAAAGCTTCTACCCTCCCGGTGATCCTCGCATTCAGCAGACTGCTCAGCGTGCTGCTCAGCAGGTCGACAAGCTCATTCAGGCGTGGCACATTCCAAGAGAGATTGCTGTGGATATTGTCAGGTAAGGAAATGTTCCGTGAGTTGTACATTCCGAATAAAGCTGAAATTCTTAGGCTCGCTCTTTACGATGTTGTCATCTACATCGACGACAGTGGCTCCATGGCTTTCGAGGAGCAAGGCGAGCGCATCAAGGACTTGGAGCTTATCATGCAGAGAGTCGCGTTTGCCGCAACTTTGTTCGACGAGGATGGGTATGTCTTAGAAGGGAAAGTACGGAGATGGGAATGCAAGAGCTAACACATATCGCAGCATCGAGATCCGCTTCATGAACGACGACAGTACTCCTCCCAACATGCTTTCAAACATCCGCACTGAGCAGCAGATTGGTCAGATCATGGCAAACAGGAGATATAAGGGTCTCACGCCATTCGGCACCAAGCTGCGCCAGAAGGTCATTGACCCCATTGTCCTGCCTAAGCTTCGCCAGCCGCGCAAGCCGGTCCTCGTTATTGGCATCACCGACGGTCAGCCCGCCGGAGAGAATGCCGGTGCTCTCGAAGATACCATCCGTTACGCCGTGAACTCTACACAGAACCTCGGACCTGGTGCCATTGCCTTCCAGTTTGCTCAGGTCGGTAATGACCAGAAGGGTAAGTGGATGCTACCTACATGACTTTGGTCCAACAGAGCTTTTACTGACATTCGACAGCTACTGAATTCCTCGGCAAGCTCGACAACGACCCCGTCATCGGCAGCATGGTTGACTGCACATCCAACTACGAGAATGAGTCCGCCGAGATGGCCCGCGCCAACCCGCCCGTCGACCTCACTCCCGATCTTTGGGTCCTCAAGCTCATCCTCGGTGCCATCGACCCCAGCTACGACACTCAGGACGAGCAGGGCTCTGCTCAGGTTCCCGGTCCTGGTCAGTTCGGTCAGCAAGGCGGCTACGGCGGTGGTCAGTACCAGCCTCCTCCCGGTGGTCCTCCTCAGCAGTACCAGCCTCCTCCTGGAGGTCCTCCTAGGCCTCAGGGCGGACCTGGTGGCTACGCACCGCCTCCTGGTGGCCCGCCTTCTGGCTACCCTGGCCAGCAGACTTACGGTGGTGCTCCTCCTGCTCCGCCGAGGTACTAGATGCGCGATCAATGATCGCTCGTTACTGGTCTGCAAGGATACCTGGACATGATTCTATTTGAGTCAGTATTGTGATTAGCTGCTGTTTTGACCTTACACTCTGGAAGAAAGAAACGTACTTGCCTGGGGGCTACTAGCTCGTTGAGCATGAACTTATGGGCACGTGAGTGTAATCACGAGAGGAAGTGTAAAGTGCAGCAGAATTAGGTTAGATGCAGCTGTTCTATGAATGAAATATTGCAAGTGCGCCCTGATCATGGCATGAAACTTTTCTTCGTCGCATTGCCATGTGAGTTTCAGTCTGCCCGTTGGTCCTCAGTTGCTCTCTCGAGAAGCGATAAAGTTGATCAACAAAAGGAAGCTGAAAGCTCAGTGGAAAGTAAGAGAACACATCATGCTCTACCAAAAGTTGACGTGGTAATGCTAACGTGTTCCTCGTTCATTCTGCTCCCCATCGAAACCAAGAAAACGGCGGTGAGGCTTGTCCCTTCCCAGATGGCGGTTGCTACAGTTGTTACTCGTTTGTCCGCGCATCGCGTTTCTGTGGTATCTATCGTTATTTTCTTAATGAAGGCTCAAGGCAGGACTCTAGAAATACCTGATGGTATTTCGAGTGCTCTCCATGATCTCGATAAGATGCATTCAAAACTATGTGCCCACATTCGCCGACACTACCATAATGCGATGGTAAGACAAGACATTTTTGAGCTAGTCGTGTAGTAGACCTTCATTCAGCTCTGCTGGATGACGCCGCCAGGCGCGCTTTTGCGCATCTCACTAATAACGCAGCAAGTGAGACTGTAATAATAAGTTTACTGACTATCATACTCAACCCTCGACATCGCAGTGATCTCACTATGGCGCGGATACCCATTGTTTCTCTATGGTAATGATATGGCATTTGTGGCTCGTGATCACTTGCCCTGCGGATTATCTTACATCATTAGTGACACGAGGAAAAAAAGCTTGTTGGTTCTTGTCGGCCTGATACACACGGCTCGGCGAATGCTTGGCTGTCAGACTGGTATGCCTGAGTATGCTTGTTGCGACTCCGATAGAAGGCTGTATAGTAGACACAGGACTAATTCGCGCGAGATCGTCTTACGTTGGACTTACATTACTCTTCCTCGCATTAGCGACAATGCGCTCACCTCATTGCATCGCCCAGCAAGCACGGGACGAAGAAGGCTTTCTGTTGGCAAGTCGAAGTGTTCGACGATGTATAAAGCCGTAAGATTCAATGTCCTGTTCCATCTGCATCACAACACCAGACTACCTCGATCGGATAGTCTCAGCCACATACAACTCATCAATCATAGCATCGACTCAAAAACCCGAATCACTCGCAAGACAAATCGAAAACGATGAAGTCCATCGCAGCATCTCTCGCACTCGCCTCCCTCGCAGCAGCCATCTCGCTTCGCACACGCCAGGATAACGAGTGCCAGCTGAACACTGTCGATAACCCTTCCACCGCCGACATCCAAGCCTCCATTGTCCAGTGGAACGCCGACGTCGTCGCTGTCAACACCCTTCCTGAACACCGCTCTCAGCATCACCGACCCGCTCGACCTCCACCAGCAAGCCGGCCAAGTCATCCTCAACGCCAAAGACGAGCCATGCCAGCTCAAGACTCTCTCCAACGCCGCCAACGCCAATGGCTTCGCCACCGCGGCTCTGCCCTGTGCTGTTAACGACCTGAACGTTGTCTTCGGCGACCATGTCGTTACGAACTTGCAAACCATCATCGATCACTCGGACGACACAGCTGCCGTCCACAGCGCTGTTAATGACATCAATTTCTTCCGCTGCTGCAACGTCTTGCCGGATGCTGATCTCTTGTGGACGGATGCTGTGCTGGAGCAGAATCTCCCCGACGACGTGCCGACTTTCGCTCCAAGGCCAGATGCTTGCCAGGCGATCGACTGTTCGGCGATTGCGAAGTGTGATGTTTTGGACAATGGCGACTTCTGAAGTAACGGAAGTCATAGTCTCAGCTGGCCAAGGAAGTTGTTAAGGGAAAGTGAGCGGCGCGAACACTAACTGATATTCACTCTTTATGAAACAATAACTGATATCCACTTCTTATGAAACGCCAACCAAAATTCACTCTTTAAAGCGCGAGGTGGCCGGTCTGCCATATACATAACCAGACAAAGAGACGATTTTTCCGGTTCTGTCGGCTGCTGACAACAGGTATAGGATACTAGCTCATAGATCTGCATATGCATATGATACTACCATCAACGAGTTCAAGATCAGACCTCGGATCACGTCCTGTAGAGACACTCTGGGAGACTCAAAAGTCCCCTTTTCCTCATACTATGGTTGTACGCACAGCCTTCGTCATTGTTCGGAATTGGGATACCATGAACGGACTCATGAGTAACGGCTGTGTGGCTCTCACGCAACTGATGGATATACTCAGTAGTCTGGTTCATTGTCGTGAGAACGTACCAAACGTGTAGCAATTGACAGAGAAGACGTGTGTTCAAACGCAATGCTATGCCATACCAAAAATCATCGTAACCCGTCTACCGATGCTTCACTTCCTCACCTTTCCAAACCCTTTGTTCAACATCTCCTGAGCCTTCTCTTCTTGCATGGGTATATGAGATTCCTCTTCGACAACAACAGCTTGCCCGTGCTCTCCGGCCGCATCTTTCCCACTCCTCATCACCCGCGGCCTAGCAAGCAGCTCGCCGACTTCTGCTTCTCGCCTCTCCTGCTCGCTCTTCTCACCACCGAATGCCTGCTCCGCTCGTAGAATCGATGCCTCTCCATCCCGCTGCCAACCCTGGTACAACCACCCAGCACTCGACTCCTCGAACCTCCTCCTAACATCTGCGTCTTTCTCGAGAATCTGGAAGACTTCCACGTCCGTCGGCTTCCACGCGGCTTTCACTGTCCGCACAACGATTTCGAAAAGCAGCACCGCTGACACCGCCAGTATCACCACGAGCCACCAGAGAATGTTTCTGCCGAATTGCTCCAAAAAGCCATGTCGGACGAAGTAGATCACATTATCGCTGTACAAGCTCGACAGGATGATGTTCCACAAAAACCAGCCTCCGACCGAAAGCACGCCTGAAATGATGGTTGTGACGCTGTGATTGTGCGTCTCGAGGACTTGCAGCTTAGTGAAAATTACAATAACGCAGACAGTGTATGTCAGATCGCCCATGGCGAACAAGCTATTGTCCCGCGTGAACACCACGTGGCCGAAAAGTCCGTACATGGTGAAGAAGACGACCATCGCTTCGCAGACACCCATGAACATCCACGCCGTGAAGACGCGGAAGTTGAACCCATCGCCGTGCTGGCCTTTGGTGTAGAGCTCGGGTGCAGCGATGAGGGTCGCGGCGGAGAGGTCTTTCTCAAAGATGCCGAGGAAGATGACCGGGAGCGAGGTGAATAGCGTGTTGAACATGGTCAGACTCCAGGGCTCATAGAGCGAAGTTCCCGTATATCCTGCCCAGCGCTGGTACAGCGCTTGCGTCAGGTAGAACAAGATTTCCTTCCAGAAGGTGCCGACGGTGTATTTGCAGGTGCGCACGTAGTTCCAGCGCCCGTGGACCAGCAGGAGTTTTACGAGGAAGCGGAATTGCGCTATGCTGTAGTCGGACACACGCGCGGCTTGCAAGCCTTCTTTGCCGGTGATGCCGATTCCGACGTGCGCTTCTTGGATCATGGCGATGTCGTTGGCGCCGTCGCCGATGGCGAGGGTCACGCTTTTGTTTACGCGCTTGCGAATCGAGTGCACTAGGCTGGCTTTCTGGGAGGGCGAGGCGCGGCAGCAGATCACGGAGTCGGCGAGGATGGCGAGGGAGAGGAATTGGGTGTTCGATGCGTCCGATGCAGTGATCGTGCTTAGGGTTTGGCCGTCGACTACGACGACGGAGTGGGCCGTGGTGCCGCTTTGGATGGCTGCAATGGCGGATGCGATGCTCTGTGCGACGTTGCCGGCTTCGTGGTCGAGGATCGTGACGGTGGAGTAGTCTTTGATCAGACGACAGGAGTGGCCGATGTTGATTGCTGTTTCGCGTTTGTCGCCAGTGAGCATCCACATCTTGATAGCCGCTCTTCTCAATCGCTCGATAGTCTCTGGAACACCTTTTTGCAGCTTGTCCTCGATTGCTGTCGCGCCGCCGAGCTCGAGCTGTTGTTCGATGAGCTCGCCGGCCTTCTCAATAAGCTCCGAGCGATTGACAAGGGAAGTCGTGGCATCATGGTAGATCTGCTTCCAGTCGCGATACTCTTTCTCGTCGAGGAAACGGTGACCATACAACAATGTTCGCAGCCCTTCAGTTGCGAAATCGTTGACATGCTGGAAGCATCGTTCGATCGTAGCTGGATCGTCTGCAACAAGACTCTCCTCGACAAGCTCTTCTTCTTCTCGCTGCGACTGCATTGACGTCCTGTGCTCTAGGCCAGCGAGAGAAGACCGTCTACTAAACTGCGCCGATGGTCTGGGAGTGTAGTAAGAAGAGTTGGCAGAAGCAGCGTCGACTTCAACATCTCTCTCACGCTCGTTCAGCCAGCTATCAACTTCATCACGGACAGGCACTGTCCTGCCAGTCGAGGTCCTTCGGAGCACAGAAGGGCGAGCCACCGAAGAACTTCTATGAGCAAAGCTGGCAATACTGCCCGATCTCTCGACCTGCGAGCTCTTCCGTGCGATCGCATACTGCGCTTCAAGGCTCTTGCGATTGCTCGCACGCTTTTCGATCTCGACAACTTTTTGCGCCGCCAGCGTTGCAAGGCGCAGCCGCTCCATGATGACAGAATCGGCGCCCTTGCACATGACGCAGATGCGTCTGTCGGGAAAGCGAACGACGACCGACATGCGCTTGCGTTTGCTCGAGAACTCAATCACGTCCATGATCTCATAGACTTCAAATGCCGGTTCGCCGGAGGGTCCATTGGGGAAGGTCTTGACGGTCAGCTTAGATGCGTTCCGCTCGTAGGCTAGGTAACCCAGTTCTTGCGCTGCAACTACGAGTGCGAGCTCGTCTGGCGAAGGGCTTGGAAGGTGATGTCGCCTGCCTCGGATTGCTCTGGCAAGCACGTGTGGCAGAGAGCAATCGATAGGATGAGCATCTTCGTTTTGCGTGCGAAGAGGGTGTGTGGTCGACGTTGGATGTAGCGTAGCATCTCCATGGTGTTCAACTCTTGCTTGGGTGTATGCTGTGTGGAGTGCACAATTCGTGACATCGATGGACGTGCAGCTTCAATGACCGGCTCGACGTCCTCTGATTCTTCCAATGGAGCATAGGACATTTTACGCGAGCTCATCGACGTTCTGAGATTTTGCAGGGGCTTCTTCCCTTTGCTCTTTGAGGCCTTGCGCTTCTCGTGTGCGGAAACAATTTTGTCGTTGTCAGCTTTTGCTCTGAGGTCGACGTCATGCATCCAAGCAGTTCCAGCTACGCTCAGCTTTCGGAAACGCATGACGTTCTCAGTCAGCGTGCCAGTCTTGTCGCTGAAGATGTAGCTGACTTGTCCCAATTCCTCGTTAATAGTCGATGTCTTCGCATCGAACGGTGTATTGCTCTCCTCATCGTACATGTCAACATCGTTGAGCAGCACCATCTGTGCAACCTTGACAATCTCCAAGCTGACATAGAGGGACAGCGGGATCAGCGTGTTGAACATGACGACGAAACTGGAGAAGACTTGGACCAAAGGAGACACTCGCGTTACGCAAATACCAGGCGCTGTTCTCGTAGATGGACCACACTTCATACGCACCAGAGCATGCAAGCGAGAGTCCGACGACAAACACGACCATCATGATGACAATCTTGTTGACCATAGACTGCAGTGTGGGTGCTTTGATGCGAGGATTCTTGTTGGCGTTCATGCGAATCTTGCATTCTTCTCCGCTGTTGATTATCATGCCGATGGCAGCTGGTGTGTTGCGAAGGACGCTGCCTCGGTAGACGATCTCATTGCTTGTTAGCGGCGACGTCTTGCCGTCGACCGTCACTCTGCCTTCGAAATTGTAGAGATCCAGGTTTGGATCTTCCACTACGAAGTGTGCTCCGCAAGACATGATGCCCTCGGGTGTGCCGCACAATTTGCTGGTAGCAGGTGAAGGTTGCTTGTTCTTCAGGTTGGTTTCGCCGTCCAGTGCCATTGTTTCGATGCATGCGATGTCATTTGGTCCGCTCGAGTGAAGCAGCACGATATCTGCCGGGACTGCCTCGTCACGGACGAGCTTGACGACATCCCCGACTCGCAGGTTGTGCCATTTTACTGGTTGCCAAGGTCCATGACCATCTTCGCCGGACGTCGAATCGATCCTTGCTTCTTTTGCTTTCGAACTGTCGACAGCTCCGTACGCATGGAGCACGTTTGCGTGTCGATTGTTCTCTTCTTTGTCGAGTTTGTATCGTCGAAAGTCCTCCAGACCTTCCTTCGCCATGGATAGAGACACGAAAAACAGCAGTGGTACGATTGTTGTGTAAGTTCCCGTCGTGCTGAGTCCGGGAATCATCTGCAGAATACTGACACATAAGAAATAGAAATTGGCGAGCTTAGAGAATTGAGCAAAGAGCTGTCGAGGTAGGAAATTCCAAGCATTGTATTTGGAGGACCGTATAGTATTGCTGATATGTGGTTTCTGCGTCCGTTCGTCGAGGAGTGGTTTGCCTCGGGACGGGTCTAAAGGTATGTGTCGGCCATCTTTCGAGGGAGGTATCTCTTGTATACGCAGGACAATTCTCCGAGCTCTCTCGAGAGCGTTTTCGATGTTCTTAACTGGCAAACGACGCAAGATTTGTGGCTTGTACCAAGGATGTTGCTTGCGTGGTACCATGAACTCGTCTATGCCTTGCTTATAGGATTCCAGATTCGATGTCTCCGGTGAGAGTGACGAACCTCCAATCAAGGGCGATATGGAAATCGAAGTGTCGTTTTTCCCTTTGCCACTTTGCGATCCTTCAAGCTGCTCCGCACTTGATAGCCCGACTTCTCCCATCTCCATGATCGCATCGTCCGCTTCCTGAGTCCGTTGGCCCATGTTCTTTGCGAATAGTGATGAACGCAGGGACATGCCGCGATTTCGACCTCGCGCTGCCGTCTGCGTTGGTGACTTGGGAAATCCTCCTGTTGGTGAAGTCAGGCTGCCTTCTGGTGACTGAGGATTACCCGTGGCGGATGCAGTGACTTCGGCGACCCTTGTATCTACCGTCAAGCCGCGACTAGCCATTGTATGTTCTCTAGCCCTGGCCGCTTGATCGGTGTTTTTCTCATCGTCTCCTCTTGCAAATGCGCCGTCCTCGGAAAATCGCACTCTCGAGCGCGCATCTTGAGAAGCTCGAGGACGTCCGGTCGATGTGTTGTCGGTCGACACCCTGGCTCCAGCATCTTCTTGTCGCAAGGATCCAGTATTCGTCGCGCCAGAGTTTCCAAGAGGCTGCGCATTGCTGCTGTCATTGCGACTTTGTATCTCTTCGTTCGAGGGTCCGCTTGTCGCATCGCCAGAGGGCGACGGTGGCCTCGAGACTCCCATAACTAGCTGTTGTAGCTTGCGCTCTTCAATCTCTGACTCCTACAACAGCCTCACAGAACGTGCATATCCCTCCCTTGTCCACCTCTTATCCAGAAGTCCAGTATACCATTACACAGCAAATCGTGCGACGATCTCCGGCCGTGCGGTCGGCGGCGCAATCTCGAGCGCTTCAGCTTGTTCCCTGTCTGTCGCAAAGGCCGGTTCTCGATAGTGCTAGCGTTGCGCAAAGCGAATGTGTATAGTATTACACCAGAACAAACGAGTGTCAAGGTCATGACCTGTCCGCCTTGTCGGCGCATGATGCACCAATGGTCCGCGCGGCTGGCAGCACACCTTCGTGAACACTGCCACAATCGATGCGTAGCGCACTCTCCACTCGCCGACTCGTCCCCAGACTTTCGTCTCGGCTGCAGCAGCAAGCCTCGCCTCTCCTCTCCAATGGGACGCCGAGTGACGTTTTTTGGCTTCAGCACAGGGTCTGGTCTAGGCCGATCTGGACAGATTTGGAGATAAAGTCAGGTACGGCTTACGCTTGAGATCTGTTCTATTCATGGTATTACTTGGACCGCTTGAAGCTGCGATCGACTCTTGCGAAAAGCGCTTGCTTACAAGTGTTTTGTGCGGTCTCAAGCTTCGTGCTTTGCCCAGACGTGTCAATCTCAGCGATCGCAATAGATCTGCCACGCGGTCATGCAGATTACTCGGCGTCTGAGCTTTCGGCTTGTGCTTGCAGGCCCAACATTTGTTCTTGAGGGTTATCAGGGTTTAGGGTCGTTTGCATGTTGCTGCCCGCGATGTATTGTGCCCATGCATGTAAGTGCAAACATGCACTTGAGTACTAGTGGCCGACTGAAATTGTATTTACGCATCCAATAGGAATTACTGACAATGGGAAACAGGAGCGGGCTGGAGTGTGTGTAAAGTTAGTCGTGTTGTGGTTCAAAACGCCGGATATAAAGGCTGCCGACAACTTGATGTAGATGTACGGATGCCTCTTTCCCGTTTTATGCCAATAACGACGAACGTAGGTATAGACTTTCAAGATCGAATCTCGAGACCGTAGAGCAGATGTTCATCACCGCCTAACGCAAAGATCACTCCTGATAACCCATTTCTCGCCCTCAGTCACTTCTCTGCCCTCATGAAGCATGCAATCCCTACCATGCCGGTGAAGAAGCGCCATCCCAACTTCAAGATCAGCAACTACGGGAGGAGGTGGTGCCTCCCGTCTGCTAGGAGGGTCTGGGTAGAACACCGTCTCGCCGCCCTTGCAGCCTGTGGCTGGCGATGTGAGGTAGAGCAGCAGCGTCCATGTTGTCTTGGCCGGGACGGCGGATGGCGATGAGGCGGACGGGAAGGAGATGTTGTTAGAGTCGTCGTCTGGGATAGAGGTCAGCAGCTATACCTGATCGCTTGTGTCGGTTTTGCTGGGGATGAAAAGACTGACAATGTTGATCAAAGAACTGCCCTTTAGAATACCGATAAATGCGAATGTTCGGATTGAGCCCCAGCACCTCGCCTCCCCAGATTTTTTGATCTTCTACGCCTGCGACCAGCTCGCTCAGACCGGTCTCTGACCACAGTCTTTGCGCAAACAGTGCGTCGTCTATTTGGAAGCGGTCGTTGACTCTTACTGCGTCGCCTTTTTTGGGGATGCCTGGAGTTGTGGCGAGGGGTAGCGAGCGCAGGAACGAGACATATTTGGCACACAGGGTCGAGGTCCAGAGACTGGAGATTGTGAGAATCTGGTTTGGTAGAAGGGTTTCGAGGGCGAGTGAGTCGGCTGGTAGGACTGGGGTCAGAGGAGGCCAGTTTGGCGCTGGCTGTTGTTGCACGGCTGTGGCGGCTTTTGGGAGCTGCTTTGCTTGCTTTGCGGGTTTTGATTTTGGAGCCATCTCAAACTCGTTTTATTTATGCAGGATGTGATGGGAGTTTGGAGTGCTCGGAAATGCACGTGCAATACTGGCCATGTGCTTGTGGACGCTCAGCTTTGATGCGAAGCTGTGCTTGACTGCGAGCGTTCCGAGACTGAACTCGAACTCGGAACAAAAAGTCGCATACGAGAGTTTTTCCTTGGGAGGAATCTATCATAAATTATGTCGTAGATGGACAGTAACACAAGACTGTAACACTTTCCGAGCGCCACAACAGTGCTACAACTCCCGACTACATAGGGTCATGTCCCACGTACTTCTATAGGTAAATGGTACACTGCTCTAGCCGATGGTTGCGTCATACCACTAGAGGTTGCTACAGTAAATTTTTTGTTCACACTAGGCACGCTGGTAGTAAGCTGTAGAATGCGAGTAAAGCTCACGACTCTCTGTCTCCCTTTGTGGACCCCTTATTGCAGCGATGGCCACCGGGTATTGTAAGAGCAAGAGCGTTTGTCTCACCGACGCGCCAGGTAGGAGGGAAGCTTAGTGTCCGTGTGCTGCGGTCGTGTTGAGAGAGTGGATATCATAGGCTGGAAAAAATTCCTCGGCTTTGGATCAAAGCGGGTCGCTGGTCAGGCTATCGGGGAAAGCGGTCTGGTCCGCTACGATAGAGTTGCTGGCGCTGCGACAGCAGAAGTCGACTTTGCAACAATACTGCCCGCCAAACCTGAAATCTGCTCGCTCGCCCAAGCGGTCGTTGCCTCGCCCCGTCACCTGCACGTGAGACTTCGACCTCACTTCCGCGCCCTCCCCGTCGACTAAACCTTGCGCCCGCCCGCCAGCACCTCCACCACCGCCATCGCAAGCTGTTTCCGCGAAAGAGGAAGCGGCGACCTCGACCGACGACCAATACATATCAGCAATGAAGCCAGTCCGCCAACTCCACCACGAGAGATGGAAAGCAGCGGAGCTGGCGCGCATGTCGCGCTCGCTACACCAACCCCAGTGCCCCAGCCATTGAACGACATAGGCAGTAAAATGGACTTTGATAGTATGGCTTGGATGGGCCTCGACGAGGCCAACACCTCACAGGATTTACACTCGCCCTTCAACGACACTTTCGTCAGCAATCCCTTCCAGGCCAGCAATGTGCGCGAGAGCGTTGACGACAGTGCTGCGGCCGGCGCGCCGGCACTCGACCAGACAACCACTGCACCAGCAGAATTTTCCTTGGACGACACGACAATGGCAGATGTAGCGCCTACCTTGCCTTTTGATGACAGCATCGACACCACCAACAACTTTGGCGGCCTGCCCATCTCGCAAGACGCCGAACCTTTCGTTTTTGACGATACATGGGATCAACCACCACCACCTGCAACCGAGGCCTCCCAAGCAGTATCTGAATTTGATCCCGAACCAGATGTTGCAGAGATGAACGGATTCGCGCAGCTCAGCTTCCAAGACGGAGAATTTCTCGTCACCAGCACCCAAGTAATCCTCGGACGTGACGACAAGTTCGCAAAGAAATATCAACAAGAGCAGAAGCTCGCTCGGAGGCGTCTTAAGGAGGGCAGTCGACAAGCCAAAGAGGTTGAAGCTCAAGAGGCTTTGCACGAATATCAGCTAGAGCCCAGTCACACTTCGGCGCATGGCGAAGCAGGCTCACCTGACCCAAGCGTGATGGAAGGTAGACCGGCCCGTGGACTGGCGAGTGCCTATAGTGAGACTGGTGGTATCGTCGGCTTGCCCGAGGAAGAAAGACGCAGACGAAAGAATAAGAAGAGACGAAGGAATCTGCTTCTTTCCGGACGGTCGTCGTCCACAACATCTGTGGCACCTGCGAACCTTCACACGTTCAAGTACGACATATCGGATGGCGGTGATGACGATACCGAAGATGCGCAGAAACCAGTTTTCCTTCCCGTGCATCCGAACAACCCAGCTGATATCAAGTTGATCTCACGAGAACATCTGCAAATTGAATACAACGGTCAGAATTCACGATGGAGAGCTGAAAATTTTAGGACGGAGTGCCTATGTCAAGAATGAACACTACCACGTTCAAGTGGAAGGCGCCGAATCAGGGAAGACTGTGAACCTAAACTTCTTGAGAGAGACGAGGTGGCGATTCTTACTCATCTGACGGAGATCATCGTCGCGTCTCTTCGCGTGCAATTCAGACTTCCCGTTCGAAACAAGGTTGTCTCGACGTTCGACAGCGATGATAGTGAACTCAGCGATGCCCTCAGCGACCCTGTCCGTCCACCTTCTAGCCAGGCTGGTGGTGAACGCAGTGACTCGGACATGAGTGACGAGGACGATGCACCTCTATCGTCTGTCAAGCAGAAGAAGCTTCAGAAACAGAAACAGGATGAAAAGGCCAAAGCTGGGAAGAAACCGGTGATGCTCAACCTGAAGAAGCGCAAAGACTCGGAAGCTTCTCCCAGCAAGGCTCCGCCAACAGCAAGCAAGCAGCCCGTGAAAGGCAAGCGGCCTAAGAAGACAGTCGCTGCTGACCCTGAGCCAGAACCAGTGGTTGAAGAGAAGAAGGAAGAACCTCCACAGCAGCCCATACAACTGCATCTTCCGCCTCCACCTACACAAGCACAGCTCCAGGAGCAGGCAGCCGATCAAGCAACGCTGCGAGCTCTTACAGAAGCTCAATACCTGCCAGCACCAGGATCTATGCCTCCGACAACTTCCGCATCAGCTACGCCAGTTGGGCCGATATATGCACCTTCACAGCCGCCGAACAAGTTACTTTCGAGCCTGGCTCCATGCTCAGTGAGGTTCCCATGGATCAGCTGCCCGAAAAGCGCAAAGGGCCCGGTCGACCGCCAAAGAACGGTCTCATCTCGAAGCGTGACATGGGCATCATACGTAGGAAGCAGAAAGAATTCGAGAAGCAAGGAATTCCAGTTCCTCCGCTCGACGAACTGGTCCGTATCGTCCGCTCTGAGAACAAAGCAAAAGAGGCAGCCGCAAAGCTGCCGCTCGTGGAGAGGCGCCTCCACCCATGGCACAGAACTTCCCCGTCATGCAAAGTATCGAAATGTCACAGGAGCCGAGCAACCAGCCTACGTATGTACCGCGGTTCCTCAACCAATGCAACAGACGATGCGTGAGGGCGATTATGCTTCCGCTGATGCCGAAGCTAAGGATCGCCTAAGCGTCAGCGTACCTACAGGTCACCCTCACCCATGAAATCGAAGGAGGAATGTACGAGGAAGAGCTTAAGAAGCCCAATATACTTACTATACTACTCTGGACGAGATCTTGTCTGAAAGGGCCACCCGAAGGTCTTGAGCTTCAACAGATCTATGATAAGATTTGCAAAAAGTATCCCTACTACAAGTACGGTGTGGATGGTCATGGCTGGCAAAGTAGTGTTCGGCACAACCTCAAACAGCATGACTTCCAGCAAGTTACCAAGCAGGGCAAAGGCTGGCTATGGGCCATCAACCAGGACATTCCGTTCGACAAAGAAAAGAAGAGGAAACCTACGCCCCCACCCGTACAGCGGCCACCTATGCCATACCCCATGGCGAACGGCATGGCCGCTCAGCCTGGGATGCAACAGTATGGCAATCCGTACAATTATGGCCAACCGCAGTACCAACAGCAAGGTGCTCAGCCTGGCCAGCAATATGCCTCGCCATACAATGGACAGCAGCAATACGGTCAGCCAGGTGCACCCCAGCAATATGCACCCGCTGGATCTCAACCACCAGGTGGCCAACAATACCCGTACACGCCTCAACAACAGCCACCATACCAACCGAACGGCGCACCGCCGGCTCCCGTACCCGCGAGGACAACACCAACAGGGCGTGCAGGCTCAGGAACACCGCATCCGCAACCCGGCTTCAATAACCTTGTTGACGAGATTATGGCGTATCGCAGTGATTATCTCCGCCCGTATGCACACCTGCAATCGACACCTTTGTACAAAGAGCAGGAGGACGTGTTCAAGAAGTGTGTCGAATGGATCTCGGAGCTGCAGTGCAACGGCACTCCTCAGCTGAACTTCTCCAATGACCAAGAGCGAAGAGTGTTCGGCGACCTAGAGAGAATCATGCGGAAGTATCAGAACCCTGCTCCAACATCTGCACCAGCGGCGCCAGCACCAGCAGCTGGGACACAGCCAGCGAACGGCAATGCTGCGACTGCCGCTCAAGGGACTGCGACCACCGCTAACGGTGATGCTACAGCGCCGGCTGCTCCTGCTGATCCCAACGCGGCAGGAGTGAAGCGCTCTGCTCCCGAGAACGATGACGGCTCAGGATCTGATGCTAAGCGTACGAAGATAGAAGGTGAAGGTGGTCCGCCCGATGTGTCTATGTCAGATGCCCAGCCATTCACAGCGATCACCGATCAAACAGCATCCCAGCAAGTACCACAGCAGACAACACAACAGCCCGTGCAACAAGCTCAGCAGACACCACAGCAGCCAACGCAGCAGAGTTCAGACATGACTAGTCAGGCTCCGCCCGTGGAGACCATACACGCCGAACCGGTGTTCGATTTCTCAAATCCCGGAGGCCAGGAGCACGAGCCCGTCTTCGATTTCTCAACACCGACGGTCCTGATCAAGGACCGCAGTTTGTGTTTGATTTCTCGGAACCCACGTCTGAAGTCTCTGAGCAAGGACCGCAGCAGTATCCTCCTGTGTCAAGTGCTCCAACTTCACAACCGCCTCAGCAACAACTGTCGCAGCCACAGAGTAATGCTCCCGCGCAGCCACCGTCGCAGCCTCCGCAGCCTTACCCGCAGCCTCCCCAGCAGCCTGCAAATGTTGTCTCTACATCACAACAACCACAGCCGTACTCTCAGCCTGCCCAGCAACCTCAGAGTGCTCCATCTGCCCCTCAGCCGACCCAGCCGCCTCATGTTCAACAAGCGCAGACGTACACACAGCCACCGGTGTATGCTGCAAATCAGGCACAGCCTCAATACTCGCAGGGTAATCAACAACATCCGGTACAGACTTCTAGTGGTGTCGCGACACCAGTACAACAACAGGTCTACTCACAACCGCCTTCTAATGCTCCAAGCACTGTTGCAACTCCGCAGCCGCCGCAGACACCTGTCAATGTGCAGACTCCGCAGCAAGCACAGCAGTATCAGCCTCCCCCACAGCCTGCGAGTAATGCACCGACACACCAGCCTATGCAATACCACCAACCAGCTGCGCAACCCTCACAACCTGCGAGCGCTGCGCCAACGCCCCAGCCTGCGCAGTACTACCAGCAACCTCCGCCCTCGCAGCCTACGAGCTCTGCACCTACACCTCAGCCGGCGCAGTATCAACAAGCACCTCCTCCGCCCTCGCAGCCTGTGAGTGCTGCACCTGCACCTGCACCCCAGCCAGTGCACCATCAACAAACGCCTGCTCCACCCTCGCAGCCTATGAGTGCGGTGTCCACTCCTCAACCGACCCATGCGCCTCTGCCAAACTCGCAGCCCGCAAGCGCTGCACCTACACCTCAGCCTGTGCAGTATCAACAACCACCATCGCAGCCTGCGAGCGCGGCACCGACACCTCAGCCGGCGCAGTATCAGCAGCCTCCTCCACCTTCGAATCCTGGCACGCCAGCTCAGCAGGTGCAGCGGCCAGTCAGTCAACATCAGACCCCGGCTCACTCGTCTGCGCCAACGCCATCGATGACACCTTTGCCTGCCGAGCGCGCGCAGAGACAATCGCGCCCCCCGTGGCAAGCGGACAAGGCACGCCAACGGGCTCTACAATGGGTGGGCCCACTACACCGGCACCGCAAAGCTAGGGCTGCGGGAAGAGGCGTCAAGTGCGCGTACTCAAGGTTACCTAATTCATTTCGAGCGTTCATAGCGAAGGAGTTCTTTTTTGCCGCGTTTTTGTTCTTCTATTGCTCTCAGGGCAGATGCCTGATCCGAACTTCGCTGAGGAATATTTAAACTCAAAAAGCAGACCTCTATTGTTTGTCCGGAGGATTCTCCGTTTGAGATTTTTTTACGGCGTCTTGGGGCCCTCAGTGGTGCAAGAGAAAATCGGCGTTAAGAGCTCTGAATTTCTGGGGTCTTTTTTATGCTGTTCTTGCTTTGGTTTTGGTTGTAGATGAAAAGATGAATTGATGACAACTATTTTGACACTTGGTTTTATATTCCATCACTGGTCTATGGTTCTTGCTTTGTTTTTTCTTTTCTCTTAGTAAATTCTGTTCTTTGTGTTCGTTGGTGGAAGATCTTGTTTCCTTAGAGAAACTCTAATTTTTGTTTCGTCTCTATGAAAGTGGTTTTGTTGAGCAAGTCAGTCGTGTGTGCTTCTCGAGTCTTGGAATGCCAGGATTCTGGTGATGGCATCGAATGCTGACAACATCGCTTCGCTAGAGGCTCAGACTCAATCTAGACCGATCTTGCTGGAGGGTCTCAAACGGAAAGCACGCTTCAACGGCTCGTCTTAGCCTATCTTTATCCCAACGACATGACATCAGTCCCATCAGCTAGCTAGTCCAGCGACGTGGGCTTATCCAGGCACTCGCAGGAGATGTGATACATCACATCCATAACGAGATCATGCCCAGCCAAGCTCCCTATCTCGCAGGTCCACATCGGTTCCTACACTCTTCACAGCCGAATCGGTCGGCTACCGTGTGAAATCGCCCATCCATGCCGATCCCGAACGCGCTACGGCAGTCGATCTCTACGCTACGGCTACGCTACTTTCAACCGCTCCGCTCGAGTGATTGGGCCTCCCAGGCTCACAGCCTCGTTCAACACACTAGAGCTCGTCTGCGTGCAGACGCCAGTCCCGTTCTCGATTGATGCGGCATCCTACTGGCTCTTGTTGCCGCGCCGGCCGAAGGGCAGGCAAGGTTTGAGATCACGACCTGTCTTCTGAGTCACGCTATGTTCATGTAGCTGTGCGGCAACACGCCTCGGATGACGAGTCCTTCTCGGTGTGAAGCCCGTTCTGGTGTAGGGGCGGAAGGTGATCTAGATATAGGTACCGAGTTAGCTGCGACTGCTGATAGATGTAGTCTTAATATCTATTGACGCGTAGCGGATTGTTCAGCAGGCATTGGCTCACTTGCGACGATGCGACTACTGACACAGAGACAGGAAACCTCGTGGCTCAAGCTTGCTACATAGTCTGCCATAGTGATAACGGCCACGGAACGGTTGAGCCGGCGGATCAGATCGGTCCCCAGGGATCTGAGTTGCCCTCTCGCACTAGTCAAGACATCACAACTACCGGTGGACCCTACTACGCAACTAGTAGGGCACGTGTGCGGTCGCGAGGGTTTGACTTCCCAGGACATTGCATGCGGCGTTGTAGAGCTTTGCTGCCTATCATGCTACTTCGCTTATCTATCGACGGGAGAGTCGAGCGGGATGGTGAAAGAGCGTGGAAGGAGATATAGCTGAGAGGGTCTCGGCTGCTGAAAGCAAACAAGTTCCGGTCTGCTACCTTTGAATCATTCAGTCGTCAATTGGCCCGTTGCCCACCTTCGACCAATATGGCTGAAAGAAAAAGCCCGTCCGTCGGATCTTCATCACGAGAGTCTCGATCGAAGTCTACCCAGACTCAACCGTACCGCTTCCGCAACATCTACACGGAGACGGGGTTCTGTTTCACCCTTTGCATGACACAATTCCTGGCCGAATACCTCATCTCAGGCTTCGCTCTCCAGCTCCCTCTGCTCTCCCAAGAAAGACCGGACCTCGCGGACTCGGACACTAGTGCACTATGGCCAGCATCACTGCTGTCACTGGTCATGAGTGCAACTCTTCTGATCTTCGCGAGATTGTCTGACATGTTCGGCGGATACTGGCCGTTCATGTTCGGGCTCGTATGGCTGACTGTATGGACTCTTGTTCCGGGTCTTACCGATTCGGCGGTTCTTCTAAACTGCGCGAGGGCGATGCAAGGACTGGCTCTGGCTGCTTTCATGCCTTCTACTTTTGCGATCCTGGGGAAGCTGTATGTTCCTGGTAGAAGGAAGACGGTCATTATTGGTGTCTACTCGGCTTTCAACTGTCTTGGGTTCTTTGGTGGGTTCATTGTTGCTGGTGCGCTGGGCACTCATTATTCGGAGTGGTACTTCTTCATTGGAGCCTTGCTCTCAGCGCTCACGGCGGTGACGGCGTGGTTGACGATTCCGAGAGCTGAGAATGCCGCAAGGAGATCTGATGTCGGCATGGACTGGCTTGGCTCTTTCCTTATCTTGAGCGGCTTGCTATTGCTATCGTATGCTCTGGCTGCCGAGCCGTACGCTGACAAGAGTAGCAAGATCGATGGCTTCGCTACAGCCATTGTACTAGGACCTCTAGTCGTTGGCGTAACGTGCCTCGCAGCTGCTGTGGTCGTTGAATGGAAAGTTGCCAAGTCGCCGCTGGTTCCATTGACTTTCTTCAAATCCTGGGGCGTGGTATCGATGTCCCTTGCCTGCAATGTGTTTCTATGCCTGCTTTGGTATCTGGCTGTACTACACTGTGGAATAGTAAGTCCAATGCCATCCCATGTCGCTTGGTGCAAAGCTCATTCTACGTTATAGCTTCCAAAACCCGCTGGTGAACACCTCGAACCTTGCCGAAGAACAAGTCACCCTGGCGCTATGGTATTTGCCTATGGCCATCGCTGGTCTAATTTGCTGTGTCACTGTTGAGCCACTCCTCAATGCCTTCCACATGAAGCTACTGCTCATCATCACGGCATGCATCTGGATAGCAGCGCCTACCATCCTTGCCGCATCGCCACTGCCTTTAAACTACTGGGCAAATGTTTTTCCTTCTGTGCTCTGCGCAACAGCTGGGATCAATCTTACTTTACCATCTCGATGGTGTACTTGACTGCTGTGCAGCCTGCCGAGCTGCAGGGCTTGTGCGGCGCAATGTGCTCGATATTCCTTGGGCTTGCTTTTGCGTTTAGTCTGCCAATTGGGCAGATCATCATGACCAAAGTTAGTGGCAGGAACTGGATGATTGATGCTCCTAAAGAGCTATCAGCGTACAATGAGGATGATCGACAGTCTATGGTGCTGGGCTACAGAGCGGCTTTCATCTATGCTGCAGTCTCTGCTGGCGTGGGCTTGGTTTTGTGTGTGTTTGGGGTCAGTGTGCCGAGAGCTTCGAAAATTGGAAAGAGGAAATCGGCAGAGGACGACGAGGCCGGCTGCCAGGATTCGTATCAGTAATAGCTCGTAATTAGCATGCCGTTGCCGGCGTATATGTGTATAGAACTCATGTCACATCCCGTGGACATATAAGATACACTCAGTCGCTCCCAAACACACCAAGCCTACTAGAAGTCTTCGTCTATACTGGAAATACCTTTTCCCGCTGAGATCGTATGCAAATTTATCAGTAGATAAAGTTCGGGAGTGAAAGAACTGCGTTTGTCTCTGACCAGTGTTAGATGGCGTGAGAGAGCACATCTTTGTCATCAATTCACTGGCAACATCATTTGCTACCTACTGTCGAAAGTTCAAATGCTGACCTTTCGGAGGCGTGGTACAGTGAAGGATCGCTAGCGCGATCCTTTGTGGCGCAGTTATAAGTGACGCAGCCGCAGCCCCCTGGGCATCCGCTGTGGCAAATAGACAATCCACTTCTGCCTGCTACATTCCCACAACTTCAACATCAACTCTCGATATGAGCATTACCCAAACACGAAAAGCTATGTCTGCACGCAAGCTTTCTCTCGAAGACGGAGCTGAGGAAAACCTCCCTCTCTACGAGGAGTTCCAATACTCAGAAGGCGTTGGAAATGTTCTCCCACCCGTCAAGGCCTCGCCACTGGAGGTCTCGGACTTCTTGATCCATCTTTTGATCGACTCAAGAGGCATGTCTACAGACGAAGCGCGCCGCGTAGCTGCGTTGTGGAATAAGGGTACCGGTCAGGAGCTCCGCAGTTTCCCACCCGCCATGTACTTCGACATCTTTGGCAAGGAGGACGGCTGGATCGTGTACAAGGAAGTACACCTCGCAATTCACAGGGAGAAAAGCAAGTCGATCATGCACAGACAGCTGGCGCGTGTGAGTATTGCTCTTGCCTGCATGTTGTGGAAAATGTCGGCTGACTTGTGCGATAGTTATCTTGCTCGCCGCCGTGCTCTGCTTCGAATTTGCTGCGGTCACTGTCGCTGTCGCTGGCTTGAAAGATGTGTTTGCCGAAGAGATCGGTGTTATTGCAGTCTTTGCTTCCCTTTTTGGTGGAATTGGGTGCGTAGGTGCGATAGTTTGTGCGGTTATTGCCGCAGATGGCCCCGAGAAGAACATCGAGAGCGAACTTCGTCAGGCTCTCAACAAAACCGGTCCACAGCAAAGCTGAGTTGTCGACATGTTGAAATAGCGTGATAGTCTTCTGAATGATGCTTTACGAAATTTTGGAAATAGTGTTTTCTAGAACTTCCCTTTTGTCTGATTCAGTGTACAGTCATTGCTCACAAGTCTGCGCATGCCATCTCCGTAGCCAACGCCTGTGTTTTAGAGACAGAGGCAGAAAGATTTTTAACGTTACATAAAATGATTCAAAGATATACTTCAAAAGCTGAAGTTGAATCTCGGAATGCTAACAAATGGGGTATCGAGGATTGTGCGAACTTATGATACTGGATGAGTTTACTGTGGAGCAGACATTCACAAAGAGGCTTGTCAAGCGATGTGAACGATAGCCAGAGCTGATATGGATGGCTGTGAATTACATATTTGTTGCAAAGCTCCACGTGCCATAGAAATATATCAGTCAGCGCTAATGGTTGAAATGCGTCTCCGGCTAAGGCTCCTCCGATTGCGCCTGAACAGCAAGCTTTACATTCTCGACCGGATCAGCAGCATTTCTGCCGAGGGTGAAATCGTAGTCACCACCCTCGACGACCCACTTGTGGTTCTGTTCGCTCCAGAAAGCAAAGTCTCGAGCTTTCACCGCGAGGTGCACAACCCGCGACTCGCTGGCATTGAGCGTTGTCTTGCAAAATGTGACAAGTGACTTAATCGGATTGGCGGGATTGCGCTTGCTGCTTCCCACATAAATTTGCACGGCAACTGCACCTCTGATAGTGCCGGCGTTCTTGACATGGACGGAGGCCAACCACTCGCTAGAAGACCTTTCGATGACTTGGAATCGAGAAAAGTCGAACCTCGTGTAAGAGAGGCCAAAGCCAAATGGAAAGTTGACTTGATCCCTCGGCAGTGTATCGAAATGTCTGTAGCCAACAAAGACTCCTTCAGCGTAGTTGACAGTGAGCTGCTTGCCGACGTAGTAGCCCGGAAAGTTGCCGTACGCCGGTGCAGAGGACAGCTTTTTGGGGAAGCTGCAGGTCAGGGCACCTTCCGCGTTGACTTGGCCGGTGAGCACATCTATGATAGCGTTGCCTGCTTCTTGACCGGGAAACCATGTTTGAAAGAGGCCGGAAATCTGATCGAGCCAGGGCATGGCGACGGCTACGCCAGTAGAGTTGATGACGATGGTTTGAGCATTGACAGCGGCAACGCCTGCCACAAGGCGATCTTGGCTACCGTCCTTGGGTAGGTTGAAGCTGACTTGGTCCTGGCCTTCGGTCTCCCATGACTTGGTGTGACCCGTGAACACAAGAGCGTAGTCAGCTTTCCGAGCGAGGTCGACGGCCTCGCTTAGAACGTCTTTGTCATTATCTTCTTTCGAGATGCAATCCAAGCGGACTCCAACCCTACCCTGGAGAGGACCAAGATCTTCGCCTTCGTGCGAGGCAGGCGGCGAGCTTGTGATACAGATCTTGTATCGCTGGCCGGCTCGAAAGCTGAATTCGAACAACGGCGCTGCGACGCCGCCGAGCGCGAAGCCCATCGAATCCGAGGTGTTCTCTGTCTGCTCGTATATGATCTTGTCATCAATAGATACCTTGGATGGCCCAAGCCCAGCCAACGTCAAATAGTAAGCGGCAGTGCTTGGGGCAGTCAACACGCCTTCCAGCTCCACTTTGGTGTTGACCACCTCCAAGTTAGCGGTGAGAGAGAATTCGGAGTTGGGGTGTCCACTGATCGTGTCGTATGGCTCCGTATCGCCGACATGATACTTGCGTAAGGTGAACCCGGGCTTGCCTTCGCCGTCTACAACGCCTTCGGATATGAGGGGGAATTGACGCAAGGTGTGGGCTCCTGTGACTTTGTCAGCGTTCATCTCGTCTTCGGCGCTTTGATCTTGCCGGTCTGACCTTTGGAGAAGACTAGCTCAACGTCGTGATCCTTCCAGGCATTTTGGAGTGCTTCCCAGGGCGATACTTCGTAATGCGTACTGACAGAAGCGCTTCCGCCGCCGCTACACAGACACTGTTTGGCCAACCCAAGAACAGCAACCTTCTTTCCATGCACTCTTTGTTTAGTCAGAGGCAGGATGTCGCCATCATTCTTCAGCAGAACAATGCCCTTGGCCCCGACTTCTCGAATCAGAGACCGATGTTCAGGCTTGTTGATGGCTTGCTCTTCGGGAATGGTAGGATCGTCGAAGCACTTCTGACGCTCCAAGAACTGCAAGACGCGAAGTGCTCTTTCGTTGATGGTCTGCTCGGAGACCTCATCAGACTTGATAGCTCTCAACACGTCATCGACTGTCCTCCATCTCGTTGGACCAGGCATCTCCAGGTCGAGACCGGCGTTGAGAGCGGCAGCTGTAGAATTTACTCCGCCCCAGTCGCTCATGACCAGGCCGTCCCAACCCCACTCGCCTCGTAGAACTTGCTGCAGAAGGAAAGGTTGTGAATCTGCATGGTGACCGTTGACTTTGTTGTATGCTGTCATGACGGCGCCTGGCTTGCCTTCTTTCACGGCGACCTCGAAAGGTTTTAGATAGATCTCTCGCAGTGCTCGCTCGCTGATGATCTCATTGACGCTGAGGCGCTGGGTCTCCTGCTCGTTCGCAGCGAAATGCTTGATGGTGGCCGACACGCCGGTCGACTGTATACCAAGCACGTTCTGAGCCGCCAACTTGCCCGCGAGATACGGGTCTTCGGAAAAGCTCTCAAAGTTGCGCCCGCCAAGTGGGTGTCGGTGAGTACACATGGTCGGACCGAGCAGACACCTTGCTCTTTTCGTGAGAGTCTCCTCCCCGAGAGCTACGCCGATGCGGTACGCAAGGTCGACATCGAATGTGGAAGCGACGCTGCAGGCGGCTGGGAAACAGGCTGCGGTGATGCTACCCTGGAAAGATGCACCTCGAGCTCCGTTTGGTCCGTCGCTTGTCTGTGATGCTCAGCAAAGTTGCTTGTAGAATGGACAGGCCATCAAGGCAGATCGAGTCGCGCAATCATGCGAGCTTACCTTGAGTGCAGGGACACCTTTAGCAGGGATCGCGACAGTCTCCCAGAAGTTGGAGCCAGCGAGCAAGCTGATCTGGACATGTTGTCAGTTATAGCTGCAGCAGGTATGGTCATGCTTTTACCTTTTCCTCCAGAGTCAGTGTGCTGAGAACAATCTCGCCTTTGGATATGTCATTGTTGGATCACAATTCACCAGTATGTCCAATCCTCAACTTATGATGAACGAGACAGGGCGAAACTACGATTCGTGGCCTGAATGCGTGGCTTATATACATAGCCATTGACATACATTGTCCCAGCATAGCAAACCTGGTGGCATGATCGCAGCAACCATCGGGTCTCTGGCAATCGTGGACTGTGGTCAGCGCGAGATCGAGACTTAGGGCATGAATGTCCGCTGATTTCTCCGCCTGCGATTACGCAATGGGGTGGTTTGCAGAAGGAGTGACCGACCCCATTTTTGAAGGCTTTCCAACCTCCAGCTGTTCTCTTAGTTCTCTTACTACAACCCAACGATCTCAATGTAGTGTTGGTACTGTTGCGTAGAGATGAGCATGTAGATACCACTGCAAGATGTGAAAGTCTTCTGAACTTCTGAGATAGAAGTCCACCCGGCTCAGCAAGCCGGTCTTGGTCTGCATAGTGCTTTCATGGCGACGTCAATATTGAAAGCCACGATAACCAATGGTCTTGATACTTCGAAGCGCGGCGTCCTTCTTGCACAGGATGGACGAAAAGACAGGAGCCTCAGCCGGCGAGATCTCCCCTCTCAAGATTCTCAACCGCGATTAGCATACTGCCATGTTGGGTCCCTCGATGGCTCCGATGGTGAACAGAGGCATACTGTCACGTCCTTCGATGGAAGGGTAGAAAGAAAGACCGACCACACAAACTCAGATAGTTTTATCACAGCAATTCGTCGGAGAAATATATGCTTTCGCGTCCCCCTCGTTTTGCCAAGGTTGTGTCGGGCTCCTCGGACGTTGACTGCCGCGGCCTTCGCAGCCCGTTCACCTGTTTATCTATACATCGAACGACGAAGACTCCGCCGGGTCCATCCAGTACAGCCGTAAAGCGGATGCAGTGGCTAATTATCTAATCGCTCCATTATCTAGTATGTCCATAATTCCAGTGATAGGCTTTATGTAGCCTTCCATAGGTGCGCACCTGTCCGTCTTCACCACAGTCGCCCTGATTGCAGTTTGGCAACGAAACCGTGTGATACTCACGTCAAACTTTCACAAGCTCGCAGCCAGCAATACTACTCATCATGTCACCCTTTGAACCGGCACCCACTACCAAAAGCCAACATGAGAACTGCCTCGCAGCTTCAGATCTCTACGAAGGCTCTGCTGCCCGTATGGCTGCACGACACGGGCAGTGGACTCAATCTACTTCCGGAGTCGCAGATACGTATCTACAAGCAAACATCTTAGTACTGCCTTCACGATACGCGGACGACTTCCGGGCCCTCTGCGCTCGCAACCCTGTACCTTGCCCATTGATCGCCGAATCAGCAGGACCTGGAAACTTCTCAAAGCTGAAGTCTTACCTGCCGCGAGTCTCAAATGAAGACCTGGCGACAGACCTCGACATCCGCACCGACTGCCCGAGGTATAACGTCTATTCAGGAGCGAAACTTGTCCACAGTCCCGTCAGCGACATTCTGTCGCAGTGGAACAATGACCACGTCGCCTTCGTCATTGGCTGCAGCCAGAGTTTCGAATCAGCCCTCATCCGTGCAGGGCTTGAGATTAGACATCTTTCTCAGGGCCGTACGGTGCCAATGTACTATACCAACGTTGCGCTCAACCCTTCTGGCATCTTCTCAGGTTCCAAATACGTGGTGTCCATGCGACCGTTCAGACGACAAGACATCGACCTGGTTCGCAAGATCACGAGACGTTACTTGCCCACCCACGGCGAGCCCATAGCTTGGGGTTGGGATGCCTTGGATCAACTAGGCATACAAGACATTGATCAAGTCCAATGGGGCCATCCTCCCCAAACGAGCGATGGGAAGCCTCTTAGTGCGGTGTTTGGAGATGGAGATAATGTTCCGGTGTTCTGGGGCTGCGGCGTCACGCCTCAGGCAGCTGTCATGAATGCACCACTCGAAGGAACTATCATGGCGCACTATCCTGGAGAGATGCTGGTAATGGACTGCCGCGAGGACGATGTCTTATGAGAGATTCGCTTTGCGTTACAAACCAAGTTTGCTTGTCAATTTATTCCATGAGATCGTGCCAACCCTCAAAATCGTTGAGCGACTCTTCAGTGACAAGAAACCCTAGATCTGATTGCATTTGATCCACATCTGAAGGCCAAGGCGTCAATAGTGAATTACAGCCGTTGTCCAAAAAGGTGAGAAATTCTGGCCCTCCACAAGGAGACTCTTCCACTCCCTGGCTGTCACTCTGCATCATCGTCTCAATTCCTGCCTTGATTTCGACGATACATGGCCAGACTGTGCTGATCGCTCCCATGGCGTTCAAGATTTGATCCATGGGCTTTCTCACAGCGATGCTTGTCCACAAAGATTGCTCCAGACGCTTCTTGAGAATGATGATCCTCGCGGCTGCTGCTAGCGTGTGGACGATGTCCAATGGCAATGTTCTGAAAGAGTAATGGCGCTCATAGCTGATGAGAAGACGTAGAATCGCGGCGAGGGACTGATAGCAAATATCTACGTCTTCGGTGAGTGATAACAAATCCGCGTCTGAACATCGACTGGGAGGGCGATGCAGTATTATCATTGCTGTGTGGAAGACCATGTGTAAATGCAAAATGTAATGGGGAAGCTTCTCGACCTTCCAAGGATTCCACTGCAGCCTTTGTGGTAGCTGTGAGAGCCATCGCTCTAATTGTACATGGACTTGGGCTGTAGCTTTTGCTATCTCGGCCGATTTGTTGGCTTGTCCATCCCTATTCTCGAAGATGGCCACGATCATGGTATGAAAGATTTTCGCGAGCTCAACCTGGTATACGAAACTGCCAACAACAGCCAGACTGTCCTCGAATGCAGTGATAGAGGTCCCGCTAGCGATGTATGTATCGAGAAGATGTTCCCACTCCGGAGGATATGGGATCCGTATTGTATTCCGCACGTCGGCGTTCTGTGGGTGCAAGGCAGGCGGCCGACCGAAATAAAGACTCATTTGCTTGTCCGCAACAAAGGTCGCCCAATACACCCTTCGCAAAATTTCACGATCGACAGGCGAATGAGCTACTCCTTGGTCCCAGTTGCTTGGATCGAGATGCAGACCCATCTCGTGAGCTAGTCGAAATGCCATGCCGCAGAAGAGCCAGCCTTTGGAGCCCTGTCCCCGACCGACCGCCAGAGGCCCACAGATCATCAATGTTTGCAGAGTGGTCAAATCAGGTGAGTCCAGGGACGCCAGTGCCTGACTTTCGGCATAGCTGGCGAGGGTAGCATGCAGCGACGCTGAGTGAGTATCTTCTGAGACTAGAGCTCCAACTGCGCAAATAGCATGCAGAAGCACCTCGGAGTAGTAGGGACCGCTCCCTGCCGCGTAGTCGCGCAAGAAGAACTCTCGATAAATGAAGTGATTGTAATGATAGCAGTTTCTGAAGAACAAAGACACCAGCTGTCGGCACACAGGCCCATGTGGATCGAGAGGTGGTGCGAATTCCCCTTGTGCAGAACTCATTGCGCTGAGAGGTCCACGAGGCATCGTATGTGGCACAGATCGCGAAGTTGCCGCGCTTGAGTGTGCTTGATCGGTGGAAGGCGATGCAGGGAGATCCACATGCAAGCTTGTACCGCCGAAGAATTGCCTCGCCTGACGTGACACCATTTTTCTCATTCGACCGTCTCGAGATCTCTCACTAATGAGCGTTTCACCCATTGGTGAGCTCAAAGATGTAGCAGTCTCACCTTGAGCATTGGGTTGCACTGATGCAGTGTCCGCCTCATGTAAATCTCGAGTGACTGCATCGTCGAGTTGGAAGTCGTCATTGAGATGCTGCGAAATTCCTGCTGAGCCTGACTGTCCTGCCGGGGTGCCTTGCCGGGAATTATCATCAGTACATGCAAGATCTTGGATCAAGTTTGCCATGGAGCTCATTCGCGTTTCCAGGCTCTTCACGTATTTTCGAGAAACTGGCCTGAGTTGAGGTCAATTCAGTCCCAGATACTTGGTTTGCTCAAAGCATGGTGTGCTGAAGCTGCCGGTTTGCTTTGGACATACCTCCGACGGCCTCCCGCCGAGTAAACGCACTCTGCACCGGCTTCTTTGCAGCGAGAACAGGGCTCCTGGCGATCACATTTTGTCTGTGTTACCAGATCAGCACTCAGACGTGGACAGCAATTTGTTCACTAATATGAGCCGTGCTACGAAATCTTGACGCACTTTTCGCCTCCGGCACTTTTCACATCTGAATCGACGATCACGAATTAGCACGGCGCATGGCAGCGAGTCGATGCTAGAGTAACGCACGATATGCGGTGCAAAGGTGCCGGTGTAGGCATGGGCACGCCTCGCCCCGTGGACTGATCCAGTCCAGTGGCACGCAAAATGCCGTCGGACATGTTGATTCGAAGTGGAGTTGGGGACTGACAAGATGCCTCGGAGTTGGTGAGATAGAGCGAGATACGGATGTGCTCGGCGGCTGGAGCGTTGAAAGAAAGCCGCGGACTTTGAACACCGCGGCGAAGCTTATTTTCATGCTTGACGCTTGCTTATCACCTTATCGCAGCTTGATACGCTATCGTCCTCCGTAAACTTACATGTACGGAACATTGCGATACAGTCCTTTACCCTCAGATGTGAATGGAGAGAGTCTTCTACAAGAGGGTCACTGCATCAATGGTCGAAGCATGTGTGAACCCGTTTTGCCTCATCTATTACCCTTCTCCTTCTTGCCCACTTGCTACGTAAGATCACGTTGATCTGCTCAATCTACAGGCCTTGGGAAAGCCCCCGCAGTCCCACAGTAACAGCACTTTTTATAAACAGGCCATGTCACATTCAGTGCATCCTGGTACGCCTTTTGGCCAAACAACCACCGCGGACGACAAACGAGACGAAGCACTCTTCGACAACAAGTCTTTGCAGGTTGCTAGCGACGATGCCGATATCTATGTTGATCCAGTCATCGAAAAGAGGATACTGCGTAAACTCGACTTGCACCTGGCACCAATATTCATGTCGCTTTACTTTCTCTCTTACCTCAATCGAAGCAACATTGGCAACGCAGCCGTTGCTGGCATGAACGACCAACTCAGCCTGACTCCTGGCCAATACAGCACCGCCGTCAGCATCTTCTACGCAACTTACGTGGGTTTGATCTTTCCCATTGTCCTGGCACTTCGGAAGATCAAACCTCACCGCGCCATGACGGTCATGTCGATCGCCTGGTCTCTCGTCACCATCGGCACCGCGTTTTGCCGGTCATATGGTGCCCTTGTTGCCTGTCGGTTGCTTCTCGGCGCCTGCGAGGCTGGATTTTTCCCTTGCATCTCGTAAGTCTCCCTTTATACAACCTGGCTTTAGCCGTCTGAAACATATGCTGATGCCTTGACTCTACAGTCTTTACATGACAATGATCTACAATCGACAAGAGCAGGGCCTCCGCTTCGCTTATCTGTTCTCGTCGATGGCCCTTTCGGGCATGTTCGGTGGCTTAGTCGCCACCGGGATAACCTACATTGGACATGCTGGTGGGCTGCGCTCCTGGTCATGGCTGTACATTTTAGAGGGAGTTGTGTCTCTCCTCGTGGTACCTTTTGTCTGGTTCGGCTTACCGGAGAACCCCGCTCAAGCCAAGTTCTTCACAGTTGAGGAGCTTGAGGTCCTTGCAGCTCGTGAGCTAAAGCGCAGGGAGTACATGGGCAGCTCCGAGTTCGATTGGGCCCAAGTCCGGTCGGTGCTCGGTCACTGGAGGATCTATCCCGCTGCTGCCGTGCAATTCCTGCAGGACATTGTCCTCTACGGCTTCAGCACCTTCTTGCCTTCGATACTGAAGAATGACTTGGGATACACTGGCTTGCAATCGCAGTACCTAAGTGTTCCTGTATATGCTCTCGGAGGTATCAGCTTCTTCGCTGCAGCTGTCATCGGCGACAAGTATGGGCTTCGTGGTTCCATTCTCGGAGTTCTGGATGTCTTCGCAGTTGTCGCCTATTTATTGATCATCCTCGTTCCTACCAGTGGCGTCAAATACTTTGCATGCTACCTTATCGCACTTCCGCTGTACTGCGGCGCAGGCTTGAACGAGATGTGGATCGCCAACAACACTGCACCTCACTATCGTCGTGCAACAGCGATTGGGTTCTCTCAGGCCATTGGTAATCTTGCCGGAGTCGTCTCTGGCCAGGTTTACCGGAAAGCGCCGTACCGCCTCGGTAACTGGTTTTCGTTTGCTTGCACTGTCCTGGCCATGATCCTTATTGGCGTTCAGATTGGGTACTTCAAACAGCTCAATCTGCGCAAGACGAAGATTTCGAGGGGAGAAATTGCAGACGATCGAATCAGTGAAGAAGGCGAGGACAACCTCGATTTCCGCTATATTTACTAGTCAGCCCGGGAAGGGTCCAAGTAGGAAAAATAGCGGACGTCCTCAAGCGTTTGTGCAAACCTATCGACCTTTAAATTCTAATATTTAGCTGTCCATTTCCAACCAACCTTGCTAACACGGATAGCTATGAAACTGACCAAAGCACATAGGTAGCATAAGCTGCAAAACATTGCTCCAGCGCAGTATACTTGATTTGAACCTATGATGGCTCCAGCAATCGGCACACCAGTGAGTGTGCCAAAAGCAACAACTGTATAGCACATGCCATAGTACTCGCCGTACTGTCTCGTGTCACACAGCCCAGAAACACAGACGAGATGTTGCTCCCTGTTGCAATGTCCATAATTACGGCGTAAGAAATTGTCAGTCCAGAGATAGTCGGCTTATGGTTCGCAGCGCCATCCGCCAGAGGTTCTTCAGAGAAAATTGCGGCAGGAAGCCATAGCCCTGCCGATGTGCTCATACGAAAGAATACCATGATGATCATGATGTTATATGCGCCGAAATGATCTGCGAGGTACCCTGACAACCAACGACCGATCGTTGAGGAACCGTTATATATCGCTACCACCTGGTATGAGAAGGTGGTATTGAAGGCACCTGAGCCGAGGCAGTAGCTTGTTAGATATGTAACCGGGACAAAGAGGCCCCATTCCAGAAAGTATGCAGCGATAGTAACCATCACAAAACTAGGGCGACGGAAGATCATAGGGTTCGGAAGAACGAACCTTTTCGCATTGGCAATTGGTTCCAGGCGCACACGAATCAGAAGGGTTGCAAGCACAAGTAAGACCAGGAAGACGAGACCTTGAGTCCTTGTCGCCCAGCCTCAGCCTTCGGAGAAGAGAACTTCTAGCATGAGCGGGAACACAACACCTCCGACAGAGCCTCCTGTACACGCGATGCCTGTCGCGTAACCACGCTTGAGCATGAAAAAGTGTCTGATGGCTGTGGTGGCAGGCGTAACGATGATGGACGTGCCGACGCCTCCAAGGATGCCAAACACGATAAGAAACTGCCGGTACTTCGTGATGCACCGTAAGTAAAAGAGACGATCTCAGCGAAGAATCCAGTCTCTAATACCACACACATATCTGTACACACACCCATGAGCATGATGCTGGCCATCATCAAGGCACTTCCAACAAGGATGAGAAGTCGTGGACCTCTGGCATCGAAAACAGGCCCAATGAAGATACCACACAAGAATGTCAGGAAGATGTACATACTAAAGATCCATCCCACGGAGCTCGTATCATAGTTCGACAGCTGGTGTGTCGTCAAGTAAGTGTTGTAGGTGCTGATGCTGTTCATGTATCCGTGACAAGCCAGCCTGGTCTCTGGTTATCTTCCAAATGAGGCTGTTAAATATGTCATAGTACTTACATTGCGAAGAAAGAGCCAAGTACTACGAGCCATGCTTGTAGTCCACCTTCTGGATACGAGAGAACTTCTCCCTCACTGCCTTCAGCCGCGTCGTATTCTTTGTTGTCGTTGCTGATAGTCACAAGACTCGCATGAGTCGGATGTGGCGCAGTACTAATAGTCTTTGCCAGCGGCAGGAACATCGAAACCAGTAGAGGAAGGAGATTCTGTCAACGTTTTCGCAGACGATGGAATGGAAGCTGTAGAATTGGAGATTACTAGGGAAAGAATTGAGTCTCTGACACTTCCTGAGCTTACACCCATATCCCAAATATGAACGAAATATTGTAGGGATGCGGTAACGAGGCGGTATGGCCCATCGGAGTCGGCGTTCTGGCATGATCGAGATGCCTTGGCGTCTCTCGAGCCGAATTCCGAGAACATCACCACCCTCAAAACGGAGATTGCGGAGCGAGCTGAATGCAAGTCCACACCATATATAGTATGTAAAACGCACTAACACATCGATGCAGACAATGCATACGAGCGCGGTGTGAAGCGAGACAAGGTTGGGTAGCGCTGACAAACGACCATCAAACGCTAAGCTGTTGTGTCTCGTACGTGCATTGTATGAAACCTGAGACCGGGTCTTCTTGACCGTTAGTAAGAATCGCGCTCGGCATCGGAGTAGAGAGAAAAGCATTGTTATATCTTGCAATTTGCGATCCTACAATGCTTCCGTCGCCTACTGACTTAGGCCTTGGGATTAATGGCATTCATGTCGAATCCCAGAGAGTTTACTGTACAAGTCTGGGCCAAGGACTTTTGCATCTGTCGACATCTCACCAAGAACAGGTGCGCTAATTGGCAAGCCGAAAATCCTTGCGTCTGGTCTACTCAATGGAGGTGACTTTGCGTTGCCTTCCGGAGGCAAGAAAGCTCTTATAGCCAACAATGGATACGACACAATAACAGAGGTCAATATTGAGAACATGTCTCAGTCTACAGCCGCAGATTCTTTCCTTCTACAAACTGCATCGGTTTTGGCTTCTGGGATAGAATATCACGACTCGATGCCTATGTACGTGAAAGCCTCGGAAGTCGTTGGCAATGATACTGTCGGTCACGTCGTCTACGCCAATGCTCGTCTGTTTCACCTCTAGAAAAGTTACACCAGATATTTTATTATACTTTCATTTATGTTAATGCTAGACTACCTACGTTGTACTCTGATCGAGTTCTCAATTTGCATCTTTCGACCAGTGATCTCGTCAAAGCGACATCTCTATCCTCGAGGGAGAAATGCCTCTAGGCGTGCAGAGTGACAGTCTAGTATCGTTACAAGCATAATTCAAGAGTGGCAGAGGCAAATCGCTACGTCTGGGAGCTAACATTGTCACAATATAGTCAAACCCTAGCGGAATGGCATCCAAGGTGAGTACTGTCTGCGATGAAACCATGTCGATTTGCTGGTGTGATCATCAGGAGTATGTTGGTTGAGGATACTTCAGGACACCAATACGATCTTGGGAACCACTAATAACTTCGACATCAGCTGGCAAGCTTGGATTGGCATAAATTTGTTCCACTACTGACCACGCCCGCCGGCTAAAGATCCACGTATCAGCCGTGTCGTAGTGGGATAGTTCCTCTTAGCTGAAGGTGTTTTCCTACTGCTGACATAACATGATTGACGGCTGGTGTACACCGTCTTCCGGGCTGCTTATCATCTCCACCTAAGCTGATGATGCGGTGCTCCTATGATATGTAATAAGACTAGCGAATCTAGGATCTACAGCAGTATCTACTATTATAAACAAATACAGAGTCCATAAAATCATTTGCAGTCCGTGTACTGTACTATATTAGGAAAGGATAAGCAATAGACGTAACGCATACTGCATCTGCGTTAGGTATCTAAATTTATCAGGAGCGCCGATAGTCCCGTTCCACAATCTAATGCATGTTACTATGAGTCTAGACCATAAGCTATGTTAGGCAAATAGAGCAAGTTAATATACGTAGGTTATTAGATCGCTATTAAGTATAGCAAATCCGATTTAATACTGCTATATATATATATCTATAGTACTATTAGCGATCTATTAAGATATGTATTATATGTTAGTCTTTAAGATCTATATATAGACTTAAGGTATATATTAGATATCTTTAGTTAGTAATAAAAGCTATTTATTACTACTAAATAGCTTCTAATTAGAATATTATCTTAGTAATATAGTCTATTTCTATTAGTTATATTAAATAGCCTATTTACTCTATAGAATAGCTAGGTACTAAATAAATAGCCTCTATAATAGATATAGTATATTTATCTTTAAGATATTAGTAATAGTATTATAGAAAGTTAAGTTTAGTATCTAAATAGCTTTATAACTATTATAACTACTATTATACTACTATTAACTTAAAATAGCTTCTATCTAATATCTAATAAATAAGAAGTTTAATAGAATATTATTTTAGTTCTCTAATACTATTTTACTAAGAGTTAAAGAATTAATATTATCTTTAAGCTACTATTTAGTTATAATATCTAAATAACTATTATAATTATAAACTCTCTTACTTCTATAGAGTATTATATTATAACTTTATTATTAATCTAGTAGTATTATACTATCTATTAAAGACTCTCTAGTATATAGATATAGTAGTAAATCTCTTAATTTATTCTAAAGAATAACTCTTATTAAGCTTACTTTCTAATATTATAGTTTATATAAAGATTATAGAAGCTATATTAATATTATAACTAGATTAAAAAGGACTTTAAATAAGTATATAGCTATCTTTTAATAATATATTAGTACTATTATAGTAGTATAAGAAGTAATAATAGAAGAACTATTAGAATAATACTAAGACTAGCTATAAAAATAAGATAGGCTATAACTAAGCTATATATAATTAGATTAAGTTTAGAGATACTAAATTAAGTAAGATTTAATACTATTATTAAAGAATATAAAGTAATAAAGGCTATATTAAGATAGATAGCTACTATATAGTAAAATATAATATTATTATCTTTTTAGAAGTAGTATAAATTATAGTAAAATAATAGTTATAAATATATTATTATATAAGAATAATAAGAATAATAATAAGAATAATAATATTATTACTATAGAATATTATTTACTAATTAATCTTCCTTTTTAACTATAGAGCTACTATAGTAGTCTTATACTATAAAAAGAAGTAATCTATTACTAATAAGGCTAGTAATTATAGTATAATATTATAGCTTATTACTAAGTAGATACTTCTCTTTTTAGAAAGTATAAATAAGTATATAAAGTATAAGAATAAGGAATTTAAGATCTAAATACTAGTATAGCTATTATATTATATAAGATAGTCTATAGAGCTAGTAATTACTAAATAAATTAATTAACTTACTATAGATATAGCTAAGTAGTACTCTATACTTTAGAAGTTTCTATAAGCTATATATAGTTATAATATTAATAAGAATAGTATAAATAGCACTTTAGTATTATAATTTAATTCTAATTTTAACTTTTTAGAAGAATTTTTATAGCTTACTTATTTATTACTAAATTTTTCTAAGATTAAAATATATAAATATATAGATTTTTCACTTTAATCTAATCTACTTTATAAGGTATTTTATATTATTATTATATAATAATTTATAAAGTTATAAGATTAGAATATTAATATAGAATTATAAATTTTAATAGAGGAGTTATAAATTTAAGATAATATATAGAAGTAATAATACTAATTAATAATAGCTTCTTAGATAATAAAGTAATTTTATATATAAAATATATACTAAATAGATATAATACTTATTAAGAAATTCTAAAAGAGTAAGAGATATTTCTTAAATTTAGTTTAATTTAAAGCTTTATATCTTATTAATATAAGATTACCTTATAAATAATACTAATAGTTATTTAATAATACTATAACTTTAAAGAATATATTAATAGCTATAGAACTACTTCTTAACTTTATATTATTAATAGTATAGCTTTAGTACTTTAAAATCTTATTAAAAGTATACTCTACTATATATAATACTTTATAAGCTTCTTATTAAATACTTTCTATACTAGTAAAATACTAATAGCTACTAGAATAAGTAAATAGAGCTATAATATATATAGTTATTAAGATATATATCTTATTACTAAATAGAAAGAGATACTTATAACTAAATATTAAGAATATTCTTTTAAGTTACTTTTTAATTTAACTCTATTAGTATATAGCCTAATTATTATCTTTATTAGTAAAGAGACTCTTAAGATATAGAATATAACTATTAAAAGTTACTATATTAATAAACTTTATTCTATAATATTTAGCCTTTCTAGAGTATATACTTTACTATTATAGTTTTAGCTATATAAAAATATAAAGATATTATTAATAAACTTCTATATATCTTATAAATATCTAAGTATATATATTATTTTAGTAAAAGTAATAAAATTATAATAATTATATAGATATAAATACTAATAAAAAAGCTACTTATTATATAAAAGAATAAAATATTAAATAAAGTTATTAAAATAATAAATAACTATATCTAATTCTAGCTAAGTAAATAATATAGATTATACTAATAAGTCTTATTTATAAAATACTATAATAATATATAAAGAATAAGTATAGAGTCTAGTTTTAAAATATAGTAATATTTATAAGCTTTTACTTATAAGATAATAATAAAGAATTAGACTTCTTATTTATTAAATCTATAACTATAGTAATATTAGATATCTATACTAGTATATACTCTCTATATATTATAAGCTAGCTTTTTAATTATAGTAATAGTAATAGTACTAACTAAGTATAGAACTTATATTAATTATTATTCTAATTATTTAAAGACTACTAATAATAGTAATTAGCTTATAGCTTTAAAGAAGTATAATAAGGCTTAAGAATAGTAAGATATATAGTATATAGCTTATTATTTATAAAGGGAATAAGTAGAGTTACTATTTTAATAAATAATATCTTAGAGATCTCGAAATTTAGCTATACTAATAATATAAATAAGAACTATCTATATATTATAAATATATTAGCTAGATAATATAATATCTTTATACTAAAATAGTATAGTAAAGGTATTACTAGCTATATACTAAAATACTACTAAGAGACCTATTTGCTAGTAAGTAATAAGTATCTATTAGATATAGTTTTACTAACTAAAGATATCTATTTATTAATAGAAGATATACTTTAAAGAAGATAGCTTACTATATAAGCTTTATATACAATAATTTAGCTATTCTAAGCTATAGGCTTATAGCTAATTATTAGGCTATATAAGGCTATTCTATTATAATTAGTTATATATCTTATAGGTGTATAGACTTAGGTTAGTTCGACTATAATAATCTATCTAAATATATAGCTTATACAAAATAAAAGATTTTAAGATCGAATGTTTATAATAAGTCTAGAGAGTTTATCCTATAAGTAGTATCAATTATAGCTTTTAATCTAGTCTTATACTAAACTTAATTATATAGATGCTAGAATATAGGTAAGATATTATTTAAAAGCGGAGGTAATTGTAGCTGATCTATATTAAGTAACTAAGACTAATATATACGAGATCTAAGACATATATAAAGCTATAGTGATATAGGAATCTATGAAGCGGAAAACGAAGACCCGGGTGTTTTATACGCATCTTATATAGAATAAGTATAACGTTTATATTGATTGTATTATAGGCCTTCTTAACGGAAAAATCTAAGAATCTGTCGGAGTCTGCCTCTATTTCCGACAGTGGCCGTTTAGCATGTGTTTGATACTTAGAATTGCACCCAATAACCTAGAAAATGAGACATAAGTGCTCCTAGCGCGGGGGAAGTTTCTACATTTGGTATGGTACACTAGGAGAGTAGAACCGTCCTTCTCCGGCCCGCGAGAGGCGCTAACAGCCTGGTGTAGTGCGTGGCGCAAAGGAGTCGATGTTCGACATTTGGTAATAGCACTGAATGCGAAATGCCGACATAGTATTTCTCAAAAGGTATGTGGCATTAAAGACAATACGCTTACGGGCGTTGTACTAAAATCGAGTATCGCAAGTTTTCCAGTTAGCAGGATCGAGAAGAGCCTTGTCCAATGACAAATCATAGGATGTTATTCAGAACTCTTGGTGCGAATGTCAAGTATGCTTTACTGCTGGTAAACAACTCACTACCAAGACCCAGAATTCAATGTTCACCTTCATCTCCTCGGGATGAAAGGTCGTAAGTCGATCGGCATTACGAGGCAATACGAGACCTCGGTACCCGCCATCGGCGGTCAATCAGTCAAGCAGTCATGGCTCTGGCAATCCCCGTGACACTAAAGCTTGCATGAAAAAGAGCGATTAGTCTACTATGCATTTAGATGCGAAGTCTCGCAATGTATCGAGGATCCTCGAAGGTGCAAACTTGTAGAAGTCGCTCCTGGTGCTGCAGTCTTGAATAGTTCAAGTGCGATAACTCAATAAATATTTGCGCTTTGACGTAGTGTCATATGGAACATAGCGCATGCTTCGCATTCTATCTAGGCTTTAGGCAGAGCTGGAATCGAAGTGTCTGATAGTGTTTTCACCAACGATCAGACCGGAGAATACTACCTTGTGGATTGAGCGGAAGAACTTGCCTAATTGGGTCCGAATCGTCTTGAATCTTCCAAGCACAATTTGACTGAGATTTTAGTTTCTTGCACTAGCGCCCACTATCTCCGTAGCGGGAGCAATGTCTGCCGCGCTGACAGCAAGCAGCCACTCGGAACACGTGGCGTTGGCAACCACTTGAAGAAGAAGTGAGATTAGCTTCAAGCCGCCTCGGCACGAGGCACCTCGCTTTCAGCCTGTAACGATGATGTGCTCACTGCGGAGGTAACTCCTCTAGATGTATGTGACCATCACTAGGTAGTCCAGGACAAATTATGGGGCGTGACATCGTATCCCCTTTTTTTTCGTCTGTCGCTACTCGGTGGCAGCAGCAGCAAGAATTTGAGCTCCAGTGACCTGATCGCAAAACACGCCACGCGACACTGTCATAAGTGACTTTTTTGGTTTGTCTGTTATACAGAAGATTTCAATAGACAAATTGTAACTACTGCAACGACATCGAGGCCGAAAAGAATATTAAAATCGAAGATTGGCTGGATAACACCGACGGGCTAGAACGTGGATATCCCGCTAGCGGCACCTGAGAGGAAGATGTTGAATGTGGGAAGATTGCGGTCGTCACGGTATTAGCTTTCGTCCAGCATACATAGCCAACAGAGAACGGCTAGCACCTCGTCGTCAATCGTTGACCATTGTATCTCGTGCCTTCAAATGAGACAGACCTGCATATTCAGAGGAAGCCGCCATAGTACACTGCCAGTACTCCCATTGCTTTGCGATTGCACGAGGATATCAGGGCAGAGAGATCAGGGCATGGTCAATTTTTAGGAGGGATATTCTCGAAGCAAAGGCCCATTGAAGCACTGCTTGGTCGAAGAAAGATAATCAGGGGATACGTTGGATATAATTCTCTGCAATTCAGACGAGCGTTTCGCGAAAGTGCCTATTGGTGGTGCGGCGGCCCGATTGTTTATTTTTTGGTCGAGTGAGATGCTCAAATCGACCAGGACGATGTCGAGGTCAGCATCCGCGATTTCCGATCGATCAAAAAGGGATTCTGTCTCCCCAGTGAAGGAGCTCAGGTTGACGTATGCAAGACCTGCTCAATCATGCGTCCAAGTATCACCTGCAAGCAGTTTCAAGACAAAATGTGAACCAGAATTGGACAACAGACGTCTTCTTGGGACGTCGACCATCAAGAAACTGCTCGCCCGATAGCGCTGATACAGTTCAAGTGCGGCTTGATTGTTCCACGAACCACTGGTGTCCTTGACTTAAAAGGGGATGGTGATTGTCAATCGATGACTGATCGTTGGCCAGAACCAGATGATGAACTGCCGGTGAGGTGACAATTGTGTGGAAAGCGGTGACTTATGACTCTCGATAAGTAACTCAAGGATTCTCCAAGAAGTCGGGCGCACCGAAGGTAACCATTCAGGGTGATCTCATCTATCGTGGTCAAAATCGAAACGAATTCGTCATTCGCCCATACGTATAGGCATGCCGGCAGATTCAGCGATCATGGCAATATGCAGAATGAACAATGAACGTGTTCCTGTGGCTATACAGACATGGATGAAAATGACATGTAGTACGTGTAAACACAATTTTCAATTTTGTCCGCAACGACTTGTTGTAGCCTTCCCGCCTCACCCGGAGCTCTGCTGCGACGGCCCTCATCGCATTGGGTCTAGACCGCAAGGTCATGAGCATGTGGTCCATCACCGTGCATACTGGCCTGATAAGCTGCCAGATCTGGACCGATTGTATAGAGTAACAAGACGCCGCGGACGATCATCTCTGTTTGACATTGGCAGCCCAAGTGGCTCTATGTCTTGTTGTAGGTGGGGCATGTGTATGGCTTGTGTGATATTCATGAACGAGTTGCACTCGATTGGTCGACAGCCATGGGGACTCACATTACTAATTACCAGGGGGCGGGCTGACAGGAGGGTACCCGCAGATTGCCCATCTTCAAGTTGGCCACCTTGACCATCAGAGCTCCACGAATAGCATCTTGGATCTCGGAGTTGCTTTGAGGACAGCTTGGCACTTGTATGGTGACGGTATCCATCTTGAACACAATTTTTGCGAAGACCCCTATCACTTAAGCTGAATAGGACATGACGCAGTCGCCCTGGATCATTACTGCAATGACTCGACCATGTGCTGAGCGCGCAGTGGATAACTCACATAGAAGCAGAGGAAAGCGCAAGCGATACATGCTGCGAGATCGAATCGAAATGATGCAAGATAGATTTGTCAATGCCGCGCGCAGTGCTGGACCGGGAAGTTCGCGGGAGAGACGGAAGGATTTCCGTGTAGTGCAGGCATCGTGCAACCTTGAAACGGGGAGACGGATGCAGGTAATCCGGGCGCATGCACATCATGCTTCCCCGTCGCTTGTCTCGCCTTTGCATGACTCGAGGAGTGCCTCTGCGTCTGTGTTCGCTCGATTCGTTGGCACGCGCAATGCTGCATTGCCGTCGTCCAGACGAGTTGATGGAAGGATTCCTTAGCGTCACCCCAGCGGCGGAGGGGGTCGCCCTTCCCGGGGAAGCGAGCAACCCCTTCCTGCTAATGGTGTTGAAATCATTTGGGTTCAAGGGTAAGTGACCATGTTCATATGCAGATTCTGTGTACATGGTATCTTCAAGCCCGATTCAACATCCAGGCTACAATGCTAGCTGGCCCGCGCTAGTAGCGAGCAAGCTTGCGAGCCCTATCGGCAGTGCGAAGTAGGGCACGTGGCACTGGCTTCACCTCTCTCTCTGATGTCGTCTATCTCAGTAAACTTCCCGTCGAAGCCTGGTCCGAACAGTGTAACTCTCCTGATCGGTGAAGCCGAGAACGACTCTCCACAGCTATGGTGGGATCTTTGATGCCGTTTCGCTGCACGTGTATGACAGCTCACCTTGAAAACGATCTGCTGTGCTGCGGTCCAGGCCCTTGCCACACGTCATAGACAAGCCAACGAACCCATCGGAATCTTCGGCAGATCTACGCGGCGAGCGCGTAAGGCGTCCCTAGCGCGGTGGTCGTTTGTGGCATAGGATTTGCGGCAGAGAACCGCTGCTACGTGATACACAGAGCTGGATCCGTGCTAACATCGTTCAGACATCCACGGGGAAGACGGACAATTGCCAAAGGAAAGCATGGATTGGTCCTACTGCTGGCGTCCGCGCCATCATACGTGTGTCTTGAACCTCGAAGTAAATGCCGACATTGGTTGTTACACTACATGCGATCTAAACCAGTCAAAGCGCTGGTAGCGCGCGATGACATGGATATGGATATTAGGTCACTAGCATCATCTATATTGAGCTCCAACGCCTACAATAAACAGATCTGAAAATTCAACACCCTCGAAAGCTTGAATCTGTCATGGTGGCTCCTGGTGCCCTGTGAGCATCAGAACGCCGCTGGAAGATGGACGTATGTGATGCGCTCAACTAGGATTTTAGGCAATATTGGCGTCGGCATGTCCGATCATATTGCCGCTGAGGGTATGCCCGGGCAGATTGAAATGATCCCAGACCTGATAGGCAAATGTGTGTCCTGATTGGATTGTACAGCTCGAAGCTCGTTTGAGCACATCTAAGCAGGGATTTACTTTTTGCACTAACGGCTGAAAATCTCAGTGGAGAACAGATCGAATTCGGCTGGAAGGGATCGCTTTTGGGAAGACATGGCGCTTACGATAGCCCGCGGGAGGATCAAGATGGGTGTAGAGACGTTTTTGGCACACCTATAATGATTGCGCTGTATGCCATGCATACCGAGTCCTCATGACTACTTGTCGGATGGTTCAGAGACGTCAAGCAAGCTCTGATACAAGGGATGGGCAGTAGTGTCCGACGCGTTCCATCTGTTCCGGCACTTGTGCTAAGGCTTTTAACCAGCGCAGATATCATGGTCGTTCGTGCTATTCGATGCGATTGGCTCGAGCGCCTTTGTGAGCTGCACGTTCCGCACTAGCAATTGCCGGTCGACGTAAGGGTCTCGCCCACAAGTAGTGAAGATGCGTTCCAAGAGTCGACGCTGAGACATCACATAAGAGCAATCAAAGGCCCGAACCTTGGTTGTGCTCCGGATGCAAGGATCGTCGCAGTCTCTACAAGCGCTTACGTATTGACTCTACTTGCGAGAAACTTTACTTGCGTTATTGCACTTTTCACGCTTCTAGTCCAAACCCTACGGTCCACTCGGCGACTTCTGGAACAAATTCTATGGCCCACTCAATGACTCCCTCCAGCGTCTCTAGTCACAAACGACCATGCGTCTACCATTGTGAATACTCGCTCAGAGATGCGTAAGGGCAAGATGACAGTCGTCGCTTGCTCGGGATGCCGGCAGCGAAAATTGAAGGCATATCAGCCCTTATTGATCATGAGCTACTTGTCTGTATCATAGCTGATGATCTAACTAGTGTTCCGGACAACGACCATCGTGCGATCGCTGCGTAGGCGACCGGGTTGCTTGCACCTACGACCTCGAAGCAGGAATACCAAGACAGCATCAGCTGCGCTCTTCGTTTGAGAAGATACAAGTTGTAATGCAAGTACTACAATATGGTACAGATCAGGAAGCTACCATGATTCTCGCCCGACTAAGGAGCGGAGAGAGCATAGACGATATCGCCAATGGTTTGAGCTTGAATGGGGGAATGCATACAGGTCGCCTGGCATGATTGACTATATCATCTTCGGATATCCTCATACTGAACCAAGTCGGGGGTCAGTCAAAGTACAGGGTCTATGACGAGGCAGTTAGGAAAGTCTGAAGAAAGTCTGCACACGGATCCCAAGCTTCTCCGTGACTCAAAACTGAATCCCTTTGTCTGTGCTTTCCCCTGTCGTAACTTCGGTGGGGTTACTCACAGCATTGACAGTTGTGAGCCAAGCTCATTACTAACAATTTTCCAAACTTCCGAGGCAAGCGCAAGCTCATTCAACCGCGAATCCTCCGCTCTCGCTTAGAATTACACTTTCCGATGTGGGAAGGTAGCTGAATACGCATGCGGATGTATTACTGACTGGTGTATCCTAGGGGAGGGGACGATATCAGGACGAGATACGCTTGCAACACTAGAGGAGTGCGTTTCCATCTCTGGACTGCGAGCTAATTCTATGTGCCAGAGCCCAAGAGTTTGGGTGCACGAATTGGAGCTCGAAACGCAACAAATACCAAGCACAGCGAGCATCAATGATGCTTGCTCCTGTCATGACCAATATACTATAGGATTACTCTATCGTCGAAACGGTTAGTGACCTATTGCCGGAGATATGAACGTACGTTGATGACAATTCTCTCTCGTAAGTTTGCGCAAATTCTAACGTATTCGGATGCCCATATCAGCAGATATGCTATCGAGAATATTCATTTCTCGCTCTTGAGATATCTTTTACAGCCTGAAAATTCCCTGGTGGCCAGTGTATCTCTAATAGGGTATGGTGCTGAGATAGCTGTACTGCCCACTGAGAGAGAGAGCGTGTGTAGACATAATTTTGACTTTGCAATGAGGAAGAAATTGGGGTATGTATTATGCATCATGTGCGATCACAATTCGAAGCTTCGAACCATGTCATCGGTTCGTCACGTGCGTCCTGCTTCTCAAAAGGGTACATGTCCGCGGTCGTCTCGCACTCTGCAAAAGTCCGATTGGTACCACGTCATTGCTTAGCCGCTGTGGCTTTGGCGAAGAAGGATGATGCGAGGTGCAGCGGAAAGGTTCTTAAGTACAAACACCTGACACAGCTCCAGTTGGGGGGATCCTACGAGCGTGATGCGGCGGACCCCATGCACACCGAAGGTAAGAGAGGGATATCAGTATCGTTGAACCATAGTGATATCTTGACATCCGCTCTCCAAGGCAATCGTAATTTCTGATCGAGCAGAACTTCAAAGCGGATTATCCGCGTTCAAAAGGAAAAGAGCCTGCCATGACGGTCAAGAAGCTTCGTGGCCAATGTCGTGCAATACTGCAGCCGTGCGCCTCGTCCTTTTGGTCTTTCTACGCTAATGCGTCTGTATCTGACAGCCTCTAATGCGCTGTTCTGCTACCTCGCTACTTCGTCTCTGAATGCCTCACTTGGCCGAATGGGTTTAAGTTCGTATCGGCAAAATATTCTATCACCACTACCTATGTAAAAAGTTAGCGTCATTTGTGACTTCGGTATGTGTGGCGTGGAATGAATCCGCTAGTCAAAGAGTACCCACCCAGAGAAGTAGTGGACCTTTTTAGATTCAGCTCCAGCGAACGGTGTTTTCACCAAGGTTTGGACTTCATTCGCAACATGCTTCGTTACTTGGCAAGTCGTCGCACACTCCATTAAACGTGCAAATGATCTACTCACAGACAGATGAAGACTATCCTTACGTTTCAATGTCATCTCTCTATCATAGATTGGTATATTTTTTACATCCTTTGCCTTCCTCGTATTGAGGATTCTACGGATCCCTTGGGTTCCTGCGGCGTCATGTTTCGTTGAGCACGCGAGCGTCGCAAGCGAACGCCTACGCTCTTTGTTGCCATGGACTAATCTCGATAGAGTCAAGCCTCCTGTCTTCGCAATGCCTACTGCTTTTGCACAGTTTGTAATCTTACAGGATTTGCAATGTTGTCTAAGATGGACTATAGTCACCAGGACCCGCTCTCAGGTATCACAAAACATTCTGAACAACTTGGCGTTCATTATCCTTAAAAATCCAGCGAGAGAGCTATACAATGAGCTTGACTGAGACGAAACACTGGAAAGATTGGCCGAACGCGGCTGCCGTAAGTGCACCCTTATGTGCCAACCTTGCATCAGAACTCCAGCTCATGGCCGAGTTCAACTATTGGGAAGATCATCGTGATCGACATACAGGGGCTGTTCCAAACTATGTTGCTGGCACGCTGTACCGCACTGGTCCGAACGCTTGTAAGGTGGAATGTGACCTCGCCGATCAACACAGCTTCTCAGTCAGTCATCGGTAAGAAATGACGACAAAGCATAGTAGGACAGCCATTGACTTTAACAGGTTTGACGGATTCACTACTGTCCATAAGTTCGAGGTCTTAGCAGAGGGAAGGTGTGACCGTCACGAAATCAGGTACAGCTCATACCGCCAGGTGAAAAATAACATTCGCGGACCAGCCGCTGAAATCGACTTCAGGTCGATGCAACAATAGAGAAGGCTCGTCGAACTGGCCAACTGGACGGTATCACGTTCGGGTAGAAGAGCGAACCATGCGACAGCTTGTACAAGAAGTTCAAGTCTACCTTCGCGGCCCAAGCAGTTGAATCAACTTATAGAAGTGATATCGGAGTGGCGCTTCGAGATACACTGCCTACAGAAGCCGCTGTAGTTGCTAGTCGCTGATATCGCAAAGCGGAGACTCATGACCGTCGTGACGGACAATAACTCTGCGAAGATCTTCAACAGGGACACCCTGGAGCCTCTCATCGTGACTACGAAGGAAGTGTTCCATCAGAAGTCATCTGGCCCTCTATAGGGAGCTCATGCCGCCTACAACCCTGAGACTAAGGAGACTTTCAACTACACTCAGCTTTGGCTTACTCCCTGTGTCTAAGATCTCCCAAACTACATCATCTGGTGAAACAACGATCCTCGCCAATATCTGGGGTCCTGATATCAAAGGTGCCTACATCCATTCCATCTCGCTCACCAAAAACTTTGTTAACTTTGCATCTGGCCCGCGTACTTCGCAATCTCGGTCTGTCCATTCTGTACGAACGATCTTTCCTGGATGGGATAGGAAATACTGACACTCAGACTGGCGAGACACTCGTCTGGGAAGCCGCAAGACAAACGCCGGGAGAACCAATATTTGTGCCAGCTCCCGATGTTAGCAAAGACGAGGATGATGGAGCAGTCCTGAGCGTGGTGCTAGACGGGAATTCCGGTAGTAGCTATCTGCTCTGCTTAGATGCGAGGACCACGCAAGAGATAGGGCGAGCGTCAGTTGGGGTTCCTGTTGGCCTCGGCTTCCACGGCAGACATTTGTCTGCCACTGGTCTAGTACCGCTTGGTATGCGCACGCATTGGATAGGACACACATGTACAGTCGTCACTCGAAAGTCTGCATATATGTCTCAGCGGGAACAATGATTCCTAATATGGACGAAAGCCAAGGAATGACTTTAGTAACAGGGAAGCAAGTTCGAATGTCATTAATCATCTCTAAGGGGTGTAATCATCTGTGGTCTGTGCCTATGTTTGGCAAGAAGAGCATAATACAATGTCGAGTGGTGTGCAGGTTTATGAGATAGTGCTGTTGCCTACTCTTCCTACGCAGAATAGTTTTGATGATCTTACTCTAGGATAAGACAGATCATGAGTCCATCCAATCTTTCTTTGTGACGATGTAGACTAGGGTCTTGCCGTGTGGGACTGGTAGCCACCTAGCGCCACAGGAAGACGTCAGGCTGAGCTCAAACATCAACCTTGACACAGACACAAAGAATGAGAGGGTTGAACGTTGCGACGAGAAAGACACGAGTCGTCGCTTGACGAAGGAAAACCATTGCACTTCAAATTCGAATTTTCATCCCATTAAGGCAAGCAGATCATGCCTGCCCTAGGACTTCCCAAAAATGCGTTTTCTATTATGGATCGAGCGCAACTCAACGTACCAGACAGCTACGAAGACAAGTGGCTAATATACAACATTGCGCCGGAGTGCAGCTCAGATGACACTTGGGAATGCTTCCGCATAGCGGTGCAGAACAACGGCGGGTTTGAGCCCGAGGAGGACGAGCTTGAGGAACTCGGATGGTGCTGGCCTGCACATACAGAAGGCCGCAAGGTGGAGACAATTCAGGAACTGCTCGACTTCCACTTTCGCATCATTTCGAAAAGAATCGCTGGCGAGCCGACGGGGCAAAAACACTCCGTATACGAGTTCGGCTTCGTGGTCATCACGAGCTCTCGATGGCGAGAGGAGGGCTTGACAGCGGTGAGTTGATTGAGACACCCACGATTAAATAGCCTAAGACCAACTACTAAGACGATTGAAGGTTCATCTCGACCGCGACCGTGGTAAGTGGAAAGTCACGCGATGCTGCATTCCACTTCTGGACTTGGGCCCAAACCTGACGAGCGTGTGGGACAACGACATGTCCTTCGACGACGTACGAGAGCAATTCCAAGACAGTGACGAGAACAAGCGCATTAACGCCGAAGACAATCATGCCGACAATCACGGCGGTGCAGTGCCACACGGAGCCTGGCAATTCTCCATGTACAGCACGATGGCACCTATGAACAAAGTTAGAAGCGCTGTCCCCGACCCTCGCGGAGACTTATCGTTTGGTGCCGGCGAGGAGTGCTTCGCGGCGGTCGAAGGACAGATGTCGTATGAGGAAGTGCTAGAGCGGTTCCCTCTGGGCTATAGCAAGTTCGTCCAAGCTCAGCTAAAGCTCGAGAGCAGTGCGATGACTGCGGTTAGACGGCATCCTGAGCTATTTGTTGTTATTGACAGTTTGAACCCGGCGGAGGATGGCGTCACGATTGCGCGGCTGGCATGGGATGGAGAGGTGGACAGGTCTGAGAGAGAGATTAGGGAGATTGGGAGGGAAAGTGTTGTTCAGACACGGAGGTGCGATATTGGTATACTGGTAGAGACATTGGAATGTATGGCGAAAGAGCAGTAGGCACAAGGACCAGGGCAGCATTGTTGCCGGCGAATGAATAAATTGTTCTTCCTGCCTAAGGTATTACTTACTACCCCACGCCCGTTTCAAGTCACGTGGCAGGCTTCTGGGTTGTCGTTTGCTCGGCTGCCGCGCGCCAACGATTCGCTAATTCGCTTGTGTAATTAAGCGGGCAGCACGTGTGCGACGAGTGGCTCACGCCCTTTAGAAAATGGTAGACAAGATGGCAAGCGAGTTTCTGAGCGGCCTGCCGATACGAGGATGAAGCAAGCGGCCGCGTGTGCGACGGCAAACGAGCCCTCTGATCAGTGACATTCTGACTGGCGCGCTCGCGAGATTATAACCCGATGGATGGGGAAACACGAAGCGCCATGTCTGGACTCACGCCATCACCAGGGCACACGCGCGCTAATAAGACCAAGCCTCCGGGAAGGGTGGAGCTGGCTCCTCCCGCGTCATGACCCAAGGGACCCTGTCTCTTCAGCTATCGAGTCCTCGTTTATTTGTCCAATCGCGCTCCTCCTACAGCAACGTGGAGGCAGTGGGAAAAAGGCGCACGTACAGCCACCAGCTGCGCAAATCACCGCGTGCAGCCTTGCTTGTGCTACCGCAGTATATGAGCGCCGTCCTCCCACGCGGCCAGCCGGCAAGTTACTTCTTCTTGCAATGCTCCGTCGGCCGCGCTGGCTGGCACTCGTCTTCGCCCGCGCCATGATTTGAGCGTCGTCAGCTATCATTTATGTTTCAGCGACTCTGGAAGATGTACACGACTTCCTCCCTGATGCGCGTCAGACTGGCACGGAGACACGTGCTCGCTCTGCTCCTATTCTCTACCATTTGCTTTTTGGTCTTTTGGCACGCGAGCCTGGCAACCTGGTGGTCGGCGACGCCAAAGCCACAACCACAGCCAGTGCAGGCTGGGCGTGGTGGAAGTACGTAGCAAACGCGCGCAAAAACATACCTACCTTGAGCTGACTTGCGCACAGCATGGCACATCCCTAAATCTTGGACCAGCGACGACATATCAACTTCTGGATGCAACGCCACGCAATTTGCGCATATCGTGGATGCCGCTGAATGCGCGCTTAGCCTCTCGCTCGCCAACAACGCTTTCATGGACAACAGCCAGATTCCATTGATCGCACACCAAACAGCTCGCTCGGCAGACCCAGACACATGGCCAAAAGTCATTCGCAAGTGCATCGACCGATGGCTCGCCGCTGCGAATGGCTCAGATGGTCTTGCGGGTCCAGAAATGGCGTGGTTCATGTGGGACGACGAAGGCATCCGCGAGGTTGTTCAAAAGTATGAGCACAACTTGTACCCAGCATTCTCGGCACTCCCGTATCCTGTGGAGAAAGCCGATGTCTTCCGTGTCATCGTTCTGAAATGGTTTGGAGGTGTTGTGAGTATAAGCAAGGAATTATTCGAGAAACATGTGCAAACAGCTGACATCCGGCAGTACGGCGATATCGACTCAATACCGCTGATACACCCGTCTCACTGGATTGAAACAAATGATATCCAACCCTGGTACGACGAAGCAGGGAACAAGTCCATCCAGCAACAACCATTAGAAGCCAGTCTCACCACTCCCGCGGACGCGCCTGCCAGCTACAAATCCAGGACCAGCAGTATGACTGTGAAGAAGGACATCAAGAAAAAGACCGTCAATGCCGTCTTCGGCATCGAAGCTGACAATCTGCCCGAGCCAGATGACACATACTGGCGTATGGGCTACACCTTCCCCGTGCAAGTCACCAATGGGCGTTGGCCATGGCGCCGCACCATCCAGTGGCAACTCAATTCTTATCAGACGTGGCTGCCAAGGTCGAAGCCGACAAAGCTATCCTGCCGACCATCGATCCGCTCGACATCACCGGCCCGCCAGCTCTCACCCGCACGCTCAAGAACTACACTGAAAGCGTCGAGTCCGACTTCACCTGGCAGTCACTCTCCAGCCGTGGATCCCACGTTCGAGGCGGTATATCCAAGATCGTCGCAAGCGACATCTTGATCCTTCCCATCACAGGTTTCAGCCCTGGCCGCGGCTGGTACCAGAACATGGGCAGCCAGCCAATGAACCACCCCGCTGCGCGACTACAACACCTGGCCGCTGGATCTTGGAAAACACCCAATCTGTTTGTCACGTATGGCAAGCTGTGTCGGACTGTGTTTGGGAGGTGTCGGGAGTGGAGTAAGATCCCTCCTCCAAAGCGATGACGAGACCCTACGAGACGAGATCATGATATTACTACTTATTATTAATAACCCTCTTAAAACATGCCCTAGGCGCATTTCACCTGAAGATATACATACAGTATCGTTCGCAGCCTCGGCATCGTGCTTGTACAGTACTAGCTCATAAGTCTGCACATGCCTGGATGACGCACTGCACCAGTACCGGCGGCCACAGCTATGGTTGTCAGGTCGCATAGTATGGAGAGTATAAAAGACACTCCCAGAACTCATAAGTACTAGTAGTGTCGTACAATCACCCTCGGTACACGCGATAATGATGGTTGCCAGTGAGATGCCATGTGCAGACTTTTGAGCAGCGAGTGTACATGGTACATGTGAGATGACACACGTATTCGACTAACACTCCCTGCACAATCCACCAACGACCAAGACCCAGAGCTTGCAAAACCGAGAATTCTCACACTTTTGCTGCGTGCTATGAACATTTGAACACCATCCACGACATCGCCACCCACAAGAACAAGCCTGGCACAACATGCTCATTCTGGCAAGCAGCGCTTTGCTCGGATTTTCCTGCCGGATCGTGTTGCACGGCAGAGCTCTCTGCCGCTTCTCCTGGTGATGGTGAGCTGGAAGCGGTGCTTGAAGCGGTTGAGGTTGGATGGGCGACTGATTTTGCGTTGGAGTCGGAGCTTTTGCTCGCTAAATGGTCTGTGATGATCGTTCCTTTGCCATTTATTGACACAGTCTGGTCTTGCAGTATGACTGCATCCGTGCGCCCTGGAATCAGTGTTGCGGTGTATGTGAAATCGTCGATCGTGAGCAATGGTTGAGCGTCAGAGACTGCGGAAACTGTTGTTCTGCTTTCAGCTGGCTCGAACACAGAGATCCCGTCCTGACCATACGTGATCACTTGTCCATCTATAGTCCCAGCAGGCCTGCCACTGGCGATGGTCTGACCAGTAAGCAGGACAGCGTCAAGCTGGTCCGGTATGGCTGAGGCTGTGTATACCGTGTCACTTATGGTAAAGGTATGATCGAAGGCTGCTGTAACGTCTTGTGAAATGGCACTTGGCGTTCCGGGGTCCGCGTTGTTACAATGAAATTCCTGGTGCCCTGGAAGTCGACCATGTCGGAGCCGATGGTGAAGACATTACCGTCGGTAGTGATCGTTGCTCCAACGGATGCAGGAGCTTCGTTGAGGAACGTGGTTCCCGATTGGATATTGACGGTGTAAGTGTGCTCGTTGATGTTGAGGACTGTGCTGAGCTTGTTCTGAACCCCTGGATCCGCAGGTGAGTTCAGAGTTTTGCCGTCAACGAGGTCTTCCACATGAGGTGCCGAGCCGGATACTGTGGAAAAGTCTCCAGAATGTTCGACTTCGGCTTCACTCTGCGCCATGAAGATGGACAAGATTGCTGCGACTCCTTCCGGAGAATCACTGGAAGTACCGGCACTTGTCTTCGCATCGTCGAGCTGCGATGACTCGCTCGCTGCGGTTGCTGCGGGCTGACTGGCACCAGGGATACTGTTATCGAATTGCAAAGGTGATCCTCCAGAAGTCATTGTAGGGGAGGCTTGTGTCAGGTCTGCAGCATTGTGCTCAGAGGCCGGTGCGGTCGTCGGATCTGAGTCGGCTTGTTCAGACGCAAGATTGACTTGCGTCAGGAACACTGACAGTATCGCTGCGGCACCATTCGACTGCTCTTGCAGAGTAGGGACAGTTGACTGTGGGCCAGCGAAATCGGAGTGTTCATTGCCAGCACTCTTCGCCGACTGTTCGATGTCAGGCGCATTGCTGCCTGGGTCATCAGTTGACTCCGTAGGGCCAGCTGTAGAAGAGGCACGTGTGGCCTCTATCCCATTCTGGCTGTGGGTCGTTATCGGATCCAGAGAAGTCGTTACGGGCGCCGGTGTTCTGGTGGCGAGGTCAGAGTCAACAGTCGATTGGGGAGAGGCTTCAGGTGCTGTTGCAGCAGCCGGTAACGTAGGCGTAGCGATTGCATCGGCGGGCTGCAATGCTCTCGGAGCTACATATACATCAGCGAAATTGCGGGAAGGTTTTCCTGAGAGCACTCACGATCAAACAACCCTCCATACCAGGCACCACAAGACTCCCAGGCAGGGTCCAACGCTCGAGCCTCTGGGGGAACTGCGATAATGGGCGCATATGGCGCAGTGCGGGCACAGGTGAAGTCGGCAGTGGTGTAATTGGCCCAAAGTTCCCATGAAATTGAGGAAGTCATGCACCTGATCTGTTTATCGTAAATAGAGTTCGGGATGGGCTCCATTAGATCTGCAAAGTTGAACGACGACGTCTCGTATCCAGACAAGAATCCATGCGATGCAAACACACTCTCTAGACTGAATAAATGATTGGTGTTGAGTAGTGGCACTATGGTATTGCGATAGGTCTGCCCGAGAGCACCACAAGAGTTTGCGGCATACAGTATGTCGTACGAGATGTAGATCGTGGGCGACGTGAGAGTTGTGCCTGGTCATCATTAGCGGGGAATGGTGTCTACGCTCACGAAGTGATATGCATACCATTGACAAGAAATGTGCGCGGACTCGACGGGTTTCGCAAATGAGATGTCACGGTTGCTGTTTCAGTGCCATTTTCCACAACTGCAAGTGTTGAGGGCGGCCAGTAATAAAGTTGTACGCTTTCGCCAGTGATTGAGCATTCCTGACATCCAAGACTACACCCAGGAGCTAGCATTGTCGACGCAGGGAAATGGGAAGTGTTGTCGGCCGTCACCCAGCCAATATCGCTGGTTTGGCCACTCGAGATTTGATCAGAAACATAGAGCGACCTTATAGACGTGCACCAGTCGTCTGAGATTGCGACTTGTGTGCAATCAGGCTTGCCAGGGTACATAGGACCAAAGGGGTCCATGTTCACATAGCTATCCCGATAGATGTAGGAGCTCCATGCTTCACTACACTCCGGCATGATAGCGGGGAGCTTGCATGCCGGCGTCGGCAACAGTGTCGCTGGTACTGTGATATCGTACTCATCATAGTAGCCTTCAGTGTAGGTCACTGTAACGGTAGTAACAGTTACGCTCGAGTCTGTGGTCTCAGTAAACCATCCCACTTTCGAGGACGTGATGATACGGCGCGTCGTAGCGACTGACACGGCAAAGCCATCGCTAGATATTGTCTCCGTCGTATCGACGGCGTCTGTGCTAAACCAGGAGACATAGGAGCTTGTAGTGATGGTCACCCAGACAACCTGCTCTTGCAATTCGAAGCTGGTTCCTGGCTTCGGATTGTGACCTGTCATCGCTTCGTAGGGTGTGTTTTCCGAGCTCTTTGACCAGTACTCGAGCCAACTATGCCAGCAATCTGCAGCCGTCGTGATTCTGGTGATGTTTGAGGAAGAACCCTTCGAGGTTGCACTCACTACACCCGTCGCCCCGACAGTGATAGGCACTTGGGGTTTGCTAGATTGAGTCCGTATTCGAGACCCCGGGCTGCTAGTCTGTGCTGGGGCTTCGCTTGTCGTCGTCGCTGAACTCACAGATGTCGCACTGCTAGCGCTATCAAGCTCAATTGGCACCCCGTCGCCAGTATCTGACAGTGATGTGAGTGTCGAGGATACTTCATGAGCACTGAGGCCAATCCCAGCTGCCACCCAGTCACCAATCCTGCCATTTGAGCTGGAAGAAGCAGAAGTGAGGCTGGAACTGGTCCAGGTGAAAGTAGTGTTTGATCCACGGCAAGCCAGGAGGAGCGATGAAAGTAAGAGAAGTGCATAGCCCTTCATTCTGAGCACACGTAGGTGATACATTGCTCGATCAGGACACAGAATGGCACAATAAGAGAACAGGTACCACGAGCGGGATGCTACTTGACCTGGTTTCTGGCTCCATGCAGCCTGCAGCCGTGCGAGGCTGAGATACATCGCTGCAAGCCGTCTCTTGTTATTTCCAGCCTTGCAGCTGTGCGTCCGTAGCCTTCTCCGCCGCAGCTAACAAAGCTGTTGAGATACCGTACGACCAGCGATCAGTTCGAGAAGCTGTATCGGCCTGTGAAGGAAAGAATGAGACGTCCAGACCGGGTATATCATCGTCCCTTGTGCGTGGGGCGAGGCCGCATAGGAATCCGGACGTCGTTTGCAGTACCTCAATCCAGTCTTTGTGTGGCGGCGATGTGCTGTGTAGCATTCAGCCGCCCTATGCTTTGGTTGGTCAAGCAGCGTCCCATCGGACGCCACGCGCGGAAGCCTCTTAAAAGCAACGTGGTTAAGGTGACGTTGTCACGCGCTGAGACAGATGTATGCATAGATTGGGGCTTTTGTGAGCTGGCTCGGCTGGGCCAAAGCCTTGAGGAGCGCGACGAGATTGTTGCAAGGCAAATGTGCTTTATGGCCACGGTATGTGGCTTTGCCTCTTGTATCCTGGCGTAAGTCCGTTGCAGATCCTTGCGTCTGATGATCGGCTTTTGCGGCCAGCCCCTTTCTTCTTGCCTAGATGGATGATCTTGTTGATATCAAGAGGCGTCGGATTTCTCAAAGCGATACAAGATCTTGTGAGCCGTCCCATGTGTCTCGCCCGCACGACGTGTTGAAGGCGCAGCCGTGTGATCTTCCGCGATCGACAAGGCGCAAAGTGCCAAGGTGGCACCAGAAAAGCTTCCCGCCCATGATTGGCTGCAATCATCACCGCGGCTTGTGCTACGCAGCTCTTTGCTATATTTGTAGAGTCGTTCAAAAACGTGGAATTGGGGTACGGGAAAGCAGAGAAGAACGGCGTCGTTGGAGCAATGATAATATTAGATTGTGCGGTCATTATAGACCATGGGGACGCTGAGCCGTGCACAAGACTCCTTCGCATCGGCGTCCACCAAGGAGAGTACTGATTAGTCACCGTTATGGCCTTGGTGATTACTGAGCCTGGGTACAAGGCCATGCTCGGAATGAGTGACTCGTGACCCGAGGAGGGTACTACCATAACTACGATAAAACTAAGCCCTGCTACACGACGAACATCAAATTAGCGCGTCATTACGCCAAGGAGGATCATGGGACGTCTTCGTCATGGCCACGATCAAACTGAGCTCTGCTACAAGACGAACATTAACTCGGTTTCCTAGTCCATCTTGGAGTGTGATGAGGCGGAAGTGATACAGAAGAACATTGCATGGACCATGCAGTTGAATCACAGCCCGGCTTACTGTACCATCAAGCATCATTAGTACACATAATGTACGGCTAAGTCTATCGTCGATTCAAATGCTATTACTACACATAACTTTCATGTATGGTACATGTCATCAATGACCAGAGCTCATGCCTTGCAGAGACGACCATCCGATTGAGTAGTCCAGTAATCAGCACCCACAGCCTACACACACGTTAGCAAACTGCGCACTTCCAATGGTGGCAATGATGTTGAGGAACGACATACCGTAGGAGCATAGAACACATGCTCAGGGTCATACTTATCCTTGATCGCCAAGAGCTTCTCATAGTTGGCACCATAGAAGTTCTGCTTCCAGTTCGGATCGCGGAAGTCGCCCTCACTGAGATAAGTGGTTCCGCCAGGAGTGATTTCAGAGAGCTTAGGAGTCAGCTCGTCAGTGATCATCTCAAGTCTGTCTTGCATAGTCTCCAGAGGAACCTTGTAGCTCCAAGGAACAACAACGAGCAATGAGACCAACGCCTCGCGCCAGCCAGGGTTGACAGCATTGTCAGGAGTGTCATTCGCGGCCGAAGACGCATTAAGACCAATGCCAATAGCGATCGCACCGTGCTGGTTCAAGAAACGGAAAGCATCAACGACGTCTTGACCCTTGTTCAGAACGACGTCCCGGGGGAGAAGGCGGCCGGTGTAGACGTAGGAGTTGACGGGCAGAGCTTGGAACATCGCGGCGTAGAATTCAGTGTAGCTTCCGAAGTCGCCGAAGAAGCTTGCGTAGCGGACGCCGGCGCTGTCGAGCTTGGCCATGAAAGGAGAGACGAGAGCGCGGAGTTGAGTGAAATTAAGGCCAGGAGCGCTCATGGGTCTCATGGCGAAGGTGGTGTTGGTGACGTAGAATCTGAGAAAGTCAGCAAAGCAAGGAAACGGAATTGCGTGATTGGCGAAGTGTTAGACATACGTGGTGGTGACACCTGCTTCGGTGGAAGCGGGGAGGACAGTCTTCTGGAACTCGTCGATGAGAGAGTAGTAGGCTTCTTGAGTGAGACCGGTGCTGGCAAAGGTGAGGTTGGCGCCTGCGGTAGGAGTGTCTTTGTGGGCCTTGGAAGTCATGCTGAGGACAATGCCGTAGGTGCCTCCTCCGCCACCGGAAAGCGCCCAGTAAAGATCCGTGTTCTGGTCGCGGTTGGCGAAGACGTGGTCGCCGGTAGCAGTCACTACCTCCCATTCGAGAACCTGTCCTGGTTAGCTGTGTTCGTTTGCGTCAGTTGTGGTATTGATCTTACCTGGTCGGCAGCCATGCCGTGAAGTGAAGTCAAAGCAGAGTGCCCGCCGCCCTGAGAGTAGCCTCCGGCGACACCGACAGTGGGACAAGAGCCAGTGACAACCTGCAAGCCTTCATCGAATGCAGCCTTGTTGACTTCAAAGCCTTGCACTCCAGCTCCCATCTTCACAGCCTTGCCACTGTAGTGGCTGTCGGACCAGTCCTTGAAGTCGATGTCCTTGAGGTTGTGCATCCAGAGACTGAGAGTGCCCGGGCCAGTGCTCTTGCCATTGAAGTCGTGGCCGGTGTTGCCTAGATATTTGTAAGCACTATCGCTCGCATGAGGAATAGGAGCAACTTACGAACGACCAAGCGGATGTTGTTGTCGTTCGCAAACTTGATGCCGGCAGTGATATCGGCTGCGCTGTCGACTTTGATAGAGTACGTGACGTAAGAGCCGATAACACAGTCTCCGGAGCGCGAAGAGAAAGGATCACAGCTTGAGTTCACGAATGGAGGAGACATTGTGGAGGCTGAGTCGGGGTAGCTGATTAAGTTAGTATCGTCCCGAGGGCGAGACTTTGAAGATGCTCTGCACGTACTGCAATGAAGGGTCGATCCTGAGAGAGCATGTCAGTACACAGGTACGTTAGAAGAATGATGGGGTGAAGTCATGTCATACCATTTCTGTTGCAACGCCGAGCAAGCTGCCTCATCATAGGCGGGCCAGTCGGGATGAGAGCTGTTGGAGTCGTGGCAGACAGCTGCCAAAGGAACAGTCGCGATCAATGTGCCACCTAAAGTCTCGTTGAAGCTTGACCATTGACTTGTGCTCGGCCAGCACGCATCACCAGGGAAGCATCTGCATGAGTCTTCCCGCTTGAAAAAGTCGCTTCCAACGACAGCAGAAGAGAGAGTAGCGAACAGAGCAAGGGAAAGCAGTCCAGCTTCTGAGCGACGACTGGAGAACATCATGGCGGATGAGATGAGAGACTCTGGCGTGTACAAACGGACATCGTAGTCGGCCAGGTCTTTTTATCATCCCAACAATAGGGCTCGGTAGCGATTCATGCACATACAACCCACAACCGGGGCCGAGGAGATCATTGTGGGTGATTGGACCCTTTGACGGGCGTGGCCTTATAGGGAACCAAAGCCGTGCGCGAAGTTGGCTGTAAATTGGTCGCCAACGCTTTTTATTTAGAGTAAGCGAGGGTTCTCCGTTGACTGTGCAAGCGAGATTCGGTGATCTGCAGATGGTCCGAAAGGTGATCTACACCTAGTATGTGGACTAGATCTCCGGAGACCGCAAGCAATGCCAATTATAGTACAACGCGAGCTTCAGCAGATACTCACAATGGTTGTGAAGATTCAGCATCGCGGGAGAGCAGAATCCGCCGCAGCGAACCATCGTCTTGGCAGGGCCCTGTCAAAAAGGGCGCTATCACCCATTCAGGAACTGCGGCCGTGGCTTTATCATCAGCCACAATCCTTCCCCATCAGCCACCCGTCGGCTTAATGCCTGTTCTGTCGGGCCCTCAGCGCGTTTTTGTGCCTGATTACCGGAGTCTTCGGCAAGCGTACTTACGGCCGTTCTTTTCGCGGAGACGTGAAGCACGACATCTCGGTCTTGTCTCGTAAACTAGTGGCCACCGATGATCATTGCGACATCCATTTCACATGAAACCGGCTATCGGTAACCTTATTGCGACTGCAGCGAGTGTCAGCAGAAATACCTAGGCAACTTCGTTCTCGTGAACGCGGTTTGTACTGATCCGTCAAGTCCACTGAGAAGGCATAGCAGCAGCATCGAGGCGACAAGAAATACACCCGTCGCTGAACACGTCACCATGGGCACTCCAGGCCTGGAGAGATTGACGAATGAGCTCTTTGACATGATAGTTCAATATCTTGAGCCCAAAGACGTACAGCAACTCCGCTTGCTCAGCAAGGCAACATGCTCTAAAGCTACTCAAGGCCGTTTCATGTCCTACGTGCTCAGGAAGCACGTCCACCTTACGCACGTAGGTCTCGAGGCTTTCGTGCGCATGACCTCGCAAGGCTGCCGTCTAGGCTGTCTCGTGAGGCACCTGACACTTGTCGGTGTCTTGTATGACACATCAACGCTTGATGACATTGTGAACGCTAGTATCAAGAATGAGGGTAAATCGAGAAGTTCATCAATGATGTGCCAACAATCAGGAAATGATGGGCCATCATCAAGATTGGTGGCCTCTGAACAGCACAGAAAGGCGCTACTTGACGCTCAAGCAGATCGCCGTGGATTACATCGACGTAAGACAGAGGACGACAGATTTCGAGAGGCTGGAAAAGACCTTCCTCTGCTGACCCAAGCATTTCGCAACATCGCACGCAATTCTCCCGAAGGTCTTGATACACTATCACTGCAGGTCTTCGTGTACGACAGGAAGGTTGTGACTAGAAAGCAGACTATCGGAGCAAGTAATCGAGGGTTTTCGAATCCGCAGCAAGGACTTTTACACTCGTTACATCGGCCTTATGGGAGAGCGATCTTCAAATCCGGCGTTTCGAAGGTTTTGGTGCTGAACCTGGTCCACCGAAGAGTAAACTTCCGTACGACACTTTCCAACAGCTGGATTGGAGCAACACGAAGCATGACTGGTCTTCTTTCCGGACGCTGAAAGTGCTGTCATTATGTCTGTCCGATAGACTCATGGACTCAGACTGTGACGCCTCTGAGTTGTCTAAGCCAGTTAAGACGCAACAAGCGACTGTTCACAAAAAAGAGCTTGAGCACCAGCTCAGTATCGATTCTCATTACATTGCAAGTCTGGTGCAGATGCAAAGCCTATGCATCGCTCTCAAAGAGCTACGTATCACGTGGCACAGGCTTTTTCCTCGAGAATTATTACTGGTACACGGAGCGAGACGCCCAATCCCAGGGGTACCACGTCTTGTGACGAGTGGTCACACATGGCAGCACTCTAATGGTGAGGCGCAATGGAGGGCTCGACGATTCTATATGCACGAGCTTGCCCGCAGTAATCCTTTCCCTCGTCTCCGTATACTCCATCTGGGCGGTCTGAGTGTCCACATCGAAGACCTCATCAAATTCATCGAACACCACAGCTCCAACCTGCGCGAGCTCTCTCTCGACAACGTCCAAGCCGTCGACAGTGCTTGGGCACCACTCTTTGCATTACTATCTCGACCGGGTAGTAAGATCGAGCGCATCTATTTGGAAGATCTCCAAGAAAACCTCGCTATAGTCCATTACAACAAAGAACAGGAGTCGAAGTTTACACGTGTGACCGGCCTGGAAGGGGAAAGCAACATTATCGAAAGATGGGGATGCGACGTCAAAAAGTTGATTGAGTACTTCACGCGTGGTGATAGAGGCTGGAGTACGACAGAACACTGGCATGCAGACACGGACAGAATCGTCAAGTTTGGGTCGCAATATGCTGGTATGCCTATTGGGTATCAGATCGGAGCAAATGAGGAGGATGCATAATTTCTCCAACATCTCTCCTTGAAGGAGTTCGACGGAGATGAGCATTCTGACCTTAAGCCCGAGATCGGTACGATTGCTACGCTGGATACGATCAACGAGCTCTGAAACTCAGTCTGCGTTTTGATGACGAGCACGACTCTCCAAGTGAAGTAGTGGGACTCCCAGCGACTGACTGCCAACATCTCTTCGGTCCACTGTTTGGTCTTCCTCGGTCTTGCTATGCCCTTGCAGAGCGGACACTTTCAAGCAGCCTTCACACCAATTCCCTGTCTTATCTTTGGACTTAATCCAACTGCTTGCCGTGATTGTGAAGATACTCCATAGTGCACGCATAAAGACCAGATCCGCTATCAGTATGGAAACCACGAGCTCGCTCCAGGGTTTGCGCTCAGGCACGTTGCAGAGATAATTCACAGCCAATGTCGAAGGGTTGACGTGCAGAGGCCCCGTTTGGTCTTTCAGTGTGTTGTAGTCTTGCTGTAGCGGGCCAGAGTCACTTGTTTCTTCAGCTTCCAAAATTTTCGAAAAGTTTGACGTGAAGTGTTGGAGCAGCGTTGCGTTCTGGAGAATGTTCTGCTTCGCAGTCGTTTGTCCCAAATCGGTGAGGATGACTGATATGAACGACTTCGCTAGGTTGTCTGCTGCTATCCAAAGCATGTCTTGGTCGCTGTACAAAAAGCCTACGGTAGGCTCATTGTAGATCCCTGTGCTGTTGTAAGAGCTGTTGTAATCGCCCCCGTCCAGCTCAACATGGAAAGCTACCGTTCGTGATAAGACGTTAAAGTAGTTCAGGTCTGTAATGTCTTCACCCGAGCCGCGCACTGTCAAGACGATGTCCGACTTTGTATTCGCAATATTGCCGGCATTCAGTTCGTTGTTCAGATGCACGCGGTGATTGGCCAGTAGAGACTCGCCCCAGTACAGACTGGCACGAGAAGACTTATTCTGCCCGAGGAAAGCTCTGTCACTTGAAGGGGTGGTGACATTAGCAGAGTATGGGTCAAACTCGGTGGTCATGTTGACTACCACGATGCCGTCGTCTAGTTGAACTTGGCACGTAGATATGGCTAGTAGTGTAATTCCCCAGCTCTGGTCAGCGATTTGTAAGGCGGTCCGTCCCTCCGTACGCTCCATGTAGAGAACGACTTGCGAAACACTGCAGAACTCGAGTGGATTATTCAGGTATACTAGCGAAGGTAGAAAAGTGTTGTTGCCATAGGGTTGGAGACTAGTCATAGTGTAAAAGAGGGCATTGTTCGTGGTTGCTAGCTTTGTTTGTCCATTAATGAGAGTGGGTTGACAGAAGGGCGTTATCTTTCCGGTGAGGAATTTCGGCAGCCCATATGACCACGACCCAGTTATCGTCGAGTTAGGATTAGTCGTGTACTGGACAACAAGCCTGAAGCCTGAAGATGCGAAATTGATGAAGGAGAATAGCACCAGGAATGCGAGGCCAAGGATGAAGACCAGTAGGGTAAAGAAACGATACGGGTAGTTACGTGTCACGCCGTATGAAAGGATAGATCCTGCCATTGTGGAGGAGATAAATTGGATCGACTAGAGCGGAGGGATGGGACTTCGCCTTTTATCACCATTAGTTTTTTATGGTGGTGGCCTGGTTCCTCACAACGATGTAGACAATATATGCGTGCCTCCTTAGGCGACTTTTCCAATAATAGATTAGTTCATGACACCACCTCAGCTGCATGAAGCATGCAATGGTCTGCCCTCTTGCCCTGCTGCTTATCTGCGGTGTCAGACAAGCGTCGTTCCTGATTTGGCGGTAAAGACGAGTGCATCTGAAAGCTACGATCGAGGTAAACATGGTGATAACGACCAGCAAGGCTGATCCCACACTTTGTGAATGTTGGAGGCTGATGTCAGCCTCCCACAGCTATGTCTCCTGATACTATGCAAGGCTGGACCAAGCTTGACATAGCTCTGCCATTGCAAAGCCTGAGCCTTTAGGCAACTCACTGCCGCAGAAATGCATGTACTCCAAGTGCTTGTTTGCCTGGGCCAGAAAGACATGTGAGTATGCCGCAGGCTGTCTAGAGTCTGCACGGCTAGCTGCCGGTGGTGCTGTCAATAATCGACGATGCATGCTCGTAGCCAGCTGCATGGCACAACGGCTACTCATCAGCTGCGTGCACTTCACTGAAGTCAGTAGTGTAGCATACATCAGTAATAGTCTCAAGACAGCTGACCGATGACTACGGCCCGGCGCAAACACAATTTTGTGACCCTCTGAAGCTTAATGGGTACCAGCAAGGTCTTGATAAGCTGAGAGTGTCAGCATAGAAAGCAGCGCTTTCTGACTTAACCAGGCGTCCACAAAAGCGGCAATCGTGCAAGACAATGATTGCTACTGGGCTCGGTATTGAGCAATTAGGCTCAGGATTATCGAAGGACTGTACTATTAGCTATAGATGCAATATTAGCATTGGAGACTGCTACTCGGATGGTTTGCTTCAGGCAAGAATTCCTTCTTCTGGTCGTTAGACAATAGCGTGGCTAGCAACAGTTCCAGATTGAGGTTTCTAACGACATATAGCTCAGTGTCTCCATTCTTACTATTTTTCTCGTCATTTCATGGATTCATGGATCAGACATGCAGATATGATTGTTGCATGGCAGCGCTTGTACAAGGACAGTACTACCTCATTAGTTTGCACATGCCTTAAGATCATGTTATACCAGTATCTACGGATATAGGCCCACGTCTTGGAACTGTATTCCACAGAGATCACGTAGAGCTCTCAGAAGACTCTTGAGCATGGAGAAGGCCTTGCCTTTAGCTTGACTGTATGTAATGATAATAGGTGCCGCTGAGATATCATATAGCTCCCAGAAAACCCTTAGGCGGTAGTAAGGTCTTACACTTAGCTGGCATACATATAACAATGATAGATACCCTTAAGATGCCATATAGCTCCCAAAAAAACCCTTAGGCACTTGTAAGGTCTTACCTTCACCTTGCGTGTATATAAGAATAATAGGTTCCGCTGAGATATCATATAGCTCTCATAAAAGCCTTAGGCATTCTTAAAGCCTTACATTCGGCTTGAGTGTGTGTAAAAATCATAGATGCCGCCGAGATGCCATGTAGCTCTCAGAAAACTCTCAGGCTTTCGTAAGCCTTACCTTTAGCTAGTGTGTTTATGACCAAGATAGATACCACTGAGATGCTATATGGCTCTTAGAAAACTCTCAGGTTTTCGTAAAGTCCTACCTTTCGCTAGTATGCTTGTAACCAGTATATATACCACTGAGATGCCATGTAGCTCTCAGAGAATCCTCAAGCACTAGTAAAGTCTTACCTTTCAGCTCGAGTATATGTAATAATGATAGATGCTGCTAAGATGCCATACAGCTCCCAGAGAACCCCTAGGCACTAGTAAAGTCTTACCTTCCGCTAGTTTGCATGTAATAATGATAGATGCCGCTGAGATGCCATGTGCAGACTTCTGAGTAAATACTGTAAGTTCAAGCATGGCGATGTTGTGCAACATCCATTTACTGTACTAGAACTGACAATCTCGAGCATTTCCGTGACCTCTGACATGTATAAGGCAATCATTATGACAAACAAACTTTCAGCTCTCATCGATTTTCATCACACTACACCCGCTACCTAAGCTTCAATCAATTGTGTGGCAACGGCGGCAACTCAAGCTCCGCCAACTCCTGATCAATCCTAGTCCTCAAAAGCCTGAATCGATACTCCACTGTCTCGTCGTTGAGCTTGGCTGCCTCTTCCAAGCGCATCATAAGCTTCAGCAGCTTCTTACTCGCATCCAAAACCGGGCGCCCACCAACTTCGAGCTGATCCACATATCTCATGATTTGAAGATACTTCTGGTCTGAATTGAGGAGGGCAGGCTGTTGAAGATCGGTGGCTGCTGGGCGTGGCATGTCGGCAGGCTCTCCCCCTTCGTGGTCGGAGGTAGTCTTGCCTGTGTAAAATGGGCCAGGATGCTGAACATTGGCGACTGATGCCTCTCTGTTGAAAACATCCTCTCGGTGAACGCGTCTCCCATACTCTCCAGCAAAAGTCCTGTCTCTTGGTACATCATTGAAGACCGACTGAGATCGAGGCTGAAATATGGATCGCATTTGTGCTGGTTCAGACATTGGGCGTATAGGTCGCTTCAATTGCTGTTCTAGCGAGGTGCTTGGGGTGGCGCGCCGGCTGATGTGGCCCTGAGGACCGGCCTCCTGTAGCTTCTGGTCGATCTTTGCCTGTCGTACAGAATAGAAGTCGCTCACAACTCTCAAGATGAGACTAAAACCCAAATCAGCCACAGTCAAATGTAGAGGCTTACAATTAGACTTACTCATCTTTCGAGAGAAGAGTTCTGAAGGCGGACGTGTCATTTTTAGGATTTGACATACCGGCAGGTGCCAGAGTATCGCTATCCATAATGAGATTTGAAATCGACAGCAGAGGGATGATATCTGCGCTAGACGTTCCGAAGGTGATAGGGACTGCGTATTATCAATCCAGGTGAAGGTGAGGTATCACGACAACAAGACTTGCAAGAGTTCGAGGAAGGCAAAATCAAGTTGGCAGCCTTACAAAGTCACGCGTCGCGCGACTTGATCGTTCAGTCACTGGGTGACGAGGTCACTCCATCACTCGGTCACTACGCCATCACGTCACTGCATGATTGATCACCCACTTCGGTAGAGCAGCCTAAGGCTGTCCACGTTCACATGACAACCCTCGAGTCCTCATATTGCAGCCTATCCACCACCTCGAAATCGCGACAACATATTTGCCTCCTTACTTATCAACATCTTAGAAACATGTTCCCGTCCAAACCTCAAGCGTCGACCATGTCTAGAGGTCGCCGTGAGCCATCGCCTGCTGAATCGATTGCCGAATCTTTAGCTAGCTTCGGCTTAGCTGAGCAGTTTCCCGAGCAAGCTGGAGTGACCAGTTTTCTGAAGGTGTCACTCCCTTAGAGTACGGTCCTCCGCACTCATGGACACAAGCCGAGAAAGACTTCAACACCGAAATACAAGATCTGAAGCAGCGCATGTTGAGAGAAAGGCACCGACATGGGTCGCTACTTGACAGCCATCACTGCAGTTGTCGACAAATATTACCCTAGTGGTGATAGTCAGTCCCTCCAAAAGGATTCTCGCTTCCAGAGCACCTTGTATGTAACACACAGCTTTTCCCAGCCCTGTTTTGCAATGACTGACATGGCCTTGATCACCTTCAAGTGGTCTCAGCGCAGGCAACACAAATGCGTCGGCTCCAAAGAGATCGCGGCCTCGTGTCAAGTCCTCGACCGCGACCACTTTCATCAACAACAGCCAAGGGGCGCGGTGGCAAACATGACAAAGTCGACTACATCGTCATTGACGATTCCGGCGACGAGGGCCATGTGGTCGACTCTAAACGCAGGAAGATCTTCAGCAATCAGTCAATGAACCACGAAGCGGATAGTCGCCAATTCTTGAACACGGATCATAGCGACGCCCACTTTGGAAAGACTCCACACACGCTTCCACACCCGAACCATGCGAAATCAACGCAAAAGACTGGAGGTGAAGACGAAGCTGACGCACCTAACGAGCCGAAGGGATTGACGGATGACCAGAAGTCGCTTGCCAGACGCTATGTCTATGTCCTGCGCTCCACAATCTACGAAACAATACCCTTCTGCTCAATGGATCACAGCCGAAGGTCTCCCCTGCGAAAGCTAACTATCCCCTGGACTACCCACAAGGAAAGCAAATTGCCGACCTGTGCAAAGTGATCACAGATGACCAAGACAAGTGTTTCCGCGCCATGAAGCTTAGTACGCAGATTCAGAACGATCTCACGCAGTTCTTAACCAAGTACGAGGAGAAGAAGAAGGACAAGGCAGAGACAAGGTGGCTGGAGAAATGGGAACACAAGTACACCGACGCACTTGCCAACAAGATCGAAGCTTCGAATTGGTTCCCCGACCCCGGAAATTTCAAAAAGGACGCAGCAAACGGTCCGAAAAGCTCATTCTCGTCAAACACAAGCCTGGAACCGTCATCGAATCAAGCTGTGACGAAACGCGCCCTACTACGCAAACCCCAACGCCTCGCAACTGTCCTTGAACATGTGGACTCAGCTGCGCCTGAAAGTGCTGACCCAGAAGCCCACTTGAAGCCAAAGCCATTCTCATTCCAAGATGACACAAACAGACCAGCTCCATGGGCCGTTCCTGATCCGCACAGACGCACCGATGAGGCGACTGAGGTTACCCTGTGGCTTTACCTTGAAACCATTCAAGGTCGCACCGGGCTGCCAAAGCAAATGAATTTCTTCCAGGAGAGACTTGGCGCGACTTTACGGAGAGGGCGACCAGGCTATTCCCTTACCAAGACATCAGGTCATTTACTTTCCACCCGCACCCGTTGCACCGCATCCCACGATCGAATCTCGGAAGTTGGATACTTGGGTGGAGAGGACTGGGAAGTAGTCCGTTCAGACATGATTGCACTGCTACAGGGACCCGTCTCGGCCAGCTTGGAGGTTGACTGCTTTGTAAGATCTTGAATACTTGAGCAATGAGTCTGGAGACATCAGAGTGCAGGTAGAATGGTACAGCATCAAGCAGATCGGGTGCTTAGACGGCTGGCTCCAGCCAGAGGCTTCTTCGTATTGTCTCGATCGAAGTGGAGAGCAGCAGACAAAATGTTGCTCGGAATTGGCAAGGAGTGGTACGGTCGTCGGGAAATGCAGCAATACGCAGCTTGTCATAGTTTTCTGTTGTCGTCGTTGAGACTGATGTGCTAGAAAACTACCAGATTGTAAATTGGTAATCATTCTAAGAAGAGTTTCTATAGGCAGCGGAAAGTAGCGAATCAAGTGAGATCAACGATTGATAAAACAACTTCTTGCCAATAGATGTGCTTAGAAGTCAATTGATCGAGATGATAATGAGAACGGATATAGTATTGTGCTACGGACTAAGCAATGGATGTGCACGTTCACTGCTACAGCGACAAAAACCTCAGTCATGTACGACATACCCATCTGCGTCCATAGCAACAAAGCGGTGAGCTTTTGTGAAACATTCATCGAAGGAGACTCATGATCGCTCATGGTCTGCACAGTACACGCGTCCCATCGTCCTGGCGTCCCATTCCCGTCATACTCAAGCCATGAGGCCTTGTATGAGATCTTCAAGTCATGTCTTGCGTTCCAGGCAAAGCTGAGAGTCCGAGGTCGGCCAGCTCTCGTTCAATAGCGCGTCTTATGGTGTCGAAGTTCTTGTTGTCTCCTTGGCGAGCGTGATGGTGTAGGCCTTTCAACGCCCTCTGTATCTTTGGTCACTTGAGGCAATTGGAAGGTTGCGGTAGTTGTGTTGCGTTGTCAAGTGCAATTTGATAGCTTCATACTCCGCTTTGAGGTCTCGAAGTAAGCTTGGACTTGGACCGCTGCCTCGCTGGGTTGGCTGTATTGTACCTGTGACCGGTCGCAGTTCTAGCCCCAGTAGTCGCCCACTGCGGTGTTGGGTTGATGCGTGCGCTTGTAGCTCTCGGAGAGGGAGTTTCTCTTCTTCGTCGTCGTCCTCTTCATCATCATCGTGCCCGAGCATGAAAAGGCTGAGTGGTGATTGGCGGAACGGCCCCTGCTATCCCGAGCAGATCGCTTGTGTTTTGTAAGCTCGGCGTTTCTTCACCGTTGTGTTCCAGGAAACTGTGACTGACCTGCCTTACCATACGGTTGCGCTTCGTTCGGTGCATGGACTGCTCGGCCGACGCATTGGAGGCCCTTTCAGGACGCTTGCTGCCTGTTGACTCGACGATATCGACTTCCTTCAATCGAATCCACTCATTGTACGCAGTCACATTGGATCGTCTTTCCAAGCTCCCCACAAACGATACTCGTCTGGGCTTTCCCAGGTTCCGAGTATCACAGCCCATTTCTTGCTACAGAAGTTGAATTCTGTACCAGTATCTACTATGTGTCAGTGGCTGACGTGCGATGAGACCGCTCGACAGATCACGTACCTCTCCTGTCTCTCCAAACGGATATGGCCTGCAATGGAGCTCGACTGGCTCGCCCTCGTTGCAGTAGTCACACATACAACGCAGGGTGCATTGGTGAAGCGACCTTTTGCTGTGGCACCCCGAACTTCGGGGAAACTACCGTAGTCTCTCTTGCGGTCTTTCTCCGAGTGATTCCACTTATCTGCAAGCTCTGCGAAGGATAGACCTCAGGTGCCTTAGCATCAAGGGTTAGGTTGAAGCGGTAGACGTGATCTGGCTCATTTGTCAAAAGCCCTTTTACACAAGTGACATCGAAGGATGGGCAACTGCTGCTGCTCGTAGAGCTGTTTGCATCTGAGCCAGGGATGTCTGATTTGTCTCCGAGTTCTGCATCGACAATGGTCATTATGGCATCTATGAGTCTACAATCTGGAAGTTAGCAGTAATCACTCCGTCACAGTATCCGAGCATCGATATTACTCTTGCTTGCGTGGGAGGTGCCTTTTGGAGAATGGGGGACCGTTTGACGCCATGTTCGCTATCACTAATGCTTGTACCACCCACGTTCTTGCTGGCACCAGAGTCGAGAGACGTCTTTTAGATCAGATGCGCTTTGTCGAAATCAGTCTGTGAGCCTCATGCGCTGTTAGAAATAACACTAGAGCGAAGGAATAACAGAGACACAGCCATGTGTCTTTGCAATCTTCTCGAACATTCCGTTTGCGAACGAAGTTCGGGTCGCCGTTTGTCAGTGTCACAGTGACACCATGTGTAACAGTCCTGTCAAAGCGTTCCGCCTCAACCTTTCACGCCAGGGTGCGCCAAATCTCTATCATTTCGTTCCACATTTTGCCTCGAACACATCGCATGTCTGTATTCTAGTCCTGTAGTTTCCAAATCGAAATGAGCAACTCATTCACGCCAGCCAACCCCCAGCCATCTTCAAACCGCCAGACGATCGAACGAAATTCTGGCCGTGAACGCCGTGTTCAAGACTCACAACCCGACAGATCATCAGTCTTGCTCGGTCCTCTCTGGGAGGAAGGACCTCAGTATTGGACAGACGACGACTTCACGCTTAATGCTGAGATTCAGTATCTGATTGACCAAGCCTCTATACTACGACAAGGAGTTGACCGATGCGCTCTTGAGGCGGCGGTAAGAACAGCCGTCGAGAATACTCCCTCACTGTACAAAGAAAGGCCTGCAGTTGAGTATGGTTTTCGCGGGTCCCGACTACCTCATGACAGCGATGTAAACTAATATGTTGCTCAGGATTACCCACATGGCCTTCGACGAGACCAAGGTCGATTCGTACTTCCAGCACCCCAACGGCGAATCCGGATACTCTTCAAGAACAACAGATCGCTGTCAGGCATACGCAAATGCCTCGAAGGAAACAACAAGCGTCTTGCAATCGGCAGAAACACAGCGAACTTCAGTGGCAGGCGGCTTGATGGTAGCGCCACGGAGTTCTTGCTATCAACATGGGGACGTTTGGAGGCCGCTGTCGACCAGCAAGTGAAAGTCTGTCAGCACCTGTCAACAGTCCGCGACCCTGTGGCCATATCCCAACTCGTCAACTTTGCTCAGATCTGGTCGCTCAAGAAGTGGAGCGCAAAAGTCTGCGATGACTACGCGGATGGCATGGCAAAGCTTTTCAATAGCATGATTCAGATCAATGCCATCAGTGAGAGCGCATCCAGCGAGCGAAGCTCAGAGCATCCACCGAGCAGTACACCGATCGCGCGAGAAAATGGGCGGTCGGCGCGAACGGTCGACGTGCAGCCCTCTACAACACTTCAAATGATCTCAGTACCTCTCAGGCGGAGCAAGCATCTCCTGGTAACCATGCGAGCATGTAGAGAATGTGTCCGCGCAAACCAACGACTCGAGCTCTTTGGCATGCCCGTCTGCCCTCAATTCCCGGATCCCAGCGCTCCTGCCATGGGCGAAGCCAATTCCACCAAGATCATTCATTCGCCTACATCTACCAGAGGACGACAAGACCGCTCCCAGGAGGATGATCTGGTCCCAAGCAATGACCCGCGACGAGTTCTTTCAGCAAGTAGCTCAGCGCTTCCGGGAGCACTCCGTACAATCGGTCGAAGCCGTTCTGGATGTCGACAAAATCTTGGTGGAACCTACAGGCTCTGAGGATGAGTGGGAGATCCTGCAGGAAGACCTTCTGCGGATGCTGAGGCGATCTTCGAACGAGAGACTGCAAGTTGATGCTGCGGTGAGAGTGGGAAGTGACACGGCTATCAAGACGCCGAGTCGTCCGACGAAACGGATGCGGTCAAGATAGCGTGGGTGTCCTGCGATGGGCAGCCGAAAGTGGTTTTTGCATGGTGCGCGAACTTGCGATTGATTCAGGTACAGCCTTGGGCTGTGCACATGGGTTAAGTTTTATCGAGTTATTCTTTTCAGCTAGTTACTCAGCAAAATCGATGGAGGCTTAAGCGATCACTTATAGTATCTTCACACGAGTATCAAGATCTGGAATGTCCGTGACACCTCGTGAGACCTTTGCACCGCAAAAGCGAATTGAGAAGGGCAGTCGAAGCTGCTTTGCTACTCGCAGCCGACGCAGAGTTGGGCGTCGCCTGTTTCTACCAAGTTGCACAGCTCTCGCCCAGCTCGTTCCCTCCATCTTTCCTGCTTGTCGTCATGGGTGACTCCAGGTATTTCTGCTCATTAGACGCTATAGATTCGAGTCTGAACCCATACATCAACAAACAGTCTACACATCTGGAAGAGCGGGGATTCCAACCTCCATCAATTTCTGGTTCAGAGAGCTTTGCATAGCCTGGAACAACACATCGTCGTTGTCATGAGCGTGCTTCTCAAGAGCGTTCAGATGTCTCTGTATGATGTTGTTGTTGATTATGATCCTAAGGCCGTCGCCGTCTCTTTGCTCTTGCACGTACGCCTTGATCGTTTGGTAGGTATGCTCGAGGTCACGGACATTCAAAGGTTGCAAAGTTGCGTTCATCTGTCGGGCCAAGGACGAGGTGGGTGAGTCTGGTGCCGTGTTTTGGCTGGCAGATTTCGCTGATTGAGGGGCAGATTTGGTCCGAGACAACCATAGCTGTTGGAGAGGCTCCTCAGTAGAGACAGGGGAGGATTTGCGCCGGCGTTTATGCCCTGTCAACCCGGGCCTGTAGATCTCCTTCAGCTGGATCCATTCATTATACGCAGTCACGTTTGGATCATCCCTCCACGCACCCCATACGCGAAAGTCCTCGGGACCCTCCCAAGTGCCAAAAATAATAGCCCAGGTCTGACTACGAAACCTGAATTCATGAACTAGGACCTGGCATTTATTAGTATAGGGAGAAACCTAGATAAATGGTATTCCTCACCTCGTCTTGAGTGTCCTTCTCGTGACCGAGCTTTCGTGGTTGACAAAACAGCTCTACGGCTTCTCCTTCGTTGCAAGTGTCACACATGCAGCGCAGTATGCATTCATTGAAATGGTTCGATGCACTCCTCCGGCGTACCTCAGGGAAACTCCCACCATCTTCCCTACGTTGTTTGCTGGCGCATTGCCATCTCTCAATAAGCTTGGCAAATGACGGCCGCTTCGATACATGGGCAGCGAGATTATTCGGTCTGAAACGATAGACGTGATCCGGTTCGTGCTTCAAGAGAAACTGGACACATCTAATATTGGAGGTATCAGAAGCTGAAGGAGGCGTGTTGCTAGCAGAACTGCTTGGCTCGAGTTCCGGAACTCCCGGACGTCCTTCAAGCGTGATAGTGACGAACTCCAAGATCGCCTCGACTAGTCTGATCCCTCGAGTATCAGTATGTGTATGCATTCGCTATTCGATTGTTACTCACTCATGCTTGGATGGAAGGCGATCCTTGAACTTCGAAGGAATTTGTGATGCCATGTCGGCCGTTTGGCGATGGCGCTGCTTTCTTTCGCGGATAACTTCTGGCAGATATATGTGGACTATCGCAGTGGAGCTGTCAACGTAAGCAAAAGCGGCGGTATTGAAGAGCGCGTTACAGGCTTCGTAGCAAGCGCAGTGGCTACATAGAAGCTGGAGGTTGGAGGGTCACCGTTCCTTTGTGTAACCGTGCGGTCATGGTAACTGTTGTGATTTGTGGGCCTTAGCGGCAGGAAGCGGATTGAGTGAGGTGTGTAAAATTTGATCATCGGAATTTGTGATACTCACTGACCATCGGTGAATGCCTAGCTTTTGAATGTAATAGTGACAAGACCTGTCAAGAGTGTGGATAGAGTCCATTCCAGCCAGTTACTGGACATAGGCAGTGTGCGTTCCATACTTGCATATAGTGAGCGTGCCCTAGAGTAAGAATCAGCAGACCTGAAGACTCAAAGATCGGACGTACTCAATACCATCATTTGTACGATCACTGCGTTTGCCGGCCGTGTTGCCTCGGGCCCGCATCCCATCATGTATCAGCCTTAAAGCTTGCGATGAGCCACTTTCTTTCCCACGCGTGATACTCACCACCTGCGCCCGACTCGAAGATTAGATCTTCATGGGGCAACACCGTTGATTTTGAGTTGTTACAGCTGATCACAACAGGCTCTGAGATGAGCTTGCCATTTGCGTCCTCGCCTAGCTCACTGCCCTCGAACGGCCAGCAGCCCGAGACGTCTGCCACTCGGGACTCTCAGATGAACAGCGGACGCAGCAGGCCAATGCCGACACTGCTTGCTTTCCTCTATGGAGACGAGCTGCAGACATGGACAAAAGATCATCTCCTGCTAGAAGCCCATGTGCAGTATCTTATCGGCCAGGTCTCTCCTCACACTTCTTTCGACCGAGACAATCTTCTTGCGGAAATCACAGGAGCAGTCGAGCAGCTTCCGTCACTCTTCCAAGATGCTGCGAACCGGGCCGCGACATCAGAGCGTAGTGCCAATTATCTTGAGTCTGGGTATACTCCTCTTTGGCAACCCTTGTACTGTCAAAGTACTTCCACTGACATATCATGTAGGCTACGCAGATCAAAAAGGTTAGCCTTGATTGCCACAGCACTACGAAATGGCTTAATTGAGAACGCCAACCATGTTGACTCGGATACCGAGGACGATACCGAGGACATCCAAGACGACTCCCAGCAAGGAGTCTTCCCGCAGCGCTTGCGCGCTTTGCGCGAACGTGTAGCAAGAAATCATGCCAATCTCATCCGAGGTATCCCAACAGATCCGTACAACGTACCAATTGAATTCCTGGATGCGGAATGGGCATCGGCTAGAAAGTACAATCGTCTGGCGGAAATGCATGATTGCCAGGGTCAGCTGAGTGTCAGACTAATGGAAGCAAATTTCCATGTATCGAAGACGGAGATCAAGGACGAGATGAGGGAGTGGGACGTCGCTCATACCAAAGCTTACGTACGACGGCTTGCTTTTTTCTACCAGCGGATCGGGAAGCGACCTGGGCATCCAAGCAGAAGCGTTCCTCAGAAAAGTAGCGCTCGAAGAATCACCTCCACGAGTCTAGGGTCGACGGAAGAAGGAATTCGGAGCACGTCCAGCACGCCATCATCGCTTCAATATTCCGGTCCGAGGGAGAAGCCTACCGGAGGAGAAAGTCCGAATCAATCGGATCTTGAAAGGAGGATGATGTTACGCAGAAACGATGGAAGATTGAATAGTCTACGCAAATGCCTCCAGCGAAACAATGAGCGTCTGGCCAGAGGCGCTGCAAAATGGGCGAAACCCTTTAAGGGAAGACGTCTTGAATCTAGTGCTGGACACAGTCAATTAACAGCTTCGAACCAACTCAGAATGGCAATTCGGCAACAGGTGCGGCTAAGCCATGTCCTCTCGGAGTCAAGAGACATGGATTTCAAAGCTCGCGCAGTCGAGTTTGCGAAGCGTTGGACTTCGGAGCAATGGAGGTCCAAAATCTGCAAGGAATATGAGAAGGACTTTGTCAAGTCTTTCGGCAGATACATCAACGCAAGTGCGCCCGAGGCCGACCAAGCGTCAAACCAGTCACTCAGTGAAAAAACAAGCTCGTCAGGATCTACAGCTTCAAAGCCATCGTATGATGCAGGTCAAACAGAAGAGGCCGAGACAAGTGGTGCGCAAGCCAGTCCAAGTGTGGTGCAGAATGAGTCTCATCCAGCAACTGCACGAGGAACATCCTCCGCATGCTCTTCGAATGGTGCAGACATCTTTCGGAGTGGTGACTTCATGGGTGATGCATCGCTCCATTATCCCGCACAAACACCGACGACAGCAACCAGACTTAATGGCGCCACCAGCGTTTCATCGGGTCTGCTAGCCAGAGACACCGTACCAAACATTGTTTCTGCATCAAAGGAGTGCAGCACTCCAGCATCAGCTGAAACCGTCACTCTAGCTCATCCAAAAGCGAGAAGAAGATCAATGTTTGCTTGAGTCTGCCAAACGACACCACGTCAGCTCCTAGGCGATTGATCTGGACTCCAGATCTAAATCGAGATGGTTTCTTCTCCAAGGTGAAAGAGAAATTCTCTGACGGTTCAGTGAACGCGGTCGAGGTCTTTATAAACGACGACAGAATTCTCATTGAGCCGACAGGGTGTGGAGACGAGTGGACGATCTTGCAGGAGGAGTTGTGCGGGTTGTTCTCACAGCATCCAGATAAAAAGCTGCAAGTGAGCGCCGTAGTACAGATCCGATGAGCAGGACTAGATCAGGGCTCTGGCTGTGATCAACTAGTGGAGCTCATGGCATCGATTGATAAGCTGGGCAGTTTTGAGCTGGTCGGCTATGGGCTCCGGCTTACTAAAAACGTTCCTGCAAGCAGCGAGAAATGCTGCTTGAGGGAAGATTGGATAGAGGAAGAAAAACTTTCAATGAGCAAGTGAACCTTGCAGACATCGCTGGTAGCAAGGTTGGTGTTCGACTTTGGATTGAAAGCGGCGCTGCGTAGCTGTGTCATTCCAAAGATTGGCTGTCTAGTTCTACTTTTTCAGATAGCACGCTACGCTTGCAGTATGTAAAGTATGATAAAGGACCTCTACATAGGTCTGATAGCCCACCTCTCCAATCCTCACTGGTGCGAATAAGTGGCCTCGCAGATCATAATCTGAATTGTCCTTGCGGTGCTTAGACATGCTGCTCTCCCAGGCCCAGAACACTGCTCAGCTGTACATGCCAGGATCCACACACTGGATCTCTCCAGCAATCTTTTCCCGACGGAAGCAATAGTGCGACCCGCGTACTTGGTTGCACCTCACCCAAGCGCGCCCCGGCATCATCTGGTAGATCTTGTGTGTTCCAGAGCCTGAGTCAGAAAGGACGAAATTGTAGTTCACAAGCTCTTCAACAGTAGGGCAGTATCCTCCATTGAGACGGGCGGTGTCGCAACAGATCAGGCCGTCGGACGACTTCGTTCCGTCGCATGGAGTTATATCGTTGACTGGGAAGGTTGGAACATGCTCGTCCCCGATGAGGTCGTCGCAGTTGTAACTGTGTTTGGTGCAGCCGTAGTTTTGTGTGACACGGCAGAGGTTGGCTGGGTTGGCGATGACAGGGTGCAGTAGGGCCAGGAGGCCATAAATAAATGTCTGTTTGAGCATGATTGAGGGGTTTGCAGATTGATTATGGCGTTGGTAGGACGATCGCTGTTTGTAGAGTGTTGATTGAACAAGTCGCAATGATGTGAGCTGGAAGAAAAAAAGAGGAGGATCTGGGAGTTCAGGGCAGCTATTTAAGTCCGTAGGTATTGAAAATTTATTCTTCAAGGTCATCTGTATTGTGACACCACGTGGATAGTGGCTGACCAGCGGCACGCTACATCGAGTATAATCTGATTTCGAAGGATCCTGTACGGTACTTTATCAGAATGACCGCAACTATGACAGTCAATGCGCAACATAAGAGAGCCACACTCTTGCCGGCCCGTGTAGGCACGCTAGCCAGTATGAGATACCTTATAGGTACAACACATGCTCTTCCTTTCTTGTAATTTAGGGTTTTCTGGGGTCCACCAATGATTACTCGCGTCCACCCAATCAACAGCATTGGTCAAGTTTCTAGGGCCTGCTTCCATTGCCGGCACTTGACGGTATGCTCTGCTTGTCAAAACCTGTATAACTCTTGAATAGCCCAAGCACTTCACCTGATCCTGCTTCGCCACTTCCGCACCTCCGCAATAAACATGTCTGGCTGCTCCCACGCCGCAAAATGACCGCCTCTCTCCGTCTCGTTCCAATATATAATATTCTTGTAGTATCGCTCACACCACTCCTTTGGTGCATAGCAGTTATCGCCGCCGAACCAGCTCACACCGACTGGCAAATCGATGGGCCGTGCAGTCGAGTTGAGCTCGCACTCCCAATAGAAACGGGCAGAAGAGGCACCCGAGTTTGTAAGCCAGTACAGCATGATCGTATCAAGCATCTCGTCCTTGGTAAAGATGCTCTCGACATCACCTTCGTGGTGAGACCAGTCTCGGAATTTCTCGTAGATCCATGCGGCTTGCGCGACCGGTGAGTCGGACAGCCCATATCCGAGCGTTTGCGGTCGCGTCGATTGCTGCAGCGAGTAACCACCGTGCCCGGCATCGCGGATGCGGTCGTAATGCATCGCTCGTTGCTCGCCTTTTGTATCTCGGATTGGGGTCTTGATCTCTTTCTGCGGGTGGATGTCAGCGTTGATTCCTTACGCAATATGCAAGTAATGGGGGAAAGATCACTTGCCTTTGGTTCAAAGTAGATGGAGTTGACATGAACGCTCCTCAATCCTTTCGGCGCTTGCTGGCCTAAACTCGAAACCACGTGTGAGCCCCAGTCGCCACCCTGAGCAGCCCATCCACCCTCTGCATCTGCATAGCCTAAACGCTGCATTAATTTCCCCCAAGCTCGCGCAGTGCGCTCAATTCCCCATCCCGCCTCCACCGGCTTCCCGGAAAATCCATAGCCAGGGAGGGCCGGGACGACAAGATGAAAGGCATCCTCGGCCGAACCGCCATGCGCTTCTGGATCTAAGAGCTTCGCAAGCACGTGCCTGAACTCCAAGACCGACCCGGGCCAGCCGTGTGTGATTAGGAGAGGGAGCGCATTGTCACGTTTTGAGCGGACGTGCAGGAAGTAAATCTCCACGCTGTCAATGGTTGTCGTGAACTGGGGATAAGAGTTTAGGAGCGCTTCGCAGCGTCGCCAGTCGTACCCAGTCTGCCAATATGAACAAAGATCTTGGATTACTGCGAGTGGTACTCCCTGAGACCAATCCGAGACTGTCTCTTTGTCTGGCCAGCGGGTCAAACGAAGCCGGGTTTGCAGGTCCTCGAGAGTGGACTGAGGAATAGCAAGCTTGAACCGGCGGATAGAATCTGGTGTCAGTGGTGATGTTGCCATTTTTGAGCTTAGATGGAGGTGAGTGCTTGATTTTCGAGGCGATAGCAATCAGGTGTATAAAGTGAATTTTGCTCAGTCTACTTGTCCAGACACGAAGGCAAGAGATCCTTTGGTCGCATTGTCGCAGCCGTGTTGAGCTCAATGCGATGGGCTGTTGCTTACAAATTGCACAAACCAAGCTTCAGGAACCCCACTCAGCGTCATAGCTACAGGAGTTTGATCCTTCATGTGCCTACATATGTACAGTCGGTACTCAAAAGTCTGCCAACAGCCTCTCGGCGGCAACCATCCTCTGATGAAGGCGAGAGCCGAAGGTAACAATATATTAGCACTTAAGGATTGCCGAAGTATGTTTAATCATCTCCACGAGAGATAGCCCATAATTTGAAGCCATATCCGCCGATACTGGCATCAAACGACATTGAGATGTTCGCAGACTTATGAGCTAGAGCTGTAGATCAATGCGAGGATCGCAAACTCTGACGAACGCACAATGAGGCAGGTTGTTTGCGTAGTCGTATGAATGGATGCTAGTGGTACTCCAAAAAATTTGAGTGGCAGAGGGAAGACATGCAGGATCTGGAAAAGTGCGCTGTTTGGTGATCCATACATACCGCCATGGCAGGTGTCCAAACTCACATGCAACCACCGCAACTTCCTTACCAGAATCTTCCCGGGCCCAGCGGAAGCCAATAGTCCTGCCACTTTTTCCGTATCAGCTTGTTTCCAGACATCGAGTCTCCAGCAACGCCGCGGCTGTCCACCGTCCAGTTTTCAGCTCGTAAATTCGCAACCACGATTTCCAGAAACCCTCTCAGCTGTGTTGAATGGCGCTGGTTGAAGGGGTTCGTTCCGCTCTGTAGAAGAGAATCGAGTGGCGAGCGTTCAACCAGATCACTGAGATCGCTCTGTTTGGCCCACCCGTTCTCGAGTTCGAAAGGCAACACGAGTTCGCAGCCGTCCTCGAATGGGGTGTCCGTAGTCCGGTCGCATCGACCCAGATACAATCCAGCTGGACACATCTCGGGTTGAGGTCCTTCGTGCGGGTAGCCGAACGACACAGGCGACAGTGCCGTTGTGAGGACTTTGCTTTCGCTACGGAGCAACAAGATAGGTGGGGCGACTTGCTCTGATGCTTGGCTGCTTGGGTCGAGCATAGAGATGAATGGTTGTCTTATGAAGTCATTGGCGGTCGGAACACGCAGGCCTGGTGCAATGAAGTGAAAGCGTGGCTTCTTTGCTTGCAGCAGGAACTGCTTCGCAAATCCCTCATGAATAGGGAGTGCTTCGAGGCTTGCAAGGCTGACAAGCCCGATCTCGTGCTCCTCTTGGGGTAACGACATCTTTTCCTCGATCAAGTCGACAGCCGTCTTCCAGAGTCCAAGGCATTCTGTCAAATCTTGGTCAGTCCATGGGACGATCGTCCAAGGTGGAGCTTGACCGATCCTGATGGCGCCAGTATTAGGGTGCCGCTCCGGCCCTTTGACCTCATAGAAATTGCCATTCGCATCTAGTAGCCATTCCGACTGGCCGTAAGTGGCTCTGCACACACCATTGTGCAGCGCGACAGCTTTTCCACGCTGAATTATCTCGATCCAGACTGACAGTATGCTTTCCAAAGGTTGCCACGGGCCTGTTTCGTTCAGTTCGTCACCGATGTCGAAGTGCATCATGGCCTTGTTCGTTTCTTGGTCATAGCTTTGCAGTATTGTCAGCATCATGGCCATCAACGCGAAGGGCATGTGAACTTACACTATACCATCTGGGTCTCCATATAGTCCCTCGGCCACAGTGTATAGATTCAGAACCCTATCTGCCTCTTCGGTGTAATACTCATGCCAATCGAAAGCACAATTCAGGCCAGCGACGTTGTAGAAGAAGTTGAACCGATGTGTTCCCGGTGGCACATTTCGAGCGCCCTGAAAGAAAGCTTTCAAAGAATCATGACACCTCTCGTCGATGACTTCAGCATCACGCTCGTAGTATGGAGTAACATTGCGATTGAAAGTCTTCCGCGGAACGCCCAGAGCTTAGCCAGCCGTGCTCCAGAATTGCATTGTGTAGTTCAATGCAGCGTTCGAAGTCGAGCCCTTCGATCTGTCTTGGAGGATTATTGGGTGTGACTAGCACGTCTTGTACTCTCTCGAGCGGCGTAGACATCCCAAAAGTATACTTTTGGCAAGGTAGGTTGGCAAGGAAATAGGAGATAGGGTTCATCGCTTTGGCGCTAGTCTAAAGTTTTAGCGCCGGGATGACTAATCTGCTAGATGAAATCAAGAATGGTTTCGTGTGTCGAAATATGTATCTAAAATGGAAGATCCCTGCAGTTCAGTGATTCAGATACTACATTGTTAATTTGTTTTCAATGTGCACTGTTTGAAGTTTCGGCTGGCAGCTCGACTGGCTTCGAAGTGCTTGCAAGCTCAGAAGCTTTGCCGCCACCGCCGCCCATTTCGGATACAACGGTGTTGTCGACTTCATACTTTCGATATTTGGAAGTGAGTTCATGGACGCCAAATCCTGCATCAGCTTCAGGTGGCAAGTCCCTGTCGTTGTCGCTCAGTTTTGCATCAAACTGCGCTGCTGCTGCCTTCTCCGCTCGCGCACGCTTCTTGCGCTTCACAATCCAGAGGCAGAAGAGAAGGCCGGCTACTATTAAGACGAAAATCACAACACCAGCTGCGACGCCGCCTTTTGCTCCCGCGCTCAAAGCGCCAGGCTTGGGCCAGGGCGTACCTTCAGCGAGCGCAGGAGAGACACGGCTGCCTTCGCGGAAATCGCTCGGGCGGATGCATTCCAAAACACTCTTCGGAGTGTTACAGCAGCCTCTTCGCTCCACGTTTGCGACATCCATGAAGACAGTCAGAATAGGCGTGACTGTATTGGTGAGGTTGTCGTAGCCGGTGTCGCTCCCTGTTTCCCACTCGGGGTCCACTGGGTGGCTGAAGTACACCGGATGCATTGTTTTGTTATCGGCAGACAAGGTGCAGTCATCGTAGTAGAGAGTTGAAGAATTATAGCCCGTCAGAGCTGTAAAGCGGAACTATTAGAACGACCTCGACATGGATTGGATGGAACAGGGTAACTCACCCATAGGACTGACAATCTCAAAACCAGAGTACGTGTCACCGTGGGGAATAAGCTGCGGTCCGCACTCATCTCTTATAGTCTCCTCGAGGTCATCTGGATGTATTTGCAAATGCTAGGCAGTACGCCAGCGGTAAGGTTCTCGTATGGAGGCGGCGATGAGTAGGTGGTCCATTTCAGTGCCGATTGCGAAGCCATAGAAGTCAAGCTGTCAATACAGTGTTGAGTGAAGAGGGTCGAGCAGTTGCCTGAGTCATGTTGACCGAGACGATTTGCATTCAAGGGAAGTTTCCAATTGGGAAATGCGCACACGTCAGTGTTGATGGCTACATCGTCGGCGTAGTCTAGCCCTGCAGTGTCGTACCAGTACTGTCGCTCGAGCTCCTGGCCGTTGCCGCCAGTTACAGTTATGGCCCACGAATGGTCAGGCGCATCGCCTGTACCACGGTGGTTACGAGGATCGTAGGTGAGGATACTGGATGCATTGGCGTCGGCGATAGAGCTGTTGCAGAGAGCATTAGTTATATTTGCGGAGGAGCCCTCGCTGCTGGAATTGCTGGTTTGCGACGTGGCCGCGACGGCGAAGCCCAAGAGAATGGCCGAGCGCATGGCGACAAAACGGCGCGCGTAGAGCAGAGGTCACAAAATTTGAAGAGACAACCTTGTAGCTGAGATACCTTGGATAGAGGAGTGAAAAAGACGCTCGCGACGACAAGTGAGGTCGACAGCACACTTGCAGGGAACCAAATCTATTTTTGCGCCCGAAGATCAGCAATACAGGGCATGTGGAGTTACTTTACAGCCGCAGGAGACGATGCTCGAAAGCGACAAGTAGTGCGGGCGGTGCTACGGCCAAAGAGCAGGCGATCGAATCCTTCAGACGCCATCGACGGCATCGCTGGGGCGGTGCTGCAACAGATGTTCGAGAGCAAGGCGCTGTGGTACGATGCGCGCATGTAGAGTGTGAATTTTACGCAAGACGCTATTCGCATGACAGCTCCTCTCTTTTCCCTCTTATCCTGCGAGCGTCTCGTGTTGGCACAGGCGCAATATTAGTTCATGTTCTGTTCCCTTGTTGATCGTCATTGTGGACGTTTCAGCTGGCCCGCCAAAATCCTTCGTGTCATTCGATGATGAAGAAGGCGGGCTTGGCTTCCGAGGGCCAAAAATTCGTGTTTGCGGCAACGCCTGATAGTGGTCGCTCGCTCATGCTTGGAGCGATCTCAAGAAGTGCCTGGGAATGAGCTGTTGTCTTGAGACATCGTCTGCCTGTCCGTGACTGATTCATCGCCGTGCTCGAGGATGTCTGCAACTTGGCTCGTTTAGTGCCGTACATACTTTGGACACTCTTGCTGTCACATCCGATCCCTGATGGCAATACCGCACGCAATTGACGCCGCCCGCTTTCGGGGACATTATCAAGAGACATTGTTGCAGATCGACTCGAAGATCATCAGTGGAATCACTCTGCTTGACCGCGATCATTTCTGACATGAATCTAGCGCACTCAGATGACAGCGGAAAGCTCCCATGAAACCTTGAATGCGATTCTGGACTCAGCTGTGTTAGGTGCATCAGCTATGAACTATGCTGGTCCACCATCACCTTTCGAACGTGCCGTGGTGTTCAGTTTGTATTCAGAAGATGGCTCTGATCCCGTGTTCAAAGCGGACAAACCCGACCTGTGAACATCGGATTCAGCCGAGATGTAGCTTATCAGCGCATTTCTATAGTCCGACCTGCAACATCGGCTTGCGCCAGCGGGTTGTCCTCCGGAAGAAGGCATCGACCCTCACTAATCTGAGGCTTGTAGCGAGCCTAGGTACGAATGGCTACGGAAGGTAGCGAGCAAACTACGATTGTATCATGCCATACCAAGGAGCTCAAGAAGAGACGTTACCTATTTACGGACCACGCCTTTGTTTGACTCTAAATCCACTCGGTCTTACGACCCATCAACTCGGAACACCAAGAAATTGCAGAAGGAAAGTCGAAACAATGGCTTCCCACGAGCCACAGGCGGTCGTCATGACCATCGCAGACATGGAGAATGTTGCGTCTGCACGAATGCCGCAAATGGTCCGCGGTAAGCAATTTGTCACTGCGCCTAGTATAGGCTGCTACTTACGCATTGAGATAGACTAATTTCAACGGTGGAGCGATGGACGAGATCACGTATGAAGTCATCCGCATCGCATGTACCAGACCACTGCATAAGATTGACAGATTGCAGGCTCCGTGAGAATTACTCCGCCTATGACAAGATCAAGATAAGACCCAAGATTCTGACGGACGTGTCCACAATTGACACCTCGGCGACCATGTTGGGCCAGAAAGTCGGTGCGGCATGAGCTCAGTAACGCCCAAACACTGCCTTTTCTCCCAGATCCCATTGCGTTCGGGTTCTCACCAGCAGCGATGCATTGTCTGGCTCATCCAGACGGAGAGCTAGCCACGTCTCGTGCCGCCGCCGAATTTGGAATCCCGATGGGTCTTTCTACGTATTCTACCTTCTCGCTGGAAGATGTCTGTTCTCAGAAGAAAGATAACATATATGCATTCCAGCTGAGCATTGTCAAAGACCGACAACAGAGTCTGGACTGGATCAGGAGAGCTGAAAGTAAGTTTGACCAGATATTCATTGTCGATGATGGTAGAGCGCCTAACTATCAATGCTAGAGGCTGGGTATGATGCTCTATTCGTCACAGTCGACGCGCCGGTTTTAGGTCGACGACTAAATGAGCGGAATGGTGTCAAATTCGAATTACCCTCTGATATGTCCTTGCCAAATCTGTCTGCTCCTGGAGCGGTGAGCTCCACCGGTCCTGTAAGATCTTACAGGCATTCCGGGAGAGACGCAAGCAACTCATGGCAATCTGTGATACCGTGGGTCAAAGCCAACACGAGTCTTAAGATCTGGCTCAAAGGAGGTAAGCTGTACTAGGCGGTAAAGCTTTGATAAGACAGCTGACATTAGGTTGCAGTATACTGTGGTGAAGATGTGCAACGAGCAATCGATTATGGGCTGGATGGCGTGATCATCTCTAATCATGGCGGGCGACAATTGGACGGCGTACCAGCGACCATCGATGCTTTGCCGGAATGCGCAGCAGTAGGAAAAGGTCGGATAACAATTGGAATAGATGGAGGGATCCGACGAGGCACAGACATCTTCAAAGCACTTGCTCTTGGCGCAGATGTCTGTTTCATGGGTAGAGTTCCTCTCTGAGGTCTTGCAGTAAGATCATCGCACACACCTTCTAAAACCTCATTGGTTGACTCGCTGTTAGTGGAAAGGACAAGAGGGTATCGAGTGGGCTGTGCGCGTCCTTGAAGATGAGCTTCGCACAACTATGGCACTTGCTGGGTGAGTTTGTTTCCATGACTGAACCGAGCAGTTTGGCTGATTGCAATTATAGATGCTCTTCTATCAAAGAGATCACTCGTGCACATTTGTCTATCATTGGGACTAACGGACTTCTGTCCCGACTCTAGGCAGGCGCAACACATATATCATTTCCACGTTGCTCCAGAGAATTTACCATTCTATTGGCAGTACTTCTGCTTATCAAATGTTACGCACTACTCCAAAGCTATCAAGGCTGTTCCTATGACTTAAACCATCCCAATCGCAATACTTTCCAATATTTGATGGTCTAGAGGAATCAGGTCTTCTTGTGCCTGGAGCATCATTAACCAGTTTAGATCGTCACCGAAAGCTCATAGGAAGTACGTTATGAATGTTCCCATAGATCATCATGCTTGCGAGTATGCGAGTGTGATCAATCCATGGTCACAGCAGACTGAATCTCAGACCTCTATGATAGGGAGATTTCGGAGGCCTGTAGCTACATTTGAAGCCATCCTCGATGGCGACATCACAGTGCTCGCATACATTTGCCGAGATTAAAAGACTCGCAGTGCAGTCATCATATGGCCAGCCCTCAACAAGCTCGCTTCTCCAGGACAATCGGATTGACCCGATTTCTCCGGCTTTGCGAAGCCAGTACGCAGCCGGGTTGCGGCATCTTCTCCGGTAAATTGGACGTATAACCAATGTAGTGTGTCGGAAATATCCGATCGCATGCATGGCCGCATTGCCAGTCGCTGGAAGTCTCCCGCAGCCTGTTGAAATGACACAGATTAGCTCTCTGTGGGCAAGTAATTCAATAAAGAGGTCTCGGGCGATGAAAATGGAACGTTGCCCTCTCCCTGGTCCTCCACACCTGCGCCTCTATCCTGATACAAATCATGTCCGCTGCTAAACCGAAAGTTCTGGCAATCTCGTCGCCGAAATGGGCCGGAGAAGACTACATCCAAAACTTCGAGGAGCGGTTTGAATTGCATGTAGGTCTCAGATGCGCACATATATCCCATCTCTCACCAAAGTAACACTCCGCCATAGGTTTTGACGCCAGGAGACAGGGCAACTACAATTCAAAAGCTCGCGGACAAAGTCGCTGCAGACGGCCCTTACGATGCCCTGCTCATTCTCATGGGAATCGGAGCGTATGAGCCGTTCGATGAAGAGCTACTGAAGCCTCTTGTCCCTCAATTGAAGGTCATTGGTTCTGCGAGTGCTGGCTACAATGAGTTCGACGTCGACTGGATGTCACGCAATGGCATCACTTTCTGCAATAGTCGCAATGCCGTCAACGAAGCGACAGCCGACATGGCTATCTTCATGACGCTGGGCATTTTGAGGGACGTCCAGGCTCGTGCTTCAAGCATAGCTCAAGGTGCTTGGCGTGGTCTCACCAATGGTGTCCTGACGCCTAGCCGCGACCCAAGTGGCCTCAAGCTCGGTATTATTGGTCTGGGTGCGATTGGAAAAGTGTGTATTCCCTTCGCCTATATTTCGTGTGACCTATCGCTCTAACACCTTTGTAGCACGTTGCACGAAAAGCGAAAGCGTTCAACATGGAGCTGATTTACTATCAACGCACAAGGCTCGCACCCGACGACGAAAGTGCCCTTGACGTTTCATATCGCTCCTCTTTAGATAGCCTGCTATCAGAGGCGGACGTGATAACCTTGCACTTCCCACTGAATGCAGAGACCACTGGGATGATTTCTCATCGAGAGTTCTCTCTTATGAAAGACGGTGTCTTCTTGGTCAACACATGCCGCGGCCCTGTCATCGATGAAGGTGCTCTGATTGATGCCCTTGAGAGCGGCAAGGTCACACGTGCAGGATTCGACGTGTTCCACAACGAGCCGCATATCAAGTACGGTTCCTTTTGGGCAACTCCACAGCGGGAAAAAGATTACTGACTGTGCGCCACTAGTCCTTACTTCATCCGCAACGATCGCGTCATCATCCAGCCCCATATGGGAGGACTGACAGATGTCTCATGGCAGCGCTCATACCGAGAAGCGCTGGAGAGTCAAGGCCTTTCTCACAGACGGAAAGGCTATATCGCCTGTGAATGCAGATCGCATAGGAGGGAAAGTATGCTCTTAGTCTCCGAGATGGTCTGCGAATTTTCCATGCATTGTCAGATAGAATAGGATATGGAAATGGATGTTCGAATCACTACAGCTTTGGCCTGATGATGTCCATGCTAGCTGGAGGAGCAGACGATTTGATAGATTAGGTTCGACATCGACACGCAAATTCATCCTATCGATCATGGTGGGCCGCGTGCAGACCCAGAGCACATGTCGTCATGTGCTATCTAGTGTAAACGGATTTGATTTAAGTTGGGAAATAGGTCTGTACCTCAAGGAGCCGGCTGCCGCATCCCCGTTTGGTCCGAACCATTGTTGCAGCTTCATAAAGATTCTGTTGAAACATGGGGCAGCCAAACGCTGTCAGAAATGGATTGCGCGCGTTCAAGACCAGGCATTAATTTGGAGAAAAGCAAGAAAACCAGAAGTGGCAGATTGATCCTCAATTTGTTCAACACCGGCGAGCATAAACAATGATCAGAGGGGAAAGGTGCACTTTATTAACAATAGCACTGAAACGCACTGCGTTGGAAACCGTTCAATCTAGGAATTACCTGCCCTCCTGCTAGAAATGACTCATTCAATCTGCTCGTGTCCCTCGATTTGAGCCATGACCTCCTCACCAGTGCATTCAAATTGCCATAGTATGGTGTAGACCTCTATCAAAACCTCTCGATTGCTGCTGATCGAGGCGCCAAGGTTGGTTAAACCTCGCGTACTTGAGACGCACCGTCACTATCGAGGACATCGTGCTCGGCTTTGGTGATATGGTGAGGAAGACGTTCGAATAGAATTGGAGCAATAGCAGCCAATACTGATCCAATCAGAGTAAAGCAGGTCACAGCAGTAAAGCCAGTGCTGTATCCAGGAGCGTCAGAGCTGGGCCACAGTCTTGAGCCGTAAACCGCGGAAAGGTTCCCGACGCTGTTAGCGATAGCAATGGCGACGGCTCGTTTCTCTGCAGGAAGAGGGATAGTCTCCGAGGCCCATGTCAGGATCAGTGGAAGTGTAGAGTATAGACCTGCAATGTAGAAGCAAAGAAAGGCGTAGCGGACATTCTGGACATCGACTTTCCAGCAGATCAAAGCACTGACGAAGGACATGAAAAGTCCACCTGAGACACACCACCTCCTGTCACCTGTCCTGTCCGCGACTTGAGGTATCGCAATAAGGAAAAAGATACCCACTGCCCAAATTGGGATAGTCATCCACTGCTTCTGAGTTCCCTCGTAGCCCATACTTCCTAGGACTGTTGGGATGAAGTACGAAACCGTAGTTGAGCCATTTGCAAGCATGTATAGAACAGTAAAGATGTAGGTGCGGAAGTCGAAAAGCGCAGCTTTCAAGGCCTGTAGCGGGGACAGGCGCATTGCAGCCATAGTAGTTGTAGTTTTGCGATCGTGGATCAAACGGACAGTGGCCAGCTCTCGCTCCTCTGCGGAAAGCCGTGCAGTGTTCTCGGGATAGTCGAGAAGAACGAACTTGGAGACGATGCCGAAAAAGACAGTACCGGCACCTTCGATGATGAAAAGCCAGCGCCAGCCCTCAAGGCCCATCGCCCCGTCAAGACCAGAAATCACGGCTCCTGAAAGCAGACCACTGAAGGCGCCAGCAAAACAGAGAGCTGTAAAGAAGATGGAGAATCGTTTGCCTATATTTTGTGAGCAATTCCGCATCTGAAATTATGCTTATGAGAAGACGTGACCGTACCTATCTCGGCTTTCTTGTACCAGCACGACATGATGTACATGACCCCGGGAAGGAAGCCAGCCTCGATCGCGCCCAAGAAGAATCGACAGACCAGGATGCCACGGTATCCCTTCACGCGTCCCATGACAGCGCATACTGTTCCCCACAGGATCATGATAGTGGGAACGTACCACGATGGACGCACGCGAGCGAGGATGAGATTCGATGGCGTTTCCATGACGAGATATGCAATGAAGAAGATCGAGATCAACATGGCGTAGTCTATTACTTCTGTCAGACACCATAGCTTCCTGAGCAAGAATTACGCTCAACTCACCGGAGTCGCTCAGGCCAATGTCATCGCTCATGCCTGCAGCGTCCGCATTTCCCTATCAACCAATTAATTGCGATCTTGCAACCGGAGTGACCGTCGGGTAGTACTTACGATATTGTTGCGATCCACGTAGCACAGGACACACATCCACCATAACATAGGGATCATGTAAAGGTCAACTTTACGCACCATCTTCTTCTCAGCAATGGTATCCGGGATGTAATTTGCAAGTGCAAGATCCAGTCCCACGACAGCTTCCATTTCATCCGGACTTGAGAGCTCTCGTGTGGCATCGTGGTGGCCTTGTTTGAGGTCCATCTTATTCCCATCTGCAGAGGGCATCGCTGTCATGTTGATCTCGATGTGTTGGTATGGATTCGTGGTGATGGCTCGGCTTGGAGGTGACCGTTGGACGCCAGTATGATCATATATGTCATTTCCCGATTGATGCGGCAGAGTCTTATCGCAATGGCAGTATCCTACACCGACGCCTCCTTGCAGACATGGTTGTTTCGGACATGAGCCGTGGCTACAGCCTCTATGTTCTCGTGTTTCGGTGATTGCCGAGTACAGCATATTGATTGGCGAACTTGTATGCGCACACAAGATAGCCCCGCGTGCCCCGCTCGTGAGATAGCATTGATAAGCGCGGTAAAGCAAGCCAACTTTGCCAATTGTCGCTTCAGGCCGACTGTGGCGTTGAAATGGATGGGTAGATATCACTAGGCTCGGAAACAGACTCCGGGGATGCGGAACACCTCGAGGCGGAGAATCAAACTTGCTGTATATCCGGCACGTTCCGATCACTATAGCACTGCTGTTGACGAACCGGTGATGAATTCAGCCTCGACAGCATCGCGCTCGCCTTTTATTTCACTCAACAGTATACTAGAACTCAGGTAGATCCAGACATACGGGCTGACTGAGACAGCTAAGACATTGTATCACGAGGACTCGACGATGTAAGACTAGAATGAATTTTAGAACGTTTGCATAGCGTATTGCCAGCATACTTCTGCTTGTGTCTCAAATTTTAAGCTTCATATGTTTGGTGTACTGTCCCAAACCAATCCTTATCTTATTGATATCAGAGCGTTTATGACAGCTCTGAGGCGAATCCTGATAAAATATGGGCTCACACTGTCTTGTTTCTTGAGAGCATAGATGTCTACTGCTTCTGAATCAAAATGTTTTGCTCATGCATCCGAAACACTGGTGAGCCGAGCGTGCGACTTGACTAGTATTGGAGCATCGATCCCAGAACATGCTCAACTGAAGAACACATTCCGATTCCTGAAATGCCTGCAAGATGCTCGGGTAGTCTGTTCGATGCGCCAGTAGGCAGTGGCAATGCCGGTTCCCTGGCGTCTTTCTCGTCCTGCTCTGCCAGCATGGTATGAGTGATGCTGGCAAGTGACTGGAACATATCTCTGAAAGGCTGTGCTGCAGCCCATCGCTCAGTCATGATTACAAGTACAACGAGGCAGGCTGTGCAGGTAGAGGCTACAGTGTCTCTTCTATATTTCCGGCGACAATCACGGTCAATCCAGAGACAGTAGATGTACGTCAAACCGCCGAGGAACACAATGTGGAGAGCTCCCCACGTGTGCGTCACAGGAGAACCGAGATAGACGTCCTGGTATACCTTACACAGTGTAGCCGCTGACTCTGCGCATTCGGCATAAATCGCAGACATTGCCCTGTCTTGGACGAACTTTCGCCGTGAATGCTGCACGAGAGCTGGTTGGTGCATGAGGATGATCGCATGAGGATAAGACAGCAAGCACCAGTGGTTCGATCCAATGGTAACCCAATCCTCTTGAGTGTTGTCCAATGGGCGTGGACACTCTTTCATCCATGTACGAAGCCGCTCTTGAAGAGGGCTTACTGACTCTGCGTGTTGCCAATACGTTCCTTGATTCGGAAGGTGAGCCTGTGATTTCATGTCGGCCCAGATGCGCCTCATGCGGAGATTGTGAATTGCCAAGGATATCGTTCGAGGCTCCTCTGTATGATGTTGCCGTGGGCAGGCCAGCAGTCCAGTCTCCGTGATATGCTCATCGTCAATGTCATCCGGGTACTAGATCTTTACCGTCAGTGCTGTGGAGACATCTCCGACTACGGTACATACCTCGACATCTATGTCCGCTTCTGCAATTCCGAAAGGACGTCCAGTGGAGATTGCGGTAATTCGGTCGAGGTTATAAGCCACCCAAAACACACGTCGTCGGATTTGGCTTTGGAGCGGGCTTGTATCTTTGTCCACCCAGGAGAGCGATCTGTGGAGTCCGAGGTCGGTGCATTGCCGCAGAGCGATGCCTGACAAAGTCCTACATATGAAACGTCAGACAGGACTGAGTGTTCGGGCCGAGAGGAGACTCACCACACTGAGACTCCCGTACTAGATCTCATAGAATACATTGCGCAGCAAAGTATTGCTTGTATGGCTTCGATGCCCTCTAGGCCAACTACGTGCTCGAACAGCCGTTCCGCAGTTGCATACAGACCCTAGTCATCAGCCGTTAATCTTAGTATCATTGTCAATTATGTCAGATGTAAATCACCTCAGCCGAATCCAGGCCTACTACCGGGACGAGCAACGATCCTATAGCGAATATCTACAGATCTTCTTAGCATCTATCTATGAGGTGTTCATGCGAAGACATACCGCGTAGACAAAGAAGGATCGCACAGGATCCGGTTCTGTACCTGCGCTAGTTGCTTGGTATACATGAGACATCCACTGATTGAATGTTGGGCGATGCAGGAACGGATACAATGGGTGGACGTGTCTGAAGTAAGACTCTGCTAGCATGGTGCCGTGGTCTTGTTCAGGCAGAGTGGCCGGTAAGGGCCTCGGAAGAAACCGCCATACCTCACTTCTGACTCCCGAAACGGTCATTCCGGGTCCCTGTAGACGAACACTGCGAAGAACCGATGTCAGAATTTTGCTTATGCCCAGAGCTGACGTCTCTCCAAAGTAGTGAGTCTGGCCTGTGGCAGCACTCATAAGCAAGGAATCTAAGCCAGGTTCAAGGGCTGACGATGTTGTTGGAGAGGCCCTGAGTCTGTCAGCGGCACTACGCTCCACAGAAGGTCGTGGCACACACTCTGCATGGGCTTCTCGGTTCAGAAGACCAGGGTCAACTAATGATGATGTCTTTCGGCCGGGTAAAGACGTTTGCCTGTCAGGACTGGTCGCTTGGGCACGCTCGACCGGCAACTCCATATGATCGATGGCTATCTCAGGATGTGGCCCTTGCAGCATGCCTTCGAGCTGCGCGATTCTGTTTTCGAGCGTTTCAATATAGTTCGGCGGCAGCTGTCGCTTGGAAGTAGGATCTTCAATCGTGCAGTCTATGTCTCAGTCAGAACATGTTGGTGGCTCTTCATAGTTGGTCGGTGTCTCTTGCCTTGTCCGGCTTTGCTGCAGTTACCGCAGGCTGGCTGCATGCCATCACACTAGATTGCCATTGATTCAATATGGTGCTCGAGCGCTGTCATGCGAAGCATCTTACCTTTAGTTTCTTCTGCTTACATGCATTGCAAGCGACCCGGGCTCGTTTGGCCGGAGGTTGAGACGAATGTGTGTCTTCCATTGTTCAAGATCGGTCTGCAGTGCGGCTGGGACGGGACATTCGTGAGATACATGGTGGGAATTGACAATCGATATGTATGTTACATAACGACAACTAGATGCCCAGAGCCCAGAGCAGAGCAGGGTGACCTTATCAAAAGCGGGGTCATCTTTCAGCCGCTCGGAACACATGGAACGAATGCAGCTTCGCCGGCCGTGCCGAGCCTTCAGATAGTATAATCTGCGCAGCATGCAACTGCCATGCCACTAAATCCTTGTTCGCTATATTGACACAGGAAAGACGCTGAGTGATCATGAATTCGAGAAGTCAATGGCCTGAGTACAGCTGGCTCATCGCAGTGTGGACGAGATCAGAGCTACTGGAAATCTCTGCCGTTGCTCAAGGCCACAGTCAAGTCGTACTCTGGCTGGAACTGCATATATGCGCAGCCTGGAGTCGCAGTGCACTTGCAAGTATATCCAGCCTCTTCTTCACCGACGAATTTCTTGACGATTCCGGAACCGGCCGATGACTCCGCCATGATCTGGTTCTGGCATGCTCGCTCCAATGCAATGAAGTAAGCCGCGGCCTCATCCACGGTTGATCCGCAGGTCAACAATCTGTGGGCGTGTCAGCATCCAGTCCTCGAGATCTTAGAGCACCACTTTGACATACCCATGGTTCTGCAGAATAAGATTGAGACAGTCTTGCCCGAGTGCATCTGCAATGCGTACACCCTCGTCTTCCGCAAGCACTATACCTCCAAAGCCTTCATATACAGCTAGGTTCTTGTAGAACATGCAGGCATCTGGAACATTCCCCATCAGTGTTTGGTCATAGCCGGAAGACCCAAGATTGGCGTATCTTGATTCAACATCTCGATGCCTTTGCCAAACGACGACCACGCGCGGCCAGCTGGAGAGTGCATATGACAAGCAGCATTGATGTCCGGCCTGGCAAGATGGATTGAGGAGTGGATGATGAAGCCAGCAGCATTGACCCTGTGAGGAGTCGGCTGGACGGGTCTACCACTGTGGTCAACCAGCACCAAATCATCCGGTTTGATGAGAGCGAAGTGCATGGCATAAGGATTGATCCAAAACCAATCTGAGTTGACAGGGTCCCGCAAGCTGATGTGGCCGGAAGCACCATCAGCCCAACCAAGTCGGGCAAAAGTGCGGAAAGCTGCTGCCATGTGCTGCTTTGCCCACGATCGCTCAGTTTGCTTGTCATCAAAGCTGGGAATCTTGTGCAGACCTTCGGTCTTTGAGACGTTCCAGTTCAAGACGCCATCATCAGCTGAACGCAATTTGACTTGCGCCGGCGTAGTGGCCTGTGTAGTGCTCTGTGTAGTGGTTGTGGAGGAAGGCATGATGAGATCTATAGATGCAGATTATGGCGATGTGTCAAGCCTCGTTAGCAAATTTAAAGCTGTTGCACTATGAGGAGAAACATGTTTCCCTGGTCTACCTAGATGTATTTCGAAGCTTCTGACCCACTTCGGGACTCGGATGATAGGTTAACACGCTGTGACCTCGAGCCCATGAAGAGGTACGGATCGAGCCTCCGAAACTGACTCGGACCAACCCGATCCTGCTTCAGCCTGAAGGGTGCTCATCTCGGAGGATTCCGACTGCCCAAGCTTGAAATGAGCCTCCAGCGAGGGCTCTAGTGCCATACAGTTACCAATCGCTCTTTTGCGCCACAACATGAGCTCTTAGCGATAGCCGACGAACATATGATACGATCAGTCTCATCAAGTACAAACTACTCGTCAGCTACCGATACAACATTGCTCTTGTCTTTCAAACGATCTCAGCTGCGCTTCCAACCAAGGTTTCCTCGAAGCCTCGACGTTTAATATACTCGTCTTTTGCCTGCCGCTAAACACGATGGTGAGACCGTCAGCAACCAGCGCTGTTCTGCATCGCTCTCTAAACAAAACATATGATATCGCGTCCGGGGGAGATGGAGTATACATCGTGCATGCAGACGGATCCCGCACACTTGACGGCAGTAGTGGAGCTGCAGTCTCATGTCTAGGCCATGGGAACTCCGTCGTCGTCGAGGCGATTGTCGATCAAGCTCGGAAAATGGCTTTCGCTCCATACATCATTCTTCACGAGTGACCCGGCAGAAGAACTGGCCCATCTACTCATCGACTCTAGCCATCAGGCCTTCAGCAAAGTGATGTTTCTCAGTTCGGGTAAGATGACGAGTCCACGTTAAGAGCCGCGAGCTTTAAAGACTGACGAGCCGCATAGGATCGGAAGCTGTGGAAAGTGCAATTAAGCTGGCGAGACAGTACCATGTGGCCGGCGGCGAGTCTCAACGCACGCATTTCATTTGCCGACAATACTCATATCATGGTAACACTTTGGGGGCCCTCTCTGCGGGCTTCAATCCTCCTCGGCGACAGACTTTCGAGCCGTTGCTTTCTCCTATGTTCCATCACGTATCGCCATGTTTTGCCTCCAGAGATGCAAGAGCTTCCGAGGATGAGAAGGCTTATGTCGATCGAATGATCGTAGAGTTTGAAGATATGTTCAAGAAGCTTGGCCCTCATACGGTTGCAGCTATAATTGTCGAGCCAATGTCTGGCGCCACATTGGGAGCTGTGCCAGCAGCGCAGGGATATCTGGACCGACTTCGACAGCTGTGCGAGCGTTACGGCGCGCTGCTCATATTCGACGAAGTCATGTGTGGTATGGGCCGAACAGGGACGATGCATGCGTGGCAAGCGCTAGGCAACGTCGCTCCAGACATACAGGCTATCGGGAAAGGACTGGGCGCAGGCTACCAACCGATCTCCGCGGTACTGGTAGGACCAACGGTCCACGAACGTCTGATCTCGACAGAATCAGCCAATTCATTCATCAGCGGTCATACGTATCAGGGTCATTCGATTGGTTGTGCTGCAGCGTTGGCTGCTCAGACTTTGATCGCTAAGGCTGATCTAATGGCCAATGTCACGGCAATGGGTCATCTACTTTCTCGAATGCTCAGCACTCAGGTACCTCTAGTTCGGGAGGTCCGTGGTCTTGGGCTGTTTAGAGCGGTGGAATTCGACACGAATGCCGAATGTCGCGTTGCTGCAGATGTGGCGAAATCATGCCTAGCTAAGGGAGCCGCGGTTTATCATTGCTCTTCAGCTGTTGATGCGATTCTCTTCGCTCCCCCATTCATCATCACCGAGGAAGAGGTCACAGAGCTTGTCAGGATCTTCGTTTCTGCGACGAACGAAGTGCTACACGGGAAAGGATCACTGTTGAAAGGCTGCAAAGTTATCACAAATTGAGCGACTCTTCTGAGTATTGAACCGACAGGTCGGCCACTATCATAGCAAACTCTTACCAATAAAGCATCCTTAAGCTTGACTCGCATATCAATACAATAAAATCTTGTGGACTCGGTCAATTCTTCGAGTCAAACAGGACTAGCCCATTTTCCATTACATGGAATGCATCAATGGCAGTGCGCTAGCTTGAAACCCCTCTGTACTAGATCTAGATCGCAATGTCTTCAGTATTGAATCGTCTAGAGCTCGCGTGACGTTGCTGCGCATCAGTGCAGGACCCTCAGCCGCGACAGATTGCAGTAGAGTAAAGCGAGCAGCTCCTCGCGGATATCATTATAATTGAAAGCAAGCGATGTTACGATGATTCCGGATTGAACTCATGTGGCTAGGTTACTAAGCATCTTGCCGAATGAATGGATACCATATTGGTCACGATATCCCTTGCGAGTGACCCACATACGGAAAGAAGGAGAACAGGAATCAAGATCATTGCTTCGGCCCAGTCGCGAAACCGATCATCCTCGATTCCAGCATAGCATGTGTTGAAGGTTGGTATGATACTTGATGCCTTAGTTTAAGAGATGTCTCCGTTCTTCCCTCTCTGCGAATCTGTCTTCGCTCTGTCAGGCATAATGAGATGCTCTTTGGCTGGCTGAAAGGTCGGGCCATCATGATTTTGGGAGGTGGAACTAAAACATCGCTTGACTCTCTGTTGGCGTGAAGCCTATCGCTTCCAATCCCAAGAGACGAGCTTATCTGGGCTGGTAGAAGGACGCCCATGCCACCGGTGAGCTTCTGTCGCCCCTAGGGACTCCTGAGCCACGTCTAGACTCGGGGTTGCTGCACGAGCTCAGTGTCGAGTTTCCGGCGACACCGGTAGAGTACTCTGAAGTCATTATGGCTGGTTTGGCAGAGGATGTTGGAAGTGTGCTTGAGAGGGCAAGATCTGCGTGACTAGGCGATCGAGTGCCTGCATGTACGGGTCACTCCATTCCTTCATCCAATGTTGCTTTGCGCTGGCTTTGGCGTTTTCCTGATCGGTGCAGAACTTCAGGATGTCGTCGCGAGCCTTGGTGCTTTTCATGCTTTGGTAACATTGGGCTTGGTGATCAGAAATCGCTCTACACAGAGCTTGAATGTGTTCGCTTTGCGGTCCAGTCATCGGCCAGCCAGTGGCCCTTCTGACTAGACCTTTGGGCGCTGAGCCCTGGACCAAAAGAGTGTTATTGTCGCTCAATCTTTTGCGCAGGTCCGAAACGAGGTCATGGTCCTGCCTCTTCTGCTTTTTACTTAATTGCATCGGGTCGTTCACGTTGTCATTTCTGGCTCGTTTCTTGCTGGGTTTAGCAACGTGGATGGTCTGTCCAGAGTCGTCGTCATTGTCATCGCCAGCGTCGTTATGATTGTAATCATCATCGTCCTTGTCGTTGTACCCGAACTCGTCATGGTAGTCAAGGGGAATTTGTGGACGTATGCGTCTAGCTTGTGTCTCCTGCGACGATGCCAGATCTCCTGTAGCATGGTGGCTTGATTTTGGTCTGGAGAACGTTAGTACATGGAAAGTGGCCTTGTGGCCAATATACTAGGTACGTACACGGTCGTCTGCAAGGTGGCATTTTCCTCGGCAGATTTCGAGACACCAGAATAGTAGTGACGGATGGTAGCTTGGCATACGGCCATTCTGAATAAATCCTCGTCCAGAGGTTTTCCCTTCGTATGTTGCTTTTCAGCTGTTGAACCTCGTCATTTAGAGCTACCTCGGCAGGTTGCCAGGTTCTGGTGTGCCCCATTCTGCCGGCAACCACGATCGGACTGTGCTGAGCGGTATGACGCGACGAACGAATTCCTCCATTCCAGTCATCTTCGAGCCAGTGGTAGACTTTGTGCTGATGTGCTGATATGAGTTGGCGTTTGTGGTAGTTAGTTGATGAAAGAGGAAGAAGCTGGTTGGCAAAAGCTGGAAGATAAAAGAATTTGAGTGGAAGTTCTGTCCTTCACATGAAGATAGAGGCCTAGAGTCTAAGTGAAAGATCCTGAGTGAATGAGTAACTGGCTGCGACAAGCTAACAGCTGACAGCAACAATCTGATTCAGTCAGGTAGTACTTCACTATGGCTACTCGTATTATAGCTCATACCTTATACTGATATAGTATAGACATGATTCCGTTATACAAACCAGATAAAGCAGTTTATTCATATATTGACCAACATGTATCGCGTGTATCTACCAAGCAGTCGGCACAAACTGAACGAGGCTCCAAGCTTCGGCATGAAACTTTTCACATGCCTCACTTCACCAAATTATTAGTCAAATCATTGGCCACATGCTAGTGGATATCACGTGCCCCGTCAATCTCCTCAGCTAGACACCTGCGCTTTCTTGTGGCCTCTGCCTCGACAACACCAACACTACACTTGACCATAACCACGCACGAACTTTACATCTTGGTGTAGTGGTATATCTGTGTCTTTCATCCCTCGAATACTTGTCAGATATATCAGTCGCAATGTCTCTTCTAGTGAGACTTAAGGTCGATACCCTCAAATTGAACTCAACTCAGAGACCTGCCCAGGAGAACCACGCCCCTAGTGCCTTCAGGCAGCTGCTCCCAGTACATGAGTAAGCATTCAGACAGCAGAATCAATAGCTCTCAAACTAAATAATGTATCAGACTTATCAAAAAGATCATCGAAAAGGCAGAGGAGCCAGAGGAGCCAGAGACCAGCAGCGAAACTGTCTCTATGGTGCTGATAGTCATGATGGCACAGCGGCAACAAACAACCTCTCCACATCGCCAGCATCCGGCATGTCTCATGGCTTCGCAGCAGCAGACAACCTGACATTGCCAATATCAGACATGTCCGTCAACGACAATAGCATGACAGCAGATGTCCTCTCCTCATCTCCAACATTCAGCACTGCTGCCAATAACGTTGTGCATTTGGCACCACTCGACTACGCTCAACAGTATGATATGTAGTATGCTGCTACGCAATGGCACTCGGGCTCTCGTCTCCACAAACGAAAGTCTGAAGCATCATATGACAGAGTTGGAATTCGCAGCAGAAGAAGGCAATGAAGACAACTTCGACTGGTTCAAGAAGGCAGTCAACAAGGACCTGACGAAGGCTGGGTTCGCTGAGCTGCCAGACGTGTGATTGGGAGGGCATCGAAAAGCATAAGCCGAGAGAGGTCTTATGGAGGTAAAAGATGTGATTCCGATATCAACAGGCTGGAACATGGCGATTAGTTCTGTCCTGTAGCAAGTACGAAACGAAGAAGACGGGGTTATAGTTTCCAAGTGGCTATCTGTAATGGTCTGATTAGACACGCCACACGAGATAACCACGGTAGATGCCGATGAAATTGTCATACCCTCTCCATAGCCCTTATAATTGAAGTCTACGTGGATAGTACGACCGCAAGCAAACTCTTCGAGACTTCCGGTGTGCCAGGAGACAGATGTTGCACAACATTACCATGCTAGAATTTACTTCCACGAGCGCTACCATGCAGCGTTCCGGCCTCCAGGGATGAGCACATGGCGTGAGCATGGCATTGTCGCATAAGGTTTGCAAACATGTCAAGGTGTTTGGTGGTCTTCGCATGCCAGCCGATCAAAGATGCATGTCGATGCGTGGATAGCTGCGTACAAGGACGCTAATTTGATTCATAATGGATATAACAGCTTCATCGGTCTAAAATTGTGTGCAGGTATCGCTCGCCATGAGATCCTTGACGCAAACTTGTGCTTTGTCCACTGCATATGGCCGGTGCACAGCATTGCCACGCGACTGTTCCACACAAACCAGTACCACCGTCAACGATAGCCTCACAGCTTGCTATGTGGAGCTCACTGCGCAGAGAATGAGGTGACATTGCCCTGCTAAACACCGCATCAAGAAATCAATTGTAGGAGGCAGGACAATCACCCGATGCCGAGATCGGCCAAGGGACGATCTCTGCTTGGCGGGCGGAGATTCTGATGCTTACACAGCTTTCTCTCCACCTCCCGCAATCCTGCACGCATAATATGCCCTTGCGGCAGTAGTGCCTTGTCAGCTGGCCAGGGCAACCTTTTTTGGCGCAGGCACAGGCACGCCGAGCTCAACTTTTTGCTGCAGTGCTCATGTGCCGCCAGACCCGATGCCATCACGTCGCCCGCCTACCCCGTGGGGCCATCAAAGTGGGAAGTGGAGAGTTGAGCTACTACACCAAGAGCGGGGAACCAAACGGCGCCTATCAGAGCTTGTCCATTGCAATTGGTAACGTCGCGATGGCTGGAGGATGCGCGTGGATGCGGTGCAAGATGTGAGCGTAAGGCACATGACGTGCCATGTCTTTGAAAAGTTGAGGGCGACTGCCGCTCTTCTTCGCGTCTAAATATAAGCGGTCTGCGACTCTCGCGTGTTTTGTATCGCTCTGCTGCTCTGATACACAAGTATATATTCTTGCTACGGCCCTATTGCCACGCTGCCGTTCCTGAGGAGTGTTTTTCTCGTCACGACGCCCTACACTCCAAGTGATCTGAGATGCATCTCTACTTAAGCCTCAAGGCTTTCCTGCTGGCGAGCAGCGCGGTGACCAGCGCCGCCATCCTCCCAAGACAAGCCAACAGCAGCACCAGCTACGCTGTTCAGACGCCACCTCTGGATACCGACTGGACCTACAAGGTCGGCACAAATCCCTGGCCAGAATATCCTCGTCCGCAACTCGAGCGCTCGCAATGGAAGAATCTCAATGGCATTTGGCGATACCAAAACGCTTCTGGCACTAATGCTGTCGACAATCCGCCTTTCAACCAGACTTTGGAGCGTGAGGTACTAGTGCCGTCATGTCTCGAGAGCGGGCTATCGGGTGAGCCACATCATTTGACGCGTCGGTACACGATGCGTGGCGGATTCTAGAGACTAACGATAGTGCAGGCATTCAAGGTAGTTGGATGCGCTACTCCTGGTTCTCAACTTCATTCGATGTCCCAACAGACTGGACTGGCAAGCGGACCCACCTAAACTTCGGAGCGGTTGACTACGAAGCCTGGGTCTACATTAATGGCCAATATGCTGGTTTCAACCGTGGAGGCTACTTCCACTTCACGGTCGATGTAACTGATCACCTGGCAGCAAATGGCACTAACCAGCTGTAAGCGAATATCCTTGGTAGCAATTGTTGTGGGAATATGCTAATGAGCTTCCAGTTTGGTCTTCGTACACGATCCGACAGACAGCGACGACAATGTAATCCCAATCGGCAAACAGACCCTCAACCCTTCGCACATCTTCTACAGACCCTGCAGTGGTATCTGGCAGAGCGTTTGGATTGAGTCTGCGCCGTCCAACTACATTACCGAGCTGCAGCTCTCGGCTGGCGCAGATGGTACTGGTGAGTAGATCTGAAGACTCCTCCTTCTTGATAGGGATTGTACTGATACATTATACCAGTCAATGCCACAGTCTATACTTCGAGCAATGGTACCACGGATGTTACGATCAAAATTCTCAACGATGATGGCAGCGAGCTCGCAAGCCACACTGGCAGCTCAAACACTGCTCTCACTTTCAACGCCGACGGTTGCAAATTGTGGAGTCCCGACTCGCCTACGCTGTATAATGTCAGCGTAACTCTCGGCGGCGACGTCGTCACCAGCTACACAGCTTTCCGCACTATCAGTCGCGGAGAGGTCGACGGCGTCCAGCGTCCTCTACTGAACGGCGAGTTCGTCTTCCAGTTCGGCACTCTTGACCAGGGCTACTGGCCAGATGGCTTGTACACGCCACCCAATCGCGAAGCTATGGAGTATGATCTCAAGATGCTGAAGAACCTTGGCTTCAATATGCTTCGTAAACATGTAGGGCTTACCTGAGCAGTCATCACTTGTGAACCGAACTGACAATACCGACAGATCAAAGTAGAGAATGCCTTGTTCTACCAGTCTTGCGATCAGATGGGCTTGATGCTAATCCAAGACATGCCTTCTCTGCGTCCTTCTCAGAGTAAGACTCTTGATAACTGCACAGTCGAAACAATTCTGCCAAACGCCGATCAGCAACAAGAGTTCCAGCGCCAACTTGAAGTCCTCGTCCGCCAGCACCGCAGCTATCCCAGCATCGTCGCGTGGGTCATCTACAATGAAGGCTGGGGCCAGATCACCGAGGGCGACTACCCTGAGTTCGCACTCACCGATATCGTGCGCTCTCTTGATCCGACAAGGCTCATTGATTCGACCAGTGGCTGGTATGATCATGGCGCCGGTGACTTCCACGACAACCACCACTACGCAAACCCTCAGTGCGGTACTCCGTTCTACTCGATCAATTCTGCGCCATTCGATCCGACCCGTATTTCTATTCAGGGAGAATTTGGTGGTCTTGGAGAAAATACGACCATTGACCAGTGAGTTTGACATCTTCACACAAAATCGCAACATTTGCAACATCATACTGACCTAATTCTTCCCACAGCCTTTGGAATGTCCAACAAGCAATCGACACCATCAACCAGACCTACGAAATCGACCAAACCAACGAAGCCTACAACTACCGCTCTCACCTCCTGCTCACCGAACTCCAAGACCAGACCGAGAAGTACTCTTGCTCAGGCGGAGTCTGGACGCAGACCACCGATGTGGAGGGCGAAGTCAACGGCTTGCTAACCTACGATCGACGTGTGCTGAGGCCCAACGTGGATCAATGGCGCGCAGACATCCAAGGGCTGTACGATGCTGCAGCAGCGAGGAGCAACGGCACGATGGCTGCTGCGCAGCAGTACGGTGCTCCTGCGTTGTAGAATTGCGAGGAGGCTGGTCACGATCATCATGAGAACGAGGCAAAGCCGTGGAAGAAAGCTGCTATGGTATTCGTAGGAGTTTGACAGATCGACTTCGATACAATGACTATGATACAATTTCGCCACGAAAGGTGGTTTTTCTCATGGCCTATGCGTGCAGTTGAGCGAGGCATTACGCACTTCCTAAAACGGCAGTCCCCAATCCTTGTCAGACTTCAGATGTAGTCAAGTAATAACATGTTCAGCTCTGAAGTTTAACTCTAATTCCCGAGATCGCATCTTCTCCAACGGGTGATCTTCAGGCGATCTTGTGATTGCAGGGTGGAGAGCCCGATGCGCTAGCTACAGTCAACTGCTCCTCATGAGTCTTGCGCACAGTCTCTCTCTGAGACTCATAGTAGTTTTGGGTATATGCTTGATGGTAGAGACATATCATTCGCACGCGAACTGGAGTTCCCTTAGCGTGATCTCAATTGACAATAGACCAAATACGAGAGCTTTAGCCGCCGGTATCAACACAAAGACACTGCGAATCATGCGCAGACGCATGAGCTAGAATTGTATGATTACATGCTAGAAGTAAACGCGAGGAGTCATGATACTCTGCTTCATGAAGCAATGGGTCACTTATCATCCAGCAATTTCACCGCAGCTTTCATCCTTCACCCATCATCCTCTCAACAACCCACTCAGCAGTCCTTGTATGCAAACTCGGCTCCCGCAGTTCACCCAACGGTGTCCGGCCGCCAAAAACAAGACTCTCACCAGAAGCAAGAGCTTGAAAGACGACTAGCTGATCACGCATGTGCTCGTCGACATACGCACCGCTGGTCCACTCGTGCCATATATCGCGACTGACGCGATCTGCCATCGTAGAAGCGACTTGCTCCGGCTGGGTGATCTTTTGGTCGTAGAGCCAGTCGCGGCCGAGTTTGTAGGTTGTGGGTATCGCAACGTTCGCGGGTGTGGTGTCGCTGATAGGCTCAACGACATGAGATGAGGGTACTGTGGCTACGATGATGAGGTAGTAGCGCTTGTCGTGTCCACTGTCTTCGCAGGTGACGGTGATGTTGTGGCTCATGGGGGAGTATTTTGGGCCGAAGTAGTTGGCGATTGCAGGGACAATATTGTTGCATAGGTGCGCGTGGGCGGCGACTGGGCCGACGAACGTGACGTCTAGGCGATCTGGCAGGTTGGGTTGCGCGGTCGGAATCGTTGGGTACAATGAGAATGCTGGCAGATCAAGTGTGTGCCTAGCCGGGATCTCCAGCGTGAAGTTGCCTATACTATTGCCACCTTGACTCCAGCCACGTTGCCCCAGCGTGCCAGAAAGAAGAGGCAGGCCAATGTTGTGGAGCGTGGGAAACAGGACCTGCGTGAGATATTCGTATGAAGGTGATCCAGAAACATTGGTGCCTCCAGTAAGTCGGAGTCGGATTGGAAGGTCACTGGGCGTGCCATCATCGTCGTTCATGGGAGGATGGAACAGCAGGAATGGCAGTATCGCTTGTAGGCCAAGTCCGGTGCTACCAGCGGTCCTGATGTTGAATCTGCATTCCCAGTATTGGGAGTCGTCATTGTTGACTGTGATCAGGCGATAGATTGGCGATACAGGCCCAACGCAACCAGGCCGAAAGTCGAGAGTGGTGCTGCCCTTTCCGACACCGTGGGTTTTAGCATTGCTGGCGCGAGCCAACCATTCGACGCCTGCCAGGTGCTGTGAACTGAGTCCGCCACGAGATCTATTGGCACGAATGTCGGTGATCTTGACTGGAATAGCTTTTAATGCTGCGAGTCCGATAGCCAAACGAAGAAGTTGGCCGCCGCCTTCGAGAGTGCGGCCGTCCAGTTGAGTTGGCTTATCCGACATCTCACTGGCGCGACGTTCCCTTTTCTATTGATGATATCCGATGTTACCTAAAAGTTACTTGTGATGTATATAAGACGCGGCTTGATCGAGATCGAGCTTCGAGGCGCAGTTCCAGCAAGATTGACTCATCTAGCACCATAGTGACTGCGCTCGACACCGCCTTGCACTTACCTTGAAACTTACCTTGAATTCCTGGCATAGCTGGTCGCCACCGCCCTCTCGATGGGCATTAAAGCTTTTTCAAGACTATGACTGACAGTAGTAGCAAATTAGCTATCAAGGGATGTAGAGGCTTTGAAGAGTATCTCAGTGGCTGACGGAAAAGGTCCCTTGACTATAGTGGCTGATATGAGCATGCCAAATTCTTATTGTAAAGATTGTAGAGTACACATGCTTCCGCATCTCGCTGTGAACAATATGTTGGACTGGGGACTATGTTCGATGGTAGGAGCGGTCTGGCTATCGAGGGACGTAGAGGCTGAGGCTTTGAAGAGTATCTCAGCGGCGTAGGAAACATTTAAAGGACTATACCTGCTGATATGGGCACGTGATACACCAATATGTGTATGAGATCGACCTGCAGACATATGTACAGTACAAATGCTTCCACATGTGGTCGTGAATATGTTGGACTTGCGAGGGTCATGCCAAGCTCAAGTCAGTCGCGGGCGCGAACTTTCGCGATGGACCTCAATGGTCAGTCTGTTCACCTTGATGGACTGCGCAATCTCAGCGACACAACACCCACAGGCCTCTCGCAAATACAATGGCGCAGAACGTACTCCTAGAGACCTCCATGGGCTCAATCGTAGTCGAGCTCTACAACAACCACGCTCCCAAAACCTGCCAGAACTTCTCAACTCTCGCATCGCGAAACTACTACAATGGCACCATCTTCCACCGCATCATATCCGACTTCATGATACAAGGTGGCGACCCTACTTCGACTGGTCGCGGCGGCGCATCGATCTATGGCGAGAAGTTTGAAGACGAGATCCGCTCTGACTTGAAGCACACCGGTGCTGGCATCTTGAGCATGGCCAACAGTGGACCGAACACGAATGGCAGCCAGTTCTTCATAACGCTTGCACCAACGCCTTGGCTGGAAAACATACTATCTTTGGAAGAGTCAAGAGCGGAATGAAGATTGTGCAGAGGATGGGTCTGGTGAAAGTCGGCGCAGAGGACAGGCCGACTGAAGATGTGCGCATCGTGAGCGCGAGGTACTTCAAGGAGAGGATGACATCTGAACAAGACGTGAACATCTGCAGTGAGACCAGGCTGCAGCCAAGAATCATAGAAGGAAGAAACATTGGGCAGAGACTTGTGCACCGGCGGCATTGGCTCTTGCAAACGTTCACGGTCACGATGTACAAGCACTGTCACTTGTGACATTGTCGGTTGGTGATACTTGAGCTAAAGATTATAATGCTCATGCTCACGGCCTTCCCAGAAAGCCTCCCAATCCATGGCGACCTTGAGAATCACAACGGTCCGTTGGGGTGTAGCAGCACCTTCGTATACCCATCCACACGCCTGTCAAATTTGTCATAAGCTTCTGGAGCTTCGTCAATACCAACTTCGTGAGACACCACGAACGATGGCTTCGCTTTGCCAGAGATGATGAGATCCCGCAAATAACGATTGTACGCTTTCACGTTGCACTGTCCCGTACCAAGTTTCAGTCCCTTCTCGAACAACTTGCCGAAACTGATCAGAATCTGGCCTTTTCCGGATTGCGCATCTGGGGCGCCAGGGTCAGATGGCACATAAAGTCCAGGAATTCCAAGTCCACCTGTCGGACGAGTGACGTGAATCAGCTGGTCAAGGACAACATTCGGCTGCTCCTTCTTTCCACCCTTGTCCACGGCCTGGTAGCCTACTGCGTCAACGGCTCTGTCGACCATGCCTCCATTCTTCTCAATGATCTGATCAACCGGGTTGCCTTCTGTGAAATTGATTGGAATACAGCCGATCTTCTTCGCAGCATCCAGACGCTCCTTGACCTGATCGACCACGTAAACATTTGACGCTCCTCGAATAACAGCCGAGTAAGCCGACATCAAGCCAACAGGTCCAGCTCCAAACACAGCAACACTCTCACCAGACTGAAACCCGCTGAGCTCCAGGCCGTGCCAGCCAGTAGGAAAAATGTCGGCAAGCAGTGCGAAATCAGCCTCGTGCTCGGTTCCAGGTGGCAACTTCAAAGCATTGAAATCCGCAAAAGGCACTCTCAGGAACTGGGCTTGGCCGCCCTGATACGGGCCCATGGCCACATATCCGTATGCTCCTCCTGCGAACCCCGGGTTCACACCCGTGCAGAAAGCAGTCTTGCCCTCTTCGCAGTTACGGCAGCGGCCATCGGCAACGTTGAAAGGTAGGACGATGCGATCGCCTTTCTCAAGCAGCGTGACGCCGGATCCGATTTCAGTGACGATGCCCATGTTCTCGTGGCCGAAGACAAGGCCGCCTTCTGCGGCGGTGCGGCCTTGATACATGCTGTTCTCGCTTAGCTTCACCTTTGACGGTTGGTGTATCTCTGATCATGGTACTCACTGTAAATCGGAGCCGCAGATGCAGGCTGTCGTGACTTTGATAATCACATCGTCAGGATGCTCGATCTTAGGCAAGTCTATTTCCTTGACCGAGACCTTGTACGGTCCCTCGTAGTGCAGTGCTTTCATTTTCGTTTGGGTCGCCATTGTTAATTGCTCTCTGGACTCTGAAGTATTCTGCTTATGCGTTTGCCAGAACTGCTTGTCCAATCTGGTTCGAAGCGATATGAGCTTGCGAATAATGTGTCTTACGGAGATGGACAGAACTTACGTCGTCATGGATGATTTATAAATCTCCATGCCACTATCCACAACACCCTTGCGCGGTGTTGACGTGAGAGTGGGGCAAGCTTGCCTGCATTTCATCAGCGGGGAAGCTCGACTTGGAACCGGCAATCTGCACTGCATCGCATTTGCGGGGTGGGAATAGCTGCGAACCTATGGCCTAGGTCAAGATGCAAGCCTTGGTGAGGGGATAAGTGTCTTGCCGATGGTCCGGACGCAGCTGGAGTCGCTGTAGATGACTTCTTCTGGCTGGACTGAGTCTTGGTCGCGTTGTGCGAGTGACGATGGCCCGGTTTACATTCCAAATACCAAGGAGATGCAGACCTGAGCCTCGTTCATCATGGACTGCTTGGACTGGGGGGAACGCACAACTGAGGACTTTTGGGACAGGCAAAGCAGTGCTGTTGGCTAGAAACGTTATCACTACATCTGAGAAAACAACGAGGCCGACACACCTCAACTCGAAGATTGCATGCATACTACCTTCACGAGCTCGATGTCATGAGGCAGCTTACACAGATCCAAACGCAACTGTTCATTGCAATGTCGGAGAATTTCGACCAGGATGCCATGTCGCTACGATTACCGTCTCGAACCCCAAGAAGCTCAACGTCGTGAGCACGCCTCTACTAGAACAGATCGCGGAAACATGCGATGACCTATGTGCAGACGCATCTCTCAGAGCAGTAGTGCTTACAGGCGGAGAAACCGCCCCTGGCAAAGCACCCGCCTTCATCGGTGGCGCAGACATCAACGAAATGCACCACATCGAAAGCTCCGACGAAGCTCGTCAATTCATCACAGGCATCCATCGCGCTTGTGAAGCCATTCGTCACTTGCCTGTCCCAGTCATAGCTCGCGTCGATGGTTTTGCACTCGGCGCTGGGCTAGAGATCATGGCTGCTTGCGATCTTCGCATTGCGACCAAGGCATCCACGTTCGCGATGCCGGAGGTGAGGGTTGGCATTCCGTCGGTGGTGGAAGCGGCTTTACTGCCTGGGCTCGTTGTATGGGACGCACGAGAAGACTTCTGTATCTTGCAGAGAGTATTGATGCTCATCAAGCAGAGACGTGGGGCCTCATAGATCGTGTAGTGTCGGACGGAGAGGAATTAGACGCTGCTGTGGAAGACTGGGTGGGCAAGATTTGCGACGCAGGACCAAAAGCGATCATGGCGCAGAAGCAGCTGATGCTCGGGTGGGAGGATTCTTCAGTCTCTGACAGTATTTATGCGGGAATCGAATCGTTCGAAAGCGCTTGGGAAGATGGCGGCTTTGAGCCTAGGGAGTACATGGGACGGTTCTCTCAGGAGGATCAAAGAATAGTGGTCTTCAAGGACATATACTGCTGAGTACTATCTACTTGGGAAGTGATACGCCAGAAATGCTCTCGTAGATCTGCAGCAATCGGTCTTGTTTCTCGGCTTTGCCAGTAGCCTCGACAGGATTGCCTAGTCCACCAGGGTTGAGATATTCACCCGTTTGAGCTCCAGCCTCCGATTCTCCAGTGGCATATGCAGCAATCATCTTCGCAGGCGGGTCGAGACTGCCAGGCGCAGACGAGCCACCGAGCTTAGTCTTTACCCAGCCAGGATCCAGAGCGCAGCTCTGCACATCAGGCCAGTGTTTCGCCACTGCTTTCGCAAGAATCACGTTGTGCAATTTCGTGTCGTTGTAGGCCTGGGACGGCTGGAATTGCCTCTTGGTCCAGGTGACGTCTTCCAGGCTCGTGTCGCCACCCATGTGCAGTCCAGAGCTCACGTACAAGAGCTTCTTCGGCTTGTCTATCAGCGCTGTGAGAATGTATGGAGCCATCGAGTTGACGGCGAAAATCTGTGCCACGCCATCGGCGGTCTTTTCGCCGTTTGTTGACAATCCGAGACCAGCGTTGTGTACGATTGCGTCGAAAGGTCCGGACTTATTGGCATCAGCCGCCAGCTTCTTCAGATCTTCAATCGTAGAGAGATCGCCTATGATGACTCCCTTCGCCTTCGGTATAGCTGCTTGGGCTTGTGAGGCTCGGTTGCTGTTGCGAGCGTGGAGGAAGACGTTGTGGCCTTGCTCGCTCAGGATTTTGGCCGCAGCTTGTCCAAGACCATCTGAACTGCCAGTGATGAAGATTCGTGCCATGATATGTGAGTGAAGCGTGATATGATTGCACAGCGAAGTACAAATGACATCTTCTCGGAATATAGTTAAATATAAATGCACGCGTCAATGCATGAGAGCTGGTTCCCCACTTCGTCATCTTGGGCTTTGTCATCCACCGCGACGGCGTTTACGCAACATTTGTACACGCTGTCCGAAACATCTTTAACCCCGGTTCCTTTCGCGCAGTAGACACCACAATGGCTATAGTGATTTCTGCATCATGTCAGCTTGCTCATATGCCTCATCACATCCGGCCATGCTCGCTGTCGGTGCGCCCAGCCTTTGCGGTTCAGTCTTGACGCGTTGGAGTCGCTCCTCGCGAGTCTCAGCACGATGATCGAGCATCATCATGGCAGTTGACCTGGTAGCAACAGGATGCATGGCCGCAGGTGTAATCTGGCGCGCACATTGTCTATCCTTACGAGGATGCGACAGCCAAGAAGATTGCGAGCCTTTCGCAAGCGCTCATGCGTGAGGTCAAATCCACCGACATGCGGCGTGAACTTGGGAATACAGCAATGTTGCCAGCCTGTGCAGAAGCTGCAGAGACGTTGGATTTGCCTGAGCTACGTTTGTTTCCAACCATTGACGAGACAACCTGCGAGGAGTTGAAAAGTCGCCAACTTCGAGCAACTTCTCTTCTAATACCGAGACTGATCCTCGTTGCTGAGAGGTAATGTATGCTCTTACTATTCCAATGACAATGTAGCCTTGCATAGCCTTGGCTGTTGGCTGGAATGCCAAAGTCGAGTGGACAGCCCGGCTGGTTGGGACTACCAGGAATGCAGATGGTAGTTCCGGGACAACAACGCGTTCTATGCGCATCGCCTATCTCAAGGCGCGCTCTCAAAGTCTCACGCATCTCCAGTCGCTACAGATCCATTCAACAGACGCTTTCACCCATCGCCGTGCTTCACGATGTGGTCCTCGCCATTCTTTTCGAGGACGGGCATTATCAGCTTCCTCCCTCTCCTCACGCTTGTCTCCGCGCAGAATGTGAGTGTGGGCGGAGGAACTGTTAACGTTGGTAACGGAGCTCCTGGAGTTGCTCCATACCAACTAGTCGATGAATACCTGCCGGAAACCTTCTTCGACCAATTCAATTTCTTCACCGCAGGAGATCCAACGTACGGGCATGTTCAGTATGTGGACAGATATACGGCATCAAGGAATGGCTACACCACGGTCTCCGAAGACGATACCGCAGTTATGAGTGTCGACACGACCAATATGTGGCCACTTGGTGGAAGGGGTCGCCCAGCTGTGCGCTTGATCAGCAACAATTCGTATACACATGGCCTGTTTATCGCGGACGTCAAGCACATGCCGACCGGCTGCGGTACATGGCCTGCCTACTGGCTTTTGGGTCCTGATCCGTGGCCCACGTTTGGTGAAATCGGTAAGTGCTTGTGCCCGCTCATAATTGATGAGATCCGCTAATTCGCGTTAGATATCATTGAAGGAGTACACGACAGCAAGAGCAACGGGATTTCAATGCACACGACACAAGGCTGCTCAATCACAGGAAGTGACCAATCTGCAGAGCTTGTGTACAACACATGCTTCGTTGGAGAGCATGATAATGCTGGTTGTGGATCTAGAATGGACCCGACCACGCTTCCTAAAATTATGGCAAACCATTGAACGACAATGGGGGAGCCGTGTACGTTACAGAATGGACTTCGAACTACGTCAAGCACTGGTACTTTTCGCCCAACGCCATTCCTCCGAGCACATCAGGCGAGCCGGACATTTCTGAATTTGGGAAGCCTGTTGTAAATCAGCAAGGTCCTGGATGTGTCATCGACGACCACTTTGGCAACATGAACATCATCATCAACACCGACTTTTGCGGTGCATACGCTGGAGAGGTCTACTCCCATTACCCGCAGTGTCCGCAGAACACATCGCTCTCCCGCAGTCTAGATCGCTGTGTCGATTTCGTGGGCAGAAACCCGTCAGCGTTTACAGAAGCATATTGGGAGTTCAATTCTATCAAAGTCTACCAGATGCCGGCAGGTCTGCAACTTTCGTCGTCCTACAGCACCAGTCTCTCGTCTACTGAGCCAGCGTCCACTAGCAACACGATCAATGCCGGCATGGGTCGATCAAGCACCAGCTTATCATCTGAACCCTACACAGGTCCCCTATCGACACTTACATCCACATCAAGCACATCTTCCGAGGAATCCTCGATGAGTCAACCAGAATTACCCGATGAGTCCGGGTTTTTCTCGAACTACTACTCGACTACGCTTTCTCCGATCTTCACTTTCCCAGACACGACAACTACCACTACTACTTCCAGCTCCTCGTCTGAAACATCAGACGTGCCTGATGGTGGTGATGACATGACTTCCACCACAGTATCTGTATCCGTTCCAGTCGAGGACACACCAATTTCAACGACTTTCGAATCATCATCTTCATTATCGTCATCTTCCTCATCTTCCTCACCCTCTTCATCTTCATCTTCGTCGTCTTCGTCATCTTCACAAGCTATGGTGGACTATAGCACGATGGCTTCCACTTCTTTGACCTCCAGCTCCAGCTTTTCGGCCATGAGCAATGATGATGACCTGCCGACGTCTACAATGAGCGATGAGGACGATACTCCGACCTCTTCCATGAGCGGCGACGACGACGAGCCAACCAGTATGCCAGGACCGTATGATGGCACCTCCTCAAGCTCCAGCTCCAGCTCCACTACAACGAACCCGTCGTCTTCTTCAAGCTCGGCTAGCTCGTCTTCTTCAGCTGGTGTCGCTTCTTCCACTATGTCTTCGTCGATATCATCTATCGTGTCTGCGAGCGGAGCTTCGACGATGTCTACCTCTCCAATAAGCACGAGCAGCAGCATGATGAGTAGCTCTGTGGCCATGTCCTCCACTTCGTCAAGTATGGCTCCTCCTGCGCCACCTGGTTATGGACCAGCATGCGACTCCGTCTTCAAGGATCCCTCCGGCGAATCCTATCTGATCAAATGCGCAACGGATAGCGATGGCCCAACTCTCCGTACGGTACAAATATTGACAGGCGGTTTCACCTATTGCTTCGGAGCATGCGACTCTGCGCAAGGCTGCGTAGGCTTCACTTATGTGGGAGAGCAAAGCGGCTTTTGCTATCTGAAGAGTAGTCCTGGGAAACTGTTCGGCACTTCTAGCAGCACTGTTATCTCCGCCTTTAAGGCTCTCTGCCATCGGTTACTCTTCGACATCGCAACAGTCTGCTTATGCCCCTCCGACTATGAGCTCTGCTTCTGCAGGCGCGAGCACTTCTTCCATGGTCTCGAGCGTTTCTGGGAGCGCTTCCGTGAGTAGTAGGTCTGCATCGGCCTCTGCTTCCTTCTTCACTTCTTCCACATCACGCAGTGTTGGAAGCAGTAGTAGTACCAGCAGTACTCGTTCATCTAGCGTTTCATACGCACCGCTTTCCTACTTGTCAATCAAGCTCATCATACTACTGTATGGAGAACAACCAGCAGACTACTTGCTCCAGCGGAGGCAACAATTACGCTGTGCAGTGCGGCATCATGTACGAAGGTGTCGAGATCGATACCTCTGATATCGATGAAACGTCTGATGGCGACGCAGGAACCTCGGGCATGTCCGGTTCGAATGCAATGTCCGATATGGACATGCGGATGCTGGCCAAGAGAGCGAAGGAGCCCACCCTTGCCGCCTGCCAGGCGCTGTGCGACCGAACTACCGGTTGCAAGGCGTTCAACTACGTCGGCACCAACTGCACCTTGCTCAGTCAAGTAACAGGATACTCTTATTCACCTGATGCTGTAGGCGGGACTGTGTATGCGCAAGGACAAGCACCTCCAACACCAATCGATACCTCTCCCTCTTGCCCTGCCAGTGCTGGCAAGAGTTTCACTGACAGCACCAGCACAATGTACAACATCGTCTGCTACACGCAGTACGCTGGCAGCTACACTTCTGATGCTCCATTCTCCGCTGACAACATTGCCAATTGCTTACCCACTTGTGGTAGAAATCCACAGTGCGCGGGTGTTGTCTACGACACAGCTGCCCGGCTTTGTACATTGTTCTCTTCCGTCAGTGGGCCTCAAACGGGTAACAATAATGTCATCGCGGCTCTCCGGGTCGGTGGACCACCTCCTTACCAACAGCCGACCACGATTACCGTTACACCTCTTCCTACTGTGACCCAATGTAAGTTCAGATGATCATAACACATCACTCCACCCGTTGGCTAATATCGTCCAGCTCTGTCCTCGGGCGCCACAATCACGATTCCTGCTTCGGAGCCGGTGCAGACTCTCACCAGCTATGTCGAGGTCACGGCCCCTACAGGTGGCTCTTTCACGAGCGTCTCAAGTGGTTCCTTCTATGTGTACCCAAGCTCATCCGTGACTCCTCCAGTTTCAGGAGGTGGCGGCGTGACACTATGCTTCACCTGTGATCTCACGCCTGTCGTAACACCAGGAGGCGACGTACCCACCGGTCCGCCCACATCGGCAGTCATTACAACGCCTGGCAACTACAACCCGACATGTGCAGCTCGCCCGCCTCTTACTGGCACCACCACAGTCTTCACGACTTATACTGTCACAGAGTGTGGTCCTCAGCCAACTTGCCCGGCATCCGGATACTTCATCTACACGGGTAGTACTTTCTCGACCCGACAGCAAGTCGTCACTACGACCAACAGCCAGGGTAGCTCTTTCACTTTCACACAGGTGCCTGCAACAATTACTCCAACAGCCACTCCAACAAACACTGGCGGTACTGGTGGAGGCGGTACCGGAGGAGGTGGTACTGGAGGAGGTGGCACTGGCGGAAATAATGGCGGAGGCGGTACTGGTGGAGGCGGCACTGGTGGAGGCGGTACAGGCGGAACTGGCACTGGCATTGGCACTGGCGGTACTGGTGGTCCCACAGTCACCGTCCCTGGTAATGCCGAGCCAACTTGTCCTGCGAACAATGGCGAGATCTTTACTGCGCCCATGGGCATGCAGTATGAGATTCTCTGCAACACCCGTTTCACCGACACGACTCTCGAGACGCAGACTCAAGACAGATTCGACGCCTGTATTGCCTCATGCGACATGTACAACACTCTGAAGTTCTATCTGGGCACCCAATGCCTCGGCGTCAACTACTATTTCGAAAAAGCTGACAACAACTGCTTGCTCGTTTCAGGCAATAATATTGTTAACGACTTTAGCTCGGCCTGTGCTTGTGCTCGCCTCATATCGCCACGCCCTGGCGGGAATGGAACAGGTCCTGGCACCTACCCTGGAGAGTATGGATCGACTATTGTTGGAACCATGACTGCATCCCCTATCGTTACAACTGCTCCTGGCACAGGTCCTGGGACGGGACCGGGCACTGGTCCAGGCACAGGCCCGGGTACAGGTCCAGGTACAGGTCCAGGTACAGGTCCAGGGACGGGTCCCGGCACTGGTCCTGGAACCGGTCCAGGTCCAACTCAGACTCAAACCACAACAACGCGGGCAATCAGCTACATTCCTTCGACGATTTATGGCGTCTCTACCGCGGTCAGTACCTATGTTTCCAATGGTGTTTCATACGTCACCTCCTACGGCGTGAGCACAGCTATCAGTGTAAGCTACATCCCAGCGCCGACTCAGACCCAGACAACGACGACCACGGCATATGTGCCTTCGACCATCTATCAAGTCAGCACCGCAGTGAGCACTTATGTCTCGAATGGCATTTCGTACGTTACGTCTTACGGCGTCACAACTGCAGTCAGCGTCAGCTACGTTCCGGCTCCTACGCAGACTCTTACGACGACCACGACAGCCATTTCATACGTCCTTCGACGATTTATGAGATTCGGACCACTGTGAGCACGTACGTCTCTAACGGAATTTCTTACGTGACGTCCTACGGCGTGACAATCGCCGTGAGCGTATCCTACGTTCCTCAAACGGCTACCACGAACACAGTAACGACAACAATGGTCTCGATCAGCGTGAGCGAGCGGACCGTTTCTGGCGCAACAGTCACCATTGGTACAGGACCTGGCGGCTCTGGACCTGGTGGCTACGGCCCAGGCGGATCAGGTGGCGGGACTGTGACTGTGACAGCAACTCCCACGGACGGCTCAGGACCAGGCGGCTACGGCCCAGGTGGGTCTGGTGGTGCGGGCGGCGGAACTGTTACATTAACGACCGGCGGTGGCGGAGTTATGACTGTGACTCTCAGCGGCGGTGGAGGAAGCGGAGGCGGAACGATGACAAGCACAACTACAGTCTACATCACGCGAACGGTGGCGCCTTCGGTCAGGAGCACGAGCAGCAGCTTCACATGCCGAACCTACGCTACAAACTATCTCAACGGAGCTGTGCCACGGCTGTGATCAAGAGGAGTGAGAAGCGCAGTGTCTTCGATGCCGAGATCGTGATTGGCGAGAACGACAAGTCGCCTAGGCCAAGTGGCTTGCCTCAGCTTTGGTACAAGGATTTGGACGATCGAGTGGCAGAGTTGATTGAGCAGTACTTGGAAGGATAGGAGCGAAGAATTTCGTGCATGGGCAGTGCTGATTTTGAAGAAACATGAGCGAGGTGGTTATGTAGATTCTCCGTAGCTTTGAGTTATAATTGATGTTATCGTTCTCTTTCATCCACCTTGTCAGCAAATTATATGCACAGAGGGAGCGACTACTCATCGCTGTCACTTTCTTGCACCACACGACGGGTCTTTGTCCTGCCGGCTGCAGGAGCGGGCGCATCGTCAACATCCGAGATCTCGACCTCTGCATCTTCTTCCTCTACATCAACGATCGTCCGAGTGGCCTTGGGTGTCACTTCGTCCTCGCCCTCACTGACCATGTCTACAAGATTCTCGTCCTCGTCGTCCGAATCCATCAAGATGGGTGCTTGTTTGCGAGTCTTGAGCCTTCCACCTTTCTTTGCCGGCGCAGCCAAGTGTTGCGTGTTAGGCAACGAGCTCGAAAACGTCTCGATAGGATCATCACTTTTTGCCACGAAAGCGTCAAGCTCACTGTCAGTCTCTTCGTCATCTTCCTCGCCACTCGTATCATGCGAACCAAGGTCGATGCCCTGCGTGCCAATGCGCATATTTGCAGGCGTGGGCTCAGGGCTCGACTCCTCACCTTCCATGGCGTCGGATCCGTACGTGTTGACCTGGCGAGCTGGTGTCTGCTTCTTCGCTGGACGCGCGCGAGGCTTTTTCGCTTTCAGTGCTGGCTTTGCGACTGGAGCTTCGGGAAGCTCGTTCTCGGAGACATATACGGTGACCTCTGGTTCAACAAGTCGAGCTCTCAAACCGGTCGGATCATTCAAGTTCTTCTCGTCGAATCGAGCTTTCATGATGTCGACCAGATCGTTGTCAATGCTTTGTACAATTTGCACGGCTTTAGAGACAGACTGAGCCGCTCGACCGTGCCCAACATATCGGTATCCACCGAGCGTACGGATCGACTCTGGCAGACATGAAGGGTCGGGAGCTTGAATCACGGTATTTTGGGCGTTGTCGCTTGTCTGTGCATATTTGCGGTCTAGCTCACGTTGCTGCTCGGCGGTCAGGAGAACGTCGTCGAGGAATGGAATTTGAGCAGGTTCCGGCGGAGGTGAGATTGGCCTCTTCTTAGCTTGTGCGGGTGCCTTCTTCTTTGCAGCTGTAGTCTTCTTCGGCGCCGGTTTGTCCTCGCTCTCTTCAGCATCGGAGTCCATTCGACTGGCGCTGACGAAGCCAGTGCGCACGTTGTCAGGCATATGGAACTTCTTTGGTGGTCTCTTGACTTTACCCTTGCCTTTGCGCTTGCGATTCTTCTCGTTCAGATCGACCGGCTGTGTATTCTCGACCGGAATATCAATCATGCGCTTATCAACAACAGGCTGCGCTTCTTTGGGTAAGATGCGTGGGCTTTGATCATCTCGATAGTTGTACTTGGAGTCGTCCGCGATGGTCTTCTGGATGTATGCATAGTTGTCTTGCGCTTTGGCATAATCATTGTCTTCCTTGCCACGCATCAAGAGTAATACAACTCGGCCAATGCGTTTGCGTCCAGTACGGCCAATTCGCTGTAACATTCGCACAGGCGATGCGGATGCATCGTAGCAGACGATCAAATCAACATCACCGATATCCAGACCTTCCTCACCGATAGAAGTTGCAACGAGAGTATTGAATTTTCCCGCTTTGAAATCCTGAATGACTTGATTCTGTTTCTTCTGATTCATACCTTCGGACGACTTCGAGCTTGCCTGCCCGACGAATTCATGTGGACGTATCATTGGTTCGTTACGCTTGAGGACCCTGCAGATATCTTGAGTGCTGTCACGAAAGCCGGAGAACACCATGATTCTTGTTGGCCTGGTTGGCGCATCCGGGGCCCTGCCGGCCCTCTCCAGCATCTAGGAAGTGATTGAGTACAACCTCGCGAAGGTACTCGAGTTTTGGATGACCAATGAAGTCTGGACTATTAGACCAGCTGCGCATGTAGCTCATAGCTTTCACCCAGTCTTCGTGTTGAGTGATTTGTGAGGCGTATTTTGACTTCGTCTGGCCGCTTTCCACGCCCTTCTGGAACTCAAGCGCACTAGAGTAGAACGGCGTAATGCCGTGGAACTTCAATAAAGAGATGCTGTGGGCGATTTGAGAAAGCACTGTGAAAATAGTGTTGACCATGCCCTTAAGCCCATTGGAGCTTTGCGTCCAGCCTCGGACGCCATCCATTTCTTTCGAGCTTGTGTAAGACCAAAGGCAGTCAGAAGCATGGGGTCCTTTGACCAGTAGGCGTTCTGTCCATTGAGCTTGTCTAACACGGGCTTGATCGCCTTGGATATATGATCCATGATGAGATTCTGCTCATCGCTCCAATCGAAGACTTCGGTCTCTGTCTGCTTCTCGTGTGTATACTGACGAATATCCAGGGACTGCTCTGTACGAACTTCAACCCGGGCAATGCCCAGATGATCAATGATAGATTGAACAGCTTCAACACTAGACCCAGGCGTTGCTGTCAAGGCCAACACACGAAAGCTTGGGTTGAAGCGGCGTAAGAACGAGACCACCTCAGTGTATGCATAGCCGCCTGTAGCCTTATGGGCTTCATCGACAACAACCAGCACAATCCTTTTGGGATCGCATATACCGGTCTTCAGATCGTTGATGACAGTCTGTGGTGTCATGAAAAAGGCACGCTTCTCTAGCCACTCCTCAGCACGGATAATAGGTGTTGTATCGCCTGTCATCAAGACGGTGTCGTTTCTGTGGATGCCCGCGATTCCGTAGCATGCCTCCATCTGTTGCGCAATCAGTGGTTTGGTGGGAGCCATGAAGATGATCTGAGCGTCTGTGGTCCAGCGATAATAATTCAGCATGACAGTCGCAGCAATGAAGGTCTTGCCCAGACCGGTTGGTAGAGCGACGAGGGTATTGTGGAACAGACTACGTGCGACAATGTTGAACTGGTAGTCGCGAATAGTACCGAGATTAGTCGGGTACACCCAAGTCTTCATTGCTTCGGTGTCGAGCTTGTGGGCGTGACAGCCTCCTCTCGAGCTTTGAGCGGCCACGCATGCTTCTTGGAGGCTGCTTGCGTGGCTGATATCGCCTGCGTTGCTGGTTGTCCAAATATGTTCATCTGTTTCAGGCCTGTCTGGGGTCCTCTCAATCCACCGACGGGCCTTTGCAAAGTGCCGGTCTGCGACGAAAGTTCGATAATCTCCTTGTTTGGGGATTTCTCTGGCGACGAAGACGAGAACGCATCAGAAGGTAGATCATCCAGATCTTGAGTAAAGTCTACGAATTGACTATTGAGAGGCTGGTTGTGCTTGGAAACTGGACGACTCTGGGCATCTTCTTCTGTCTGGAGACGCATGGCTAAAGCTGCATCGCTTTCAACAGGTCGAGGTCGATTGGGCGCTGCCGAGCGTTGTACACAACGCATCCAAACTTCCTCCCAGACGTGGCTTTGCCGCGACAGTCACATTTTGCAAACCAGTAACGGGTGTCTGCTTCGAATTTGCTGCACTCGGCGCGTTGAACAGAGGTGGCGGAGGTGGCCTTGGTTTCTTCCACACTGCACCTCGTATCGCGGCTGGGTCCTCATCTAGATTCGCTTGGGTTTGTGTAAAGATCATGTCTGGTAAAAGACCGCCATTCTTCGGTATATGTATCTTGTATTTGGACTGTTTAGCCGCTTGATCTTCGCCATCTGGATTCTCCTCGGCAAAGTAATAGCTGGGATCTGTTTCCGGCTCCCGATCATCTTCATTATCATCGTCCTCATCTCCCTCAATTTCATCTTGTTCGCTGTTCTCGGCGCGCGCCGTCGCTGTTCTGGAGTATCTCGAAGAGGCCCGAGTAGGAGATTCCACGTTGTCGTCTTCGCCTACATCAGAGCTGCTCCATCGATCTGCGGCAGGCTGCTTATACGGCGGCTTCGTTGGTCGTGGTGAGGCGGCAAAGTCGATGTTCTGAGAAGCCTCGACCTGTGTGGCAGCAGCAAGGAACTCGGTATCGTCGCCTTCAGCACCGTACTCGTCGCTGGAAAGACATTGCATGTTCTGTGGCATGAATTGCAAGCAACCATACACTTTTCGATATGTGATCGAGGTGGACGCGTTTCACGCGTTCAGCTTAAAGCAGGCACGATCGGCATGATCCCCGCAATTTGTTAAAGTGTACCCTGATTACGAGGGTTTGGGGTAATTCATTTCATCGAACCACAAGACATTTTTCTGCCATCTACGAATAGATAGTGCTGTATGATCGTCGAGATGGTTTCTATTGGATTCAATGGTGGTTGGTGTCTGTTTGAGTGGTTCTTGGGCTTTCAGAGCCGACACTGAACAACAAAAACGGTCAAAATGGTTGGCAAACGATTTTGTGGTTGACAAGCTACCGAATAACACAATCTTAGAAGCTCCAAGCTCCACCGCAAGAGTAGATAGGCCAAAACATGAAGGCCTCAACAATTCATACACTGTAGAAAATAGAACACGCTGCGACACAGAAAAATGCGGTAGTCCAACCTCGTGTCAACATGCAAGTACACAAGCGGCGGCCCATCACAAAGCCACACTCGGATTGACATAACACACCCAATATGCGATGTGCATGATACATCGAGACTCACAACGGTCAGTTTGATAAACGATCTCCTGCCAAACGCCCAAGCGCATCAGAAGAACCACCCTCTGCGCCAATTCCTCGCCACGCTCGAATTTGGTTTGCCTTGCCACCAGGTGCATCTCCCTCATCTGTGTGAGACCGCCGGCACTATTTGCGCCTTGTGTCCAGGATACTTGTCAGCACGGTCCGGTTGCATTCCGTGCAGAATGCGTCGCTTCAGAGACGTCGATAATGTCGTAGTCTGGGTCGTCCGAGGGTGAGCGTGGGTCCTTGTCCTCGAGATCAATATCTTCGAAGTCCTCTTGCAAGTCATTTTGACTCGGAGAGGTCTGATCTCTAGCTTTATCCTCTGGCGTATGCGGCTGGTTGGTTGTGAAGAAATCGTTGAAGGCATGGCGGGACACTGGCGTTTTTTCGCTTGCGGCGTGAGACTGACCTGTGACTTCGTGGAGCTTCGTAGCATCTGTCTTCACTGTTCGTCGGGCATCGTCGATAATGTGAGAGGAATTTTCCTGGCTCTTGGAAGAGGACGCTTTGTTGCGCGCGATCCCTTCTGGCCTGGAGCCTGTCTTTCAAAGATCCTGCGTCCTTCTTGTTGCTTCTCCTCTTATTTCTGACCATAGACGTGAGGTCAGAAGGCTCATCATCTTCCGCAGACATGGTTGATGGACTTGCTCGACAATATGGTGCGAAAGTCTGGCGCCAAAAGATGTGGTGTGGTGTGGTTGCTTGTCGCGCTCGCTAGACTGTTGTTATTGTCGAGTGTGGCTGCCTGCTGTTGCCTCATTAATTGCTCAGAGTCACGCGCATAACAACGGCACGTCAGTGACTATGCGTGGTTAATATGTACAATCAAGATCGCTGCGCGAATAACATGGTGCATCATGGTATTTGTGATCGATATCGGCCATTCAGCGCACTTGTCTTTTGGGCTTTTCGTAAAGTAGCCTTACTATGCTACTTCCACTGTAAAAGTGTCGACACCGCCTATAAGCATGGTTTGAAACATGATGATGGAACCAAACCCCGGTGTTGATAGGACCTGCGGAGAACGCGCCTATGTGAGATGGGATAATGGTCACCATCTCATCAGTAAGCATTCAACGGGACTGATCCCACTGATGTTGAGCTCGCGAGCGCAAGGTAGGAATTCTGTTCTCGACAATGATGTTCAAACGCATATTCGTGAAGTACTGACTGGAACAAAGGATACAGTAGAAAGTCGTCATTGCTGTGGAAGCCGAAGTCGCAAGCAGCCGGCTCCTGCCCCGGCATTTCGCGACAAGCGCGAGAACCATTTTCCAACAACATTCCGGAGCAGTCTTCGATTCTCAACAATAAATGGAGCGGCATAGCCATCATCATCTGATCTATCAGAAGCCATTTGTACGACTATCGAGTAATGCTCAGGACGCTCAAAGTGGGCCCTGCCCGAGTGCCGTCCGCTCATTGTCGCGCTTACGTTTCCTATCTCACAAGAACCTTATCTCTTGGCTTCTGCACTCTATAACCAAGCATCATACACCCGTTCACTCACCATCCAGCGCACTCTCTCTCTCTGCTAGCCGTTACCGCACTGGATCATCAAGACTTTAGCGGCTTGTAGTCTTAGCCCGGTCGCGTGTTGATCGCCAATGGAACACCTTATCGACTTGGCTTCTCCGGGTCTGTTATCCAGCATGTCTTGGGCAGCCAATAACGCATGGTCTTCACTAGCAAGATTTTACATTATACATCTTTGACGTTTGGCATCTCTTCAAATTCGGCGAAATGTAGTCGGCGACAATCGGTAGCCTAGTTCCAAGAGTGTAGGGCAGTCTCTTGTCCATAATGTGAATGATCATATATGAGCGGGCCTTGACCTCGTGGCCTCGAGGCCTTGACTTTTCGGAGGCCTTCGCATCTAGCCAATATCACTGCCAAGTCTAAGATGAGTTCGAGCGAAGCTATTCTGCCAGTGGGCGTCGGGTGAGCCACTCTCAATCTCGATGGAACGGTTCATTGCTAACAAGGCAACGGTAGATATGGCCTCACCATCGGCATTGGCTTCTTGTTCGCCCTGCTTATGCTTGGAATCACATGGAGCTTGAAGCGATACAACTATGAACTTCAAACGTCTGAAGAGTTCACGACTGCTGGTAGATCCCTCAAATCTGGTCTGGTTGCATCTTCCGTCGTGTCGACATGGACTTGGGCTGCGACACTTCTGCAAAGTACCACAGTGACATACAGGTACGTCAGATGTTATGCCTCAAGGGTCAGTTAGGTATTGACTAAACGACACATGACAGGTACGGAATATCGGGTGCCCTGTGGTATGCCGGAGGAGCTTGCGTCCAGATTATCCTTTTCGCTACGCTCGCCATCGAGCTGAAGAGACGAGCTCCAAATGCTCACACGTTTCTCGAAGTGGTGAAAGCTAGATACGGTCCTGCGACGCATGGTGTCTTTATTGTCTTCTGCTGTTTCACGAACATCCTGGTGACTGCGATGCTGCTTACAGGAGGTGCTGGAGTGATTGAATTTCTCACTGGCGCTCCGACCGCCGCTACCGTGTTTCTGTTCCCCATTGGCGTGGTCATCTACACGATCCACGGAGGCATCAAGGCGACGTTCATTACGGACTATATCAACACGCTTGTGTTCTTGATCATCATCTTTGCCTTCGCCTTCACCACATACGCCTCGAACAGCATTCTTGGATCGCCCGGTCGACTCTGGGAGATTCTTACCAACTTGGCAACCGAGCGTCCTCTAGAAGGTAATGCAGGAGGAAGCTACCTCACCATGAGATCGAAAGGTGGAGGCGAATTCTTCGTGATTAACTTGATCGGCAACTTTGGAACAGTCTTCTTGGACAACGGCTACTACAACAAGGCTATCGCCACATCGCCCGTTCACGCCTTGCCTGGTTATGTAATGGGAGGCCTTAGCTGGTTTGCAGTTCCCTGGGTGACTGCAACCTGTATGGGACTCGCTGGGCTGGCCCTTGAAGGCTACGACGTGTTTCCAACATACCCAGAGCGTATGGCTGACGCGGACGTCACGGCCGGTTTGGTTTTGCCCAATGTTGCAGTAGCTATGTTGGGCAAGGGTGGCGCGGTAGCAACGATAATGCTGGCTGTGAGTGATTCCAAAAGCTTGTTCAACAATGAGCTCATCAATGCTGACATTTTGACAGTACATGGCCATCATGAGCACATACTCGTCCGAGCTGATCTCCGTTTCTTCAATTTGTGCTTACGACTTGTACAAGACCTACATTAACCCTAAGGCATCGGGGAAGCAGCTGATGCGTGTCAATTACATCTCTATGAGTGCATTCGCCCTATTTATGGCAGGCTTCTCCACCATGCTCTACTACATCGGTATTGGCATGGGCTATCTGTACCTGCTCATGGGTGTCATCATCTCCTCCGCAGTGGTTCCAGCGACCATGACATTGATCTGGAAAGACCAGGTTAGTCTTCGCTCTCTTACCGTACCGTAGGTTTCTAACGCTGACTTCTGCTCGCGATAGTCCTGGGCTGCAGCAACATTTGCCCCTATCCTTGGTTTTTGCTGCTCGATGGCATCTTGGCTTGGAACCACCTACGCCACCGCTGGCGAGATATCTATCGAATCCTCAGGAGCGAACATTCCCATGCTCGTTGGCAACGTTGTAGCTTTGTGCTCGCCGTTGATCTTCATCCCACTACTCACATATATGCCACCTTTCAAACCTCAAAGGTATGACTGGGTGTCAATGGCAACGATCAGCAAAGGCGACGACTCCGACATTGTTGCAAGCTCCGCGATGCTGGATCCTGAACAAGTATCGGGCAATGGATCGGCTCTACAGCCCACAGTGTCGCAAGCAGCAGAACGAAGTCAGCTTGACCGAGCTTCCAAGACAGCGCGCATACTTTGCGTGGTCCTCGCCCTATGCTTCATCATCTTGTGGCCAATGCCTCTGTTCGGGACCGGATACATCTTCGACAAGAGCTTCTTCACAGGCTGGATTGTCGTTGGCATTATCTGGTTGTTCTTTTCCACGGGTGTAGTGGTATTCCTACCACTCTGGCAGAGCAGGCGGACCATCTCGCACACTGTCAAGAGCGTGTTTGCAGATATCACTGGTAAAGGTGGGAGGAGAGGTAAACCGGAGATCATGCAAGGCGAGACGACCGATGGAGGAGAAGAAACCCCTCCTCGGATGGCTGAAAAGGCAGGTGCAAAGGAATGAGAGCCTGGAACAATGACATATCGACAGCTCCGTAATGATAAGGATGTAGGCAATGCATACGAAATACTTTCCTTGTTTCAGATAGTCAAAACAGCATGGTAATCGAAAGCACATGAACATTTTCATGCTGCGCTAGATATGTTGTGCCATTTTCAAGTTCGGGGATCAATTCAGGAGCGCCGTTGTATTGGAAAGCTTGCAGTAATTTAGAAACATTAACTATGTATAGCTTCAGGTTGATGTTCGCATGAGGAATGTGAAGGGGTCTTGCGATGAACCCAGGGTTCCGGTTTTAGAGTTCTTCCATGAAAGCTTCCACCGAGCTTCCAGCGCTGCGGCCCTGCACTGCGGGTCAGCACCTCCAACGATGACGCGAACAGGCGTCTGTCGATATTGCACAAACTGCAAACGCATCACATCGATCATGAGGACCATCTGGTAATACATCGGACACGATGCGATCAAGATGCCACCAATATGTGGCAAACGCGCTCGAGCGCACACAGCAAACCTCTCTCTTACGCCTGTCGCCGCATACCCCTAAATGGACCCGCGCGCAAAGATGCTATGCCAACGCTGCGGCAGTAGAGGTTGAAGAATCGGAGACACCATCGCGAACATTACAAATCCCTTCAAAGGCGCGGCACAATGAGATCGGCGTGCAGCAGGTCTCCTCTCATGTGTACCCTCAGCTTTTTCCACCATCGCCATATCGACAGCCATTCGAAGCCGACCCGGAACTTGTCGCCTTGTCCAGGGATCACCTGACTAGACATGAATTGTTGGGAAAGACGAGCGATAACAGCGAGCCGGTCGGTTTCGACCTTCCAGAACTCCAGGGCACATCGCTGGACGAGCACTTCTATCGACTGGGCATGGAAAGTGCGGAGCCCTACCTATCTCTTGCTAAGAAGTACGCGCGAGCTTCTCCTCCTTCAAGGCCGAGACACTGGCAGCAGCGCAGTGGGTGGACGAAATACAATGAAGATGGAAGCTGGGAAGCTGTGGAGGCGCCGGATGCAGAAATGTTGACATTCGATACGGAAGTCATGTGGCACGAGACCAACTTTCCAGCCATGGCATGCGCGGTCTCTGGGACACATTGGTATGCATGGTTGTCGCCTTGGCTGCTGGGAGAGAGTGAAAATGATAGACACTTGATACCACTTGGAGACACCACTAAGCCAAGAATCATCGTTGGACACAATATCGGATACGACAGGGCCAGGATCTATGAGGAGTACAGCATGGAGCAGTCCAAGAACTATTTCATGGACACTATGAGTCTTCATGTCGCGGCGAACGGCATGTGTAGCCGGCAACGGCCCACCTGGGTCAAGCATCGCAAAGCACGTGAAGTACAGGACAAGATTGCAAACGACGACTCTGCAGCCGAGCTGCACACTCTGTTGGACTCAGGTGAATCTATGGACCAGGAGGAGGATCTGTGGGTTGGGCGCAGCTCTGTCAACAGTCTCCGCGACGTTGCCAAATTCCACTGCGGTATTACCATCGATAAGGCGAGGCGGGAATGGTTTGGTGAACTGGACCGAGCAGGAGTTGTTGCAAAGTTGGACGAATTGCTGGACTACTGCGCTGCGGACGTTGACATCACCCATCGAGTGTACAAGAAGGTCCTCCCACATTTCCTGGAAACTTGCCCGCACCCTGTATCCTTTGCAGCTTTGCGCCACATGTCAGCGGAGATCTTGCCCGTCAATCAGGGCTGGAAGGCATACATCGCTAATGCGGAAGCGACTTACGAAAAGTTATCGTCTGGCGTACAAGAACGCTTAGTTGACCTTGCGGAGCGAGCGCTGGAACTTCGCACGAAACCGGAGGTGTACGAGAATGATCCATGGCTCAACCAGCTGGACTGGTCTGGCCAGGAAATTCGAATGACCAAGGGTACCAAGAAGACTCCACCTCGACCAGCTGCAAGGCAGAAGATGCCAGGAATGCCACAATGGTACAAGGACCTTTTTCCCCAGGCTGGTGGCGAAATCAACCTTTCTGTCCGTACCAGGGTGGCTCCTCTCCTTTTGCGCTCGCCTGGGATGACCATCCACTTGTATGGAGTGACAAATACGGCTGGACCTTCAAGGTTTCGACCGCGGATTCTCAGAAGTACGAAGACCAATCAATGACAAGATGCGACATGATGGGAAGAGAACCTCCGACTCCAGCATGACTTGCAGCATGACTATTTTAAGCTGCCGCACAAGGATGGACCTAGCGCTCGTTGCACAAGTCCATTAGCGAAGGGATATCTGTCGTTCTTCGAACAAGGCACATTATCATCTGAATTCGCTTACGCCAAGGAGGCTCTGAAGATGAACGCAAGCTGCAGCTATTGGATCAGTGCACGAGACAGGATCAAGTCACAGATGGTGGTCTACAATGCCGAACGTCCTGGCGCCACCGATTTGAACGATGAACAGGGCTTCATCTTACCACAGGTTATCCCGATGGGCACAATCACCCGTCGCGCTGTGGAGAACACATGGCTTACAGCTGCAAATGCAAAGGCGAACCGCGTCGGCTCTGAGCTCAAGAGCATGGTCACCGCACCACCGGGGCACTCTTTCGTCGGCGCAGATGTTGACAGTCAAGAACTATGGATCGCATCCTTGGTCGGCGACGCAAGCTTCAGGATTCATGGCGGCAACGCCATTGGTTTCATGACACTCGAAGGTACCAAAGCAGCTGGCACAGATCTGCATTCACGCACTGCTTCAATTCTGGGCATCAGCCGGAATGACGCCAAGGTATTCAACTACGGCCGCATCTACGGGGCAGGTCTTACATTTGCACAAAGCTTGCTCCGCCAATTCAATCCCAAATTGAAAGAGGCAGACGCCAAACGTATCGCAGAGGCTCTCTATCTCAATACGAAGGGTAAGAAGCGTGGTGCCAAGGTTCTTCGCGATCGCAAGTTCTGGACTGGCGGAACCGAGTCTCTTGTCTTCAACAAGCTTGAAGACTTTGCGGAAGAAGAGAAGCCGCGGACGCCAGTACTGGGCGCTGGCATCACAGAGGCACTGATGCGTCGCTACATCAATGCTGGAGGCTTCATGACCAGCCGCATCAACTGGGCAATTCAGTCCAGTGGTGTGGATTACCTCCACCTCCTCATCGTCAGCATGGAATACCTTTGTCGCCGTTACAACATCCAAGCTCGTCTGGCCTTGACTGTCCACGATGAAATTCGATACCTTGCTAAGAATGAGGACAAGTACCGCACTGCTATGGCTCTTCAAGTCGCCAACGTATGGACACGCGCCATGTTCAGTCAGCAAATGGGCATCGATGACCTTCCACAATCATGCGCCTACTTCTCAGCTGTGGACATCGATCACGTCTTACGAAAGGAAGTCGACATGGATTGCATCACGCCATCACATCAGACTGCAATCCCACCAGGTGAAAGTATCGATATCGTTCAGCTTCTCGCAAGAGGTCAAGAAGCCTACCTCGATCCGGCAATTAAGCCAGTCGACGCACCTCAGACGGATCGCTGGGAGTACACTCCTCGCACACCCGTGATGGAGACTCTGACCACGCGCGATCACTGGAATACCTCCGCGCTCAGATTTCGTCTGAGACGCCGGAGTTCAAAAATCATCAAAGCGCTCAAGCAGCCCACCAAGCCCTCCACCACCACACCCAAGGCGCCATCAACCACTAGATCACAAACGCCTCGCGCGCCAAGGAAGCGGACCACCAAATCCGCTGCAGTCCCGGTGCAGAAGCAAACGCAGCGACACTACACCAAATCTCGCTCGCTACCCATGGATCTCCCCATGGACTGGGACGCGCAAGAGAATCTTTTCCTGAAACAACCTTTCTCAGGCTACGATGATATGCCCTCGGGACGTCCCATCGCGGGTAACACGGCGATCGATATCGGCCTGATGAAGGGTAAATTGCCTAACGGACTGGACGCCCGTTCGAGCTGGATTTCTGGGCAGTGATTCTTCTCAACTCTGGCATACTTTTCTTTCTCTTTTTGGCGTGTTCTTTGCCAGCATTCTTGTTTGTATTTATCGCATGCCATCTTGAACATTGGGGACTTTGGGGGAGCGATGCAAATTCGGAAGACCTTGACGGCCGGATTTCTTTTTGCTGTTGTAATTGATATGTATGATAGCGCACTTGAAAGTAACAAGATGGTGTGAATTAGTGGAAAGAACAACAATATGTAAAGAATTTGTCGCGATCAAATTGATTTCTATTTGAACCACAATAACTATAACCGTGTCGTGTTAATATGTCCTGACTGGAGCCCGCAACTTGTAGCGGTTGTCGGTCTGGAAGAAGGATCAATGCTGATATCATGATGAGATGGAGTGGATCTTTGACTACCACACTGTTGGAACATATTGTAGTTATTTACAAGTGCTAGACGGTGATCATTACAACAGAAGTCATTGGTCGCACGAGCAAGGTGGCGTAGGGCTGAGGCGCGCACTAGCGGGCGAAGTCGAGTCGCTTCTCAGGGTTCCGCTGGGGTAAACGAGAAGGGGTACGTACATCCCAAGAATAAATTAGGCCATTTGTTGATTCCGCCCTTTTCGATCTCAGCCGTTGGCTTTTGCTTCCAGAAACACCACTTCTTCGCTCTAGTCACTTCCACTAAGCTGTCTGTTGGATTGCCTCCAGCGATTCCACGGCTGCTTGATTCCCAGCCAAGCCAGGCCGCCCTTACATGTCCTCCGGCTCCACCGACATCCAGCAACGCCCGTCCACCTGGCAGAACGTCTCCTTCTCCTCTCCCCGCCGCCGAAGCAGCTCGACAGTCCTGCCCAAGCGTGAGAACTCGACGCTCAAAGACAAGCGCGTGCAACCGGACTCCATGAGCGAGAAAGTCAAGAACGCGTGGATGAATCAGATGAATCAAGGCCAGCGCTCGCGGTACCTGAAGACCGCCGGCATTGTCGCCTTTGTCCTTCTGGTCCTGTACTACATTGTTTCCCGGCGGCAGCGACAGCGGCTACACGCCTCCCGGTGTGGGCAAGTTCCCTGGCGGCGATGTCGCGAGCGATTCGACGACGGGCACACAGCGCTGCACTCGCAGCTATGATAAGAACAAGCCGCTGATTCAGTATGCGCTTATGGTCGATGCGGGCAGCACGGGAAGCAGAATTCACGTCTACCGTTTCAACAACTGCGGTCCTACGCCTGAGCTTGAGAATGAGGACTTTGAGATGACTGCTAAGAAGGAGGGCGGCAGTGGATTGAGCAGCTATGGCGATGATGCTGAGGGTGCGGCAAAGAGCTTGGATGTGCTCCTGGAGGTTGCAATGAAGAACGTTCCGGATAAGCTCAAGGGCTGCACACCGATTGCTGTTAAGGCTACTGCTGGTTTGAGGAAGCTGGGTCCTGAGAAGAGCGACGCAATCCTCAAGGCTGTCAGGCAAAGACTCGAGACCGTCTACCCCTTCCCTCTTGTCAGCGATGCCAAGGGCGGCGTGGAGGTCATGGACGGCAAGGACGAGGGTGTCTACGCTTGGATCACGACGAACTACCTTCTGGGCAAGATTGGCGGCCCTGACAAGACACCTACTGCCGCCGTCTTCGATCTTGGAGGTGGTAGCACACAGATCGTCTTCCAGCCTACCTTCCCCGAAGCCAAGAACGGTGGTCTTCCTGAGCAACTGGCAGAAGGTGACCACAAATACGCCCTCTCTTTCGGCGGCCGCGACTTCACTCTGTACCAGCACTCCTACCTCGGATACGGCCTGATGGAAGCACGCAACAACCTCCACCGCGTCGTCGTCGAGGGCATGTACGAGAACAGCCCCGAGAGCAAAGCGTGGCTCGCCAAACCCATCTCCAACCCCTGCCTGGCCCCGGCACCAGCAAGCAAATTGACGTCTCGCTCAGCGAGAACCACCCTCTGGCAAGCAAGTCACCGTCAACATGACCGGCCCAGCAACCACCACCGCCGCCGCCTCCGCCAATTGTCGCGCCCTCGCCGAGAAGACCCTCAAGAAGGAGGCCTCCTGCAAGCTTGCTCCCTGCGCTTTCAACGGCGTTCACCAGCCCAGCCTTGAAAAGACCTTCTCGCGCGAAGACGTCTACCTCTTCTCCTACTTCTACGACCGCACGCAGCCGCTCGGCATGCCCGAGTCCTTCACTCTGCGCGAGCTGCACGACCTCACCTCCCGTGTATGCGCTGGCGGCGACGCGTGGAAAGTCTTCGAAAGCATTCCCGGCGCGATGGAGGAGCTGAACGATCGTCCTGACACTTGTCTGGATTTGAACTTCATGCTTGCACTTTTGCACACCGGTTACGAGATGCCAATTGACCGCGAGGTGAAGATCGCGAAGAAGATCAAGGGCAACGAGTTGGGCTGGTGTTTGGGCGCTAGTCTGCCACTGCTGAGCCAGGAGAGTGATGGACTTGCAAGATTCCAAGGTCAATTAGACAACAGAGGGTTTTTTGGGATTTTCTGGGTGTTGGCGTCGTGTTGGATTTGGGGCACAATGCGGATTGTATGAGTATTGGTGTTGTGCATCGCGGTGAAAAGATGCAGTGGTACATGTACCAGGGGTATTTTATGGTTAGAATTGCAGAAATATTACGCTTGCCTTTCCTCACACTACACTCTTGAATCGACCAACGAATATTTGAACGCCATCAACGTGCCCAACCGGACCAATTATCGAACATAGACATTGTTCGAGCCAGCGGTGCAACGAACGCGATTCTGGAAACGGTGCGAACTGCATGGTTCCATGCAAGCCACTCGGCGCTTTATTGTGTTGAAAGCCAGCCTGGTCACGACAACCATGACGGAAGTGTACCATAGATACTTTCCTCCGTTCTTGACGACTGCACGATACAAGACATGGGATTTGTGGTTCGTCGCCGATACATCAAGAGGGCTGAGACCCAGTCACCCAGGTGTCTGCGAGTAGGGCCAGAGCCGAGACAGTGCTTCACGACAGTGAGACCAAGCAAAACTCCCGGGATGACGATGTACAACGGGCGACGTGCTTGACATAGAACGTTCAGTGATCCCATCAGCTCTTGAAGAATAACAGCAAAACCCCTGTTTAACACAGCGAGCACAGTCAATACAAAGAAGCGCGACATGCGAGCTTTGCCCTCGAACAACGTCAGACCACAGTGGAGGTAGTAATACGCCATCAAAGCTAGACCCCAGCACTGCGCACAGCGGAGGTTGGGGCAACGGGGCCAAGGCTTGCATCAGAGTCCACTATGCAATCTCTTGCAAAAGTACTTTGCTACCTCCTACATGTGTACCCGGAAGGATTCGTCCGCTGGGGACAGGTGAGGGACTGGCACTGGCACCGCTTGTATCCGGCGTCGGCTTTCGGCTAGCAGCATGAATGGGCGAGGATGGGGAGCAAGGGTAGGGCAGGGATCAAAAGTACATGTAGAGGTCATAATTTTGCACAGACGAGTCAAAAGTCAAACGACAACCTCGCTGAGATGCAGAGACAAGTGCCGAGCGAGTTGACTTTTTGATGTTTTAAGATTGAAAACTGCATGGGCGGTTGCGCGGCTATCTCATAACTGGGCTGACGGCCGGTGAGCCATGCGACGAGTGAATCAGAAGAAGTGACTCCTGAAGATTGGCAAGGCGAACCGTTTCTGTCTGGTTGTTTTATGTGTGAGACTACGTGAGGTGCTCGTTGCTATGCGGAAAGGCAGTGGTGTGCATTGTCTTGTTAGCTGGGCAGCGGGTGTCGCGGTGTTTGGGACGTGGAGTACGTGTGCTGTGCTGTGCTGCTGGGTGATGAGACGGGATGGGATGAGATGAGATGAGATGAATGGTGATCAGAGGAGGGACAAGGTGATAGGGATCAACCATTGTGCAGCAGGCCGGGCAAATGCGAGCGATCGCAAAATACATGCAGGACATGCAATATCGCGCAATGGCAGGGGTTGGTAATTGATGAATGGCTTGCTAAGATTAGAAGATGCTGGCTGGCTGGAGTCGTCTCGCCACTGGACTCGCTGTCTCACAGGCTGCACAAGCGCTTCACCCACCAGCTGCTGCTGCCCCTCGCCCTCGCTGCTGAGCAAGCCGCCGCCGTCTTGGCTGATCTCCGTCTGCTTACCACCCCGTCGCCACCAGCAGTAGTAGAGCCTCTTTACACAGCAGCGACAAAACATTAGCCAGCACTGCAACAATAGTACAATTGCATCACATCAACAAAACACACTCGCACCAGCGTCATCCCGACCACAGGGCAATCCGGCGGACGGCGCGGACGGAAAGCGTGGCCAGCACCCGCGATCCATCCCTTGCGAGTCAAGCTGCACACTTGGGCTGGCTGGGCGTGCACGCAGGCTGGGCTCGCTCCAAGCAGACACCCGGCTCACTGCTACTGACACACCCCGACTCACCACCCTCCCTGCCGACGAGCAAACTTCCACCACCACCCAACACCCGCCCGACTCCCACGCCGCACACGACCATCTGCGTCACTGCCGCTGCGTCGCCTCTCCCACCTCTTCACTCTGCTCGCCTCGCCGCCTGTAACCCGTGCAGTCGGCTTCATCTCCGCCCGTCGTCGCCTTCACTGAGCCCCACGAGCAGGCAGCGCGCATCCAGGAGACACCGCCTTTGTGTCCTCGCCCAACCGACACACAAAGCTTTCTGTCCAGCGGACCCAGGGACTCGACCCATTACATCCCGAGGAACAGCAACATTGCGTCTTTTTCTGCAAACAAGCGACAGCACCTCCGGAGGCGTTAACTCGCTCTGCGCCGGCTGTCCGAATCCGATCTCAACACCATCAAGTTTGCCAACCCGAATCATCCACCCACATCACCCGAGCGAGCGCACCGCGCTCCTGAGCCCGGCGCAAACATGCGCGAGGTCAACTTCAGCATCCCGAATGCAAACAAGGCTTCGGTCAGCATCACCACTGCCCTCTACGACCGACGAGCGCTCGACTGCACTTCCACCCTCCCCTTAATCAACTCCCTCAACAACCTCGCATACCTCACCACCTCGTCTGGCCGCATACGTGACATTCTCACCGTCGATGGCGGTATCGAGCGCCTGGTATGCATCCTCAAGGAGGGCAGGAGCAAGGACATGATGGAGATGTGGAAGTGGAATCTGGCCTTCCAGTGCATCGTCAACATCGGCGTGAGGGGTTCAGAAGCTGTCCGCACCCGCGTCGTTGAAGCAGACATGGTCCCGGTCATCGCGACCATCCTCGACAACTACTTCCAGGTTATGGATAAGTGCAGAGAAAGGGCTGAGATCGAGAGCCGACGAAAATGCCCTCTTGGTACTCTCGGAGGTTCGCGCAGCAGCTTCTCGCGATCCTCTTCATCTCGCAGTGACCCATATGCCCAGCGACCAGAAAGAAGCAGACGGCACGCTTCCACTCCTATTTCAATCCCAGAACCTCGTGAACAGCAAGAGGAAACAGCATCTGCTGCTGTCACGCCTACCGCAAATGCAGCGAACCTGTCGCTCAGCTCTCCGCCAGATCGCACAAGTTTCCAGCGACCAACATGCAAGATCCCTCAGTAGCCGGGTTGCAATTCTCTACACCTGGAGTTGCGCTAGCAGAGAAGCGATGGAAACGCCCATGACTTCAGTCCCTTCGCAGCAAGACAGCGGTGTTTCGTTCGGGTTGCGACCTGTCAGGGATGCCGACAGACTGCCCTCTATGCTTCCCACATTGCACGCTGAGCTTAGCTCGCAACCACAATCTCCTACCACACCCACGCTCCAGTCACGCGACCGGATAGCCAGAGCCCAACCGGTCTGAGGCGAGCAAGGCGCACCTCCATCAGACATCAGCTTTCCATCTCAGGATCAGACGATGATGCGCAGCCTGACGATGCCGGCTCAGAAGATACCAACGAAGCAGAGACACAGCCCGAGCCTCGGGTGGATATCCAGTCCGACATCGTGATGCAAGACGTTCTGGACGATGACACCATACTCGAGCCGCGGACTGATGCGGTCAATCTTGGTCCATCTCACGAGGACGAGACCTTCAACATTAGCCACCGCCTATCCACCGATGGAAGCGCGCTCAACCCTGTTACGACACCAACACAAGCACAGAACGGCTTCCAGCAAAATCAATTGCCTGCCGCTATGAACCCTCTTAACGCAACCCCTCCCAACCTCCAACAACCTCCCGCATGGCTACCTCAAAGGAGCCTCCCGCTCGACCGCCCTCCTCCACAACAAGTGATCGCTGCTATGCCACGCGACGAAGACGTCCTCATGTCGCTGCAGCTCCTTGCATACGTTTCCAAATACTGCAACCTCCGCTCATACTTCCAACAATCACACCTCGTTCCTCGACTCAAGATTGGCAAAGACCTTCATCTCCTCGACCCCGACTACAACCCAGCTACCTCGACCCTTGGACCTTCACAGGAAGAGCTCGACGATGACTGGGATAACGAGTTCGTCGAAAAGCCAGGCGAGCAACCATACAACATCTTCCCACTCATCGAGAAGTTCACCGCCAAGCAATCCACATCCTCCCGCCACGCCTCATCCCACTCCGTCTCTCCTCAACACGACGACATGTCCTACTGGGCCGGTGTCGTTATGCGCAACCTTTGTCGGAAAGACGACTCACGTGGTGGCATCCGCCAGTGTGCCTACTGGCAATGCGGCAAATGGGAGGAATTCACCCGCCAATTTGCCAAGTGCCGTCGCTGCCGCCGTACGAAGTACTGCTCCAAAGAATGCCAAAAAGGCGCTTGGGGTAGCCATCGCTTCTGGTGCGTAGCAGCCGACGACAGCCACGGCCGAGATGGCGCAGCAGGCGCTGGTGAAGGCAGCAGTAGCGGCGACAGACATCATCGCCGACACCATCACCATCACAATCACGGCCACTCGCATCATCACAGCCACAGCGGGACTGCTGAGCGGTGAGAAGGTGACCGACGGAAAGCATTGCATATCAGCTTTGTTTTGTTTCTTGCTTTTTCTTTGTTACATTTTATTGACTAAAGCATTTTCATGCGCTGGCACCGAGTCACATAGACTCCAATCACGGGACACAAAGGGGAACCAGGATAAGGACATCACCATCAACCATTACCAATTCACCTCGCCGAGGTGACATCTCCTTCCAATCAATAATTATGGGAGGGAGAAGACCAACATCAATCATCATTAGCTACTTTGTTACATTCCCATCTAAATACCCGTCGTCGCTTTTTCAAGGGGAAAAGCCGAAATGATAAGAGAATTATTCTATTACATCTTTTACCTCTCCCAGCGTCTAGCGTCTATCAACCTGAACGTGGGTGATTTTTCTTCCTTCCAATAATCCACTGTGGCTTGCAATGCTGGACGCCGTCTTTCGTGTTGACAAAAGTCAAAAGCTGGAAAAGGCTCTCGCACTCCCCATCTCACCGTTGCCCTACAGGGCTGGCTAGTTCGGCTTGCGTCCGTTGTTAGTGCCTCGGATCAATCTGCTCGGATGTGGTTCAGTAAGGTTCGTATGTTAGAGATGCAATGGCCCTGGACCTTGTTTGCTAGTCAAGGTTTTCTCGGTTGCATGTCTTTGTTCTCGTCAAAGGAGAAAAGGCTTCCTGTCCTGGCTCGCCACGTGCGTATCAAGGGTTGGTTCTGTAGGGATGGCTTGAGATTGATCGCGGTGTGTGGAACTCTTTGCCCACGTGGAAGGTAGCAAAAGGAGCGTTCGAGCGTTACTTACAGTCGTTACTCAAAAGTCTGCGCACAACATCTCAACGGCAACTATCCGTCTGAGTAGACGAGAGCTACAGGTAGGACTACACTATTACCCAGGGAATATTCGAGTATTTCCTATCATCCCTACGAATGTAATACCAGATTTCAAACCCAGATCTGCTGATATTGGCATAATAACGACTTTGAAGCCGTCGCAGACTTATGAGCTAGAACGGTAGGTAGTTAGAGTGAAGGTGTAGCCGAAGGCACGGCAAGCGGCAGGCTTTGAGTGGCTTGCCTACTACTACAGAAACATGGTCAATCTCCTTTACGCACAGCACTGTAAGCTGGTCTGGCAAAGTCAAGCAAGGTGACCTTTTTTTTCCCGCTCTCGCGTTCTCGTTCTACTCGATTGAAAAGGATTCGCATCGGCGACAAAAACAAAGATTAGGTTTAAGGTTCGCTAACCCCACGCAAAAAGCTTGACTCGCGGCCCTTTCATTTCAGTGGGGTTCGGCTCTGACGTCTCAAGGGAGTCAACTCGGCTGGGCTGGGCTGTGCTAGTTGCTAGCCTGGTGTAAGGCGAGAGCAGGCTTTCTTTCACTTCTGAAATTCCCTCTCATTTGCTTGATTCACTGTCGCTCGCACGGCGTTCACAGTTTTGCAGACGACTCGACGCGACACAATGCCAGTGGAGTGTGAGCGTGGGCCTTACATACTTGTTGGCCACCCCTGACTGTGTGCAGTCTCTGATGGCTAGCGGACACACTTCTCCTTTGACACTTCTGCACACGCGATATACTACTGGACTCATAATTAAAACTTGATACATCGCTGGCACAAATTCCTGAGAGGAACGGCATCTGGACTTAGAACCCTCCGAAACTCAAGATTCAACCCTCGACAAGCCTTGTGGCGACAATCCACACCCACTTTCCCTTCGCAACGCAGGAATCATGACGACCATCCGTGACTTCTCTCCCGAGGTGGCACGCTCACCTCAGGCTCATGGACAAGAGCGATCAGGTCGGAACTCGCCAGAGCATATTCGCATACGTTCTCCTGAACGCAGGCGCAGAACTTCTCCGCCAGCCCGCGACAGTATGACGAGAGACCGACGTGGTAGTGTCATCTCACGGGCCTCAAGGCGGGACTCGTTGGGTAGTAACTTCGAAGGCCATCTTCGGCACCGTCGGCTGGAGCGTACCGAAACCATCAAGACTTTCAGTTCTGGAGACCCGGAGATCGACGTGTTCCAGCAGCCTGGTGCTGAGCCGGGTATCGATGTGACGGCAGACGACGAAAAGCTGCCAGCACATGTCAGCAGCTTAGTTGCACCATGCGACATCACGATAGTCGACTTTTCAGAGGCGCAACTGTCGATCAAGAAAGCCGGGAACGACGACCTAGCGGAATTGCTCGAGAACCCGAAGCCAGAAGAATCCAAGTGTCGCTGGATCAACGTCAACGGTCTCTCCTGGGATGTGATCAAGCTTATCGGTAACCGGTTCCGCTTGCACAGATTGGCTATCGAGGATTTGATCCACACCCACTCTCGTACCAAGGTCGATTGGTACAGCGACCAGGCATGCGTGATTCTCACCCTGCAAAAGCTCGTGCGGCTACACCAGCACGAGAACGATCACGAAGACTGTCCGGCGCATGAGGACATCGAGGAGATGAACGGAGGCGCAAAAGGTGGCTGGTGGCTGGAGCCAGGAGCGAAAAAGATGTCCTTCCTCGTTATATGGACCGGGATGGCGATGGCAAGATTGACGAATTTGTGAAAGCTCACAGCAGCACTTCAGAGGCAAGTCCCGTGAAGAAGATCAGGACCTTGCACCGATACGAAAGCTCTCAGATTGCCGATCACACGGAATTCATGGAAGAGAACAGCGTGCTGTCTAAAGAGGACCTGGTCGTTAGTGTCGAGCAAGTGTCAATCTTCCTCCTGGCTGACAATACTATTGTTTCCTTCTTCGAGCATTCAGCCGAAGACATCGAGGTCCCCATTCTTTCACGCTTGCGCAGTGAGGAAACAGTCCTTCGAAGCAGCTGCGATGCTTCACTCATCTTGCAGTCCATAATTGATGCCATTGTCGATATGGCCATGCCCGTGCGCGATGCGTACAACAAGGCAAGAAAAGAGCTCCAAATGCAAGCACTGGGTAAAAGTCCAAGGATCCGCACCTCACAAGCCCTGCACATCTTCGGCGAGGAGATCGACATGCTGCAAAACCTCATCAAGCCCATCGTGCACCTCGTCAATGCCCTCAGAGACCACAATGTCGAGCCCAACATGGCGATGACGCTACCTCCCGAATTCTACTCAAACCACGGCCAGCCAAACAGCACAACCTATCCCGTCGAAAACAAGCAGCACAAGGACACCAGCTTCCGCATACCAACGATGCCTCTGCCCTCCGGTAAACCCACAAACAAACACCTCCAACAAGCCGCCCAGCTCCGCGGCCGCTCCCAGAGCCCAACACCACGCCTAACCCGCACCGTCTCCGAGACCCTCAACCCCCAAACGCCACCCGGACGCAGCAACCATCCAAATAACCCCTCTAGCCCACACTTACTTCGGCGACGTCCTCGATCACTGCATCACCCTGATCCAGGCACTGGAGCAAATGGACGCCTCCGTCTCCAACATCAGCACCCTGCTCTTCAACACCGTCAGTGCCCGCACGAACAACTTCATGATGATCCTTGCGCTCGTCACAGTCTTCTACGCGCCCTTGACGGTCGTGAGCGGCTACTTCGGCATGAACTTCGCGGGCGAAAGGGCCTCGAGCATGACTTCAGTTTCTACTTCGTCGCTGCGATTCCGATCACGTGCGGCAGTTTGCTGCTTGTGTTCGCGTTTGTGTACAAGGAGCAGGTGATGGACTTTTTCATGAAGCGGTGGAAGCGCAGGCAGAGGAGGCTGAAGAGGCAGAGGGCTAGGAAGTGAGGGGATGAGTTGCTTCAACAGGATGACTTTTTTTCGAAGCGTTGCATTGCATGCCTTTCTTTGCCTTTTCGATACAAATGTTACATACAGCGAGCGTTACTTTGATGCGAGAGTCAATTTGTAGCCTTCTTCCCACTTGTGCCTCGCCTCATTTTGAGCCTTTAGTTATAGTTATTTCCTGGTGCCTCGCTAGCACTAAGCTGATCGTTTTTCCTTTGTTTCCCAACCCTGCACTTTTTTCCGCATTCCCTTCCCCGCGACATCGCGATGTTCATGACATCTACAAGTCGTTACTCAAAGGTCTGCGAACAGCGTCTCAGCGGCATTTATCCCCAAAGTAAGCGAGAGCTACAGATAGGACTATACTAGGAGTCAAGAATACTCGGAGTAGCCTTTATTATCTCTACGAGATACAATCCAATATTTGAAGCTATACCTGCCGATACTGGCATAATACGACATTGTGACGTTCGCAGACTTATGAGCTAGAACTGTACCCAGTATAGTATGGATAAATACGTTCCGCCTTGAGACCATGCTGGAGCATGATACTTTGTTCGGATCAAGATTTCTCAGACCCGGCCCCAGCCGCCATTTGGACTTTTGCTGGTTTTGAAGAGTGTCAGATGCCATACTGGGTCCCGACGAATCCAGGCTGGGCCCAACTCGGTCACATGGCAGGCATCCAGATTGGAATTCCATGCATGGCGACGGACCGTGGGGTTCGTCGGAAGCTCGTACAATGTGCTCGATATGTGTGAACTTCGACTTCGCAAGTCTCGATCACGATTGGGGTCGCCTTCACAGCTGTGTTCGACCGGCGCCTCGCTCGTGGCCCAGACGAAGGTGCGTGAGAAATGTAGACGTCCACTCTGATCTTTCTTTGTCAACTCTTTGCCTTTGCCTGGCCTCCTAGGTGATTCAAGGCGACATCGCAACTTGGACAAGTCTCCGCGAAACGCAGTGGACCTGGGTGAGCTGTTGCTTCAACCGGGCCTCGTTGGCTTTCACGCGGCAGTTGTCAATGCTGTGGTGATGGACGTGTCGCCCTAGCGCTTTGGTTTGGGCTTTGATCACATCCTTCAGCCCCAAAGTCGCCTTCTGGCTAGCCTCCAATGGAGTGCCTGGACACATTTCGAAAGTGAATATGCCGTGGAAAGGCATCGGATACATGCAATCCAAGCTTTCGTAGTGGTAGTAGATGTTGAGAGTAACAACGAAGCTTGGCGGGACCGAGGGCCGCAGGGAGTGCTTTGAAGGCGGCACCGAGTTTGTCCCAGGACGCATTGCTCATGTTGCTACTCCACCACATCTCCGGATAGATGTTCAAATGCAGATTGAAAGTGGCTGCGCCTGTGAAGAGCGCCGGTCTCATGGTGTCGACCGCCCAATCACACGGATTCTGGAGCGGTGGCGCTAGCGACCATTCGTAGTAGGGATCTGAGGCTGGTGCACCGCATGTTGGAGTGTTTAGAGAGAATGGCAGATGAAGTGTCTCTTCGCGCATCTGCCTGCAGACCTGTAACGGGCCCCATTCTCTCGCGAGAGGAAGTGGGCACTTTTTGTCGTGTCGCTTCGCACTCCAGCGCCCTTTGTCGCAGGTCAAAGTCTCGTACGTGAAGACGTACTCGTAGATTTGATTCCGCAGTTCCGACGGTAGGCGAATTAACGGCGATGCGTCCATGGTTGTGTCTTTCCTCGTTCTATCATCGATCGGCCTTCAGTGACGCTGGGTTAGGAGGGATGAAGCCATGATGCAGCATCCACGTTCATATGTATCAATTGATGTTCGAACATTGAGGATGACCTACATCACTTCGCGCCTTACTCGCGGTGGTATTTCAACCAAGGCCACGCCCAGTAGGCACGGAGCCGTATGAGGCGAACATCAGCAATGAAGAACCTTATCAACAATGTACATGCATGCTGCAAGGTACGTAGATAAGCAGATATACCACTGGCCCAATGACAATCGATACTTATCCTTATAGAGCTTATCCGAACCAGCAGATAGAAGGGTCGGACGTGACCGCTTGCTGGCTACAAATGAGGCAAAGCGACCCCAACCGAGGCTGGACCAATGAGCAGCATGGTAATCGCCGAAGCAACTCTTCTGAATATTCGGCAATAGAGACAATCAGGTCGGACCTATCTGCAGTTCTGGATATGATGATACCCTGTCGTCTACGTTTATGGTTGTCGTGGTTCGAAGAAGGAATCAAGAATGGTTCAGGTGGAGAAATGCACACATGCAGCCGGTGAAGTCGAGCAAGACACACTGGCAGCTTGCCCTAAACCCTTACCCTGATCTACAAATGCCCTGTCTTCAAGATGTTTCTTACCGACCTTTAAGGCTGAGTTATAACTTTTTTGAGCAGTAGATAGGGTGTTTCGGCGCTTCTGATATCCACGACCTTTCTCGAACTGAGTTTGGCGTCGCTGTGGTCAGAAGACGCGACAAAGCACCATGACTGATGAATCGAAGCCCAGAGCCATCGTAACACCAACAGATAAGCACGCATTTCCAGCGCGACTGTATCCGACAGCATCGCAACCATATCCCGACCTCACAGCACACTAGAACTGTCGCAACAGCGTACAGTACAAGATGGACACATCAAACGCCCACATACCAGTCATCAACGTCTCGCCGTCCAACCCAAACGCACCAGAAGAACTCTTGTCAGCGGCGTCGAAGTATGGCTTTGTCTTCATAGAAAACAGTTCCGAGGCGGGAATACCGCCACAAGAGATCGCTGAGATGTTCAAGCTGTCTCAAATCTTCTTCGCTGCTCCTACTGAAGTAAAGGAAGAAGTGTCCATCGGGTCTAACAAAGCTGGTAAGAACCACGGCTGGCTCAGTCAAGGTATCGAGAAGCTTGATCCCAAAACACAGAAGAAAGCCGATGTGAAAGAGTACGCTCAAATCGCAGTGTTTCAAAAGAAGGACTACTGATGCTTCAAGAGCATTCAACATGGGCCCACCACTTCCCGACCTCACTCTCGACCAACCTCTCCCATCTCCACTGGCGCCTCACCTAACCACTCTAGTACAATTCCAACAAAGATGCCACACCCTCTGCCAGATCTTGTTCACCCACCTCGCCACCGCACTCCAAACGCCTCCAGACTGGTTCACCTCTCGCCACGACCAATCTCTCGGCCCGTCGGGAACGGTCTTCCGCATGTTATACTACCCAGCCACCTCGTCCGCCGAAGGAACAGAAGACCTTCGCGCAGGAGCACACAGCGACTTCGGAAGCCTGACTCTCCTCTTCCAACTACCCGGCCAACCAGGGCTCGAAATCAAAACGCCCGAAGGACACTGGGCGAGCGTGCCCGTCGATCCAAGCAACAATAACACCAACGAAGACCCGAAGAGACCCTTGCCGATCCTCGTCAACATCGGCGACCTGCTCGAGGACGTACGTACTATTTCTTGCCCCACAGCAATCTTTGCCTTCACACCTTCACCTCAATCTAACACCGAATAGTGGACCTCTGGCCTCCTCAAATCCACCCTCCACCGCGTCATCTTCCCCAAGACACAAACGGGAGAGCAATCGCAAGACCGCTACTCGCTCGCCTACTTCTGCCACCCGCTCGACGACGCTTTGCTCGAGCCCGTGCCGAGCGCTCTAGTGCGCGAGCACAAAGAAAGCGGCAAAGCGAGCGGCCGCAGAATGGCAGACGGGAAAGCCGTGATGACGGCCAAGGATCATTTGATGGAGCGTTTGGGGGCGACGTATTCGGTTGGGAAATGAGTGAGTAGTTCTCGAAAGCTTCAAGTATGAGAAGAGGAAAGCTTATGAAGTGTCTTGTTTGCTCTGTGCAAGAATGTCGTCTCGTCTGAAAAAAAAGCTATCTGCAAAGGGGGGCAAAATAGCCGGAAAATGAAGAAAGCAGCGCGAGTCCTTCCAGACAATTTCACACGCGACCTGCCGGGTGGGTATGTAGTATGTAGTGTCTCTCTCACACTCTGTCTTCCTTCCTCCTTCCTTGAATCGCAAACACCATTACAACTGTGCAAATGCAACGACATCTCGAAGCAAGCCTCACGTCGCGAGAAGACAATATTTCATCCCACAAGTACTGTATTCCAGTCTGCATGCATTATCTCCAGTAAGGACGAGCACTCAGCGGATGCAAAAGTCCGCTTTACGCCATTAGGCTCTCCAACTTATTGTTCATAATTTCGTACACTCGTCAGCAACCAATGTTCAAGACTCGGCAACGAGCTCACTGGAAATTATTCGAGTGGTGGTGGCCGTTGTTACCGTTGAGCAATAACTCGAGCATGTCCTGGCCACCAAGCTCAGGACCATACATAGTCTGATTGACGTCTGCGCCCGAGATGTTGAGTAGAGGGTCGAGAGGCAGTGCCAGCCAGTCCTGCATGTCATCGCCAAGCCGGTGAAATGCCCGCCGGTGCCATAGCTGTTGCTGTTTCCATCGCCTCCGTTAGCGGAGCCGATGCTGCCGCCGGACATATGGTTGCCGTCTGGATTCTGTTTGGTGACTGCAAGCCGAAAGAGGGTGGAGGCATGACTGAGAAGGCGTTGTCGGCAGGGCTTAGAAGGTGATCGTAGTTGTTGTCGGTGGGGATGTTGAAGGCGTTTTGCTGCTGTTGCTGCTGGGTATCAGAGTTGTATGACCATGTGTGCTGAAGAGCGCCTGCACCAGTGCCAGTACCGGGCTGTTGCTGGTTCTCTGAGTAAGACTTTTGCCCATTTTGGCCATTCTGACCGCTTTGGCCGTATGGGAAGAGAGGCGTCCCGACCTGGCTTTCACGTCTGCTGCGAGCCAAGACCGTGCGACCGTCCGCGGTGAAGCGAACAAGGCGTGGTTTGAGATTCTGGGTGAGAGTATCGAGCAGATCAGCGAAGCGACTAGCAACGTGAACGTCATCGACGATACAAGTGCGTAGAGCTTCGACTGTCTTGTCCATCAATTTCAAGGCGTCGGCGATATCTGCCTCACTGGCACCCAAAGAGAAGGATTTGAGCAACATGATGCACACACTGATGATGCGGAAGTATGAGCGGACAGGCGCGTGCTTCAGGTAGTTGCTGGGCACCAGTCCGTCTACAACCACGTTCAAGAGGTGGCATGCGGCATCGCGGACCTCAATCATATATTTCCGATCACCACCGAGCCACTTCGAGAGAGTCTGAGGCGTAATGGCAACATCGCTTCTGACACCGTTCGTCGTCACGGCTCGTACATGATCTGCCGCTTGTCCAACAATCTGTACCGGGTATTCGTTCGCGCATCGCTCTGCTACAGCTTGAAGGGCGAGGGCGTTGAGGTACACGCGGCAGTAATCGTATTCGATCTCAAGAATGTAGCGCATGTACTTTGGGATCGACACACACTCTTCGAGATCCTTGCGCCATTCCCTGAAAGGTGCCAAGATCTGCTCTAGTGCAGCTTTGTAGTCGCCATTCTTGATCAGATCGCGAGTGAAAGCTTTGTTGGCGAAGATCTTCGCGTTGCCCTCGCGTAGTGTTGCAGCAATTCGAAGCCAGAAATGGATTACAGTATCTTGGATGCTATCATGTTGGCCGAGCTGTCGCTTCCAGAGATCACTGTCCTCTGGCTTGCTGTAGTTGTTTGGTAACATTGAGGTCAAACCGAGTCGACCGCTGGTCAAGGTCACGTTGACCAGGAGCAAGTCTCGAACACCAGCTCGTCTCTTGTCGTATGCATAAAGTTCATCTGCGGATAACGGAAGGCCATTGGCTGATCTCGCATGTCTTTGCCAGTCGCTTTTGTCGAAGACACCAATCTCAAAGGCTAGTGACATGGCAATGCCCAAAAGCATCCAACACAAGCGATCGCTTCGCCAGCAAGGCTCCAACCAAGAGTCCATTCTCTGACCGCCAATGCCTTTGGGAACTTCATCATAAGTTTCAGGATCAGGTGTGTTGATGGCGTGTTCTGGAGTCATGAGATCGTCATCGTCCTCGTCTGGCGGGAAGTGCATGGCACGTGGATGCCACTCAGTAAGAAGTATCAATGATTCTGCAGTTCCAAGCGTTCGAAGACCTTTGCGAGATAGCGGGTTGACATCACTACTAGGTTCTGCACCAGCTCCGCAAAAGCCTCCACCGAACTGCTCCTGTCCCATACAAGACGGTCGACCATACCTTGCAGGTAGTCCAAAGCTTGTTGTGGATCACATACGGCCGGCTTTGGTGCCCAGGTCCTTCGAGCTCCATGTGGCGAGAAGCTGTGAGTAGCATCGTGACGCTAAGCATGGGCTCTTGCGACAATAGCTTTGGGTGATGCTCCGGGGACTTGAAGTCAGGCAAGCAGACAGGTGTAAGCGGAGAGCAATATCTGTAGAAGTATTCAATGTAGGCCATGCCTTCCTTGGCCGTGAACCAGCCCTGGCGCACGAAGCGGTAGCGCGACCAAGCTTTGAGAGCTGCAGCGACATGCAATGGGTCTGGCTCGGGTAACGTGTCTTGATCGACGGAAACACCAGGCTCAGTCTTAGGCTTCCATGCAGAGTTGGTCGGATACGAGACCGACGAGTTCGGGTTATGGACAGCTGGGCTCGTTGTAGCCGGGTAAGACGTAGCAGCAGGTGACGGTCCATTGAGACTCGGCCGTTGGCCGCTCGCGGAACTGTTCGTCCTGCCATGGACTGCCGCCTCGTACAAAACCTTGAGGGCGTCGTGTCCGCTGTGCACCTCGCTGGCCTGTAAGATAGCCGTCATGTGATCGCTAGCTTTGAAGTCCTCTTCGCCGTATTGTAGCGGTTTCGGGCCCTCTGGCCTCCTCAATGGCTGCGTACGACCTATTGATCCACCGGGAGTGCGCGGAACATCGTCGTCCTCTTCCTCCTCAGCTTCCAATGTGTTCGCCCTCAGCCGCTTCCGTCCAGTCTTGATTTCGTAGCCGTCATCGCCCTGGTTGGGCTCCTCGGAGAAGCTGTCTCTACTGCCATCCTTCTTCTTCCTGCGCGTCGCCGAGAAGAAGCATTCCTTCGCCTCCCGCCTGCAACGCAAGCATGGTGGATCGTGTGGGTTGTCGACCGAGCCCAAGTCGCAGCGCACTTTGCGACGGCGGCACGGAATACAGGCCTGGTATGTGCGTTGGTGGCCAGCCTGCTGGGCGCCGCCGCTGGTAGCTGATTGCTGTGCTTGTGATGCTGCACCGACGGGAGCCGGTGGGGTTGCGAACTGCAGGTCGCGACCGCTGCCGGCGCTCGCCATGTAGACGTCGTGCTCACCAGCCATGGTGGGTGTATAGAACCGCTTCAAAGCGAGACTGGGGCAGTCGCGAACTATAGGCCGAGCTGCTAGACTGCGGAGGGCGAGAGATAAGGGATAAGGCTGCCTATCGAGCCAGGATTGCGCGCTAGGTTGTGCGGGGTGCCTCGTCGGTAAGGCGGGAGATTGTAGGTAATAGAATTGTCGATTTAGACGAGCCGTTTCTTACCCGCAGCGGCTGTGTGTAATATGCTTTTGACGGATGCTCATTCAGGTGTTGTTATTGGGGACGATCGGGATGCACGTGAGGCGACAATGTTTGAGAGTGGTCTTGGTGAGCATGGTCACTTTCTGCAATTGGTTTGTGGTGGTGTGCGTGCAGGATTGACAAGGTTTTTGCGTGGTGGTGTATTGAGTTTGATATGGCCGAGTAACTGAGCGAACGACCGAGTCACGCGAGACGGTGGTGGTATGATGTGGCTGTGCGACCGAGATGACACATTGGAAACAACACCACGTGCGATTATGTCAGCGGGGAATTGGGTTGCATGTTGTGTAACTCGAGGTCGCCGTGTCTGCCTTCACTTACCGTTGTGCTCATGCATAACAAGCACGTGGCCGGAAGAGAACTTGCCGAGGTACCGAGTTATCACATGTCGACTCGTTACTAGAAGAAGTCTGCGCGCGCAGTATCTCAGCGGCAGCTATCCTACCGAATAGACGAGAGCTAAAGGTAGGACTACCTTATGTTAATACTCAAGAAATGCCCTCTACCATCTCCCCAGGATATAGATCGAGACTTGAGCCTATATTCGCCCGATCCTGGCATGATATGGCATTATCGAGATATGCGCAGACTAATGAGCAAGTACTGTAAGTCGTAAGGCTAGCCAGCGTTAATGCAACTGTTACACTATAGTCCATCACGATAATTCGACAAATCAAGAACTCTCATTCTCAATGAAACTTGTGCTCTCTTTATTCTTTTCAATCATACTTTCTTTTCCTAGTACCCCTAGCGCAAACAAAAACAAAAATGCATCGCTCGAACGTTACCAATCCATGAATTACAATCGAAGAGGGGAAGGACCGCCCCCAAATCGGCTAAAGCTAAGAGAAGGGAAGTGTAACGCAGAAAAAGGGCACCCGCGAAAGCGTGGTGGCAAGAGAAATAAAGACCCATGAATGAAGAAGGGAGACCAGCCATCTCTGTCTGCATCGTCCTCCCTCCCTTCAGAAAACGCCCAACGCTCTCTGAGTAATTCCCACATCTCTCGTGGAGGTCTCGTCTAGTTTACCGCTGGAAGGGCTTTTGTATGTGCAAGGCACCAGTCTTGGGTGCTGCAAGCACTAGTGTAGTGCGTTCTTTCTTCGACGTCTCACAGGATGCCCTAGGTCCTGTAGCCAGAGGTCGATCCCGAGTCGCTTCCATCCACGGCCTCGCCGTTCGCGAGCTCGAGGCAGCGTCTTGCAAGAGCGACAACCTCGCCTTCGCCACCATCTTCGCTGCCTTCGCCCTCGTCCTCGGACTCGACAGTCTTTTCACTGATCTCACGCACCATTTGCATGACATCGTCGGCCTTGTTGATGGTGTCCAGGAGTTGTTGATCGCCGCTTTCGAGCAGTTGAAGAAGAGTCCAAATAGCAATGTGCTGGAAAGTGGCGTCACGTGAAGCAAGGAATCGGGAAAGGTAGCCATGAATTCCACCAGATGGCTGATTCCAGGAGTCGAGGAAGAGAGAGTAATCACCAACTGTGAGCGTGTCAGTGAGGGTCACGGATGTTTTGTTGGGAAAATGGGACGAGATACCTTTGCTGCTAAGATTGCCGAGAGCCGCGGCGCTGTTGCCCTGCACCTCAATGCTCTCGCTTTCTGTCAAGGGGATGAGGACATCAAAGACGCCCAATCTCAAAAGGTGAGGCTTGAGCTCATCAGAAAGCGCCAGAACAGCGATCGCCGCCGTCATCTCGCTTTGTACGCTGAGTGGCACCTTGAGAACGAGACGCTTGCACTCCTCCACCGCGCCTGCATCCAGAACCAGCTGCTTGTTCCTGTCAGATGATGCCGCAAGATTGCGGAGAGTAGAAATTGCGTGGCACTGAATCTCCTCATTGTCCGTAGATCCAAGCAGGTCAACAAGGGGTCGCAAGAAGCCGGCGTCGATAATTGGTGACTCGTTCATCGGGTGTATGCTGATGTTTCTTATGCACGCCACAGCCGAAAGAATCAGAGGCAGATAACTAGACTGCAACAGCTGCAACAGAGGCGGCAATCCTCCGGCTCTGACGATATCCAACTGATATTTTTCATCGCTTGCCAAGTTCCTGAGCGCAAGTGCAGCCTGACATTGTACTTTAGGTGCCTGGCCCTTCATCAATTGTACGAGGCTTTGCACGAGCTTTGTCTCTGTCTGCGCCAGTCGTTTTCTGTTGGCCGAGTCCACTGCGATATTGCTCAGGGCTGTCGTACAATAGTACTGGACATCGGTGTCAGGACTACTGAGCAGACCGACTAGTACGGGTATTGCGCCAGCGGAAACTAATTGCTGGCGGTTGTCGTCAGAGTGTGTCATGTTGAGAAGAGCGCCGGTAGCGTTCCTTTGCACTCGCATATCTTGCTCTTGGCCAAGCGTGTGAGAGGCGCCAGTGCGCCAGATCTTGCTATCCGCGCCTTGTTTTCTTCATGTGTCGCCAAGTTCGTTATGCATCCAACAGCGTTACATTGTACCTCAACATTGGGCGAGTTCATTTGGCGGATAAGGGGAGTCAGTCCATTTAGCGAGACGATTAGTACTTTGTTTTGGCCTGTAGACAGTCAGCATGATGATACTGGAGCGGTGGGACCATAATCAACATACCATCGACGGCAAGATTGCCCAGCGCGGCCGAGGCAGCCCCCGCTGAACCTCGATGTCTGGGCTTTCAAGCAAGAAGAGGATTGGTTCGAGTGTAGCCTTATCAACTGGTCGCACATCTGTATGAAATCATGAGCAATAGGCCCTTATCAAGAGCATTCGGTATACGGCCTCACCTCTTTCTGTGATCTCAGCAAACGTCAAACTTGCACTTCGCTGTAAGTCGATGTTCTGGCTGTAGACAAGAGAGTGCTGAGCGCATTCAACGGCTCGCCTGTGAAGAAGTCGGTTCGGCTCTCTGCAGATTATCTCCAACATTAGCAAATGAAGTCTCGAGACAAGTTATCACCTCCTTCTCGAGCATGGCCTAGTCGCCAGGTCTGTTCGAATGAGGTTGCGCGGTGAGTGTAAATTACATTCTCGAGGTAGTTCAGCAAGTCGGCCACCGCCTCGCGCTCGGAGTCGGCGAGGACATTGTCGTAGTCGACTTTTGATCGGTCGGGCACGCAGCAGTAGAACAGCTTGCGGCAGAGGTCGCTCATGGTGTAGGCCGTGGCCTTGCGAGCAAAAGGTGCCGCAGCAGGCCAGCAGCTTTGGGTGGGTTCCTCTCGCGCGCGCGACTGCGGTGAAGGGCGGGCTGGGTTGCTGGGGCGCTGGCTTAGGAGTGGGCGGCGGTGGTGTCGAGTGGCGTATGTGTATTGGGTGCGCGGAGCATTAAGCTACTGTCGATGTACTGCTGGTCGCTGGCATGTGAATTGAGAGGTAGAGACACGCGCAAAGGTCAGATGACGGGCCCTGGGGAGGAGGCACAGTAGCGCAAGTCGTCTCGAGCTGTCCAAGCAGGGTTGAACTAAAGCGCGACCGTGCGTCAGCGGTTGCTTAAGCGACCTCAACTTCGAGCCTCGTCGTTTCTTCACGTCTACAGCAGTTTTGGCGACTAGTGAATATTGTTGAGAGTAACCGTCTACCTAGAGTCATGAGTCTCGACCATGGTGTATTAACACAGATTGAGGATATGACATTGTTGCAGGCACACGGGCGATATTTGCTGCACACACTTGCGCCATCGAACACTGACGTATGTGTTAAATAAGGTACCGATAGCAGAAACATGTACCTCACTAAGTTCAGAACAACGCCCAACCGACTGCCGGATGTTTCTCCCAACCAACACGCGCAATACGCGCCGGGATTATAAATATCCTCAGATTAAGAATGCGCAGTCTCTCATGCTCATCGCCCACCACTTGAGCGAGAAGATACCCTACCGCACGTTCTAACGCATTAGTCTTCACATACTCCGGCAGGTCTTGATGTCCATATCAGCAGCTATAGTTCTAAAGTTTAATTTACTTGATATTGAGATACTGCCAGATGTTGTCAGTCTACAACGGGTACCTCTAACATGCCCCTACTCTCGAATTCAGAATCACGGATGACCTTGGAAACCGCCGAGAACATAAGTAAGCGCAGGCTTGTGCGGCGGAACTTTACGTTGCGATCTCTCTAGACCATGGAGTCTATTCTCCATTGAATCGCATTTCAGCCCAGAGAAATACATCGCCTCAAATGCCATTGAGATCGCTGTTTAGGAAGCCATGAACGACGTCTCACTCAGCAGTACCACGGATCAATCACACCCATTATAACATGGAAGCCTCTACAGTGATATAGCCATAAGACGAAGTGACAAAGCATGCTACAGTTGCAACTCTGCTGCTATCATACCCTTAGCCGTGTCTTTTGGCCCGGCCACGATTGGTATCTGGAGGAAATCCAGCGCAAGGTTGTGTGCGAACGAACTCACTCCAGGACATCTTCAGCCTACACGCGACTTCTCGATCATATTCGCCAATGCTGTTAGTGGCGTGCCGTATGGTTGGTAAGATGTGCTCATGAGTGCAAGCGGACAAATCTTGATGAGACCATCTCACCATAATGACAACCATAGCCGCTGCATTGAGCCAGTACATGGAACGTATTGTGAGATCTAGCCTGCGATCTCATCATGTCCTATTGCCTACATTTTTTGAAAGTATAGCAAGGTTCGATTCCTCGGATTGGAAGATGTGAGCAGGACGGTGTCGTTGCCGGATCTCTTCTGTATACTAACTAGCATTGCCAAAGCGCATTTGATATCACTGCGCAGTATCCGTGAGAAATAGTGTTTCATGATGCTGCCGCCTCCGCTTGTGTCGCCAGGCTGGCCGTGTGAATGAGCATTGTCGAGAAACTACGGCGAGTAACTGCCGCAAATCTGCTGTACTACTTACTCGCTGCTGTCTGCAGCCATTGTCGTTGAATTCGCATTGAGCTTTGTCCCTCTTGCACCGCGATAAGAAAGTATTGCGTGGAATTTCAATAGACGGTTACAGCATAAATTGCTTGCTACGTTGTTCCGGCTCGTCTCAATTTGTACTATCGTACAGGAAATGTTAGATATTTCCTTCCGACATCGTTCAGATTTCGTAACAGATTTCGATATAGAGATCCGAGAATGTACCAATCGCTCTTGACAACCTCCCTACTGCTGTCGACCGTAAGTGTACTGAATCTTGCAACATATCTGCAAATTTTGCACGCCGTTTGCAATGCTGGGTGGGCTTGTCGCCTGAAATCAGTGCCTTGTGATCATCATAGCACAAAATATGCTTATCTCTCTCTGAGTGTCGATACTCGCTTTACGTTGCAGTGAAGCTCATGTAGTGTCGTGTTTCCTCGCCAAAGGGAGAGGCCAAATACTGCTCGTCTTACGAACGCGGCGTGGTATATTTGTCTTTATGTGCGTAGTTGACTACGCCGTCCAGGATTTCGCTTGGTTCATTATTTCGCCCTGGCAGCATAGTCACTTACATGGAAATGTCTCACCCTCGTCGACCAGTGATGTGCTTTGAAGATGTCACAATCTTCACGACAAGCTATACCAAGCAATTCAGCCTTACGAGTTGCGTAACGGTGAAGACTCAGAACACGTTCGCGCTGTGCTTGGCTTTCTGTGACGAAGCGACCGGCGACCTCACGTCAACACGTCGACTCTTGGTGCATCACGATAAAGATGTTGTATCGTCTACATGGAAGGTGAGCCCTTTGATTCTCGAATCTGTCAAGAACATACTTTCTTATCGCACTCAACATCATACTTCACACAGCCACCATTCGAGCAAAATGCCTCAAATGTTGATCTCGCTAGCTGGCGACATGAGAGTCTTGGCTGTGTCATATCGCAAGTCTTGGCCGCAGCTTCGGAGTAGCTGATAGAGCTGCAGCGTGACATCGATGGTGGGCTCTAGTCAGCAGATATGCACGCAGAAAGTGGTGCTCCACCGCAAGTCCACAAGCCGCTCCGAACAATGTTGAGAGGAAGAAGCATGGTCAGACACCGCAGTATCCGCCTTTGAACGCCAAGTCCGTGATGCTTGGCTAACGACTGCGCATCATGGCGTCCACCGGAAGCAGCAGCTTCAAGCCCTGCATGGCGGCATGCACAGCTATACCCATACCCGATACTTGTAGTCATCGGAACGCGGTGTAACGCTCGTCGCTGCACTTTCCGATCAACGAGGTGCTGTCTTCTCGCGTGGCTGCTTCTGCGTGCCGCCCATAGATTGCAGGCAGCGGAGTACGTCTCCAGGCCGTGCAGACAACAGCATCAAGCTGCGGCATGGTGACGTTGAGCATGGGGCGGTTGATTCATTGGCGCCAGGGTCGGACAGTCGCGCCGCCTGCCATCCGCAACCACTACCACGCCTAGTGTCCAGCAATCTGCGGGGAGAGCCAGACAAGTGGAATGAAAGCTTGTGCCACACAGCCCTCGCGCGCTCCACGAGTCGCAGAGCAGCGCCGACAAACCCACGCAAAGATGGGGCCTCGGGGCCTGGACGGACACGCTGGAGTCAGGCCTCGTACGGTCGTCCACTGCCGTCGTGCTGCTGCTGCTCGCCATCATGTGACAGCGGCACTTTCAAGCCATCGTCGCTGCACCGCCCCAAGCTAATTGGTACCCGTACGCTCCGCCAAGGAGAAAGGCCATCGCATGATATCAGGCCAGGCCGGTGCAGGCAAGCGATCGACGGGGTATGAGCTCCTCCCTTCCACCGCTGCTGCTTCCTTGTCCCCTTGTCCCTCAGCCCGATCACCTCAGATCGCGCGGACGAGACACGCGCCGCACGCTGGCCGCACCGCTGTATCCATCCTACATATCTCATATTCACCGCCGCCGCCGCACCGCTGCCATTGGTATTGCCACTGCTGTTATTGACCCTCACGCCGCCAGCATCAGCTTTCGCCGCCGCCTGACTGCCTGCCTGGAGCTTCGACCAGTGCAGCCACGCTAAGACCCCGCTGCGCTAGGAGCAGCCCGACCCTCTGCCACTGCGCAGTTCGACGTGCCCGCCGCGAGAGCGAGCTTGCCTGCATGGCAGCGTACGACATCCACAAGCACTTCAAGGCCCTGCGCGTCGATACCGGGCGACGCAGACGCAACCCCTTCGACACCGGCTTTGAGGATGAGGTTGGCGACAAAGCACGCACCCGCAGCGCCGCCAAACCTAGCACCGTCCGGTCGCCAGACAAAAAGCCCGCTACTGCCGCCAAGCCAGTTGCTTCGCCCAATAACGCCCGCAATAGCGAGGATGATTTTCTAGACACCACGCCCAAGTCCGCATTCGATCGCCGCCTGAGTCCTGCTCCTGACCAGCTGGCCGCTACACCCGTCTCTGACGGCGCTGCTCGCCGTCCCTCCAACGAAAAGACTGCCGCCCAAGCAAAGCGCGCTCTCGCCGCAAAAGCTCAAGCCGGAGGCATCCTTGCCTACCTTGACGAGAGCGACGACGACGAGGAAGCGCTCTTGCACCACCAAATCGCTCCCGCCACGATCGCAGGCCTAGTCCCTCCCGCGCAAGGACTCGGACGCGGTCAGTCCTGGAAGGAGGCCCTCTCACCAACTGGCGAAAAAGAAAACACTGCTCAGCATAAATTAGCCCCATCACGGCATACGGTCGCCTCACCCTTTGCCGGCACAAAATACCTGCAAGACAGTGACGACTCGGACGAAGAAGCTGTTACCTCCCGCACAAACAGCCAGGACGACAATTACGATCCAGACCTCGAAGGACTCGGACCCTTGTTTCACACCACCAAGAAAGTCAACGAGATCAAACGAGTCGACAAGCCGAAAGCCCAACAAGGTGGTGGTGTGTCGTGGCGTGCCTTTTCTGAGGGCCGAGCTGACCACGGTCGGCCGAGATTGCCTTGTTGTACGCAAACCTAGTCAAACGCGGCAAGAGCATCTCCTTCGGCGAGTATGCCGTCACCGACGATGGAGAACGCATCCCACTCTCCTCTCCACAGACCATCCGTCCAGTCCCAACTCAAGAGTACTCAAGAGCGGGAAGAGAGGTAGATCGCCTCCAAGACGGCCTAGCGACGTCCAGCCGACCGCAGATGAGGTTGCAGACGGATTCGAGCGATACGATCCGACCCATTTCAAGACCAACCCGTTCTCAGGTAAGTGAATTGTGAAGAGTCGTACTCTCTCATGTGACCTTGGCAATGCCGCATCTAACCCGCCAATCAACAGGTGAACCTGTACGGAGAAGTGACAGCGAGCCAGACGCCGGGCCACTCGTATCGGTCCCCAGTGTCCAGCCTGATGTCAAGCAGCCGGGCAGTGCCCATGCAGCCTCCCCGACATACGGATTGAAGACATTTCCTCCTAGTGTGACACCTGACCCAGTGCTATCCCCTGGCCCGTCTTCACCCTCGTCCTCTGAGTCATACATGACCACCTCGCTTGATAGTCTCGCCGCCAAGCTTACAGTGTCGCCCCAAACAATACCCGAATCACGCAAAGTGGATCATTCTCTTGACGGCGCTATTGACCGTACTGTGTCGCCACTCATGTCGCCCAACTACGAAAGCAACAACCCACTGAGCCGGAACTCTAGCACGAGGTCACTTCGGGCAGCAGGTCGTGCTTCTAGAATATCTGGAATGGGCTCCAGTTCTCGGCGCTCCTCACGCCGTTCCGGTGACCCTAACCAAATGTCTGCTAGTCCTGCGCATGCCTTCCTATCGTCGTGGAACAATCGTGAAAGCACCTCGGAGCCCGCACAGGTAGAGCCCAAACCTGATGACGAGGGTCAAGCTATCGGAATGAACAACGAATACATCATTGGTCGAACCATCGCCCGTGGTGGGTTTGGCGTGGTAAAGGAAGTGCACTCTTTTGACCCTAGAACAGGTGACAACATCATCAGAGCTGTGAAGATAGTCCACAAGCAGATGCCTGGTCAAGATGATGACGCCAACGACAAAACACAACAAGAACTCGAGCATGAAGTGTCTGTGTGGCGGCACTTGAAACACCGACACATCCTGAGCCTGCATGCGGTCTACGAAATGGACTATGCTACCTTCTGTGTGATGGACTTGAACGTGGGCGGTTCACTCTACGACATAGTTGCAAAGCAGCGTGGACTTGCAGCTAGTACAGGCTGCTCCAAGGGCTTGGAACACCTTGCGAAACGCTACGCTTACCAGCTCGCATGTGCATTGCGATATCTCCACGAAGACATTCGTGTATGCCATCGCGACATCAAGCTTGAGAACTGCTTAGTCGACACCTCCGGACCCAACGCCGCCACCGAGGGTGGCAACCTACGCCTGTGCGACTTCGGCCTTGCTGATTTCCTTTCTGGCGGCAGCATGGACGACCAAACAAGCGACCAGATCGACCTGACCTCGCTCGACAATGCGCACCTACGCACAACCTCTTCCGTGATCGGCACCCTCGAGTACGCCTCCCCTAAAGGTCTCACAGTGAATCGAAAATTGTTCGAAACCGCCGGCGACGTCTGGGCTTTCGGTGTTGTCGTTTATGCCCTCTGCACTGGTGATCTCCCCTTCCGCCATGCAATGCCGAGCAAAACGATCGAGCTGATCATGCACGCGGACTGGATGACGATGCTCTCAGGGAGGCTTCCGCTGGCTCTGAAGCAGCGATGGAGCTGGTTCGAGGGTGTTTGGAACTTGACATTGACATTCGATGGACGATCGCCGACGTTTTGAGAAGCCCTTGGTTCGAGGGCTGCGTTGAAGAGACGGATGATCGAAGAAGTATTTGGTCGTGATTGAAGAAGCCTGAGCATACGAACGTACGTGAAAAAGAGAAGATAACCAAAAAAAAAAAAAAAAAATGGATGGGCTGGGAATCACGGCGGCTCAGCATGATGGATAATCACGCATTACGACCATGGATGACAAAGTCGGAATGAATTTCGGGCGTCGCGGGAAAAGGAAGAAAAGAAAAAGTCTCAACTCACGAAAGGAGGTTTAATGGATGTGTGGGTTTTTGTTTTTGTTTGCGGAAAAGGAGAGATACCCCCCTTCGGATACCCTCACTTGAGTTTTTTTATGGTTGCACTTGCTGACCTTGCATTTGCTTTCTGTTGCTTTGATCAATTTTTTTTTGTTTAGACAATGCATAGCTATCTTGCTGTCGCATACGGAGTATTGATAGGAAAAGAAAAAAAAAAACATCATGATAATGATATTACATCAAACCTCCAGCCCATTATCCCTCATGGTGCCACTTCCTCCGTTGTCTGAACGCTTGCGCGTGATCCGGTCATCTATAGATGTGCTTTCTCTGCATGTAGTCTTCCACAATCATGGAACTGTGCGTTCGCACAAAGAAGTACTACTGCATTGAGATGTGAAGAGCGAGCTGGATCCTCTTCGGTTGAAACATCAGTATACATGTACATTGTGAGCAGTCCAGTATGAATCTGCCATCAGATGAACTTTACACTAAAGCTTTCGTACGGCCTACATGGCTATGCACTCTCACGAATGAGCGCTTCACTCGCTCTACATACGTTTCACAAATATCGGCTGTCCGTATCATCATTTTCTCTTCGGTAGGGAGGACAAGTCTTATCTCAAGCCTTGCGGTTGACGAGGCAGATACGCAAAATGTAGACACGGTTCACTTTGACTGGCCACATTCGAGAGATAATGCTGCCGCTTAGATGATTCCAACATGCTTCTTGTTAGGCCATGGACATTGGGCTCTCATGCAAGTCGCCCCTCATGCTTGCTCAAGCTACCCATGCATGCATGCATTCGTTAAGCTGAACCATTGTGTATCATTCGGTTCTGATGCTATGACCCATTGTACTCGCAAGATTGTTACCAGATGGATGAATACACACAAGCCAGGTGCCGTGCCGCGACGAATGCGGCACTGCTTGTGTGTCTAAAAGAACAGCCGGCTGCTCCCAAAGAGAATACATACATGCCTGATAGTACAACCAGTGATCTGAGCTTACAACGCGAGGTCCAGTTGTTGGACGAATTTGCTTTCATTTCCTCGATGAAAGATGATCCAAACGGAGTTACGGCAGTCTGTATGGAAATTGAACCAGGTGGAGCTGGTTTGATCTTGAGGGTGGCTGCAAATACTGGCTCCTTGGCCCATGTCGCCGGAGAACTGCAGGCGGTTGCGGATATTATGATGAAAGCTTCGAGGCACGGTATGTGCCAGACGACCGAGTTCAATGGAACCCTGCTGATGTTCGTACGAAGATGTTCCACGAGACACGGCAGTCGAGCTGCTATATGGACAAATCACCCGGATGTGCTCTGCTAGGATTTTGTCCCGGCTTAGATCGAAGCACGCTGCGAAGACTCAGAAGACAAAGGGGAAACCAAAGATGCCACTGCTACTTCTGCAGGCGATGTCGCAATGCAAGCTCGAATCTTCGGTCGGCATCTTCAGGAAGGCTTCTGAGGTCAAGTTGCGCCAGCAATGCAATGATCTGAATGGCGTGTTCCAGAAGTTGGAAGGTAGTCAGGACGAAACGATGAGGCTCCAATACCTCAGTGAGCTCCTCTTAGTGGCCCAGCGCTTGGACATACACACTTTATCTGAAGTCCTGAGCCGACCGGGTACCAAAAACACAACTTTGGAAGAATATCTCCCTAGAGCCATCGAGAAGTTGTGCCGTTATCGCGACATTGCACTAGACCTAGCCAATGCTGCAAGGACAACGAGACACCGCCTCTTCAAATCCATCGTTGTCCAGCCCATCGAGCCGCCAGACTTGTCCAGAGATATTGGCACCTTGAACAGTGCCTTGCTTGATTTCGAAACGTCATGGTCGCGGATGATAGAGAACACCTCACTCGCTCAGCCACAGCGCTTGCGCGAAAAGACAAGGGCGAAATACCACAAACGCATCCTCGGCGACTGCACCAGATTCAAAGTCCACGCGGAAATCCAGATCTTGTGCTTCTACGAGGAACAGCCACATCGCCCTTCGCCGCGTGCTATCTGTTCCAGCAAAGACGCTTGCTACCTGTGCAACCTTTTCCTCGAGCTTCACGGAAAGTTCGCTGTACCACGAACCCATGGAAGGCTTTACGACAGGTGGACATTGCCTCCGCTCTCTGACATCAAACCGGACACGGTGCAAAGGTTGGTTTCTGTCATGCAACGATTCAATCGCGCTCTCGAATCGACAGCGCTCCGGGCCCTAAAAGGAGAAATCGGGCACCATGGAAATCCAAACGAAAGCGCGCTCGCCTTTCACGAACCTTGGTCGTCTCAGTCGACAGTTGTTCCGCGCGATCCAGTGGAAACGAAAGTGTCGATTCGAGACGACGACCACGGCCTCTCACCGCTCGTGAAACAGGAGCCTTCAAGACTTTCAAGTGATGACACTGTGAAGCCAACGTTGCAAACAAGCGCCTCGTCCTCAATGATCTCAATATCGATACAGAGCGATCGCAACTCATTTACCAAGTTTCTCGAAAAAGGAGACCGATTTTGCAAGGAATTCAAGCAAGGAGATTGCGTGTACGTACAGACAGCCGCTATACATTTGCAGTTGTCTTGGTCTGGCGACCGTGTCAATGACCCAAGAAGATCAGAGACTGGACCCGAGCTCTGCAGCGTTCTTGTGGAGCACCTATCCGCAAACTCGGAATTGGATGGTCGTGCGCGAAGATTGGACGTGAATCTTTTGGCTTTCGATCGAGACGAGGTCATCCATTTTGAGCGCGGCTCGAGTTCGGATCGGATTCTTTGTTGTAATGGAGAGCATAGAGTTTGTTTGACGTTTGGGAAGATGAAAAGTAGCACTGTGTCTGGAGAAAACTTGAGGCTATGAGGTGTAGCTAATGTTGTTGATGCCACCAAAAAGTAAGCCTGGGCGTTCGCCGAGCGACGACGTGGTCACGCCGGTCGTCCCAAATGCTGACGGCACCGTCAATTGATCGCGGCCAGCTGACGCTAAAGACCTTCACGCATAAGCCAAAGCCTCCTTCAAACAAAACTTGATCTTGCGTCTCCAGCCAGTAGCTGGGCAATGTGACGATTGAACTTAATCCTTCCTACGCGATCTGTCGCGTCTAAATCCGAATCTGCTACACCCAGCCCTCAATACCTACTCCTTCCTGGCGGCGGAATATACCCCATCTCAGGCTGTGGCGGCGGCCCATACCCACTGACAGGCCTAGGAGGCGGCGCCGCATAGCCATCCCTGTAGCCCATCATCGGCGCACCGCGATCATAGCTCCTCCTCGGCGGTCTCGCGTGATGTCTTCCGGTATGACCCCGATGATGGTGGTGGTGATGTCCGTGTCCGCTTCCATGTGCACTTCCGCCGTGATGATGGTGGTGGCTGTGGTGGTGTCTGCCTGCGTAGGACGAGCTGTGATAATTATTACTGCTGTGGCTTGCCCTATGGTGGCGCTTGGAGGGCTCAGCCAGGATCACTATCCACGCGTGGATCACGCCGGGCAGCCAGCCGAGGATTGTGAGCACGATGTTTAGCAGAAAGGAGCCGCTGCAGCCGCGCCGGAGGAGGACGGCGAGGGGTGGGAGGAAGATTGCTATTATTGCTTCGCAGCAGCCGGCCTGTGAGTTTGGTTATTTTGTGGGTTGTAGGATGGCGTGGGAGAGTGAAGGACGTACGAGGACCATGTTTGCGGTTTTTGTTGGCTTCGATTAGTGGTGATATTGTTGTTGGCGCATTCAGTTGTCGTGGTTGTGGAGCATCAGCCGTATTCGATGTTGTCGTGTCGTTGCACCGCAGTAGTCACCGCCGTCGCAAGTGATGGGTCGTTCAGCCGCACGCGACGCGATCGCGCAGAAAGAGACATGACGGGCACTTTAAAAAGAATCGAGGCGCAGTCCCAAGACTCACGGTGGAGATGGTTTGGATCATGGGTTCGCGATCCATCAGCTTCCGAGCGCGCCTGACGTAACTGCAGGCGCGCATTCCGACCTCTCGGAGGCGCCGGCACTATTTTTCTGGCTCCTTCGCGATCCACTCTGGACACCGTGCGTCAGCCTTAAGAGAATGCCTTTTTGCCGGGCCAGGGTAATCCATGGCTGGAGGCCTCGAAAGGACATGGTGCTCTGCGAAAATGTCGGTACTATTGCGCCTGCTATGAGACATTGTTTGATGAGCTTCACGGCGCTGGTCCGTGGAAGCCGACTCGAGATGGCTTGAGCTTCTGCTGCAATGCGATGCTGAAGTGCATACTGCACAAATCGTCAGAGCCGCAGAGGCGCATATTTGCGTACAGCTAATAACACGGACCTGCTGGTCTATGTCGTGCAGCTTCTACACAGATGTGCTGGCGCTAAGGCTGCTGCGTTCGCCTCGATGCCTTTTACTTGAAGGCGATACCAGCCACCAAATTTAGGAAAGCATGAAAGCCTTGGCCTTGACAACAGCACGGATGGAAGCCTTGAAGTTCGCTCTCCAGCCTCTTCTTCCACGGCAGTGCTGTCAAGTAGCGCTGGTTTGCCGAATTGTCTCGGTGCTCTTCCGTCAACCGATCTTGGTGACTTCGACGTCGCTTTAGATCGTGAGGTCAGAAGCGAGTACCGTTCTCTACGCTGAGAGCATCTACACGCCTGCAGATCTGCACACAAGTGCTCGACTTCTTGGATCCAAGATCCACACTCAAGTTTGTTTACCGCCAACACGGTGCGAACAACGTCAGATCTGATATAAGGTGTTTACAACAAGGTATACGATCTAAAGCAACGATGCCTTTGAAAACCTGCAAATAGGCTTGTACCGGCTCGTAGCGCAACATCCGACTACTCGGTCCAGCCTTTCGCCACCACGCCTCATGGGCGGTGTTATTACATAGGCGACAAGAAAGTCTGTTGACCAGGTACCTTGGCATCTTTACTCGTGAGGAACAAATGGGTATGTTCTGCATGAACAGCCGACTTAATCCGCCAACCGAGGCAACAACGATACGTTGATTTACCTTCGCTTACAAGTACATATAACTCCTCGCAAGAATATCTTGCAGTCGCAACATCACCTACCGGCACTCTTATCAGTCTGCTGCAAGCTGAAGCTGAAGATTGATATGCTTGGCCCTAAAAACGCCACAGCAGCCCAAATGTGGCATGACAAGCCCAAAGTAGAAGGACTTTGATCGTATTGACCTATCACACTGTCGCTCATAGATCCAACGCGTCTACTTTGAGAATGTGGCGCGTACATATCACCAAAAATGCCAATATTGCAATAAATCATAATCGAGAGTCTCGCCTCGCCCGGTCGTTGACCTCCACCCAACGGGCGAAACATACATACTTGAATAGGTCGATAGGAGGGACGAGCGCTTGCGTTTTGGTAAGTATTCGTTCCGAGCATTTTTTATCCTTTGATTGCTAATATGGCTATAGCGCCTTTGATCTTCCTCGCTTCCACAGCATTCGCACGTAACATCCCTCCTCTGCTCAGCAGTCGAGACACAACAGCATGGACCTACTCAGGCTGCTACCAAGACAGCGTAAGCAAGCGCACGCTCGCGTACGCTTCCAACAGGGACTATAGCGTGCAAACGGTCGAGACATGCACGACCTGGTGTGCTTCTAATAAATTCAGCTACTGCGGTTTGGAGTATGGATCAGAATGCTATGGCGACTACAACCTACCCGCGGACTCTGTGACTGCACCACCAGACTCCGATTGCTCTATGCCGTGCGCGGGAAACTCTTCAGAAGTTTGCGGCAATGGCAATCGGCTTAGTGTTTATACCAGTGGGAGCACGACAGCTGGTCCATCTACGAACTCAGGTCCTACTGGTTGGAGCTTTCTGGCTTGCTATTCGGACTCGGGTGATTCAAGAACGTTGAGCACGCCGCAGAGTGTGCAAGCAGGTTCTTCGGGCATGACTGTGGCGCAATGTACGGGTGCGTGTGCGTCGGGAGGATATCGATATGCTGGGTTGGAGTATTCTGACGAGTGAGTCAAGCAAAGATCGTTTGTGAGGGCATGAAACGCAAGCCAAATGACTGATTTTATTTGCCAGGTGCTATTGCGACAACACGATCCGCGCGCCCGAGTCGGTAGCCAGCAGCGGATGCAACATGGCCTGCTCGGGGAACTCATCAGAATTCTGCGGAGGTTCGAACCGATTGAGCTTGTACGCGTCCGCAAGCACGGCGCCGCCGCCAGATGCAGGTATCCCAGCCGGGTGGACAAGCGTCGGATGCTGGACGGATAATGGTGGTGCTCGCACTCTCGGCACGCAGCAGGAGGTGCCGGGCGGTTACACGAACATGACTGTTGAAGGATGTCTGGCCGTGTGCACAAGCCAAGGATACGCGTATGGGGGTGTTGAGTATTCCCAGGAGTGTTACTGCGGGAATGCGATCTTGAATGGCGGTGCTTGCGCTGCTGATCAGGGATCTTGCTATATGCCGTGCAGAGGAAATACTGCTGAGGTGTGTGGTGGGTCGAATCGGTTGAACGTGTATTTTGCTGGAGCAACTCCGTCGCTGTCGTCGTGCGCTGCTCAGTCGAGTTCGTCGTCCGCATCTGCATCAGTCAGCTCTGCCTCTAGCACGACCGCTTCTGCATCCACGATCGTGCCTTCCTCGATCTCGACATCTGCGTCAACGTCAGCTTCCAGCACAACTCCGTCTTCATCAACTGCATCTTCTGCCTCAAGCTCAAGTGGCAGCACGTCGCCAAGTACTACTTCGCCGTCTTCAACATCGATTTCGATTTCAATTTCGAGCTCAAGCTCAGCGACCTCCACCTTGAGTTGTCCAACATCCACATCGACAGCGTGCCCGTCTTTTTGGACATCGATCGTCGCTGATCTCGTACCATCGATGCGTGATAGTAATGGCGAATGTACGGACTTTGCACGCGCAGCCATCAGGTTTGCTTTCCACGACGCGGCGACATTCTCCAACAAATTGCCATTTTATGCTCCTGCGGCGGGAGGCGCGGATGGCTCACTCTTGCTCTCCTCAAGCGAGATCGACCGTCCGGACAACGCCGGTCTGCACGACTACTATGTCACACTCAAGCAAAAGTTTGCCACCTACGGAGCAGCCGGCTATTGCGTCGGAGCAGCAGATCTCATCCAAGTCGCTGGCTCGCTCGGTGTCCTGGCATGTCCTGGAGGTCGAATCGGTCGAGTGTCTGTAGGCCGGACCGATAGCAGCACCGCAGCGCCTGACGGTCTGCTCCCCCAGGCTTTCGGCGCAGCGTCCAGCCACGACACGATCTTCCAGCTCTTCCAAGACAAAGGATTCTCTGCACGTGATCTCGCCGCGCTACTTGGCGCGCATAGCACGTCCAAAGCGAACTTCCAGACAGCCAATGGGATCCCGGCCGGGTCGCCTCAGGATGATACGCCCGGCGTGTGGGATGTGAAGTACTACAACGAGACGTACTTCCCAGTCGAGGGAATGGCGAGGTTCGACAGCGATATTCACTTGAGCAACGAGAGCACCACGGTCGGAAAGCAGTTCAAGTCATTCGTAGGGAGCCAGGCAGCTTGGGGAGCAAGCTTCAGCTCGGCGTGGCAGAGTTTAGGTATCCTGGGGATCCCGAGGGCCGCGAGGGCTGGATTCGTGGACTGCACCGCTCCGATCGCCGCAGCGTTTCCAGGCTAGAGCTAGAAGGGCCTAAGGTTTGTAGATTACAGAGGCGAGGTAGTACTTGCTATAGTAGGGTTGGCTCGCGAGGCTCGGCAGTGGGTAGCGTGGTGCCAGCGTGCGTCGAGCGTGCGTACCAAGAAGCTTCCACCCCTCGTGCAAGACACTGCAAGTCGTTGACGAATACGAGCTTATCAGGCCTAGACCTGGGGAAGCGGCTCCAAGATAAACGCTTGGGCACTCTTGGCCCTTGGTTATCTCTTGTGCTGATATGGAGCCCGGGGTAGTGCGCAAAGTGGGTACAGCGCCGATAGCCATGTCATGATAGGCGACTGCCAGGCCATCTCTCCTACTTCGTGTATAGCAAGCAGATCGATGCATGCAAGACATGCCGACGGAACACACACAGAACAATCTAGTGACGAGCCACGGCCAAGGATAGCACGCCGCCTATTCACGGTTCACACGAAAACCCCGCACCGCGTGTGTTTCCTTTTGGTGGCACGCCGCGGCTAGCATGCAGGCGAGGAGGTGTGAATGCAGATTGCGGCGCCACCCATATCGCCACGGGCGATTCCTTTATCTCCTGCCTTTTAGAGCGCAACCACGTGCCGCGTTGCTTGTCCCGGCGAGCCCGAGGCGTATCAGTTCAGCCAATGGCGCGCCGGGGCCCTGCTCATTCACTGCGCACCACATGCTCGGAGGATCAACACGTTACATTTCACATTAGCATTCCTTGGGACCAACCAGCAACGCTTATCGCTGAAGCATGGCAAGCTAAGTCGCGCTTCATAAGGCTTGGAACACCGCGCCCCCCGACACCCTTCCACCCCTTGCATCCCCTCGACAAGAAACCTTCTCCACGCCCATACTCCCCGCCTGCCCCATTGCTGCCACGATGGAGGAGAACAAGACCGGCCACGCGCTCGGCGAGAAGCAGTTCCACGATGCCTCACCAGACGCTACCGACCGTGAGAGTCTGCAACATGGCAGCACCAATGCCCTGCACCGCAGCCTCAAGGGCAACACATGCAGATGATTGCCATGTAAGTTGCGCCCAACGATTCCCCATCGACACGCGAGTGCGCCTTTGCTAACTGATATCCAGTGGTGGTGCCATCGGTGCTGGTCTGTTCATCGGTTCAGGTGGTGCTTTGCAAAATGGTGGACCCGCCTCTTTGCTCCTGGGCTTCATCATTATCGGTATTTCGACCTACCTCATGATGCAGGCTCTCGCAGAGCTGTCCGTCCTCTACCCTGTCAACGGTGCCTTCACCATGTACATTTGCCGCTTCGTCGACCCTTCATTCGGTTTCGCCTGCTCTTGGGAATACGCCATCAGTTGGCTGACTGTCCTTCCGTTCGAAATCTCCGCTGCTTGCAACATCGTAAGCGCAAACTGAAATTGCTTGGGGGCGACATGAGCTGACATTGATTTAGATTCACTTCTGGCCAGGATCTGAAGGCATCACCAACGCTGCCTGGATCGTTCCTTTGCTTGTCCTGCTGGTTGTCATCCAGTTCTTCGGTGTCAAGGGTTACGGCGAGGTTGAATTCGTCATCTCCATGATCAAGATCGCCGCTTGCACTGGTTTCATCATTCTTGGTATCATCATCAACTGCGGTGGCGTCCCTACCGACGGCCGTGGCTACATCGGCGCCGAATACTGGTAAGGACATCCGAGATGGAAAGGATATAACAATGGGGCTGACAGTTTGTCGCAGGCACTCACCCCACAAGGCATTCCTTAACGGTTTCCACGGCTTCTGCAGCGTCTTCGTCACCGCCGCGTTCGCTTACACTGACCGCGTTGAGTGGTCGGCCTCGCCGCAGCAGAGACCCAGAACCCCGACAAGGAGATTCCCAGAGCCTCCAAGCAGGTCATCTGGCGTATCTTCATCTTCTACATTGTCAACTTGTTCCTCGTCGGCCTCATCGTTCCTGCGGACGAGGGTCTCCTCTCTGGTGATGGCCCTTCATCCCGCTACTCACCTTTCGTCATTGCCATCCAGCTTGCCGGAATCAAGGTCCTCCCTTCCATTTTCAACGCTGTCATCCTGATTGCAGTCATGAGTGTCGCCAACTCTTGCACATTCGGCTCCACTCGCACCATCCAGGCTCTCGCTGCCGACGGTATGTTCATAAATCAACGTTTTGAATTTGCGCAAAACTGACGAATACCTAGGCATGGCACCCAAGTTCCTCGCTAAGATTGACAGCAAGGGCCGCCCCATCAACGTGGTCATCATGCAGCTTCTGTTCGGTTGCCTCGCATTCATCAACCTGGCAGACAACGGCGACACCATTTTCAACTGGCTCCTGTCCTTGTCCGGTCTTGCCATTCTCTTCATCTACGGCGGCGTCGGCATCGCCCACATCCGCTTCCGCCTGGCCTGGCAGGCAAACGGCCACTCTCTCGACGAGCTGCCCTACAAGGCCGCCTGCGGCGTCTGGGGCTCTTACATCTGCGTCTTCATCAACGCCATCGCCCTCATGGCATCCTTCTACACCGCCCTCTACCCCGTCGGCGGCACTGCCCTCACCGCCGACGGCTTCTTCCAGGCCTACCTCGCCGGCCCTCTCCTCATCTTCCTTTACGCCTGCTGGAAGGGCTGGAGCTGGTTCAAGCGTCCCGCGACCGCCCCATCTGGACCAAGATCAAGGACATCGACATCTACACCGGCATGCGCGAGCAGCACGCCGTCCGCATTGGCGAGGGCGTTCCCGAGGAGGTCAGACGCGCCAGCATCGACGAGTTCCACCCTCGCAAGCAAAAGACTGCCAAGGACCATGTCATGGGCGTTGTCAGGAGTATCTTCTAGATGCGTGATTCGGATACCATTTTTGCGTTGCTTTCTCTTGTAGAAAAGACAAAATTCTTGTGTTCATGCAGGGGAAGAAGGAAGCGGTTGCATGCATGTAATCAAGTTGGGCGTGTCCGGACACCTCTAGAGCAAATCGAAGATGATAAGTCCTATATGTAGGATTTTTGCTTCGATTGATCCAAAGGAGCTGGGCAGATTTTCTTCAATTCAAAACGAAGTTTGTTCTTCAAAAACATCCCGTCTCATACGCACAATCTCGTCTGTAAATCTTTCATCTTATGTCGTGAATTGTTAAAATACAACGCATGCTTCTCGACGGTCTACAACCTCTTTCGATCATCACCAAAGCCCGCAATACCGTGACATTTTCCAAATTTTCCCTCACTCTCGAACACACAATCATCTGTAACCTGCGCCTCCACGTGACATACATGCCATCGTAACGCTTCTGGAATCAAGTTAAGAAGCCTTAGGAAGCTTCAGATCCAGATCTTTGAATTCAGATCTAGATCAGAAACACATATTGCTTGCATTCCGAACGAGAAGGGATCGCCCCAGCCCTAGAAAAGACAGTAGTCACTTTAACCCGTGTTGCCGAACCGCTTCTTCAGAGGTGTCCTGCACGAGCGAACATTCACAGACCACGTGACTGTAAATCGACGGTCGTCTTATCTGTGCGGCTTTTACGTTTGCGATCCTAGCGGCACATTGCGACTACTTTTCGACTGAATTTCTGACAGCACGTTATTTGAGAAGATTGAAATCAAATTGTTTCATTTCGATAAGGCAGGATGCACTTAAGGTGGTGGCGTGCAACCACTCTCGCGTGGACAAGCCGACTTCGGAACGAGGCGTTTGGGTTGTTATCTACGCACGGGCTTGTTTTTCACGGGACTAGTGCTGGTCTTCACCTTTTGTTTGATTGCGCGACGCAGGGGAAAAAGACGGGATGCTTAGCATCCGGTAGTGTGCATGAATCTTTGGAGGAACGTCGGCCTTGGGATCTGTTAGGTTGATGTCTTGCAGGTTGGTTGCTGGTCTAGGCCTTAAGCCAGCGGTCTATGGAGTCTATATGCGACTACTGCGATGTTTCGCTTTCTCGACCGTTGCCTCTTACCATGATGGTTGCGCTACCACGTCATCTTTTTAACATGACATTGGGGACGCTCAGTGCTTGCGCTGGGAGTGCAAAAGTCCTTGCAAAATGCCCTTCGAAATCACTCGCAGTCCAGCCAAACGCAATTCGATGTCTAGGCGGTGAGGCAGCTGGATGTTCACTTGGGGTTGCACATGAATTCGTTCTCGTGTTTCGACTCTTCCCGAGCGTTTGGGTTACACCAACCTTGTTACTTCGTGGGACGGTGGCGAAGTAACAGCCTGAGCAAACTGATGCTCGGTTCTGGAACGACGTCTGCATTAGCGCGGAACACGCATCGTCTTCTCGAAGGATGCAAAGCTGCCGTGACAGCAGGTGTGCTACGTTTGATTTGCCTCCGTGTCGCCTTCTCGGACTGCGTGAAACCGTTTCGGGTCGGTTGACGAGAAACCAAGTGATGGCAAACTCGTGTTGATGGGTCTAGCGATTCGACCTCGTCCTCGAAGCTTGAGAAACTTGTCGAAGATAGACTACGCATGTCTCACAGGCGATGCGGACAGCTCTGTATGTGAGTATTCAAGGGATACCAAGTTCCTGTCGGATTGCTGCAGGGTGGCGAAAGCTTGTTTCTCGCCTTGCGACAGCACGACTTCCATCGCACAAGTAGGCACTCAAGCTGCAATCTGAGGCATCGTCCGAATACAGCCATAGCACACTCTACTCCTTTCCGGCGCCTGTCCCTCAAGCGGCATGTCACACAACTCGCAATGTTGCTCAACCTCGCTCAACGCCCTAGCTTGCAGTTTACTCGTCGTGCGGACGACATTCGCCACAATAGAAGGATAGTCCACTTCGACACCGGCGAAATACTGCCTAGTCAAGTCGTCGATGGTCGTGTTCTTCATCGAGGCAGCGGGCTTAGTGTCGCTGCGTATAACCATGCTCGCCATGCTTGGCTCGATGAAATCGACGTATGCGGAGACCTCTTTGCTCAGTAGCTCGCGCATAGGGTAGTAGATTGGCACGCCGAACGGTGACTCGCCGTCGGATACTACCCAGGGTAGAGAGAAGCCGCGGCCCTTGGCGGTTTCGGCGAGGACTCGCTCGGACAAACGGGTTGTGCTGTCCGCGAAGAGGATGGCGCCACAGTTCTAGATTGCGGGCGTGGTGGACGATGAGCTTGCGTAGGAACAGTGCAGTGGCGTCTCCTCGAGAGGTGGCTGTGGGCAGAGCAGAGAGGATGTCAGAAAGCTTGGCGTCTGGTGATTGACTGGCGTCTGTTCTGTGTTGGAGCTCTGAGGGAATAAGTGACTCATGCTCGGTGATGGACGAGAGTGGGATGTTGGAGTATGTGTGTTCCGGATAGAGCTGTTTCACCTGCTCCAGTATGTCGTTTGAGGATGTGTCGTCTGGTGACTGCACGTGGAGGACATGCAGCTTGAAGCCAGTTCGTCCTGTCTTCTCGATTTGACCTTTGAGGTGGCGACTGACCACGTAGAGGAGAGCTGTTGAACTCGGTCCGAACGACAGTGGCAGTAGGAGAGTCCGTTCTTTGCCTGGTTCCGAGTTCTTCACGCGGAAGGTCTCCATGCGTTTGACGATTTTGGTTTGGACATATTTGCTGAAACAGATTTTGCAGACTGGCTCGGTACGGATGGAGGTTGCTACCTCGTGTTCTTGGCACCGCGAACAGAGTGTTTTGTCGATAGACGAGTCTGCAGTCTTGGCAGGCATATTGGGCAAGTGGTGTGATGGATGGTCTGGTGTATACAACGGTCTAGGCTATGTCACCAATCTCGAGCATGTGCTGCAGCTTAGTCACTCGTTCGGCATTCGAATTTGTGAGACGGAAGTCGGCTGGGCTAGCAGACAGATCCTGGGGCAGAGGTAAGGCTGGTCGGTCCACTTTGACTGGCTGCGGCAAGGTTTGCAAGTCGCATGGAGGCCGACTTGCCGATAGGGCACATGGCAGAAGCGCAAACAAGAAGCGATCAAGAACACGCGTAGCTGCCTTGGACCACTGCACTTTCGACCGCACTTGTGATCACATATCGCAGACCGCTGCGCCTGACTCTCCTCACCGCGCACTTCACTGCTGGCATAATGAAGACGGCTATAGCTCGCTAACGAGCTCAGACGCCAAGTGGCCAAGAAAGTGACGTACTGCTTGGCGATGTTGACGATCGGAACGAACGAAAATGCGACCTGAAGGCTCGGATAGACGGCCGTTGAGCCATTGTTGTGACACAGCGCCTCTTGGGACATTGAATACCAAACTGCCCAGCGTGCGCGATATGTACCTGCACACATCTGATGAGAACCCGGTGAATAGCGTGCTTACTCTTGCGACGACCATAGGCTGCGCATCGCATTGACTACGGCCGACTAGTTCGACGTACGCGGGTGGACTCGCAGGCTTCCCGTGCGGGTGCTGGGTGGACTTATCGTCATTTGCATATAAGGCTAGAACACGCCCGTCTCGCTTCTTACCGGCATATACAAAGCCTCCAGTTGCAGTCTTGTCTTCACCAACACCGCCCAAGCTCTTTTGCTTCGCCAGCCTTGTCCGACACGTTGCTCCACGTGCGTCCAAGACATCGCAGCGCAACTGGACGAACGCAATCTTTCATGCTCCGCTTCCCAAGAAACTAGCGTTGCCGACAAAATTGGCACCTCTTGGACGACCGCCACTACTCTTCAATCCTTGATTGTCTTCCCTCTTTGCTGGCGAGCATCCATAACACCTGCCATCCGGCTCGTACAGGAACGGCGTCTGGGCGTACCAAACTCTGCATGCATCCGCGGCTTCTCACCTACTCACGTCTGGACTGCAGCACGGCCGCGTCCGACTACGACTTGCGATTGCAATCGCGTACGCCATAGATCAGAAACAAGAGGTGGACCGGTACTGTACATACGATAGTACTCGCGACTTCGGCGCGCAGCTTTTCGCAATATGGCGTGGGAACACTTGTCGGTCAATCGACCGCATTTGGTCTACATCATTCTTGGAGGATTTACAACTCTGTTCATGTTATGCTCTTCGGTGATCAAAGAGCGCTTGTACATTGGAGAAGCCACAGTTGCGACGATCTGTGGTATCATCTTTGGACCTCATGCCGCAGATTTGATTGATCCTGGCACCTGGGGCAACACCGATCAGATTACACTGGAATTCTCCCGCATCGTCTTGGTGGTGCAATGTTTCGCTGTCGGTGTCGAATTGCCCAAAGCGTACATGGAGCGTCACTGGAGATCGGTCACATTTTTGCTGGTTCCAGTCATGACTTTCGGCTGGTTGATCACCAGCTTGTTCATCTGGGCTCTTTTTGGATCGCATCTCAACTGGCTGGACAGTCTCTGCGTCGCAGCTTGTGTGACTGCCACCGACCCAGTCCTCGCGTCCTCAGTTGTCGGCAAGGGAAAATTTGCGAAGCGTGTGCCCAAGCATCTTCGTGATTTGCTTTCAGCTGAATCTGGTTGCAACGACGGCATGGCCTTCCCTTTCATCTATCTGGCTGTGTACATCATTCGCTACAAAGGACATCCAAACGACGTTGCGCTGCACTGGTTCTGCTACACAATCTTGTACGAATGTATCTTCGGAGCCATCTTTGGATTCCTCGTCGGCTATTTTGCACGTCTCGCCGTGCGCTATGCTCACGAGCATGACCTGATTGACAGAGAGTCTTTCCTTGTGTTCTACTTCGTCCTTGCACTATTCTGCGCCGGTTCTGGTTCTATGTTGGGCGCGGATGATCTACTGATCGGTTTCGCGGCAGGCATAGGTTTCAGCAACGATGGTTGGTTCACAGAAAAGACCGAAGAATCCCACGTCTCCAACGTCATCGACTTGTTGATCAACTTGGCTTTCTTCGTTTACTTTGGAACCATCGTACCTTGGGCACAGTTCAACGCTGGTGCCCTTGGTCTCGACGTCTGGAGACTTGTAGTGCTTGCACTTCTTGTACTCTTCTTCCGTCGAATTCCTATCATGCTTGCTTTGAAGCCTTTGATTCCCGATATCAAGACTTGGCGCGAGGCACTCTTTGCTGGTCACTTCGGTCCCATCGGCGTAGGCGCCATTTTCATCGCTATCCTGGCCAGAGCTGAGCTCGAATCAGAAGAAGGTTCCACTACACCCCTTGCTGTACTTCCCGAAACGCCCTTCCCGCACGAAAACATTATCGAACTCATCTGGCCGATCACAACTTTCTTGGTTGTCACGTCCATTGTCGTGCATGGTTCATCCATCGCAGTGTTCACACTTGGCAAGCACATCAACACCCTCACTCTTACCATGTCATACACTCAAGCGAACGAAGAGGGCCCATCATGGATGGAGCGTCTGCCACGTATCCAGTCTCGATCCATGTCGAAGAGCTCTATGTCTTTCGCGAGGTCCGATACTGAGATTGACGAGAAGGAGAAAGCTCTGTCGCCTCACAATTTGCAGCCAGGCACATTCTTACGCCGTCAGAGAGAAGACGACATGCCTCATGGTCGAACTGGTTCAAGACATCGCAGCCGTCGTAGCAGGAACTTGGCGTTGGCGGACCTATCAGCCAGTCTGCCATCCATCCTGAGCGCAGAGATGAAGGAATTTCTTCTAGCCGCAGCGATTCCGATACTCTGGCAGCGAAAGGTGACTCACCGGCATCCAGCAAGGAGAACGCGGCAGAGATCTACGAAGAGGGCGATAAGACTGTATACGAAGATGCCGAGGGCAATGTGCTCGCTGTGGAACCTACCATCACGGAAGGTACACCTATCGAGCGCCAGGAGTCAGAGATGCGAGAAGGCCGGCGCCTCATGCACAAGGAAGGCGCTGATCGCAACCACGGCATTGCTCCTACTAAGGACGATCCCAATCACGACACCGCTGACAGGATGAAGGCCGAAGCAGAGAAGCTTGGCGACGAAGCTAAGGAGGAATCCGCACCAGCATCCAAGCCACAACGCCGCAGTCTGAACACAATGGGAACATTGAACAAGATCGGTACGCTTGCTGGCATGAAGAAGAAGGATGCAGAGGCCGAGGAGAAGCCCAAGGCAGAGAAGAAGAGGGCTCAAGGTCCAGCTCGTGCTTACCAGTACGGCAACACCATCATCGTTGAGGATGAAGACGGAGAAGTCATCAAGAAATACGATATCGGGCCCTCTGGCAACAAGCAGGATGCTTCTGCTGGAGAAAGCAACGAGCGATCTAAACAGAACGTTGGCCGCATGGGCAAGATGCTCGGCCTGAACAGAGGAGACAGTAAAGCCCAAGGTGTCACGGCAGGCCCGTCGACAGGTGAAGCGGGAGCACAGCGTCCTCAACCCGAGCGCAAACGCACTTTCAGATTCGACAAGAAGGATGAAGATGATGAGGGCGACGATCTCGTCCGATTCACCATGTCTACTGGCGGCCGTCGTATGAGCAAAGCCGAGTTCATCGACTCCATCAAGAAGATGGATCCCAAGTCTCGAGCTCAAGCCGTGGAGAACAGTGATGTACCCGACGCGGTCAAGCGCGAAGCTCGCAAGGACGCCCGTGAACATGCAGCCATGCAGCACAGCGGTTCACACACCGGCGGCGTACCTGTGGTCACCGAGCAACCCGAAGCTGAAGCACGTGGCGCCAAGCAAGACGACTACTTCGGCAGTGGCAAGAAAGACCGCTCCGGCTCCGCGCTCCTAACACAAACAGAACCCCACGACAACCACGACACCCACCTCAAACTCGTCGACTCCAACGATCAAGAAGTCCCCGTCCACAACGTCTCCGCTTCCGTCCGCGGCCGCGGCACTGACAGACCTGAGACTGCCGCCGAGCGCCGTCGCAGAGCAGCTCAAGCTGCTAGGCAGCAGCAGGACGAAGACTCCGAAGACGACGGCACTGAGCGTGTTCCTCCTCGACCCACCGGCAAGTCTACCGCGACAAACGACAATGATGCCGGCGAGACGGCTGCCGAGAGGAGACGTCGTGAGGGCGCTTTGGGCGTCCGCGACGAGAGCGATAGTGAAGAGGAGACTCAGACTCCCATGTCGCCTCCTATCCAGCAGACTCAGGCAGAGTACGCTGAAGTGGGGGAAGAATGTCAAGGGTTGATGTCGATATAGTGTGCATGTTGCATGGGCGAAGCGTTCTCAATGTCGCATTTTCGTATTCTATGTTTGGCGAGATATATACATATCGGCATATGATTTTGGGCGGATTTTTTTTAATTTAGCGCGACTGGATGCGATGCATAGCTAGCACTTGATGTATGAGAGACACTTTCGGATGACAAGCTTGACTGGTCTGGGATAGACTGATAGAGTGGTTTAGTTGAAGCGGCATTGTATGAACCAATCATCAGACCCTGGTTTTCTTTTAAAACGAATGCCTCATCTTGAAAAGCTCTCTAGTTTCAAGCCACCTTGTTTGTGCGATTTCCATCTCGCTCCTTGCTGGCGTCTAATCGTGCACGATTGAAGCCACATCGCATGATAAGTCTTATGCAGAGATGATCAGAGTCACGTTTCTCTTTAACGTAACATGAGAGCCTCGATCGAAACATTATTCTGGTTCGAGGCAGATTTGCTCGTGCAACCACCGTCATTCCTCTCTTGGGCATCTGATATCGATGCAGCAAATCGTAAACTTTCGTTCCGGTCACGATCGAGGCCGCAATGATTTCTTGGGCTAATGCTGGACCCACACGTCACCGTTACTCCTGGAACGGCTCTCACTGTCTCGTGGAGCGTCGACACAACTTGTTGCGAGCATCGGTTCTGGCCACGCTTCTCCTTTCACGCAGAACGCATCAGCTCACGCAGCCTCAGTCGGTGTGCTTCAAGATCCACTCGTCTTCTGCTAGGTCGCAGGCGGAGCTGCGCTTTTCCGGTTCCCATTGCAACATTCTTCGCATGAATCGTAGGAACAGCTCCCCGTCCTCTCGGTCCTCTTCACCTTGCAAGGCCGTTTCTCGGTCTTCGAGTGTTCTTGGGCTAGGTAAAGGAATTCCGGCAGACCATTCGCCTGTGAAGGTACGTCGTCAGTGTCACGAAGACCATGTCAAGGTTGTTCAACATGTAGCTCACCTGTGTCTGAGAAGAATTTGCTCTTCAGATTTGCCCGCTCGAGAAGACTTGCTGGAGGAGGCCCAAGGAGTGCAATCATTTCTGAAAGATGGGCTCTTCCTCGGTATGTGTCGTGTTCGGGATCACGACCGGTGAACAGACGCTCGCCTTCGAAGGCGTCCCAGACCTGTCAAGTTGTAAGTATAAGCTTTTGATCTGCGTACAAATTACGAACAGCACTCACCATGCACCCGACATTCCAGATGTCGACGCTGTATGACCACGGGATATCCAGAATCACTTCCGGGGCCCTGTAGACATTTGGCTGGATGTCTTCACGATGCTCCACTCCATCGTCCAGAGCCACGGCCGATCCGAAATCGCACAGAAGCGGCGCACCGCAGTCTTTTGGAATGCCCAATTCACGAGACAGATAGATAACACCGCCGTCGACCTCTTTCCGGGGACTAGGATCTTTCAATTCCTCGTTCTCGAATTGTGTTAACACAGAAGAACCTGCTGAGAGAAGAATGTTGGCTTCCTTGATATCGGTATGTGCGACGTTGCACTCTCGGTGTAGGAGGTCCAGTCCAAGGAATAGACGTTTGAGGACGAAGGCAATGATTTCCGGCGGTAATCTCGCCACGGGATTGCGATGTTTGAAGCTCAGCATGTTGTCCCAGAGAGGAGCATGTACCAGGCATCGATGTCTACCATGCGGGCCGTCGACATCGAACGAGTCGAGCAGAGAGCGGACAGCACTGTGGCCTGGGTGATCCTTTGGTGCATCGTCGATACGTTTGTAAATGTTGAGCTCGTTGCCGAGCTCACTTGTTGAAGAGTCTGATTGTAGCTTCACACATAGCTTGAGAGCAACATGTTGGCATTCGCTGCCACAGGTCAGTGCTGAGTGAGTACCATGGGTGTGGGCGATACTTGCACGAGGTCTCTCGCAAGCCATACGGTCGAAGTAACCCCGAAGCCGAGTTTACCAACAACTTGGTAGCGATTCTGGAAGATTTGCCCGATCGTCGCAGAATAGTATCGTGTGGTGGCGTACTTGGGAAGAGTCTCCTCCTCGACCTTCTCTTCGGCAGGTATGGAATGAATGCCCTCCTTTGGGAATACGAGAGGCTTGTATGTAACTCGTCGAATTGACTTCAATGCATGGCGAAATAGCGAAGCCATGAGGCATGAGCTTGCGGTTTGCGATCGCAACGTCAAAGCAGGCTATGAGTCTTCATCGTAAGTATGCGAAGTCAATGCGACACAACTCATTGACTGACCAGACTGAGAGCCGGATGCGCTCTGTTCACTGGAAGGAAGTGGATCTCAGTGGTCCGAGCGCGGCGCTAAGCCGTCGATCTTCCACGCATTGAATGCGCGCGACGACTACAGCGAACAATTCTGCGTGGCGGCATACTTCACTCCATTCATGTCCACCTGTCCCTCGTGCGCATCATGGATCTGCTGAGCAGCAACCCAGAGCCTGAAGATCTGCAATGACATGGCATCAGCATCTAACGTACGTAACGATAACCTGTTGTCTGGGGATCCTCATAACACTCGATTTTCTACAAATTACCCACTATACCTAGCCATGAGCATGAACCATGGCATCTTCTGTGGGCAGTAGCCAATCCGATCGTCGATTTCATTCAGTGACGGCCGCTCCGTTTTCCTCTTGGCCGAAACGGATAGATCACACTTCGCCCTCCAATAATGATCTTCGTTGCAACCCGGTTACTTCACCTCAATGGCCTTGGTCCAAAGAGCAGCATAAAACGACATAGCTAATCATGGAGTTACTTGGAAGGAGAAAATATATGACAACGCTCCGTGAACGTCATCTACGTAGACACGAATCTGGAATGAACTGAAAAGGAAGTGATTTGAGGTGAAATAAACACTCAAGCAACAACTAACCGTGATCCGGTAACTTGAGGAGAAATGAGAACCATGCAGGGACGAGCAAAGCCATCAGCCCAGCAAGGTGCCGGCTGCTTGAGCCTTGTCGACTTCCTGTAGGCACCAAACTGCTCGCAGACCAGCCGCTCAAAAAATCCGACAGCCTCATCGTCTCTCCGAATGGTACTCTCGTTTCTTCGCTGCATGTATTCTCGTTCATCGTCCACGCCAATCGCTCGCGTACCAGCCGCTTGAAGTACTGATCGACACGTCGTCTCTACTCTCTTCTCTTCGCCACAGTAGAGTACTCTCGTTTGTCGCCCACGGATATTGTGCCAGTGCCATCGGCATAGATATGATGTACGCGTGCTGCTGAGCCGTTCACTGGCTTGATCTCCACCCGAAGGATGTCTTCTTTGTCCTTTGGGTTGTATGCTGACTTGTGCACAGGGCTCTCATTGTTTTTGGTTCTGACACACAGCGCTCGTAATTGTACAAGACATTGTATGAAAAAGTGGACTTACTTTATGGTTGCGGATTCCATCTCGCCGACTGTCTGGACGTTCATTTATTAGTTCAATCTGCCACACATTCCCATTCTCGACTACGAACCTTTACTGCGCCATTCGCCAAGTATTTATTGAAAGCAGCTCCGAAAATTGGAGACAGCAGGCTCATATTGTATCCGAAGATCTTTGGTGCCATGTTGTGCTACACCGACGTGTCTGCTGTAAAGGCGATATGAATGGTAGACTGATGAGTGTGTTGTTGGTTGATTCCATTGTCAAGGCTTCCCTGCGATCGTAGTGGTCCTTGTATACCAACCTGATGGCTAGGACTGCATTCACGCGGGTATCGTGGCCACTGGTGAGCACTTCGGAACCCTATAACGCTAGATTACCGCAGCCAAGAGGGCATCCCCTTGCGACTGTATTCAATGAACAGCTATCCAACGCTCATGTATGATCTGAGGCGATTGTTTGCTTGCTAACGAACGCATTTCGAATGTACTGAAAGCATCGCTTTGCCTTCAAGGCCCTCTGCAGCCCGAGCAATCTACACGTGCTAGAAGGAAATTCTCACTCTACGGCACTGCTACACCTTGACCTCACTCTTTCAGCAACTAGCATGGAGTTGTTCTTTGAAACCAGCAAGAGTTTGCTAACAAACGCAGGTCACGATTTCTTTGATGTTCATTGCAGCATGGCTCGGCTTTCACACATCAGAAGGAGTTCTTGTCCCACAGTATGTTTCCACCTCAAGCTTACTCTGCGAGCAAAGCATCGTCCTCTAGAGCGAGGAGCAACTCGCTGATGTCACAGAGAATGTTCACTACCATCAACAGCATAAGGAGGGGAGGTTGGATCACTGCACTGCTGCTATTTAGACTTACTCCAGTAGCACGATCTCGTCCTCTGGAGCTGGGAGGAAGTCATTGTGGTCACAGAGTAGACTCCTTACTACTCGATAAGAACTTTGGACCTCTGGGAGCAGCATAGGGGATTTTGCTTCGAGGCACTGCCGCTTTTTATGATTACTTCATCAGCATGATAAAACTCTCTCAAACCTATCGTATGCTATCCAGGTTGTCTAGTATGCTAATCGATGCTTGGTTAGAACTTGCTCTTGACAGGCAGGGACTGAAGTCTTCGCTCTGAGACATTACGCACTACTGCTTCAGTACCTTACTACGGTAGCACGATGTCATTCGCTGGAGCCCATAGTACATTACTTAGGCCATATAGTATATTACTCGATGCTTAATCGGGCCCTGCTTCCTACTAGAGCTGGATTTTGACTTCCACTTCAAGATCCTGCTACACTTGTGTCCCACCCAGGGAGCATACTAGGATAGCACAGCGACGTTCTCTGAGTCTAACAATCTGTTCTGAGTGCTACAAAGTACGCCTGTCGCTGCTCGATTGGAACCTGCTTCCCCCTAGAGCTAGGCTAAGATTTTTTGCTTCAAGGCAATGATGTGCCTGCATTTCACCCAGTGAGGTTACTATAGTCGTATGGTATTATCCTCTAGAGCCTATAGTATACTACTTACGTTGCCTAGTATACTACTAGTCGCTTGTTCAGATGCTACCCTATCTAGTAGTTGTACTAGCATTTGGTAACTTCAGGATAGTACATCCGGAGCGTACTCCGCTAGCATAGCTTTGTTCTCTAAGGCCTATAGTATACTAAACATGCTGCATAGTATATTACTGAGTGCGCTGTAAGATGATATACTAGTCTATGGCTGGTAGGTAGATGACAGTCTTGTGATATCGAAACGGCGTATCCAAAGCATACTATGCATACCTAGAACTGTTCTCCGAAGCTGATAGTATACTAAGAATGTTGTGTAGTATGCTTTGCTAGCATATATCGCTCTATAGATATGATCTCTAGCTACCATATAGAACATGACTCTTCCACATTAGTGATAGTGTACTCAGAGCATACTAGGCATACATAATAGCATACTATGAGGCCGATAGTATACTAAAAATGTCGTGTAGTATGCTTCGCTAGCATATATCGCTCTATAGATATAGCCTCTAGCTACTACCTAGAACAGGATTTATAAACATTGATAATAGTGCACTTAGAGTATACTAGGCATACATAATAGCATACTATGAGGCTGATAGTATACTATAAACGCTGTGTAGTATGCTCAGCTAGCAAATATTACTCTATAGAGGTTTGCTCCAGCGAGGAGCTAAAAGAGAGTCTTATATTAAGATAACAGGACGTTTGAAACATACTATACTATACTAGAGTTGCTCTTTAAGATTAGGAGCATCTCCTAAGTAGTGTGTAGTATGTTACAAATCACTCTATAAAATTTTAGTCTATCTAGATTAGCCTAGCTAGACTAGGATTCTCGTTTTGATATATAACCACTTCTGTAATATACTATACTATAACAGAAATGTTTTTAAGATTAGGACTCTCTCCTAGGAAGTGTGTAGTATATTACAAATCACTCTATAAGATCTTACTCTAACTAAGTATACCTATCTAGACTAGAAATCCTGCTTTGATACATAACCACTTCTGTAGTATACTACACTATAATAGTGGCATTCTCTGAGATCTATAGTATAGTAAAAAAGCTGTATAGTATGTTACTTATTATTCTATAGTAATCCCTCTAATATCGAAGCTAAGCCAAGTAGGTATATCCTATGTGTTAGTATTCGAGTATTCCTACGTCTGTATTATACTACACTGTAATAGCAATGCCTTCTGAGGCCTATAGTATGCTAAAAAGATAGTAATCTATTTAAGATTGCACTCGAGCTAAGTAGGTATATTCAAACTAGTAGTATTCCAATATTCCTGATTCTGTTATGTACTACACTATTATAGCAGTATCTTCTAAGGCCTATAGTATGCTAAAAATGCTATATAGTATATTACAAATCACTCTATAGTAATTACTTTAAGATCTTAGTATAGCTTTATAGGCAAATCTGGATTTTAGTTTTTTAGGTATTGCTACTTCTGTTACATACTACACCATAATAGCAGTATACTATGAGGCCCATAGTATGCTAAAATGGCTGTGTAGTATGTTACAAATCACTCTATAGTAATTACTCTAAGATCTTAGTATAGCTAAGTAGGCAAGTCTGGATTTTGGTTTTTTAGGTATTGCTGCTTCTGTTACATACTACACCATAATAGTAGTGTACTATGAGGCCCATAGTATACTAAAAAGGCTGTGTAGTATATTACTGATTGCTTTATATGATTCTTCTAAGGTTGCAGTTAAGCTAGGTAAGCTGACTTTGATTCCCACTTTCAAAGAATTAGGGACATCGCGAGCCTCATCCTATGAGACTATCTTGTTCAGAAAGGCCAATAGTATACTACTTGAGCTTGTAGTACGTTACTCTTCCCTGAACAGGCCACAGTCGAGCTAGGTGGCCAGCTCTTGAATTTTCGGTCGATGGTATGTGAGGTATCGATTACTGCTTCCAGAGCGTACTACACTACAATAATAACATACTATGGGACTATCAGTATGATATGAGAGCTGTGTAGTATACTACTGAGCCCTCGTGATGATGCTATCTCAAACCGGGATGGGATAGCATGCTATATGCGAAGCATAGGATGCGATCCGTATCAGCAAAGCAATCGGAACCTACTCCGTAGTATACTATACAGCTTTATCCGCGACCCAATAAGCTTATGTTGAAGAGATCAGGCGATTAATCGAGGATAAGTATTGCTCAACCTTCCCTATCAGACATGTGCTATATCGCGGTTTGGGCATAATAACAATTTATTCCGACCTGCTCAGATGACAGAGCAAGTCCCATAGTATGCTGATAATGGGGTGTAGTATGCTCTGTGCACAGGTGTTGTGATATATAACCTCATACGCTATTCCGCTAGGCTGGCAGGACAGGGGAAGTAGCAAGCTAATTTTACATTTGTAACATACTACACTATGTCCTCACAGCCAAGCAACCCTTTCCGAGTTTTCTGAGAGCGTTGTCCCATCGAAACTCCGTACAACGATTAGATACGACAAGTTGGCCCCAAGTCGATGTGAAGTGCTATATTGATTGCAAAATGTTGTCAAATGAGGAGTCCCTGGACTTTGGAAGCGCCGGCTGAACGACTAATCGAATCTGATTCTCATAAAAAGGTGTTGGCATTACTTAGCGAGTGCGGCTTCGGATCAAATAAGAAACTCGCTTTTCTTGCTCCAAGGCCATCCAGCGCATGCTGATGATGAATTGTGCAGAAGAGGACAGAGTTGAAACGTATTTGGACGATGATGCACCTTTTCTGGACGACGATCTCACTCTGCGAGCTGTAGATATATGCCCGCTGGCCATAGATGATCGTAACAATCTGGAACATTGAACTCGGCGACATGGCATTTTGAAGACCCCATGATGAGTGCCATTGGCATTTCCTTCTATATTCAGCAAGCCTCATCGTTTTCTCGTCGCTCCGCCAGCGCAAACTCGTCGAAACCACAAGCCTGAATTTAGACACCAGCGGAGATGCAAAAGGAGAAAACGTAGTATAGTCATTCTACTTTCCTTGACGAATCTCGTCATCGTCCTTTTGAACTCCCCATGCAGTAATCAATTAGACTGCTTTCATAACGTTATGTGTGGTAACGTAGGCCAGTAGGTCTTTTCCTAGCAAATACTGTACGGACGGAGAGCCCAACGTTACAGCAATCTGTGAATCAGCACAAGCCCCCTAACGTAACGTTACTCTTATACAAACGAGCTCCGCTAGTGTCTTATTGACCCTTGAATGCGAAATTCGATGCCACCAACTTCACGAGCTCGAATTCAACTCGCCAGCAGACCTTTGCCACGGCGACTCTGCATCAACGAATTAAGTAAGTTCTGCAAGCCACATTATAGTACTCATATTGTGCTGCACGAGCCCATGCATTGTCCTGTCGACCTGTGAGCGGAACGAGCGACTTCGCCAGTTTCACGAACCTGGTTTCAACTTGCCAGCAGATCTTTGCCTTTTCGACCCTGTAACAACGGGAGAAGTATAGCAAGCTACAGCAAAATCTCCATGTCTCGTTTGGGGAGCAGCCCCTTCAGTATCTTTTCCACTCGCAAGCGCAAAAGTCAACGTCCTAACCTAAAATAACATTCGTCCCGGCGCTATCATGATAAGTCGTAGCAAATTCTATGGCACGCGATCAAAACAAGCTATACCACAGCATGAGAATGATGTATCCAAAAGCTGCGAGATGAGAAGGGTTGTAACGCTATGGATTCATAATTTGAGCCTGTAAGTTAGTATCAAGCTATGCTCATGAAGTGTAATCTCATGCTTGACAAGGTGAATATAATCGCTGCACTCTTTATCGAACATGCAGGTGCCGAGGATGCCAGCACCGAAAATGGCATCGGCGTCTTTGGTAGCCTTATGCTGTTTGTAGTTGAAGTAGGCGAAGATGATGATGACGGCCTTCTCAATCTTCTTGGCGAGCTCAGTCTCGGCAACTTGCTTAGAATTGACGAAGACCATGGCGTAGATCTCAAGGCTGAGAAGGTCTTCTGCCAGCCAAGGTGGATCGCCTTCCTCATCGACCTTGAGAGGCCAGGACTCGATGTTCTTCTTGACGGTGAGGACGTAGAAACGTCGACCGGTACCACACTTGATCAGATTCATTGGTATGGCTTAGCTTCTCAAAATGCCAACACAAGCAACTCACGCATTGGAACTGAAAATGATATCGAAGCTCAACATCAGAATCAAGCCCAAACTTGAACACGACAACGCTTTGAGGGCATCCCAGCCTCAAGCCCATGAGATCAATAGTAAGTTTAGAATTAGCACGAGTCTGAAAGTGGATTGACCCCACGAAAGCTCAAGATCATTACGAAGAATGATTGAAGAATGGAGTGGCTGTTCAGGAGCTCAACAACAAACCAAGGTCGAGTAACTTTATGAATAAGTTAGCGAAAGACCAACGAGAACCGAAAGCTTATCTTTTTGGACAGAACAGCTCACTCCGTCTTCGTGTGGGTCGAAGACTAACTAAGTTAACTTACCGTTGCTTCAGCTCATTGTTGAAGGCTACTCCGAGCTTAATGTTTGTTCTTAATCCGGGTTTCAACAGTCGTGCCTGATATTGAGCTTCTGGATCTTGAAATCGTCCTGACGTTGAGCTTCAGGAGAATCACTCTGTTCTAGATTCCAGCTTGCTTCCCCAAACTCGTTAGTTAATTTCGGATTTCAAAGCCGTTTCTGACGTTCATCGAGGGTTTGAGGACCGTTCCGGACTTGGGTCTGTTCTCAAATCTGGGGTTAAACGGCCGACTTGTACTCGGACTCATGAAGTTACGCTAACTTATCGATGTTGAGAGAGTTTTAACGTTCACGATAAGTTACCAATTTTCAAATATCGGCTCGTCGTCTTCGAATATTCCAATGCCGGTCTGAGAGGCGACAGTCAGCCCCGGGCTTGGGTTTCCTCTTAAAGCTACATTGATTTCGTCAGAACTCGGTCAGGTTCGCCTTCGACATGAACTGTCATCGACCGACGTTTTGATGACCCCACCGTCCAGAGGGAAATCGAGCCCTGGCTTTTGAAGGCCGTTCACAACGATGGGCCCCAAAGGCTGTCCCTGAATAACTTGACACTCGACGAGCAGGACAGTTTCTCACCCCTGGAGATCACCGTCCTCGTCCAGATGGAAGAAATCGTCGAGAAAAAGCATATTTAACTTAGGGTTGCATGAATGCGAGTTCAGCTTTAAATTAACCACTCCATTAACGGCGCTCTGTAACTTAGTCATGAACGTCATTTCACACCCATGAGCCGGATGTCTGGTGAAGAAACTCATCCATTCAGCATCGTTGAGATAGTCGTGAGCTGTTAACGTGCTGGTAGGGGTACTGGACCAGTAGGGGTACCGGACCACTTTTAAGGTTTGAAAATTGAAAGAATACATAACTCCTAAACTAACGTTAAATCAATTAAACTAAATAAGCCAATTCATCCTCAGATATATAAACCTCATCATCTAAGTCGACTATAACATAACACTTATGTTTTTTACCTTTTTTAGCTTTAGCTAATTAAGTTGCTTTTTTAGCTTTTTTAACTATCTCGAGATCTTTAGACTATAAAAGGTGAAATTTGCTTTAAAGTATAATATATTTTCTACTTTTACATATCTAATATATATTAAGTAGCTTAGTCTTTAATTTAAGCTCTCTATATATAAGGATTATATTAGTATTACATTTTTTAGCTAGCTTAGCTAAATCTTAGATTAGGCTATATATTAAAGTTATAATTTCTTATAATTCTAATATATTAGCAACTAGCCTACTTAAGTTAAGAGTCCTTAGAGTTATTAGTATCTAATTTAAGATTAAAATTTAAAATAACTCTTTAGATTATATAAGGTTCGATAATAGAATAATTCTAAATATATCTAACTATTATAGAATTATAGGTAGTATATAGTATATCTAACTTTTTACTAAATAGAAAATAGATATAGAGACTAAAAGCTACTATTTCTAATCTATAATAAGTATATATTATATAAGGAAAAGTATAATATAGAATTAAACTACTATAGATTAAGTAATATCTAGTACTATATAGATATTACTATATTTAAATTACTAAGTCTATAGATTCTTATAACTACCTCTCCTTTAAAGTAGAGATTCTTATCTACTAATATAGACTAAAGTAGTTTAGAATTAAGATAGTATAGTAGATATTTAAATATACTATATACCTACTTCTAATTAGTCTTAGTAGACTTTACTTTATTAGTAAAGTTACTATATAGTACTAGTACTATATATATATTATAGTATTAAAGGTAGTAAGTTAGTATAATATAGTATAGTAGTTACTATAGTAGTAGGTAGATTACTTCTTTTAAGTTAGTTATTATTATTATATATTATTATTAATATATAATATATATATAATAATACTATAATATATTAGTTATTTATTTATTTATTATACTGCTTATTATAACTTTATTATTTAATTCTAAGTTTTCCTTTCTTTTAACTTATTAATATTTCTATTTATAAAGACTTCTATATACTACTATATCGACTCTTTAATATATATACTCTCTATACTTACTACTATATCTTTTAAGTATACTACTATAGAGAAGGCTATATCTACTTAGAAAGATCTAAATATTAAGAGATATAATACTAAGAATAAGAAGCTTGCTATTAAGGCTACTATAGCTACTTAGTATAATACTATCTTTAATAATAATAGTACTAACTACTTACTAAATTCTATCTTTAGCCTATTCTCTCTTACTTAGAATTATAAGCTTAATCTAAATAATTCTAAGAACTACCTAGTAGTAATAAATATATAATAAGTATAAGGCTAATAAGATTAAAAAGAAGAATAAGACTTAGCTATAAGAGAATAAGATTACTCTTAAGAATAAGGCTTAGCCTACTATTATTAATATTAATAATAGTACTACTATAACTCTACTTCTTATCTACTAATATCTTATTATAACTTAGACTAATATTACTAAATTAGATAAGAATAACTAGAATTAGAATAAGAATTTTAGTAACTTTATACTTAACTAGGCTTCTAAGCCTTCTAAGTATAGTAAAAGTAAAGCTACTAAGACTATAGAGTTATATAAGTAAGCTTATAATACTACTTATATTATCTATAGCAGACTCTCCTAAGCTAATTTCTAGGCCTACTAAGGCACTACTATAGGTCTGCTTTCTATAGCTAGTTTTAATAAGAAGACTAGTCTTAATACTAAAGATATTATTAAGAAATCTATACTAGATAAGACTACTAATTAGAGAGATAATCTTAAGCTTATCTAGCTTTACTATAAGTATTACTTTAGCTACTTTATTAATAATATACTTATATTCTATCTATTTTATATCTAAATTATTACTAACTTTAGTATAAGTAATACTTATACTAGTAGAGATATAGAGCTTACTACTACTTATAAATACTTATATTACTTCTCTATTTATAAGGCTTACTTTTAGATTCCTAAAAGCTATTTAGCTTTACTTTTCTATTCTATTAATATTACTATCTATACTTAAAGAATATAAATATAGTATAGCTATATAATAATAATAAGACTATAATAGCTACTACTAATAAGTTTAAGAAGTATAATAAGAGCTTTATTAGAATCTTTTATATTTACTAATCTTCTAAAAAGAAGTATATTAGTAGCTTTTATACTATATCTTATAAGAATAGTAAAAGTAGTATAAGTGCTAATACTAAAGTCTAATAACTTATATTATTAAAGACTTAGTAACTTTATATCTATATAAAGACTATTACTAATACTATAACTAGTATATATAATATTCTCTTCTTATATCTATTATATATATTAAATTCTTTATAGTTTGCTAATAATCTTATACCTAATTAGAATATTTACTATCTTATTATAAATAGCTTTCTTCTTTACTTTTAGAAGTACTATAAGTAGTAGCCTAGTACTATTTCTAATATCCTTCTAGTCTAGTATTAGCTAGCTACTAAGAAGTCTAATAAGATTATTATAGAGGAGAGCTAGACTTATAATATACCTCTATTAGATCTAATTACTTCTATTAGTAAGACTACTACTTAGCCTTAAATAGCTTCTAAAGCCTCTAATTCTATTTTTTATTATTCTAACTATAACTATACTAAGCTCTTTACTACTATAGCTAGTAGCTCTTTATAGCCTAGTCTATAAGCTAATACTACTAATACTAAGAAGTCTACTACTTCTAATAATAGCTATATAGGTATTAGATCTATTATAGATAAGAGTTATAATTCTTTTACTATATCTATAGTCTTTATAATTTCTAGTACTACTTCTAATAATATTTTTTAATACTAATCTTTATACTAATAGTAGCTTAATATTTAAGTAGACTACTAAGTTTTAGATAGCTATAAATACTATAAAGATTTATAAAGCTAAGGCTAAAAAGATAGCTAAGTAGTAGTATATCTATAATATAGCTACTAAAGCTATTAAGTATAGATATAATAAAGAATTAAATAAATATTTCCTTTAATACTCTTATTTAGCTTACCTCTATTTCTTAAGATCTAGACTAAATATACTTAAATATTATTAGTAGTTCTTTTAAAGATTATATATATATCTCTTAATAGCTATAAGTATACTATAGTATACTACTAGTTTAATACTAAGAATACTATATAGTATAGCTATCTTACTATTATAGACTTTACTTCTAGTATAATTAACTAGAATAAACTTATTAATAAGATTATTAATAAGATTAATAGTATTAACTTTTTATCTTTATAGGGAATTAATCTCCTTTAATACTTTAAGTAAGATTAAGCTTAAGTTTTTTATAGTAGAATTCCTTCTATATATATTTCCTATTTATAATACCTTTATAGTATATATATTTTATTTAAAGTTTAAATCTCTAGTAATTCTTATATTTTCTTTTTTCTTTTATTATTTCGCCTAGCTTAGAATTAATAAGCTACTACTCTATCTTAATAGTATAATCTCTTATTATTCTATATCTATTTAGATAGAACTTATATATATATATATAAAACTTTTTAGTATCTATTTATAATATTTCTATAGCTTATTTATTATACTTTTAAGATAGTTATATAGTATATTTATAATACTTTCTAGATTCTTTATTAGCTTCTATTAATTATAGAAAGGTAGCTATTCTTTCTATTATATAAAGTATTTTTATTTTTTTATATATAGTAGTTAATAATTACTTCTATCTTCTATTTAGATTCTTCTTTCTTATTTAGCTATATTAGTATTAGAAGGATTTTAGATCTATTTTAGCTCTACTATAGTTCTAGTAAGAATATATAAAATATATTATAAATTCTTAATATTTCCTTTAGAAGTATAAGTCTATATATCTATATATCTACTATATTAAGAATATAATATAGACTCTATTACTTTAGTACTAGCTTTTTTAAGAGTACTTAAATCTATAGATTCTTAAGAGATAATAGTACTAAATTATCTACTTTATAGAACTTTATAGTATAGATCTTATTATAGTACTTAGCTTACTACTTCTATACTTAATACTACTAAGACTCTAATACTTTATATTTATTTTATATATTATATATACTATTCTACTAATAGTACTTCTCTTCTAGTAAGCTTAATCTAAGTCTAATTACTTTATAATAAAGAGTAATAATTTATTAAAGTATATATAGAACTAGTATATAATATAGCTAAAATAGAGTTATTACTAGCAAACTCTATAATAGTAATAATACTATTTAATTGTCTTAATACTTTAAGTAATAATATTATAGATAGTACTTAAATATCTAGTTCTAAATATTTAACTATTTATTTAAGAATAGAATATAGTGCTTAGTTTATACTTTATATATATCTTATAATAGAAGTAGAACTAATAAGTACTTATAAATATAGAGCCTCTATTAAATATAATATCTTTTAGTATACTATATCTATAGATTATCTTATTAAAGAATATTATTATAAGTTATTCTATAGTATATATTTTTATAAGATATATCTTATAATCTTAATATACTTATTAACTACTATTAGTATTAAGTTATATATATCTATTATATATACTTAGTAGTAAGTTAATAATAAAGTCTATTAAAAGTTCTTTAAATAGGCTATTAAGTAATAGTAATAGATATATTTTACTATATAGATAATACTATTATATATAGATTCTCTAATAGATACTATAAGTAAAAGTATATTTTTTTATTTCTTATATATAGTTAGCTAGTAGTACTTTCTTATTATTAATAAAGTTATTTTTAGAATATTAAAATAATTAGCTATAGAGTTATTATAGTACTTTCTTAGAATCTTAGTCTTAATAGCTAAGTTATTAGATATATAAAGAGTATTACTCTTATATAGAATATTATTATATAAAGTATAAGCTCTAGATCTATTATATATCTATTATCTATTTAGTAATAAGTTAATCTAGCTCTTATTAGTAGTCTAAAAGAGCTTAATAGCTTTAATAAAGTCCTTTATTAAAGCCTTATATAGCTATTTTCTATAAGCTATAAATACTATTATAATTCTTAAGATTATATAGTTTATAGTAGTATCTTAGACTTAAGATATTATAGAGTATTTATAGACCTTCTTACTTATATAGTAGTAATAAGAATTTATTAAATTCTTAAGTCTTTTACTTACTACTTATTTCTCTTTTTTAACTTTTTAGCTTTACTTATAGAATTAGAATAAGACTACTTAATATATCTATTATAAATATATAGTCTAGCCTTCTTAATAAAGTATTAGCTAGATTTATCTTATCTAGCTAATATTTAATCTTAAAATCGAAAGTAGCTAGAAAGATAGTCTAATAGGCTTATCTTTTATTTAGCTATTTTAGAATTATAAATCCTTTTAGATTATTATAATCTATAAGTACCTATACTAACTCTATAGTATTCTTAAGATAATACTACTAATACTTAAAGATACTTATAATATTAAGTATCTTCTAATTATAGATTTTGTAATTTTACTCTATTAGAATAAACTTCTATAACTAGAAAGCTACTAAATATTACTAAAGGTTCTTATATCTATTATATTATAGCTATAATAGAATACTAGAATATATAAAGTTAGAAGTATTTATCTCTATTTTAATTAGAGCTATTAAATTAAAGTAGACTAATACTAGTATCTTTATAAAAGCTTTATAGAAAATATAAAATACCTCTATTATAGAGTTATTAAGTATTAACTTTTAGACTTTCTACTATTTATTAAATCTTTTAGTAATAAGATTAGAGGCTTTATAATATAAGAGTATTTTTTAATAAACTTATAATAGAAGTTTATAAATTTAAGAAACTACTATATCTTCTAGAAGCTAGTAGATTATAGCTATAAAGTAATAGTATCTACTTTCTATAAGTTTATTAATATACTTTTATTACTTATAATAAATTCTAAGAACTTAATAGAGTCTATATAGAAGTAATACTTCTTCTAATTTATATAAAGAATATATCTTCTAAGTCTCTTAAGTATAAAGTAAAAGTATTATATATACTCTTTAGATATTCTACTATAGATAAGAATATTATTTAAATATACTATATAAAACTTATTAAAATAGCTTACTAATACTTTATTAATATAGGCTTAGAATATAATAGAAGTATTAGTTAAGCTAAATAGTATAACTATATACTTAAAATATTTATAATAGATATAAATATAGTCTTTACTTATTACTCTTTTTAATAGGAATATAGTAATAAGTATTCTTTAGATTAAGAGCTAAGAAGACTTATATACTATTAAGTTAGTTAAGTATCTTACTAATTAAGAATAGAAGTATTCTATTCTTAATAGTAATCTTATTTAAACTATAATAATTAATATAAAGCTATAGGCTCTTATCTTTCTTTTAAGTAAAGAGAATTTAGTATATCTATTTTAGATATACTATAGTATATCTACTTATTTACTTTAATAGTAGAGAAGTAGTCTTATAAGGCTATTAGCTTAATAGCTAAGAGATTTCTTAAAGATTAGATAGTAGTAGTATAGTACTAGATTAGAAGTTAATTATATATAAGATATTAATAACTTAGAAGTGTATTTTAAGAGTATTATTCTTAAAAATATCTTTAAAATCTACTATTATCTCTAGTAGTACTTTAAGTATATTAGTACTATTATTAATATATTCTAGCTCTACTATAGATATAATATAGATATAAAGTATATTAGTAAGAGCACTCTTTTACTATAATTTAATAAATACTTTTACTATTAGAATTCTAATACTCTTAGCTTTAAATTTATAATATTACTATTCTATTACTAAGTTAGAGATAATATCTTACTTCTACTAAAAGATAGTTTAAAATTATATCTAAATTTAAGAAGTCTATTATATAGAATATCTCTTTAGTCTCCTAAGTTATATTCTAGGAATCTTCGACTTAGATATATAATATATATTATTATAGATATAGGCCTTCTTCTCTTAGAAGCTCTTAGAATTAAAGAGTTTAATATCTACTAATAGCTTTATATCTAGCTCTCTAATTAAGTATTAAGAGATAAGATTATAGTTAGTACTATTATTTAATAGAAACTTAGCTAGCCTTCTATATTCTATAGAGATATTAGTAGTATTATATATTAGTAGTGCCTATAAGTACTTAATATTATACCTTAGATTAAGAAGCGAGCCTTCTCTTAACTCTTACCTTTTTTTAATAGTCTCTAATTAGCTAAGTTAAAAGAGTTTATTAATAGGTTAGTTATTCTAATCTTATATATATATATAATAAGTCTATCTAATAGCTATATTAGGCATTTTTAAGTATAATACTTTTTTTTATTATAAAAGTAATAAGTAACTTCTAACTAATTAGGCCTAAAGACTATAGAGTCTATTCTTTACTAATTAGATAGTAGTATTTAGTATTAGAGCTATAAGCTATAAGTCTTTTACTTCTTAAATATTATATATCTATTATAGATACTCTAATATTTATATTTTTAATTATAGATAGTAGTAGTAACTCTTTCTCTTAATAGTATTCTTAAGATATTATACTATTACTATTAAGTTATAATAATTAGTTAAGATATTAGCCTTAAGAGTAATTACTTCTCTTAGTACTAGTTATAATTTATTTAATAAGTAATAGATATACTATAGCTCTATATAGAAGTTATAGAGCTAGTTCTCTATTATTATTAAGAATATAGCAAATTAAGTAATAGTCTTTCTTTCTTCTACTAAGCCTTCTTATAGCTTTAATCTATATTAAAGCTATAGTTTATAGAATTAGCTATATAGTTATATATAAACTCTTTAAAGTTTATAAAAATAAAGAAGAGTAGAGAAGTATTACTATAAATATAGCTCTATAATATATAAAAATTAGATATAAGCTAAGTACTTATAAAAAGTACTTTCTTATAGTCTATTCTATAAATAATAGAATCTATCTAAAAGATAACTTTTAATAAAGTAATAAAGATTATTATCTTCTTTAAAGTCTTTCTCTTAAAGAGCTTTAGATCTTTAAAGTATTTATACTTTATACTTATACTAGTAGAATATATAATATCTATCTAAGAGGCTAAGTCTAAAGAGACTATATTATTTATAAGAAGTAATAGAATTAGCCTATAAGTTAGAGGTATATAGATAGTAAGTCTGCTTTATATATATTATTATTAACTCTATAACTCGTTTATATAGCTTAATTAACTCTTCTTATATAATACTTTCTATTATATATACTCTATTATTTATATTTAGCTTTATCTCTTTTAAGATACTATATACTTAGTAATATAACTCTTCTAGCTATATTTAGATAGATAGTATATCTAATATAGATATATTAAGAATATTCTATATAGCCTATTTAGATTTTATAATATACTATAGGCTACTACTAATAGTTAGAGCTTTTAGAATTATAAAGTTCGATAATAGAATAATTCTAAATATATCTAATTATTATAGAGTTATAGATAGTATATAGTATATCTAACTCTTATTAAGCAGAAAGTAGATATAAAGACTAAAAGCTACTATCTCTAACTTATAATAAGTATACTATATATAAGGAAAATATAGTATAGGATTAAACTACTATAAGTTAGATAATATCTAGTACTATATAGATATTACTATATTTAAATTACTAAGTCTATAGATTCTTATAGATTAATTAATTATTATTAATTCTAGAAAGAAGATAATTAGGAGAGTATCTAGTATTAATAATAGAATATTAGAGTTAAAAGAGTAGATTCTAGACTTTTAAAAGTCTAAAATAATAGAGAACTCTCTAAAAGCTTTAGCCTTAGTTTTAATATAAGCTTAAATCTATTCGATATATAGTAATTAATATAAAGATAATTTAAAAATTATATTAATTTTAGTTAAGAAGTAAGTTTTTAATAAATAAAAAATTAAAATATCTAAAGATTATAAAATATAAGTATAGAAGTATAAGAGAGTAGATATATTAATTAGTATTATATTAAATATAAAATATAATAATATATTCTATAATATATAAAGAATAGCTATTAATAATTAGTAATTATTTTTACTTAAATTCGAATATATTAAAGATTTAAAATATATTAAAATCTACTCGAATCTAATTAAATTAGAAGTTTAGTCTTTATCTAATACTATAAATTCTTATTTAGAAGGAATACCTTTAGAAATCTAGTTATATAAAAGTTTTTACTTTTAAGAATAAGGAATAGTAGTAAGATTACCTTTAAGACTAATATATATTCGATTATAGTAATCTACTCTTATTAGCCTAATTAATATTTTCTATACTAATAGTACTACTTATTAATAAGAATAACTAAGTTATATAATATTCTAACTAAAAAATTAGTCTTTATTAGTATTATAAATTCTATTTAGAGGTATTTTATAAAGATCCTAAAGGTATTTAAGTATTAAAAAGTATTTACTAATAAGTTAATAATTAAATAACTTAACTTATAATATATCTATAATATATATAAAATATATAATATTAATAATAATATAGTTTAAACTTATTAATCTAATAGCATAAAAAGAGAGTAAAATATAATTTAGTGATTTAGATTACCTTTTTAATCTAATTTCTTAAGCTAATTAAGTAATAACTATAATACTTATAAAGATTCTATTTTAAGAGGCTTCTAAGATCTATAGTATTAAAGTATTCTTCTTATTATTTATAAGTAATTACTATTTTAAATAACTTAAAGTAATTATTTATTATTTAGATAGTTGTTTAATAGTGGAATTATAAGGAATTATAAGTGAGTATATAACATCTAAGTAATACGAAATCGCCATACTTATATGCCTTAATCGCCTCTTATATTGTTTCTTTAGTATATAGAGCTATAAGGAAGGAAGAATAAAATTAAGCGAAAGAGAGGGGTTTATAAACTATAGCTGAGGTAAAGTGGTCTAGTACCCCTACTGGTCCGGTACCCCTATCAGCACGTTACGTTGCAAAGAGCTGTCAACCCAATGAATTCATATGAAATTGCCGGGGTGCTTGAGCGCCGCATGGCGTTAACTTAACGTTAGCATGATTGAAGAATTTCCCCAGCTTCTTTCTCAGCCCTGCGGGCGGACTTCACCTGGTAGCGACGCCGATAATTTGACTTCGGGCTTGCTGTGATCTTCAAGCGTGCCCACCTCAAAAGGGCACAACTCCCAAGAAATTATCTCCTTTGGGATGCAACACTGAATTTGACGACTTGGTCGGAGGAACCAGAACCGCCGAGAGCGCTCCAGCATCTGCTTCGCTCGATGCCTCAAGCGAAACTGCATTCTGATCCGGCAACTGCGAATCGTCCCTTCGATATTTTTAAATGTTTGCGACCATCTGTTTCTGACAAGCCCAAGGGTTCACTGTTCCCGTCTTGCTCTAACGTTAAGTTAACGTTATGTCCCGTTGCTCAACGTCCTGGTCGAGCATCATCGCATGGCTATCAAGCACTTCGGTCTTGAGGCTGTCCCTGTTGAGGTGGCTTCTTCATTCCAGCAGCGCAAAGCGATCACTTCGTCTTTGGAGATGGGCCCGATGTCCAACTTGTGAGGCTTGGGAGTTTATTGTCGGCGGTGCTCGAAACTCACTCTCTATCTTCGAATCTGGGTTTGATGTCCAGCTTGTGAGGCGTTCTTGCTTGAATAATTTATGTAGGCAGTGCTCGAAGGTCACTCATTTTCTTCGCATTCGTGCTTGATGCTCAGCTTCTGGGCTGTTGTGCTCAACTTACTTAAGAAATCTCCGGCAGTGCTCATAAACAGTAACTCAACGTTAACGTAAGTTGGCAATTCTGCCTCCGGATCCGAATTTGGTGTTTTAAGTCTTCAGTTATTGCGACTCGAATGTCATTCTGTCTTCGTAGTAGGAATGAATCTACGCTTGGTATCCAAATGGTAACGTTGACGTAACTTAGTTAGTGCTGGACGACTAACGTTAAATCTCTGCATCTGAGATTCCAGTGCCGTTCTGGGCTCGGTCTTGTTATTGAGCTTCCGGATCTCGACAGCCTTTTGCCTTTTGAATTCCGGCTTGTCTGGCTTTCAAGTCAAGCTTCCGGAGAGCCGCACCGTGTTCGTCTCAATGTCAACTTGAGCTTTTGGAGAGCCCCACAGTTTTTGGACTCCGACTCGTTTCTAACACTCGTTCGTGATCGCACTCAGGCTTGTATGTGATGTTGAACTGGAACTGTAAGGTCGCTCCAGGCTTGAACTTGTTCTTGACGTGAGAATAAACGTTCGTTCTTGATGTTAGTTAAGCTTCCAGGGTTTATAACTAACTTAAGCTTAAAGAACACTCACTGTTCGGACTCCAGCTCGTCTTAACGTTGAGCTATTGGAAGAGCCGCACCATTTTGGACTGTAGCTGGCCCTTGAGACTCGTTTGTTCTCCAATTCAGGCCGCTTCTGACGTTTGAAGGTTGCCCAAGCTTAGAATTAATTTTTTGATCTGAAGCCAACGATCGGTCTGAACTCGGGCTTGTAACTTAGTTGATGCTGCAAGTCTGATTCTTGCGAGCAACTTGAACTCGTCTTAAGAGCCAATATGTAACTTAACGTTATTCTAATGCGCTCTTGGATGTCGAGAGGCTTTCGCTTCTCGTTACTCGGGGTGTGCTTGATGATAAGCTGTTGAATCTCCAAAACCACTCGCGCTGTCAACTCCAGCACGTTTTTCAAATTCGATCGTCTTAGACTTCAGGTTGTTCTTGATGTCGATCTGGGGTTTGAAGGCCACATCGGGCTCGGGATCTTTTCTTGATGTGCTTCCAGGCCTTGATAGCCGCTCTAACTTATCCGAGTAACGTTAAGTCAACGTTACTCGGGCTCGTCTCTAGAGCCAGGTAGGTCCTCCAGTGCGCTTTCGGACCTCGAGAGCCTTTCGCTCTTCAGATTCGAGCTTAACAAGCTGGTAGAGTTTGAGTATCATTCATTCTTTCAACTCCAGCTCGTTCTTCAAATGCTCTCGCCTGGCAGGCTGTTCTAAATGTTGACCTGAGCTGTGTTTTTGATCCGGGGCTGAACGGTCTCGAACTCGTACTTAATGTTGGTTTTAGTTACTAATCTCCACAGCCACCCTTTCCTGAATCAAGGCCGCCTAGTAACTTGCAAGCACTGAACGAGCTTCCGAGAATAAGACTGAGATTGAACTCGAAGACGACATGATGCCGCTTTCGAGCACTGTCGGAAGGATTCCTCGAGCAAAGGGGACTCAGATAACTTACTCAAGTTCTTATCAAGCCCAAGTTCAAAGCGATGCTTGACCTAACTTAGCTAACGTTAGACATCCATCACTCACTCCAGCTTGTCCACGTGATATTCTTAGTCCTCCGCTCTTTCCCAACTTACATCACCGACCAATTCGCTCCTTCCTTGTCTCAATCGGCCAAGTCGCTCCTTCCTTGTTTCCGACTGGCTCTTTCCTCGTTTCCATCTACCATATCGCTCCTTCCTTGTTTCCGTCACAACAAATGAGCCTGGACTCACTGCCGCCAATCCAAAACCTCAATTTTTGCCTGCTCATTCATGAACGCTTTGCCATCGACAAGAGTTATCCACGAACTCACACCACCAGCTCCACAATTGCACTGCTCACTCTTGCTCGATCCCAACAGCAATGAAAGATGTAAAAATCGATGTAGAGGTCCAGAACAGGCCATCGCTGTGGAGATTGCTAGAGCTCGCGGAGCTGCCTTAACTCATGCAACTGATGGCTAGAAGCGTTGGCTCTTTGGAGGTTGTGTTGAATTAACTTGAGTCATCTGTGAGCGGGCGCAGCCGGACGTCGCAGCAGATTCGGCAAGTGCACTTGGAACATCGGCGTTGCTGCAAATTTGAGGCTTGGGGCCAAAATCAAAGACGTCTCTAAGTTAATTGTGTGGACATCCCACCATGCGTTGCTATAGATTTCTTCAACCCAAATTATCAACACTGCATCATCTGTTTTAGAAGACAAACGCGGAGTGACGTTCAAAGCTGGGGAGCGGCGTCGGTTTAGCGTTGGATTTAGAATTTTGAATTTCAAGCTTAATTTTGAGCGTCCCCGAGCTAAATCTCGCGCAACTTTCGTGTTTCGTTGGCGTTTTCCACCATTCAATCAAGATTTCGAATCAAACAACCCACAGAGCGAACACCAGTGCATCTCCGACCCACATTCCGTCAACAATTTTAAGCAGCCTTGTGCTTTGTTGCTGTGTCTTTCCGACCATGCTGTTGCTTGACCTCAACTCTATAGTCGACTTCAGCGAGGACACATCAGCAAACATCTAGCGTTACATGCGTTGTTCGACTTAAAGACATCAATCTAGCGTGCTTTTAGCCAATTTAGAGATTGCAAGAATGATTAAGTCACGATTGATTTCGTTACAGAATCCGTAACGTTAGTTCAACTGAGCGTTCCAGTCCCAAATTTTTAACTTAACAGCTAAAGCGAAGTTTTTAGCAGAACGTTTGTGAAGGTGATATTGTCGCAATAACTTCACACAGAATCCACCCAAGCCAACAAGACACTCACCCGTAACTTATAGACACGTATCAAAGTCGCTTGTTGGTCCGTTTCTGAGCTTCAGAACATCTGATTCATCGCTCACTCTTGATCATCATGTCCTTCGGCGCGTATTTCTCGTGAAAAGACACGTGGAATGTGCATGTGCAGCTTACGCTGGTCCTGTTTTGGTGACACGCGCTTGGTGCGATGTGTGTCTTGTGAGTTAGCGTTTCATTCACCTGCAGGACAGCTATGAAACGCAGGGAAAAAGTCCAATGTGCTCTGGCCAGTCGCATAGTCCGGAGAATAACATTATTGTTATGGACGGATGAAGAGCGAGATCATGCAGCAGGAAATACAGGCGTGGCGTGGTCAAGTTTAAGCTTGGCCACGCCTAAGTTTGATTTCAACCTTAAATTTTTCCCGCTCTTAAGTCAACCCCGCGTCGCGCTTCTGACTTCGGCTGCTCACGAACATTGTTCAACACCACAGAGGACGAATCTGCGCATTCGAGTGTTAAGATAACGCTGGGATATAAGATACAGGCTCATAATGCCACCCAGCAGAGCCAAATCACATGAGGAACCTAGAATGGCGAGCTTTCGGGAATAAGTTACTATTGGTGCTGATATTCGGCAACTGTGTTGTAAATCTTTTTGGAACTTATTATACGTCAACCCGACTCCACTTGAAGACGTGGAGCAATCTGAGATCATCGAGAGCCAGAACTTGACCATTGTGTAGAACATTGAGCGTTGAAAAATCTAAGGCGACGTCAGGCTCATGATCTCATGGAAACAGTGATGAATGAAGAGTCGGAAGTATTTGTCCAGAATCTCACGAGCCATGGATTGAGTGGCACCTGTTAGAAGTGTAACGTTAAGTTAACTTACCTTGTTGGTAAGGTTGACGCCCTGCATGTTTGCAATCGAAAGCCTTGGGGAATCCTTCTTTTCAATCTGCACACATTCCATTTCCGAAGTCTTTGCTCACTGTTTCGAGCGCGCATGTGAGCTTAACCGGCGAGTGCTCATCATCAAGAAACATGGCGTTATGGCCTCCTAAACGGTGAATCAAAGCTCCCGAGCCTGTTCTTTTCGACTTCCGACTTCGAAGGATGAGCTTCTCTAACTTAACTCTCTTTGCTTCTGCCGCCTACAAGCCAGCCGCGAGCGTCTTCCAGGTCAACCTCGGCGGTGAGAAGTGGTTTGGTGCGCATTTTGTTCTTTTGCCTTTGGATGCGAGCTCCGTTCAGCTTGGCGGCATCGACGCATGAGGACGGAGAATGCAATTAGGCTCTTAGGAGTCTGTGTCAGGAGCATAGCCATTTCTGAGTCCACGGCACTGCTGGCTAAGTTATGATAAGTTTTGAGTTTCGTTGATGACCCAGAGGTTGTCCGAAGATATCTCTCCCTTCTCCGTCTGAAGTTCCACAAAGATTGAGTTCAGGTTGTTCTTGGGCCAATTGTGCGGTGTCGTCTTTTCGTCAATGATGGATCGAACTTGACAAGCTCTAAGTTACCGTACGCCCAGCAGGGTGTCCCAACGTCAGCGATGGTATCTCCAGACACAGTTGACCTGACGACCCATTCGAGTGTTTCAAGTTCAAGTTGCTGCTCCGCTTCGTTGTCACAACACGATCTGGCCTCTGCTTCTTTGGTGTTGCGCTTGACCGTGTCATCGCCTCACTTGAGAGGAATCCTTGATGTGTCGATGTGCAAGCCGTGGTTGGGAGTGTCCATAATCTCGGTGCGCGAGGCTGGCTTCGTGTCGACTTCTGAAAGCCAATGCTTGTGGCCGTCAAGTTAAACTCGAGCTGTCTGCACAACAGGCACAGACCGGGATGGCAAATATCAGGTTGACCTGGCGCGCGCCAGGCACAGACGGACTTCAAGATTGGCCGCAAAGAGTGAGGTGAGGTGAGGTGAGCCACCACGCCAGTCTTTGGGAAGGTGCGACACAGTCGATGTCGCGCGCCTGAGCGCCGTGCACGGCCGTCTGGTGGGTCGCGCCTTCCTCGAGATAGCACACGCTGCTGCGGAGGAGATTAAGTTACAGTGAGCTTAGAGCACGAATAACGTTAACTTAGCAAAATCTAACTTATGCTTTATGACCTCGACCTTTCGTCAAGCTTGGGAACCAAGTCGACGAGGTAACTTATGTAATTTAACGTCAGAAGCCGCCCACGACCTGCGAACTAAGTTGTCCGTAAAACTGCGCATGTTTCCAGCATCTGACTCTCAGCATGCAAGCATTTAAGCACGGATGTCACAGATGGTAACTTAATGCAATTTAACGCTAACGTGAAGTTACTCTTTGCAAGCCAACACGTAACACCGCATGGCTTTCTTTGAGCTCCTGCGTTGATAAACTTACGCTCTCCTGCCTGAGAGTTGGCTTAACTTAACGTGCTGGTAGGGGTACCGGACCAGTAGGGGTCCTGGACCAAAATAAGGTTTTAGAAAATAAAATCACGAAAATAACGCGTGTTATGATACCTAAGCTAAAATAAGTTGTATCTATAGTACATAATAATTTTAAACTAGTGAGATATATTAAACCTGCTTTAATATTCTATAAATTAATAAATCTATAAATTTATTAAGATTAATAGGTGATAACCTTGGCATTATCACTAGTTTATTTAAGATAATTCATAAGTCACTTATTTTTTAAGTTAATAAGTTATATTACTTTGTCTTAGAATAATAAAGGTCTAACTTTTGATGATAGACTCTACTACTATTATATTATATTCTAATACCTTATAATCTTTTTTGAACCTTATTTTTGGTCCGGGACCCCTACTGGTCCGGTACCCCTACCAGCACGTTAACGTTACTTCACATGACGGACCTTCGTTTGCCATAAATCAATGGAAGGGGATCTAAATTTCCACCCCTCGGTCGGATTGCCATTCATTCCAGACCCTTAAGTTACCATCACCGAGAACGCTATTTACGAGAAGAACAAATGGCCGAGCGACCGCAATAAGGGTAGAAAATTCCAGCGATAACTTAACGTTGCTGGTTTGTTAGAAAGACCTGAATGATGTGATCGGGACAAAAACATGACTTGCTCTTTAGTTTCCACGTTGGTCACACATCAATGAACGCATCCCACATGCAGAACACACTCTCTTTGCGTTACGGCTGCATCTCTCGCAGCAATCCCCATCAGAAGCGCGCTGGCTCTGGGAGATTCGTCCGCTGCAATGCGTAGATTGTTAACGTTGACATTAACTCAGCTAAGTTTATACTCGGGTGGAAGTTGAGCAATTGCGACGTTTGCTGCGATTCGTCCGCGTAACTTGGTCTCTTTTTGAGTGTCTCCAAGACAGCCAGGCACTGTATAACGCGTTTTTCACGCGTCATCTCGTGCATCAGGCACTGAATAGCCAGTCGGGACACGAGTTGAGCATGCATCTCGTCTGCATATTTCTTAAGTGACACTGAGAGCCAAGCTTGACCGGAGAGCCGACGCGGAAGCGCGCAGCTGTAATTATTTGGAGTGTGAAGTCATTCCGATGTGATAGTTATTATTCTGTTGCTCTCAGACTACTTGTTCGAATAGATAAGTTATAGCCCTTGGATGCGGCCAATTTCCACGTCAAGTGGCGATTTCGAGAGGACGTCTTAGCTGGATGTGACGTTAACTTAACTTGGATTCCATCAACGTCTGGTTTTTGGACGCAAGCTTGACTGAGCTGTGTGGGGTTGATTCGCAACTGCGTAACCTAAATTCAAGTCAAGCCAACTTATCTTCGCTTGAAATTTGCATTGAGCAGTGCGTTCTTTCGTTGTAGATAACGTTATTACTTGTCTTGAGCAGCGCGTGTGGCCTCGGAGTTCGTGAACACTCGCTCGCTTATCATCGCGTCGCTCAAGCTGCCAGAAATATCAAACTTCCGCGCAACATTTAAGGTCGGGCCATCTCGAGCGTCAAATTACAACTGTTGCACGACAAGTCGCAGCCGCAAATGTTCAAACGGAATCCCATTTCGATTGCATATTAACTTACACTTTATTTTCATCTGCTGTGCCTCCGATCATTCGACGTCGGATCTGCACGCGAGTTCAAAGAACAAAAGAAATCCATCACAGTCTCAAACTGTTGCATTTTGTGCAAAAGAAGCACTCACGGGTATGCCGATAACGTAACTAACTTGACTCGAAACCTTAATCATCTTTCTGTCCATCAGAACCTTCGCACTGCTGTCGGACCTGCAAGAGTGTGCCTCAAGCTTCGCCGGTGACGTTCTCGTGGCGCTCAGGCGAGAACTCTTGGCTGATCTTCTTCTCCGGGAGGTCTTTGTTGTCCTCCATACGTGCGGTCTGGCTGGTGAAGTTCTTGGTCTTCCAGGCGGGAGTACCAATGTGCTTGATGCCGTTCGGATCCTCGAACATCTCATTGACTTCTTCGAGAGGCTTACCTGCAGTTTCGGGAAACATGAAGTAGACGTGGATCGTCATGGCAATGCAGAACACTCCAAAGAGGATGTATGTACGCCAGGTGATGTTGACGAATGCCGGCGGAACAAAGTAGCCCAGAGCAAAGTTGAATGCCCAGTTGCCTGAGGTTGCCAGCGCTACGGCCTTGCCTCTAAGGTGGTTCGGGAACAGCTCAGGGCGGATAGATCCAGGACACGGGGCCCCAAGTAGGCGCGAAGCTCGCGACGAAGAGGTATGAGCAAGCGATGACCGCTTTGGCAGCAGCGCCGCTGACTTCCGTTGTTGCCTCCTTGATACCATCAATGCCGTCAGGTCGTGGAACACCATAGACAGCGAGAATGCCTGCGTTCGCAAAGAGCCAGGTCATCATCAAGGTAGAGCCGACAAGAAGAGTAGGACGACGTCCGATGCGGTCGACCCAGATGAGTGCAGGGACAGTCATGACGACGTTGATCACGTATTGGATGGAGGAAGAGACAATGAGGTTGTTGCCCTTCAAGCCTGCCATGGTGAAGACTGTGATGATGTTAGCGTGGCTCTTTGCAAGATGACGCGATAGCTTCCATCACAGCGCAGGGAAGTGATGGATCAAACTCACCATAGGTAATGTAGTACATCATGACGTTCATTCCAGTAAGCTGAGACCAGATCTGCGTGAAGAGGCCAATGTGCGTGCGGTTGATGTAGCGTGGCGAGAATAGCTCGAGATAGCTGACAGACTTGGAGCGACGTTCAATCTCCAGCCATTGCTTGATCTCCTGGTATTCTCTCGCAACCCATGGGCTGTTAGGGTCGCCTTTGCCGTGAGTCAAGACCAGGACACGCTCGCACTCCTCCCAGCGATCTTTCGTAGCGAGCCATCTTGGTGACTCGGGCAGTATCATCATGCCGAAGAAGAGAATGATGGCGGGAATCATTTGAAGAGCCCACGGGACGCGGAACGAAGCAGTCGGCCCTTTGATGAAACTGCATCCGTATGAGATGTAGACTAATCCAGGTCAGTTCACGGTCGTAGAAGCGATGACACAGTCAGCACGCGCAAGAAACTTACACATAATCATGATGCCCCAGGTGATGGCCCACTGCTGCATTCCGACAAGTCTGCCACGCTTGGACGGAGGCGCAACCTCAGAGATGTAGACTGGGACTTGAGCAGAGCAGATACCGACGCAGAAGCCGTTGATGATGCGGCCGACAATGAGCATGGCGATGTTTTGCGAGGCAGAGGTGATGATGCTGCCGATGACCCAGATGACAGCGCCAATCATGATCGCTTTCTTGCGGCCGAGAATATCTGAAAGGTAACCGGAGCAAAGTGAGGCCAGCCACGAGCCGCCTGCCATGGAGGCCGTGATGCCACCCTGGACATCAGAACGTGGACCCACACACTCTTTATCTCCCTGGTTGAAGTAGCAGAGATAGTTCTTGGTGGCAATACTGCGCGGGAGTCAGCGACCGCATGAGAGACTCGAGTCTTGAAGGCAGGACTTACATGGCGCTCATGGAGCTGATGTCGAAACCGAACAGACCACCGCCGATGACGGCGATGGCCGCAATGAGATAGATGTTGCCGAATTGCTTCATGTTGGCAATCGTATCGCTGCTTTCAAGAGCAGATGTGTGAGTAGTGAGGTTTGGGTGATGTGAATGTCTCGCAGTGAAAAGCTCCAAGGACAAGGCTGCCCTAATGGGGTTGGTTAAAGGTGTGTAACACTGTCAAGTTGGTGGAGGGAGGTTGGCGATGGCTAGAGTGGTGTTCTCAATGGTGAGACGCGGTGGAAGAAGGGCGCGGAGCTTTAAGAAGTGCTGCTGGCGGAGCTGGCTTGTGAGGAAGTCACGCGACGCCCAAAACACCGCAGACCGCAGCTCGTGACCTGTTTGTCAAGCAGTGAAATAATGTACCGCCTACATCATACCGTGCCTATGCGTGCCACCAGGTTGCCCTGGCCAACACCACGCGACGTCGCAGACGACAATTGGATTCTTCTGCGAGCTCCGCGCAGCCAATCGAAGCTGGCCGCCGTGAAGGAATGCATGCGCTGACACCAATAGAGCCTATGCTTCGCTGCTGCACCAGCGCAGCCCTATTCACTGTCCATTAGCTGCAGGCATAAGTGAAATCGAGATCGTCGTCAGAACACGAGCGCATTCGCGAGCCTACCGAGCCTACTCCTTTGAACATCAATACCAAACTCTAGCGCATCCCTCAGTTCGCTTCACTGCAGTCATGCAGTGTCTTTGTAGCTTGTGGATCGGGCAGCGCCTGTCCGGCTGAGGCTGAACTTGTGGCACCCGCTTGTTTTCGGCCGACGTACTCTTGTGATGCCAGGACTCACATACAAAGTGAGGAGTGAATGGCATATGGCAGTCGACCAACATTGTTCGTACGCTCACTCCATGTCTGCGACCTGCTCCAACGCTAATACCATGATGGTGGCCGAGAACTTCCTTCAACACCATCCATGTAACGTTCTCCGCATCGAAAGGTCAGCATGTCCAGTAGAAAGATTGGTCCGTGGTGGAAGGATTCGGGGCATGATTGCAGCGCAACCTCGATCCTACTGTACATCATTACCGCTTCCGTGACGCCACCCGTTATGCATATGCATGGATCCATATGGAGGATGTAACCCAGTCCGGGGTTGTGGTTGTGCGGAGAACTCCTCGTCCCAGCACGTGCTATCCGACTGTGGCCTACCGACCGGCCACTCATTCTTCATCTCGACGCCGATACCCTTATGTACCTTGCAGAGGCATTTAGATCTTCGTCCCGAGGGAGTACAGGACTCGTGTAGTCGCATGTCTAGGTATCCGAGGTAGTGGTCTACTTGCGCAGCTCGCCTCGGGTGCACACATATCTTGGTGTGCTGCTTGAAAGCTTCATAATAATACTTTAGAGTGTTCAAGCTCAACATTCGCTAGGCAGTCCCGGCAGTCATGTCGTACTCGGTTACTATCCCATCCGTCCACATCGGAAAGCCAGCCAGTATAAATGCGAATTCGGCTGGTGCAGTCTCTTCATTAGACAGGCTGCCGAGTCAACATCAGACGATATTAGTCGCTTGGTGGAATCGACAGCTATTGTAGGCTTTCTGCATTTACCTACATTGCAACATTCTGGCATGTTTGTTTGGAATCACAAGCGCCTTTTCTCGCCCTTCAGGATCTCTCTGCAAAACATCTTTTGCCATGAGAAAGGACACAACATTGCTTTGTATAATTTTTAATGCCATGAGCTTATCATACTTCGGGCATTCGTTCTAGAAAATAGTTCTCATCAGTTCATCCATAGCCGTCCACACATACAGAGATCGCGCTCCTATCATTCCCACCTTGAGTCCCTGTTCACGCGCTCTGCCTCCTCTCCCATTCTCTTCATCCACCTTTCCACAAGATCCTTGTTCTCCCTCTCCAACTTCTCACTCCTCTGCTCCGCCAGGTTGAACTGAAGCTCAAGAGCCACCATCTCATCCTGAGCCTGCTCTACAAGCTTACTCTTGCCTCTCAACTCTTCATCACGGTCTTGCAATTTTCGCTCGGCCTCGAGGACTTGTTTTGTGAGCCCGGTGATCTGGCCCTGAGACGAGCGTTGTTGCGCAGAGAGAGCGGAAAGCTGCGCCGTCAAGTCTGACAGCTGGGTTTGCAGAGTTGAACGCGCTTTTTGTGTAGCGGCAAGATCGGTGCGGAGAGTTGCGAGGAGGTCAGATGGGCTAATTTCAGGCTCTTTGCCTTTTGTGGGCGTGCCTGTCCGGTCCCGGGATGGTAGCGCTTGGGAGTGTTGCGCATCGGGTGCGACTGGCGAAGTAGAGATTAATGGCTGCCTCGAAAGCTGCTGCGCAGTTCGGTCGGCGAGAGCAGTGTCTACGCACGCGTTCAGCAGGTGATCTTTCATTTCCTTTGGTAATGCTGCTTACAGGCATCAATGTATGGCCGATGCGCCTGTTCTCTGGCGTCGCGCGCCTCGAGTGCGGCAGTGTATTGTTGCACCCAGTCGGCCATTCTTCAGGAAGACCGTACTGGTAGAGTTCACCCGTGTTCCTCTGCGATAAGCTGTAGCATTATGATTGCCATAGATGAGAGTTGTTTGCTTGCGAGGTAAAGCTGCCTAACCCCAAGATTGATCCCGCATGTGATGGCAGAGCACAAAATCGAGGGTCCAAAACAGTGACGTCTGTTTGCAGCAGCAAACACCCTCCCAAGAAAAGGCCCAGTAATCGTTACGAAGACAACTCCACCGCCGTGCCGCACACACGTGTACTATAATAAAGCAAGAACTATCACAGTCGCCTGGTAAGCGGTAAAGGAGCAGGTTCTTCTCACTTCTCATACATCATCTTCAGACTCTTCCATTCAACCCGTTTTTCTATTGCGAACCTTTCACATAGATCCGAACTTGAAAGCAACTATGGCCGAGTTCAAAGAGGCCTTCGAGGCTGCCATGAACGGCAACCATCAGCCTCCTCTGTGGAAGCACATCGACAGCTCAATACCGCCTGACATGCCGCAGACGACTCAGCGTGCCATCGATATGTATATGCTGTCAGTACAACCCAGTGGCGAGATGGGAGGCATCGGCTGGTGGCAAACTGCAAATGGGTACACAGCAATGGCTCTACATGACTTATGGTCCCACCGAAGTACGCACAACTACGAGCGGTTGGCGCAAGCAGTGAAAGGCTGCGAAGCTTGTCGGCCTGGGCTGATCAACGAGTTCAACGACGATACTTTGTGTGGGGTATGCTATGTCTGGATCTTTATGCTCTTGGTGGAGACGTCTGGTTTCTGCAAAAGGCAAAGGGGATGTGGGACTACATGCATCGGAGAGGTTGTGTGATCCAGAAAGGCCAACACCAGTTCAGAGAGTGGGATATGGAGGGCGCGCTGTTCTGGACTACAAGAGAAGATGACTTCCAGATCAACAGCATCACGACAGGTCTCTTTGTCGAGCTGTCTGCTAGGTTGGCTGTGATTGAGCGACAGCAGCATGGTGCAGGTGGAGGCGGAGAGCCTAAAGAGAAGCACCACAGGTTCGGGAAGCTTATGGATGCCGTTGGAATCAGTCATGGTAGCAAAGGTGGCAGCTACGATGAGTACATCGCCTCAGCCAAATGCTCCCTCGGATGGATTTTGAGGGTAATGTACAAGCCCAAGGAGGGCGTGGTGACGGACAACATCTTGCTCAAGAAGGGCGAGAAGAGAGACTGGACATTTTCCTACTTGACCGGCACAGCCATCGCTGCATGCGCAGGACTGTACGAGGCCACAGGCCAGATGGAATACCTGAAGCTTGCAATTCACATGGCTCACAAAGGCTTGAAGAATTTGGGCTGGGTGGAGGAAGATGGCGTCCTTCTGGAGAAAGGACAATGGTGCAAAGGCCAAAATGATCCGATGCAAGGCAACGACTGCATAGGGTTCAAAAGTGTGTTCATGCGACACATGGGTACCCTCTACGAGGTGATCGTACGACTTAACCCGCAGGACGAGGCAGCGCACCGCGAAGCCCGCTGGATCAAGCAATTCGTGAACATCAATTACCGTATTCTCCAAGAGAAGAATACCAACGGGAACGGCCAGTACGGCCCGTGGTGGAAAGGGCCATTCGAGTGTCCGACGAGCCAAAGTCAGATGGCGATGCTGGATGTAATGGCAGCGGTCAGATTGGTCAACCGACCTTGAGTTTGCTGGTCAGCACACCAAGGCTGCGCGGTAGGTCGAAATCGTATAAATGCACCCCGGGTGCGGTTTTCCGAGTGGAAAGAGTTGATCGATAAATACAACGACACAACAATCTTGTGTACAGCAAACTAAAGCTGCATCTCAGTCAAACCTCAACCAAGCCAATCCTTTCCGGGCTTAATGACAGCAAACCACAGACAAATATGTATCTTCAGAGCCCAGTGTCTTCCAAAATCATCCGTCTGCTCCTTCTCTAGGCGACTTAGTATCGCATCCAGCATCAGCCATCAATTTCGGGCTCGCGACACCCTCGGACTCTGAAACACTTACCAAGCCTCTTCAACCTCACTGCCGCCTATTGTTAGTGAAGACGGCTTTTCTCGAATCCATCCTATTGTCGACAATCGGAACACTCCCGACAGCATCAGCGCTCATAATTTATCTAAATTCGACAGCTTCTGCGAAATCTCTCATCGCCCTCGACTTTTGAAAGCAAGTACCTTCAGCCATATACATTATATCAAATTTGCAGCCCAGCGAGACGACTCAAGATTCAGCAAACGAGTACGAATTGCCAGCGATACTTCCGCATACAACAAACATCACCATGGACAACTCACCACTGAGAAAGCTACCTATCGAGCTCAGATTGAGCATCTATGAGAGAGCTCTCTACGTCGACAGCGGAGTCAAAGTGACACTCAATCGGCCACGGAGCAAGAAGCGACGTCTCTCGAGGGAGAAATACGCCTCGCGACCTCATCCCTTAGCACTCCAATCAACATGTAAAGCTATTGCCGACGAGACAGCCGACCTTGTCTTCAAAGTCAACACATCATGGATCTTTGCGCAGATGGACGATGACAGCACCTCTTGGGGCAAGCGTCTGCAGCAGTGGCGTCAACAAGCTGGCGAGAAATGTCTGGAGCGTGCGCACAGTGTGCAATACGACATTGGCGAATGGTGCTCGAATGTAGAATGCTTTCCCCGTGGGAAGTTGTCGGTAATGCTCCTCTCTGCAGTTGGCGCCATGTACCAGAATCTCCCCAAACAACTGCGACAATGTGAGCAGACTTTCAAGCTCCGACTCAACTGGAGCTGCCCTTCCGACCAAACCAAGAAAGCTGGCGGCAAAGATCGCGCAAGCCCGCTCACATTCCTGGTGCCAATATGGACCGATCCCAGAATAATCGAAGCGGCCTTTCCTGAAAAGTACGACTACGATGCTTTACTTGAACAGTACCGTACTTCTTATTGGGAGGCTGCAGGTGATGATATGCCGCTCTGTTCAAGTCCCGCGGAGTTCAGCAAGAATTTCAGAACAATCGCTCACAACGATATTATGAGACTTAATTGGCTGGCCGAGGAGATCGAGATCGCATCTTGCATTGCCTTCGCACAGCGTACAAAGGAACGGCTGGAGGTGTATGCCAGTGACCGACAGAAGAGGTGAAGGTCACACTTTTGTGGACAGGGAATGCACTGGTAGTTAAGCAAGAATGCTTCGATCGAATCAACAGATGGAGGAGAGTCTTTGGTTGGAATATTGGAGAGACGAAAGGCTGAAATATCAGGCAGATGTTGAGATAGATTTAGCTGAGCAATCTGGAGATCCAAAATGATGTGATCCGTACAATGCAGAACTTAGATACACATCGCGTATGGCCTATACACGATTCACAAAGCTTAAAAGATAAGTCACAAGGTCTAATCATAAAGTTTGTGCTGGCATTGATGATAGCGGTGGCAGCGCGTGGCGTTGATCGTCAGGTGTCAGATGGAGACTCCCCCTATGACGTGGTTAGACCCTGCCTGATGTTTCCAGAAGACAACACAACAGGGAACTGTCCAAGGCAACAGCGATACCTGTAATGGTGCCTGGTTATTCTCAGATACTCCAAAAGTACAACCCTGTCGTACTCAAACCCAATGCTCTTGTAGGTCTACTCAATAGCTTACTCCAAAATCTCAAACGATGGCCGACAACCCGCCCCTCCTCGACCTACCAGTCGAGATACTGCTCCTGATCCTCCCATTCCTTGACGCGAAATCCTTCCTCTCCCTAACCTCATCTTGCAAATCGCTACATCAGCCCGAATTCCTCTACGAGGCCACATTCTGGTCTTCAATCGTGCGCACCACCTTCCGCGTCCCGAACCAACCTGTGGTCGAGAACGATGGCGAAAGATGGCAGAAGCTCTACAAGCGCATGCTGATGCAGAGCCGCGTGATGACCTGGGGTGACAACCAGAAAGCATGCCTCGGACACAGCTACAGTCGTCCTGCGAGCTTCAGGATGAGAGGCGGTCCGCATCCGCACCGAGGCCTTCCTCGAGCGATCAGGCAGAAGCACGTCAGCTGGCCGCAAAAGATGCAGAATACTGAGAGCATTGGTGTTATCTCGGATCTGCAGTGCGGTGGATGGAGTACAAGCTTGCTCACGAGCAAGGGTGCCATCTACACCGTCGGGGTCATGAATGGATTGCTGTTCAATCGGCCACGTGCGGCAGGCCCGCAGGAAGTGAAAGAAGATCCGACGCCCTTGCGCTTCCCACCTGGCTTTGCGCAGCCCTGGGAGAGATATGATTCAGCGACTGCGATAAAACAATTCAGCAGCGGCAGAGGACATGTGCTAGGTCTCAGCGACAGTGGAAGAATCTGGACCTGGCAGAACATCGAGGATGCTGCGCTACACGTCAAGTTCTTGTCTCATGAGACGGTTGAAGGAGAACGTGAGCGTGGTCGCGGAGTGGTTCACAAGGTCGTTGCAGGCTGGCACAAGAGTGCTGCTTTGGTCGAAGGCAGTGGCATCGTACTCTGGGAACCTCTCATACGTGAGAACGACGAGACGGCAATTGAAGATGCGGCGCTGGTGCTAGAAAGTGCAGTCGTTCCCTCGACAGGGTATCGCAAGACCAGATCTGGTAAGCACACGTCGGCGGAAGAGGAGGAGCTCGCAGAAACAGTGGGCGAGGTCTTGAACTTCATCGTCCTCGAGAATATTGTTCTGTTCAACACATCTCTCGGCAAGGTGTTTGTTTCGGAGATCCACTGGAACGAGGACGAGAAGCACATGGCCATCCTTTCGAATTGAGCTTGACAGCATCGACCTACCCCGAAGAGGCCTTTGCCACAGACTTGCAGGGCTCTTTCCGCAACTTCGCAGTCTTCACCAGATCTGGTGCTGTACTGACAAGCAACCAAGACCGCGTGATGAGCATGCACGAAGTTCCTGAGCAGAATATTGCGCAATCAGTCTTCACCCGTATACCAGCACTACAGCATAAGAACGTTATCAGCGTCGCGTTCGGCGACTATCACTTCCACGCTCTTCACTCCCAAGGCTACATTACCAGCTACGGCGAAGAACCGAGCGCCTGTGGTGCCCTAGGTTTGGGAGGCCATGGCAATCCAGAGGGTAGACTGCGTGGCATCAGATATTCCGGCATGGGTGGAAATGGTCGTCTGGTACCACACGCCTACACAGAAGGCCGTCGGGTCTGGTTCGAAAAGGAGAAACGCGACTGGATTACTTTCCTCACGTCTGGAGGCGCGGATCCTGAAGAAGCTGCAGAACGCGTGCGCATGGCTATAGGAAGCCCCGACATCGCTGGCCAAGGTGAAGTCAGCGAGTGGGTTGAACAGCAGGGTAGAGCATGGGAAGAGAAGTATGGCTTGCAAGAGCACGACGAGGACGGTCTGGGCGCATACTTCGCGCTCTCAGTCACAGCAGCCGGTTGGCATTCTGGCGCCCTGGTGCTGGTGAACGAAGAGCTCGCGGAGAAGATCTCAGCAGCATGCGAGATCCGAACGCGCACACTACCACCACCACCGACGAACCCAAAGACGAAGCAGAAAACAATGTGAGCACGCCACCTTCTTCTTCCCTTCTCTCTACAGCTTTAGACTACGGCCGCTGGTTCCTCGGCGTAGGACCGTACAGCGCACCGTCACCGTCGTCTAACACTTCTTGGCAGTCAAACAACTCAACGCGGCCCGAAGGCATAGACGTTCGGCGCAGACCTGAGCCTGCAGATTACGGAGCATCGCCTGGGGAGGGTAAGCTGTATGCTTGGGCCGGTGATCATTTCCCTCGATTAAGACTTCAGGACGGAAGGGAAATGCCTGGGACTGTGGAGTTTGACGAGTGGAGGTATGGACGGCCGGAATGGGATTTGGACTTCTCTTTGTAGATGTATGCCCAGCGGGGCAAGCAACATCTCGTGTCTTGTAGGCTAGGACAGATGCCAACACGTAATGATTATTCTTAACATGAGCAAATCACGAACATTACGATTGCTTTCCAGCCAATACATATGTATTCAACACATGGTACAACGACGGAACCTCACGAATGATGAATATTGACCGACAAGCTCTTGACACACTATACTGGGTCGTGGGGGTCAATATTACAAGCCGTGTATCGTGAGGTGAAAGTATGTATAGTAAGGGGTAAGTGTAGCTGCCCACTAAACGCCGCCCAGCCAAACCCAAGGGGAATCATGTTGTTTTCGATATTAGCCACGATGATGCCTTCAATCCCAACGCCTTCCAATCCATCGCCAAAAGTAAAACACCACGCAATGCCAAATCTCAATTTGAACCTCGACGTAAAAGTCAATCAAGCCTCATACGCGGCAGCAATGCCGGGCGCAGGGCCTTCAAGATCGACTCTCTCGACTCTCGATCGGATCTCCCTGCTCTCCCGCGTCAGGTTGCCGAAGAACTTCCTCGCCACCTCGCTCTCGTTCTGCACTTTAGTGGTCTCCTTGCGTTGCTCTTGCAAGTTTTCCACGTTGCGTTGGAGGCCTTCACGCAGCTTGTCGGCTGGGTATTTGAGCGCACGGCGGACTTCAGTCGAGATGCGTGTGGCGTTGGAGTGCGTGTAGTCGATCGCGGCGAGCTGTGCGGAAAGCTTGGCTGATAGACGACGTGGTAGAGAGTGCGGGATCTGAGAGAGGGCGTAGCTGACACCAAGCACGGCTGTGAGGAAGACGTTAGTACAAATGTCGAAGCAATAGCCATAATGAATGATCACTTACCAGATAAAAGGAGGCCGGGCAAGATAAGACGGCGCATGTTGTTGGCGCCCATCAGCCTAGTTGCGGTTAAGGCGCCATCAACCCAACCAACACCACCGATCATTCTAGTGCCAACCACGCCGGCAACAGTGACGGCCATGCTGGTGGAAGCCACCTTCTCCTGTCTCTCCCAAATGCTAGTGAAGTCGAAGAAGTCCATCATCTCTGCCTCAAAGTCGACCTGCCTGACAAGAGCGTCCCGCTTGCTTCTGAACATCTTTTCAGATCGGAAGGTCAAGTCGGTGTAAGAGTCTCCAAGGTGAAGAATGCCAAGCTGCTTGATGCCAGAGACGCCCTGAACAGTCTTTTCTCTTCCACGTGCCTCGCACCATCTCACAGTTTCGGTGATGTGGTTCAGCATAGCGACCTTCAGATCGTCAGCGTAGTTGTATGCGCCAAAGATGCCGGGATACTCGACGCCGAGATCGTTCTCTGCGACATGTGCGATAGATGAATTCAGCGTGCTGCGGGTCAGGTCGTATACCTCTTGACCAGTGCTTTCGATTTGCGTCGCAACATCTTCATCTGCTTGAGATCGTGCTTGCTTAGACTTCTCAAACACAGGCTCAAGTTCTTGGAGTTCCTTAGTGACGCGGTCGTATTCGTTCTGTGCAACATCCTTATTGACGCTTGCAAGAGTGCCCAGGTCACCGAGTACGTTCATGAGATAGGTCTTGGCGGGCGCCAGCTTCGACCGTGCTCGTTTCTCCAGTACAAAGCGTCGTAATGATGCCTCAAGCTCATCAAAATCTTGCTGCTTTTCCTTCTCTTTGCCCTTACCCTTGCCCTTTGGTGGTGACCCAGGTTCGCCGTGCTTACCAGAGTCATCGTCATCGTCGCCGTCGCCACCAGGATTCCTGCCAGTATCATCTGATGAGAAACCGCCAGATCCGCTGCTACCAGATCCACCTGGGCCAGGTCCTCCGCCCTGAACTACAGGTATCGCATTACTTGACACGAAATGAACAAGTTCTGACGATTCCTTGAACGTTGCAGGGCTGAGGTGTGCGACTTGCTTCAGAATCATCTCCTGACAGCGTTTCTGGTCGCCGGATCTGATCGAAACCATTCACGACCATAAACATGTATGCCTTCTCCCGAGCGGCGTTGAAGATAAATTCCTTCGCAGAAAGAGTGAAGTGGTTCGCAGCAGAGACGACGAAAACAACAACATCAATCTCCTCTTGTCTTGCAAATACAGCAGTGGTCTTGAGGGAGTCGTTGTTGAGTCCAGGCGCATCAATCAATGCGATATCCACGACGCCGTTGTTGAGTAGCGACTGGTCAACAGGTCGGATGTCTCTGATATAGACTTTGCACTGTGACCATCTTTCTCCATCGATGACGATCTCCTCAAGCTGCTTAAGGGGGTAACCTGGTATGTGCTCTCGTCGTTGCGGTTGTAGACAAAATCATGAGAATAGCGTGCACTTCTTCCACTCCAGTATTCTCTCGGGCATCCAAGACCTCACAGAAAATGCTCGTGCATGGCTGTTGGTCCTCTGGCAGAATCTTGCGACGCAGAAGGGCGTTGCAGAAGGTGGACTTTTCCAGCGTTGAGATCACCAGTGACCAAGACCTTACTTGACGTGTCTTCGATGCGTTCGCGAAGGGAGAAGAGATGGCGTATACTGTTGTTGATCTGGTTGTCCAACAGTGAGGCGACTGACGACTTTTCCAGGGAGTGCACGATCTCGGTTTGCGGCAGTCCATCGATCTTGAGCTCAATCTTAAGGACAGAGAATTCCTCTGCAAGCTGAGGCGTTACAAGGCGAGGCTCAGCTTTGCCCTCTTTCTTGGCGGCATCGCCGCTCGATTCGGGCGAAAATGACTCTCCCAGTGATGTGTTCGCTCTGCGCATCAAGCCGGGCCGTGGCCTGTCGTCCAATGAATTGAGCTGTCGTCGACGCCTCGGTTGTTGTCCATGGTAGATTGAGTGTGGTGCAATCCAGGTCGAGGCATCTGCCGACCCGGCTGCGCAACAGGAGCGCTTTGAACCATAGGGTAATGCGCAGGCCATTTTGAATTGATCTCCTGTAGCTTCTTCATTGTTTCCACCGTCTGGTTGATCGCGCGACCCAGCGCTGTGCGATTCTGATTGTAATACAACTGGTGTACATGACTCGCAAGTGCTCTTCTCTCGTGCTCAGATGAACTGCTGTCTCCTGTTCCTAGAGGTGTGTGCGCTGGTGTGAAGCGGTCTTGCGATGGGCCGGGATGCCACGCATTTTCCGACAATCCGTCTCCCATGTTGCTGCCACCGTATCCAGAGTCTTCGTCAAGTATTGCCTGCAATCTTGCCGCGCTCTCGGATGTCGAGCCAGATCCCACGGTCATGTACTGGGGTCGTCCGCCGGTGCCGCCACGCGGGTTCGTGGAGGAGTTGCTGGCGCCAGGGCTGGCGTAACCGCTGCCGAAGGGGTTCTCGGAGCTCATGTCGATGCGTTGTGTGTCGGGTGTCTTATTTCATTATTCGCAGGCGAAGTGTAGCAGAATGAAAGTGGCGCATAGGGAATGTGGTAATGATGGACTTTTGACGTGCTTGCATCAGTAAGTTGCCGTCTTTCGGCACCTGCCGTGACCAAGTCTGGGGCCGATGTTTCCAGCTAACTGTAAGGCCCACCATTGTTGCCTCACTATCATGAGATACCGCCAAACAACATCACACTGCTCGCAAGCTTGACATACATATTCATACTCGTTGGTGTCGCAAACGCAATCTCTCTTGCACAACTCGTCTACAAGCAGCACACACCAGGCGGTTGCCATTGAGCAACACAGCCAGCAATCATGAACGTATGCGCTTTGACATATATCACATATAACGTTTAGCGACTAACAAGACACAGATCGTAGAATGGGCTTTTGGCAAACGCATGACGCCTGCAGAGCGTCTGCGCAAACACCAGCGGGCTCTTGAGAAGACGCAGCGCGAGCTCGATCGCGAGAGGACCAAGCTTGAGAACCAGGAAAAGAAGCTGGTACAAGAGATCAAGAAGAATGCAAAGAATGGACAGATGGGCGCGGTCAAAGTGCAGGCAAAGGACTTGGTTCGCACGCGACGCTATATCCAGAAGTTCTACCAAATGCGCACTCAGCTGCAGGCAATCAGTTTGCGCATCCAGACCGTCCGCAGCAACGAGCAGATGATGCAGAGCATGAAAGGCGCGACGAAGCTGCTGGGTAGCATGAACAAACAAATGAACCTGCCGGCCTTGCAGCGGATTGCGATGGAGTTTGAGAAAGAGAACGACATCATGGATCAAAGGCAGGAGATGATGGACGATGCGATTGACGACGTGACCGGGCTGGAGGATGAGGAAGAAGGCGAGGAGGTCGTGAACCAAGTCCTAGATGAGATCGGAGTTGATCTTGGACAGTCGGTAAGGCAGTTCTGCAAGGCCAGCATACCTACAAATGCTAATGATATGTGCAGCTTGGCGAAACTCCTCAAGGGTTGCAGAGCCAGAAGGTGCAGGAAGGCAGGGTCGCACAGGCTATTGGCGGTGGTGGTGGAGATGCTGGCGACGACGATCTTCAAGCAAGGCTTGATAGCTTACGAAGATGAGACGATTCTTATGAGAGATGAGCATGCATGTCGTATACCCGTATTGAAAACAACATACATACATTCACAAAATTGGCAGTGTGTCCGTTGACATGGAAAGAGCTTCGCGAAGTGTACTGTGGAATGCTGTGGCGTCTGGAAATGTTCTTCATACTCTTTACTAATGGCGGCACGAGATCTCTTATACTCAACATAAAGATCGCTCGCGTGACGACCAGCAAGTATCAAGCAGTCTGCACGTCGTCCCATGCATACACGCTACTGCCAATCCGCATGCTTGCAGAATTGTCATGCACGCCATGCTTGTCACAAACGCCGCAATAGAACATCCCATTGCATGTACATGTCTGCTGTACGCTTCACTTCATGCACACACACACAGCCACAAAGGGCTCCCGCGATACGTCATCGCATCTGCTTCTCGACCTCCTCGCAAAGCGGGGCTGCTGCAGGGAGTCGGCATGGCGAGCGACTGGCGCCGATAACTCGACGACCTCTGCCCTGACAGCACGACCGTAGGCCACCCCGACCTCGTAAGAACAGACACGGGCTCCTTTCGACTTCACTTCACCCTACTCACGTGCTCGTCGCCCTGCATCGCTACTGCCTCCCTTCAAGTCAAACTTCAGGCAGCAACCACCTCGGCGCACCGGAAGCGTGACGCACCGATCCCAGCAATCCGTCCGAATCCGCATACTTCGACCTGCATCGTCCCATACCGCTCGCATTGCATCTCAGACCTGCCTACGATACAAACATCGCCTTTGTTGCCTTTGCCGCAGCAGCAATCCGTAAGCGGCTCCCTCCCTTTCTTGCCTTTCAGAGAGCAGCAAGCAACGTCACTGGTCATTGTGCCCACAGCTAGGTTGACCAGCTTGTGTTTTCACACAGCGCGCTAACGCGTCGACCTTATATAGCCGCCTCCTCTCCCTGAACCGCTCACCTAGCACGAGCAATTCTGCGATATCAATACAAACTCGAGAGATACCTGCGAACCTGAATCGAATCTACTCGGCTCCGCCTATCTTGGACATCAATATATGAGCGCGCCCGCCACAAAACCTTCCAGCAATCTGGCCGGTAGACCACGGAGAAGTATCTCTGGACAAGGAGGATTACTTAGCAGAATGTTCGGAAGCTCGAATGGAAACGGCAAGGATACAAGCAACGATGTCACAAGCCCTCACAGGCAGCTCGTCAACAGTGATGGACCGTCCAGCTTGAACAGCAATACTACGAACGAAAGCAGAGACTCGGTGCAAAATGATCTGCGCAGTCCCACACGCAAGCCGGAGGAGCCTCCTGCGGCTGAGAAGAAACGAAGAAGCAGCGGTGTTGGTCGCGCAAGGGATCTCTTCAGTAGTGCGAAGCAGTCGTTACATAACTTGGGCAGCTCGCCGGAGAACCGCAACTTTGGCGAGAAGTCCCAGACATCGATGCAGAAGTTGGGTAGGGCTGATCCGGCACTGAGTGTACCGCAAGGCTCATTCAACAACTCTGCTGGAGAATCCGTTCCCAGCCCTCGGTCTACGTTCCGCGTTGGTGTGACCGAGGACAAAAACAAGAAGTGCAGACGTACAATGGAGGATACGCACGCCTACTTGTACAACTTCCTCAGCACTCCTGCACCGGCATTGAGCGGCAAGGACTCTGCATCGACAAACTCCGCAGCGTCGCAAGGAAGCAGCCAGAATGTGGTCGAAACGGACAACGGCTACTTCTCCATTTTCGATGGTCACGCGGGCAACTTCGCCGCCGACTGGTGTGGCAAGAAAGTGCATTTGCTACTTGAAGATATCATTCGCAAGCACCCGAACACTCCTATACCAGAGCTTTTGGACATGACCTTCACTACAGTCGACCAGCAGTTGGAGAAGCTGCCGCTCAAGAACAGCGGCTGCACAGCTGTCACTGCCGTTTTGCGCTGGGAAGATAGAATTCCCAACCCACAATCAGCCACTGGATCCACTGCGCTGGCACCCGCCGCTGCTGCTGCAGCCAAGTCGGAGGCCAAGGGCGAATCAGACGGTATCCCGACACAAGCTACGGAGGCCAGGCTTAAGGAGGCGGCCACGCGTCAGCGCGTGCTATACACTGCCAATGTTGGAGATGCGCGCATCGTTTGTGCAGGAACGGAAAGGCGTTGCGTTTGTCCTACGATCACAAGGGTAGCGATGAGAACGAGGGCAAGCGCATTGCTGGTGCCGGAGGTCTCATCCTAAACAACCGCGTCAACGGCGTTCTTGCTGTCACCCGCGCACTCGGCGATGCATACATGAAGGATTTGGTTACTGGTCATCCCTACACTACCGAGACAGTGATCCAGCCGGACATGGATGAGTTCCTGATTTTGGCCTGCGATGGTGTAAGTAAAAGTGGTTCACGTTAGAGGAACAAGATGCGTGAGCTAACGAATTCACAGCTCTGGGATGTGTGCTCTGACCAAGAGGCGGTTGACTTGATCCGAAACATTCAAGATCCTCAAGCTGCCTCTAAAGCGCTTGTTGATCACGCTCTCGCCCGCTTCAGTACCGACAACCTCTCATGTATGGTTGTGCGATTCGACAACAAAGCTGTGCAACAGACTGTGGACAAGGTTGTAGAGCCCATTGGCGTCGAAGGAGACCCAGCTACCAGGGCTGGCGGCTTGACCGAGTCCGAGGCTATCGTCCGCGAGCAAGAGAACAAGCTCAACGCGACTGGCGAAAAGCTCGACAAAGTGCCGACCCAAGAGCTCGCAGAGGCCGAAGAGAGCCCTAAAGAGCCTGCGCCAGTCCTGAATCCGGAGGCTGCTGCCGCCGCTAGGAAGGATAGGCAGCCCCAGACTGGGAGCGAGGGTGCCAACTAAGCGACGACCTGTGTTATACGCAGACATAGACATGACAGCGCGATGGCGCCTCGTGAGCACAAAATCTGCTGTCGGGGATTGACGATGTGGATGCAATTCTCTTAGTTCTTTCTTGGTTTCTTCAAAAAAGGGTGGTTGCTAACGAGCGATACGATTGGCATGGATTCCGTCTTTTTCCTCGATTGTCATGGAAGCGATGCACTGGTTTGGCAAGTGGGTAGACGTGCAAGCTCATATGTGGTGCGCTGCCGCCACCTGGGGTGGTGTTATAGCTGAACTCTGAGGCATGAGCTGCGAAATAAATGATCCTAGAAACAATATGACGCTGATCTTGATGCTTGTATTTCATATCACTCTGATGCATTGTATGACTTCCTCAGCACCAGTCGCACTGCCACACGACTGTTGACGGCGTCCAATGGCGAGGTCTGCGTTGGTTGTGCTTCACGCGTTGTCCCCCTCCGCCGAAAATGATGATGATGCGGGCGGGCCTGCGGGGCGACAGCGACCGACTCTGAGCTCCCCAACACTGCTGCTGCTGCTCGCCCAAAGCGCCTCTGCCCGGTACCTTGTACCATACCCTCCAACTGTACTTAGCTGCCAGCCTCACTCATACACGTGCTCTCGCTTCTCTCTCGCACGCTCGACACACTCGCACGCAAGACACGTGACTGCCCTCGATGCCCACGCGGCCACACTCGTCTGCCACCGATGGAGGATGAATCGCGCGCGCCGCGGGGAGATGTGGGGAGCCCCAGCGACACTGCTGCTGTAAGTGCTGGCAGCCATGCTGCTTCTGATCCCACCGCCGCGACCGCAACGGCGGCTGCCGAGGATACCGGCCACATGCAGCACCAGCAGCAGCACGACGATGGCGCTGGCGCTGGCGAGCCGCGGCCTTTCGCCAATACGGGTGACGAGGACTCGCCTTTCACTGCCGCCGCGAATAAGACGACGCCGCCGCCGACCGACTCTGCTGGACATGCGACTAGCGAGCACAAGGAGCCTGTATCGCCCACCGACCTTGCTGCCAGCCCTCGCAGCGGCGCGCCTGGGTTTGTTGCGCCCAGCTCGTACTTGAGACCGCTGGCTGCGACGAGAGACAGAGAGGACCATTATAAGTCTGGCAAGCAGCCGTATATGGCAAGCGAGCCTGGCGCGAAGAGGGTGATGCATCCTTTGGATAGAGAGCAGCGGGAAGGACTGGTAAGTTATGTTCTTGCTTAGCTTCGTCGACAATCTTGGACACGCAATATACGGGCATTGCAGGCATGCAAAGAAGCACTGGCTAATACAATGCACAGCGCGCGATCAGAGCCTTTCTCAAGGTCCGAACGACCTACGATGTCTTACCGCTAAGCTACCGACTGATTGTACTGGATACCGCACTGCTGGTCAGAAAGAGTTTGAACATCCTTATACAATGCGGTAGGTCCAATATCATCGTCCAAGAAGCATAAATGAACCATCCTAACAATTATCAGGAATTGTGTCAGCGCCCTTGTGGGATTCGAAGACCTCCACATACGCTGGGCTCCTTACAACCTCCGACTATCTGAATGTCGTACAATATTACTGGCAGAACCCAGATGCCCTTGCGCAGATTGACCAGTTCAAGCTCAACAGCCTTCGCGATATCGAGCGCGCACTGGGAGTCACACCCATCGAAACTGTCTCTATTCACCCACTCAAGACGCTCTACGAAGCTTGCAGGCGTATGCTCGAATCGCGTGCCCGCCGCATCCCACTCGTCGACATCGACGACGAGACTCAGCGCGAAATGGTCGTCAGCGTCTAACACAATACCGCATCCTTAAATTCGTCTCAGTCAATGTCAAGGAAACACAGATGCTGCGCAAACCTTTGCGCGACTACAAGTCGGCTCTTACGAGAACCTGTCCTACGCACACATGGATTCGCCCGTGATCGAGGTCATCCAGGCACTTGTTAAGCGCAGCATCTCTTGTGTGCCGATCCTGGACAAAGACGGCGTGGTGTTGAACGTGTTCGAGGCGGTGGATGTCATAGCGCTCATTAAGGGTGGAGACTACGATAACCTGCAGCTGACGGTCGGCAAGGCTCTGGAAAAGAGATCTGATGTGCGTACTTGCTATGCTCGCCACGTATCTGCTGCGCCCGGCATTCCCTTTCAATTTTGACACAAATCGCTAATGATAGCTTCACAGGACTTCCCCGGCATCTACACCTGCACGCTCAACGACCGCCTCGACACCATCTTCGACACAATCCGCAAGTCGCGCGTGCACCGCCTCGTCGTGATCGACGAGCGCAGCCACCTCGTAGGTCTGCTTTCGCTGAGCGATATTCTTGACTACACCCTCAACAGCCCGCTTGAGGAGGAGTGAATGAGGACAGGAGTGTCGGCCGCAATGGACGCTGAGGGAACCCGAGGCAGGGACCGAACACCCTTGACGATGGATCAAGGGATGTGGGATGATGGAAACGAACACCGATAGATACCCGCAACGGCATGGCATGGAACATATGGCGTTTCGTTGTATGAATATTGATAGATATAGGTTGACGGATGGATGGATTGGAATGAGAAAAGGAACCCTTTCAAAGTACGCTGTTACTTCCACGTTCCTAGACTCCAATCCCACTTATGCGAGGATTAGGATGGCCTCCTCGACGCGAATGCACACGAACCCTCAGCGCTCTGCAGCAAGAAGCGATCGGACTCGGCGAAAAGCGTACACGTACAGATAGCTGGTTTGAATGCGAGCTACGCACAAATGAGAGTCCCTTGGGGAATAGAGTCGGCGACTTAACCGTGCATGTGCATTGTACGTGTGATGCGTGTTAGATGCCATGCATGTTTGCACCACACCTCCCCTATGATTGACCCATACACCATGTAAGTGCCCACGATTCAGCACACACATGTACATGTACATGTACATGTATGAGTGTTATTATTGGAATGGCCCTAACCCTACGTACCGTATATTGAAGTGAAGTGACGTGAAGCGCATGTGAGCAAAAGACGGACATACATGTATACATGTAAATAGGCTTGCAGTTCGTATACATATGTGCATGTAAACAAATATATATCTAAATTGAATTGAAGATATCGAATGCGTATACTTAACTTATGTGTCTGTGTAGCTACGCCGATCCGCCACAAGGCTTCGCACAAGTTTGTTACCCGAAATCTGATAAACTTGTTGGACCAAGTTGGCTATGATAGTGATACAAATAGCATGTAGGTAAGTCAAGATGTAATTCAGCCGCCTGACTGGAAAGCAGTTTAGGTTCACGTCGGTTCTGCTATATCTTTTCTCGAGTTGTAGACCGTGATCACAGACTTAATCAAGGTACCTCCTACATTCAGTACATTCATCTGACGGGCATCATATGTCTCAATTGTATTCTACTACTCTTGTTGCTACTTGCCATTATTCACCAGCTTTGTGCTATATGCAGGATGAGTGAGTGGCGTACGTACCTTGGGCTTGCAGGCTATCCACATTCTTCAGAACTTGGTCGGCCCACAATCCTACAAGGCGCACGTCGGCATCTGATTGTTGTATAGAAACATTATTGCATCTTCACATGCCAGATCTCGGCGAAACGAGCTCATGTACTGAGATCGCTTGGCTTGAACGCTGCAGGGTTGCGGTGGTTTGCTGCATGATTATTTGGAAGCTGGGCGAAAGTGTGATGCGTTTTGTCGTCGGTGTTGACGCAAGAATCACGTTCGCCGTTGCGGCCAACTCTGGAGGCGTACGGCATCAGATCGAATACTCGATTTCTCCTTGGAATGCTCGTATACAGCTCTATACATGCCGAAAGAAAGTCAGACTATGTGGTGGAATAACGCAGAGAGACTGGTATGGTTGAAGAGCTCGAGTCTTGTTTCCTACATTCACAATGCATTTCCAAAGAATTGGTCGCTCCATAGTGGCGCAACGATCACGAAGAATTCTATGTCGACGTGGAGTGCCTTAAGGCACTCCATCGCCGTCGGAGGCGGAGCTCTCACGCCGTCGCGAAGAAGTCCACGGCAGCTTCATTTTCGCGCTGGGATTTCGCCGGACGCTGCCGCGCTAGTGGCGTGCGGATCATACTGTTGTCACCATTTCCCACCCTTTGCCTCTGCTCGTAACCTTCTCCTCGCCCTCTGTACTGCTACAATACATCGTCGCCGCAATGAACTCGCTGCTAACACTGCTTTTACGACCATTTTGAGTCTCTGTAATCGACTTTACGACGAGATCTGGATGATTTTCGATGGAAACTGAGGTTCTGGAGTCGCGGTGATCGGGCGATGCGGTCGCAATGTGCGCGGAGAGGCGATCTTGACCATACCGGTCTCCTTGACCGTCTTTCAGGATCTCTGGCACTGGATCCACAGCTGGTTATGGAAGGAACATCGACTATTGTCGGATACTGGAATTATTATCAACATGCTACCTTCTGGATGACTGCTGGATGCTGATCGCGGCCACGGAAATCGGCGCGACACCCACGCGTTGGTTGCGACGTAGGAAGCCGCGAAGCCCATCACCACACTACCATGGCACGTCCGCGACAGGAACGTCAAAACATATCAAGTATAGCATCATGCTCCTTGTCGAACATGTGAACCGGATCGACACCTCCTTGCCGCCGACCACTCGGATTTTGGGAAGCAGGTCTGCCCAAGTGTGCCAAAGGGTGCCTGTGCATAGGCACGCCGGCCTTGAAACCCATCAAGCACCACACGACGACAACAGGACGACATTGCTTCCAATCGCATCACTGACGGTCTGTTGTGACGTCTTTGCGCACCACAGGATACTTTCCCGACCAGGCGGTTCCCTTCAAGGTCTGGACTGCACAGTACTACATGCGACCAAGAGCCACCGCACCTTATTCTATTCAAGAATATTGTGCGACTGCATCGACAGACTCGAGCAACCATGGAACTTAGAAATACATTCTTACTGTTTCAAATTCGAACCTCGTGGAACCGGGCGTCGCCGCTTCAGACTGCTCTAGGCTTGTGGCTCCGCCACCGCTAAGATTGGTAGCCCATGCTATCAAAGGCGGCTCGGCCTGCAAATATCCATAAGGCCTTGTGCATTTTCTTAGTGTTTCAAAATGTCTTGTCATACAATTCATCGTGGCTTGACATCATCAACAAGCACTACCACGAAGCGAAAAGCTTGAAGAATGTCTGGATCTCATACGACTGTGTTGCTTAGGAAATTACAAAAGATACCTCAATGTGCTTGCTGCACCATTTTCGAACGCCCGGACCAACCCAAAACAAAACGCCAACGCTAAGAAAGGACGTGGCTCTCGTGAGCACAAGGTCTCTGCTACAACTGCAAAAGACGCAGTTATCATATCGTCATCAACCGAGCACGAACCGACGTAAGATGTCGGCGTGCATCAAAGCATCATCGCTTTTGCCATGCTGTTCCTGGACTCGAAATGCGATCGCCGCCGTGTGGATAGCGGAATGAATCTCAGCCTTGAGAGAAGGGCTGTCCGCCAAACCCAGTCTGCATGTAATCGCCAAAGTGCGGCGAATTTGACTGGCTATGCATCCCACCCAAGTCGTCTGGTGTCGTCACCGATGCAAATGCGAAATTGGAAGGACTGTTGAAGTTCGAGTGGGACGGCATTCGTCCCATACCTCCCAAGCCTGGCGGTGATTGCATGTAGGACATGTGACCTCCGGTACCGCTGAACCCCATGCTGGGTGATGGAGCGTCCGCTCCTAATGCAACCCTCTTCGCCTGGTTGATGTTGTACCGAGAAATCTGGCAATTGCAATGGTGGTTCAGCGCATGAGTGCGCAAACCTGTGAGCTCGCCGCGAAGATCTTGAACTTGCTTCTTCAGCGACGAGTTCATGGCGCTCAACTTGCGGTGCTTCACCTCAATATCTTCGATGTTCTCTTTCTTCTTCGCGCGACACTTGGCAGCTGCGAGTCTGTTCTTCTCACGGTACTTCTCCTTTTTGTCGCCGCCTTCGCCTTCGAGGTCATCGCTATCTAATGCGTTGCTACCTTCGCTATCCTTCCGCATCTTCTTGGTCTTCGCATGTCGCTGGTTTGCTGCATTGCGGGCGCGTTCTGACTTGTCGGTTTTTGCTCTCGCGGCGGCTTCCGTCACCACGGCTTCTGCAGTCGTAGGCTTCGGCTCTCCAAATTCGTTCACGCTGTCGTCTGGCGGTGTGATCTGGCCAAATTGCTGGTGGACTCTGCTACGATTCTGCACGATTTGTTGCATGGAATTTGGTTCCGGGAAAGGGCTCTCGAAACCGCCACCACGCGCATTCTGGTCCTGCCACATGTGGACAGAATCTAATGGTTGCCCGAAGACACCTGTGCTCTGTGGAAAAGGGTTCACGCTGTTGTTGAAGGAGAAATCTTGATTGAAGCTGGAACTGGCATGTTAGTATTTGCGCTGGCGGGAGTGCAAGGCGTACGAGCTTACCTGGTACCATTTACTGAATTGAAGAAATTCTGCTGGTCTTGGTTAGGAGCATTGGGCGAGCCCATGGATGGCTGCAAACCGCGTGGCTCCTCGTCGTGAGAATCCGCGAAATTGAAGCCTGGCTGTGGCTCAAACATCGGGTCGTGGAGAGTTTGCGCAAGGGCGTCGTCAGAGTGTGCGCTTCGAGGCGAGAAGTGGTCTACCATCTTCGAAAAGGGCGTGAGACGGTGTCGCGCACTGTCTACGATGTACTGGACACGGTTGGCTTGATGATGAGGACAGGTGCAGCGCGTGGGCGACAGTTGCTGGGAAGGAGCGTGTTCTGCGTGGTGTTTGCCGGATGCGACAGTTCTGCCGACTCAGATATCGACTTGATGTGATGCTGCAGATGCTTAGATGTTCTGGGTGTTTGTCGATGTGGTTGACGAGATGGCTAATGCGTTTGCGCGAGTGTGAGGGCTCTGCTGGCGCTGCTTTTCGAGGTGGCAAAACGCTCACCGCGGGGCCCGGAGTTGGATGCGGCTGTAGAAGTGCTGGATCGAAACGCCAAAGTCCCAATTAGCGATGACGGCTTTTTCGATCTGGCTTCGTGCAAGGTAAGTCTCAAGTCCGCCACAATATCAACAATGACAATGTGGTATGTAGAAACAAAGCGTAGGTGCTACACAAGATTGGAGATAATCTGCTATGGCTGCTGCATGATGCGTGGAACCATGATACTTTCGCAATGCTTCCTGAACCTTCAATCGACCTTCCATTCGCCACCCATGCGCAGAGTCCAGCACGCTTCCCCCCAGTTATTCCGACGTCAGATGTGGCTAGAGACGCCTCGTTACCGCTGTGGATACTACTGCAAGGGTCGGTCTCCACCAAACAATGACGACCAACGAGTGAAACGCTTTCGCGGAAGACGCGTGAGAGCCGGCCTGCTCATTCCAACGATATCTCTTCCACACTAGTCGTCGCAATCCTGTTACGCGCTTTCGCATCAATCGGTACCGATTGCTGGGTGATCTGTCTGGTGCATTACAGAACGTTCGAGGACGCTCGGCACGCAGCTGTCTCCGACCGACCACCAAAGTCACCCAGGCAGGCAGGGATGGCACATGAGCACTTTTGGAAGCGGGGGACGGACAACTCTCCGACAACCAGACGAGCTCTTGATTGCTTCGGCCAGCTAACCGTGGACGCAAGACGGCCGTGCGGCTACTTCAGTGGTGGATTGACTTCCAGAAACGACAACGACTCTTTGACCTCTCAATACACGCCCTCGACGCTTCACACATCTCGTACGCCTCGTCTCTGTCGACGAGGACCATGATCACGTGTGCTTTCACATCGAGATCACCAGCCCCATCGATCGATCCAGAACCCTTACTCGCCGGCAGCGCAAATGGCATGCTTTGCGACCAGACGTGCGATGCCCTCGTCGTTGCTGATTAGCCCGGGCAGGTCCAGGCGTATACTCGCTGTAAATTCGCTACGTACCAACCGGAACAAGAAACTTGACACTTTTCACTTTTGCTGCAAAGCAAAGCGGACGCATATAACTCCGCAATACACCCTGCCATTGCGCTTCACTGCAGCAACTGCCTGTCCCTCAAGGAAGTTTCTGTTGCTTCCTTTGCAGCGCAGAGTATCGATCGGCAACGATGGGTGATCGTTCAGCGCATGTCACCATCGCGCTCTTCATTGGCCTGTCTACCCCACTGCAGCTGCTGCATTTTTTGCGAAACTTCGCGAAAAATCCACCCTGGCACCGACCATTAATTCTTGTTTGGCGCCTGTTATGCCTGAGCATTTAAGCGTTTAGAACGGTGATCGCGGAGTCGCGGTCTTCGGCAGGTCGGCTTGTGCGGTCTCTGCGGCGCTGGTTCCACTTGACGCTGACCCGTGGCCCCGTGCCATCGTTGCGTATCGGCGCTTGCGCCGACGCCGATGCAGATTGCCATGTGCCCATGCTGGAAGGGCAGCGTGGTAGGCTCGCTTGTTACCGAGGCCGAATCCAGCGTTCGCCCGTTTTGGTAAACGCGACTCATGACCATATCAACGGACTTGCCTTGTGGCGGTCACCTAGCTGGCTCGTGGCTGGTTACGACGTCCAAGTCAGGATGACTGCTCTAGCGCGGTAGGGCAATGTCAAGGCTGACCTCAGTGATATGTTGAACATACATTCTTTTGAGGTGACACAATGATAAACGAAGCCCAGGTGAGAATTTACTGGGTTGATAACAGGAGTACCGACAGGACACACTCTACCCTCGGCCACTCACTCACTTTTCACTAAAGGAACCGGAAACACACGCCTCTCGTCTGGGATCGGAATGGAAATGTAAAACAATGCTGTAATCATGATATCATTTGTACTAAAAGGAATCAAACCTGACTTCAGTGCGCTCTTTGTCTCTTATCACGGCGACCGCAAGGTCTTCATCCATAGGCATAGCCCTAAAGACAAGAGACAACGCGCGCTGTTGAGACTGGCTTTTTCGAACAACACTTACCGCACATCGGCCGATTCAGATCAATATTTTCGATCACTTGAGATATTGCTAGCCTGCATTGCAGCCCAGCATGGACACCGATAGTACTCGTCTCGAGGCTGATTTTCGCCTGTGAGCGCGCCCGTGCCAAGTTCTGCCTGGCACTCGCTTCCACTTGCAATAATTGCTCTGATATTGTGCTCGTCGCTTGCGGCGGAAGGATTGGACTGCTCGCGATGCTCGATGCCCTGGTCTTCAACTTCCCAACCGATTGATCAGGTACCGGCCACTTCGCTGGAAATCCTGGACGTCCCACTTCAATGGGAGCGTGAGTACGACAGCAACGCAGGATCGATGCCGAAATTCGACTCGTCACCGCCGTTGTTGTCGGCAGCTTGCTGCGGGAAGTAGCCTGGCGCCATACCGGCTCCTGGCCCTTGCTGCTCCTGCTGCGAGAAGTCAGTGTTCCGGAGGGCTCCGTTGCGGAACTCCTGGTCAGTAGTGAACACTGCAGATGCTGCATGTGCAGCCGCTGGTATAAGCAACCCCGTGTGCGGTGTGCATGTGCTGAAGCACAGCATCGTACGAAGCAGCAGGAACGCCACACGCGCCGCAGGAGAAGCCGTTCTGGTCCTGAGCTCCGAAAGCTGCCATGTTGTTAGAGATTCCTCCTGCATTGGAATTGAACGACGGGTTGTTGTAGCTGCCCATCTGGGCGTTTGCTTGGGTTAGCATAGCTCCCATTTCGGCATACTCACCGTACTGATTGACGGGTGCGGGTGCGTTCCAGTAGGGAGCTGGAGCTGGTGCAGTATGCTGGAAGTTTCCATTCTGGAAGCCACCAGTCTGAAAGCCGCCATTCTGGTAGCCTCCGTTCTGGTAGCCTCCGTTCTGGTAGCCTCCGTTCTGATAGCCTGCGTTTTGGTAGCCTCCATTCTGGTAACCTGCGTTTTGCAAACCTGTATATCTGGAACCCCCCATTCTGCTGCGCTCCTGCCGCAGGCACCGCACCATTCTGCCTCGTATATGCCGGACCAAGGTTGTGCACCTGGAGTCTATGGCGGTTCAAACCATAGGGGGGGGGAATGCTTTCTCGACCCCATCGTCCGCACACACTTCGCAAATATACGGACGCTCGTTAGTGTGCTTCTCGCGAATATGCTGCTGCACATTGTGAGGACAGGTGTACTGGCGGCCACAGCCCTCCCAAGGGCAAGTGAACATTTTCTTCTGCTGACGTGCACCTCCTCGCTTCTTACCGTTGTTCTCCGCCCCGGATGGGTCGAAGGGAGTGTTTAGCAGGGAACCTGACAGGCTCGCGGTCTGAGTTGTGGTGGTATGGATGGAACCATAGCCCCTGTTGGGGTTGTTGCGGTTGAAGCCTTCCCACGACATGATGGGCGAGTGCGTTAGGTAAGTCGGTCAATCTGGTGTGCCTTTGGATCAGACCTGCTGAGCTAGGAACGAGTTGACCGTCTTAAACGCAATCACCCGGAGTGGAAACGGGTTCAGACGACGTCGACACCTCGACACTACGTTCACTGTTCACTTTTGTATATATACTACAGATGTGTTAGGTTCTTTGTTCTCGACGAGCACAATGCTTTGTTCTGACGGCGGACAGAGCAGATGGAACAAAGTGAAAGAGACGGTAGAGCTTGGAGACAAGGACATTGTAGATTTTGGGTGGCAGCGACGTCAGCAGCGACGAGTTGACCTGCCAGGTTTTGAGGAGATAGCAACAGGGAAAGAATGGTTACAACGGATAGCGTCTGATTTGGTTCTGCCAACTACAGAATCTCCTTGAAAAAGAGATGGTTTTGCCATGATGGTGTCGGGACAAAGGCATTGTACGTTGCCGACCAACCGGAAACCAGCAGCGACATGGTCTCCCAGATCAATCATATACTGACGGCATGACGAGCCGAACATGATGCTTCTAACGAATTACATGTAGTTGGACGAGCTTCCTGCCAACTACGACATCTCCTTCGAGCGACGAGGGATCAGGCACCATACAAGCCTGTGCAGTCAATGTATCCCTTTCAATACTTCTAAGCCATAACTTTTCCACATCAATGGGTACTTGCCCATTGGCGATACCAGGCCAAACATCCTGCGTTAGCGACACTCGCTGACGTCTTGACATTATGCCGCAGAGAATCTGCTTTACAGCTCCCTCGATCCTGCGCACACAGTCAGCAATCAAGTCCAAGTCCATCAAACAAAGAAAGAAAGAAAGTCTGGAAAGAGACTCTCAAAATCAAGGATACTCACTTCTTGCCGTTCACTGTCACCGGAATCTCAGGACACTCGTCCACCACCCCAGGCACATGTCTCGCACTCAGCTCCTTCCTCACCGTACTCTGAATCTCGCTGACCAGACTCTCGCCAAATTCTACGCCCTCCTTCATCTTCAAGAACAACACAACAGTCTCATCCGTATCCGTCTCCCTCCTTCGCCCAATGCACAGAGCATCTTCCACACTCGCCGCGAAGTGTTTGAGCAGCACATTGTAAATCTCCGCCGACCCGAATCGTACGCCGCTAGGCTTGAGAATCCCATCACTGCGGCCGAGCATGTACAAGCCGCCAGTGGCAGGGTTGAAGCGCACGAAATCGCCGTGGTGCCAAACTGAGTCTCCGAAGAGCTCGAAGTAGCTGGACCGGTACTTTGCTTCGCCAGTCGGGCCCCAGAAGGTGACGGGCTGGCAAGGGAAAGGTTTCACGCAGACGAGGTCGCCGGGCTCACCGGTTGACGAGACGTTCTTGCCGGTGTAGTCCCATGCTTGGACGGCCATGCCGAGGCCTAGGACTTGAATTTCGCCTTCGTAGACGGGGGAGAGAGGGGACGGGGCACCGAAGAGGGAGATGATGTCTGTGCCGCCGGTGATGGAGGCGAGGTTGAGCTCTGGGCCGAACGCGCGGTAAACATATGAGAATGTGGACGGTGCTAAGGGTGAGCCGGTTGAGTAAATTGCTTTTAGTGTGGAAAGGGAGAGGGCATCTTTGCCTTCTTTCGGTAGGAGGGATTTTTGTTCGAGGATCGAGAGGTATTTGGCTGATGTGCCGAATTGGGTGATGGAGAGCTCGTCGATCAGACGTGGCATGGCGATGTCGTCTTTGGCCGATTGGCCGTCTTGCAGGTACTGGAAAGGCGAGCCGTCGTAGAGGATCAGCGTAGCTCCTGCGGCGAGACCGGACACTAGCCAATGCCACATCATCCAGGTACATGTTGTGAAGTAGAAGAGCCTGTCGCCGGGTCGGATGTCGCCTTGTAGGATATGCTCCTTCTTGTGCTGTAATAGCGTACCAATTGCGCCGTGGACGATGCATTTGGGTGCGCCAGTCGTGCCAGAAGAGTAGAGGATGTATACAGGATGATCTGCTGGAAGCTGCTCGAATTGGAGCTCTTCCTCCTTCCCTGACACGAAGTCGCTGTAAGATACCACACCTTTACCCTCTCCGCGAGCACCGACATCAACACCAACACTATCCACGGTCTCAAATACAACCGTGCCCTTCAAGCTCTCCAGTTTAGCGATAACCTCGCCAACCTTCTCCAAAACTCTATGCGTCTTTCCATTGTAGCCAACCGCATTGTCCGCAAACAGCACCTTGGGCTCAATCTGCACCAGTCTCTCTACAACAGCCGTGACTCCTGTGTCAGGGCTGACTGCCGTCCAGACAGCTCCAAGCGCAGTAGCAGCCAACATAGCAACCAGCGCATTCGTATGATTGCCAACATATCCAGCGACGCGGTCTCCCACACCCACACCCAAAGCCTTCAACCCGCTTCGACACTTCTTGACCCTCTCCCTGAGCTCTTTCCAAGTGACTTGCTCTCTTGTCGTCTCCGTAGCAGCAATGACCGCAATCCCTTGCTCTTCAACTTGAGCGCCTCCAGGCAATACAGGGAATAGCAGGTTCTCTGCAAAGTTCAGTCTGGCGCCGGCGAACCACTCCGGTCGAGGAAACATTCTCGTTTCATCTTCAATGACTTTCTCGTAAGGTTGTGAGGCTCGGATGCCGACATGCTCCCATACTGCGGCCCAGAAAGAGGACAGGTCGGTTATACTCCAGGCGTAGAGGTCTTCGTAGGTCTTGAAGGACTTGTTGTGGGATTTGTTCACGGCTTGGATGAAAGAGTAGAGCCGTGTTGACTCGGGCGAGGAATGGCGCCAGAGCTCTTTGGCGGTGTTGCTGGTGCCATTGGCATTCGTGGTGGGGTCGGCCATTGTGATGTTATGTGAAGAGGCCGATCGGTTGTGAAAGGGAAAGGCGAAAGGAGATCACTAGAAGGAATGAAGGTGACTTAGCTGAGTACCTAGGTAAAGTGTCTATGCACGATAAACATTTGTTGAGCAGAGCCTCACTGACCACTGTCCCACTCTGAGTTCGGTTTACCTTGAGCAGTGCAAGTCCGATGGCGGGGCGAAGGGTCACCTCGGCACAGGTGGAGTACCTTGAATGTATCTGGAGTTTCGCTCGCTCAGCGCTCACCCCACGCTTTCCGGCGGTCGGCTTAAGACTGCTGCCGACTGCACTCACTCTCTCTCTCTCTTTCGGCTCAAGACTTCGGCTCCTACTGCAGAGCATTCCACACGTACATAAGCCTGGCTCGCCTGGTAGCAAATATGCCTGGCATGAGCTTATGTAGAGCCGTGATCACGTCCGGAGTACTCTGCATGGTCCCCGGAGCCCCACTTATACCCATTGCCTGAGTACCCTTCATATGGGCGAATGTTGTATATAGTCTGTTCGAGGGCGTGCGTCGTTCAAATGGCTATTTCTTCCATCATTTAACGAGCAGCGAAACCATGAACCGCAATGCAGCACTCTCGGACGTCTCAGACTTACCGATATATCCTGATCTGAAAGATAAGATCGCGATCATCATCGGAATTGGCCAAAGCGGCCCAGAGACCTCTTCAGCCTGGGGAAATGGTGCTGCTATCGCAAGGGTACTTTCTCGCAGCGGCGCAATCATCCACGGGTGTGACTTGGACCTTCAAGCAGCGGAGCGTACGGCTACTCGTGTACGGGCTGAGGGTGGCAAGTGTGATGTCTCTCAAGCCGATGCGACTTCTAGCAGTGACATCTCGCGGCTGGTGGACGACGTCCTTGCCAAACACGGCCGCGTGGATATTCTGGTCAACAATGTTGGAATGACAGCCAATGGCGACCTCGGCACTATGGCCGAAGAGACGTTCGACTCACAGATCACACTGAATCTCAAGACGGTCTATATCTCATGTCACAAGCTCTTGCCAATCATGGAGAGCCAAGGCGAGGGAGCTATAATTAACAATGCTTCAATCGCCGGCTTGCGGCATCTGGGCAAACCTCAAGTCGCCTATTCCAGCGCCAAAGCTGCTCTTGTACACCTGACTAGAGTCACGGCCGTCGACTACGCGAGCAAAGGCATCCGCGTCAACTGCGTCATTCCTGGGCTCATGTACACGCCACTGGTGGAGATGCTGGGCAAGAGCGAAAATCCGGGAGATAGGCACGCGTACGAGAGAATCATTGGTTTGAATGTACCAATGGGCATGATGGGAGATGGGATGGATGTTGGCAATGCTACGGCATTTCTTGCCAGCAGAGCTGCCAAGTATATTACAGGCCATGGTCTGGTCGTCGATGGTGGTCTGACGGTCTCTGCCAGCTCTTGAATCGCGCCGATGTGTTCTTGCAAATTGCACAGCACAGTTCTGCGTTGTTCGAATTGGCGTGTGTGGCCCTGGAGTACCAAACTTCACATCTGAGCTCATGTCAACTTTTGCAGATTCGGCAACAAGCAGTCAGTGTGTGGAACTACGATCTTACGCTTCAAGATTAGTTATGCCTCGTAAGTCTCCACTGCACATACCTCTAGTCAACGGCAATAGTGGACTTTGGAGTATTTGGGGTCTTCAAGCGCCTGTCAAGAGCCAATCTGGTGTCAGTTGGGGTGCTGCAAAAAGGTGAAAGTCTCTCTATCTGGGTGGGTACGTACTATGTCTTGGTAGTTGACATATCCGGCGAAGCGTTAGACTCCCCGCAAGCCTCTCTCTCTCCGCATGCGTCGGACTTCTTGCTAGCCTCCCCGTTTGAATCCCGTATTCATGGTATAGATGCAGAGTGGAGCGATTGATGCGGGGGAACCCATTGACACGCGGACAACGCCACACTCTTTTCGACAGTCCATATCAATGCTCCGCCGTCAGTTCAATGATTGTTCCGGGCCCTTCGTAGAACAAGTCCGCATTCAGTCTTGAGTCCACAACATGTCTGAGTCCGGAAAAGTCACAAGGTGCGACCAACTTGAGATCGCCGAGAACTTCAGTAACAGCGATGGCGAACTCACGGATCACGAACAAGAGATAGAGAAGACGTACGTATAAGATAGTCGCAGATGGCGAGATTCTTGTTGATTTACCCATCGCGTAGCATTGTTCGCAAGATTGACCTTCGCCTCATACCGTTGACCATTCTCATTTATCTTCTCTGCTACTTGGACCGGTCTAACATTGGTACGTCCCATTTCGATGTAACGAGTGTGCAGCCAAAAAGGGCTCTCACCAACATATGCAGGCAATGCCAAGATCCTCAACTCCGATACGGGCGACAACCTCCTGAAGACTCTAGATCTCAGCAACCACGGCTACATCGTTGCACTGATGCTGTTCCTCGTCGCATACTCCATCTGTGAAGTCCCAAGCAACCTGGCCCTCAAAGTGATCAGCCCTGCCAATGGCTCGGCTTTCTCATCGTCTGCTTTGGCTCCTTCTGTGCCGGAATCGGCGGCATCAAAACCAGTGCTGGTCTCAAGGCGCTTCGATTCTTCCTCGGAGCGGCTGAAGCTGGCGTCTTTCCGGACTGATGTACTATTTCAGTTTCTGGTACAAGTCTAGCGAGCGTGCTTTTCGCATTGCTTGCTTCTTGTGCAGTGCGACGTTGGCAGGCGCTTTTGGAGGGTGAGTTCCGTCCTGTCAACAAGGTATGGTATCTTGCTTACCGGCTCCAGATGCATCGCATACGGTGTTAGCTTTATGAATGGGGCTCTCGGCTCGAAGCGTGGAGATGGCTGTTCATTATCGAAGGTGTACCATCGGGTAGGTCGCGTAGCTCCGGGATCATGTCAAACAAAGCTGACATCTTCATAGTTGTTGTTGGGCTATGCGTAATGGCTTTCCTTCCAAGCTACCCTCAAAACGCTTCGTGGCTCACCGCGGAGGAGCAGAGGATTCAGGAGCAGAGACTGGGCAGACAAAAACATCAAAGGTATAGTGTCTGATTTTAGCTGCGGATGCTGGTTCTGACGATCTTCCAGGGAGCAACACATCAACTGGCAGGATGCCAAAGCAACTTTGCTCGACTTCAGATTATATGGCCATTACCTCGCATACACAGGCATAGGCTGCGGAGTTGCGTCTCTGTCACTGTTCGCACCAACCATTGTTCAAGGTCTTGGTCATCACGGCGTACAAGCACAACTCTATACAGTGCCCGCCATATGCTGTGGCCTTTGCATGTACCATGCTTGCAGCTTACTTGTCCGATCGCTACCAGTCGCGTGGCCTCGTTGCCGGTGGTGCATTGGCAGTCAGCACTCTGTGTTTTGTTATTTTGGGTAGGTGGATACAACACACATATCACAAACAAGATCTGACATCGACACAGCTGCTCTGCCGGTGAAAGCTTTCACTGGACGCTACATCCTGTTGATCTTCGCAACAGCTGGAGTCTTCTCGGCCCTTCCCTCTCTCAACGCCTGGGTAGGCGATAATGCCAGAAACACAACGGCTATGTCTCTTGTGTTCGGTCTGAATGTTGCGTTCTCTGGACCTGGGCAGATTGCAGGCGTGTGGATTTACCGGCCCCAGGATGCTCCACTCTTTCGATTGGGCCATGGCATCAATGCCGTCTTCGGCGCGCTGGCTTGTCTTCTGAGCTTCGCTCTTTACTTGTACTACAGTCATCTGAACAAGAAGGCTATGAGACATGGTCGCGATGAACGCTGGATGGCTTGAGAGTCGCTGATCCAGGGATATTGGTATGACAATTATTGTATGAACAGCACTTGTGCGATTTTGATGATTGGATGTGCTGGTTTTCCTTGTCAGTCCCTTACTCCATCGTGACAAAATGCGATAGAATGCTCGATCTTTTCGCTGTGTGCAGCAAAGACCTCTCGAAATCTCAGATGTGCCATCAACGCTCTCCGGAATCGTTTACCTGCGAAGACGGGGCATGGCTGTTCATTCCGTCACAGGAATCAACAATACGTTCCACCTAATGAGGAGTAAGCTACAGAAGCGCACCTAATGATCACAATGCTCGTCTTGTCCATGAAAAGCCGGTGTTCGATTTCCACTCTGCCACTCAAAATTCCATCCGTTGATTTCGTTTTCTTTTCTTTTTCACTACACAGCCTCAAGGAGAGCACCATGCACCAACTTACCTGTTCCGCGGATTGGTCGAATAACCTTCAAGATCAAGTGGCAATCGTAACAGGATCATCGAGAGGTATTGGAGCTTCTACGATATCGACACTCAACAAGCACGGAGCATTCACTGTCATTGCTGATTTGCCACGATCGCAAGCAGATGCTGAGACCCTGATCGGGTCTCTACCCTTCCCCGAGCGAGCACTTTTCGTTGCTGCCAATGTCACGGACTGGCGAGACATGGTCCAAGTGTTCAAAGAGAGCAGGCAAAGATTCGGTAAAGTCGATATTGTGATCGCTAATGCTGGCATAATGGAAACGTCCGCCGCTCTGGACGTTAAACTCGACGATGCGGGAGATCCCATTGAATCGACTGAGATATGTAGCGTGTTTGACGTTAACCTGAAAGGCACTATGAACAGTAAGTTATAACAGTCGCAGTCATACCTAGAGTCTGACAGGATTACAGCATTGAGACTTGCTCTATACTACCTCGGCCTCAACACCCCATCGTCATCGCACTGGCGAGGGTCAGTTGTTTTGATTGCTTCGACCAGCGGCTACTTTGGATCGACAGGCAATGCCGCGTACATTGGTTCCAAACATGGCGTCGTTGGCCTCTTCCGCGCCTCTCGAGCCAAGAGCTGCACAGGCGAAGATCCGGTTGAACATGGTCGTTCCGGGTTACACTCCGACGCACATGACCAGTGGCTTTGGCCAAAGCCTACTCGAAGCAAACTTGGAGCACAACACTCCAGAGAGCATCGCTTTGACTATTGCACAAGTTGCAGCGAGTGAACAATGGGACGGCATTGGTTGTCTGGTACGTTCTATGTAAAGATCGAAATCTTGACAGGCGCTAATGTGTACTGAAGGCACTCGGCAAGTATCGACGAGAGCTTGAATATACAAGACAAGGCATCATGGGCGACTGGCTTGGTCAAGATTTACTTACGATCTTGAACCAATTTACAGATGCCTCTGCAAGAGCTGGGCGGGTACAGATTGCCTCAGACGGAAGCGTATTCTTCAAAAGGTACGGAAGCCAGTAGAGGCACGTATATTTGAATGATCAAACAAGACCACATTCAATTCGAAGGCTGACAGGATCGTGTGTGCCTACGTGAGCATTTTCCGTCTTTGCAAACACGCAGAGCGCTGTTTTGGATCGAGAATGTCTCGTGTATCGTTTGGCTTTCTGTCTAGGCACGGGGAGGCTAATGCAAGACCGACATCGATCAGATTAAGGTTCCTGAAAACAATCCCCGCTTGACCGTCACCTCGGTCTCACCAAGTTGTTTTGAAAGTCTGATCGACATACATTGAAAGGTCAAGCATGCGGAGGTTCGCAGCATACATGTACCTGCGCCCGAGACCTTACTCATCTGTTCAACTTGGCAATATCATAGGAGAAGTGTCATCGAGATTTTTTTAAAAAAAGGATGTTCTTCAGAAACGTACTGCCTAAGCTGTTCTTTGTCGTTGCAGCCATTGGCGCCACTTCCACTCTCGGCTCGAGCCTAGGCAATGTCACGACGTCGGACGGGATCTCTTTGCGCTACACCCAAGCCGGCCCAGCAGCTGGACAACAGCTGCTGTTGATTCACGGCTGGCGCCAGACGGCGGCACAATGGAGGAAGCAGATCGACTACTTCTCCGGCGCCGGCTATCGAGTAACAGCCTACGACATGCGTGGGCATGGTGACTCTGAAAAGCCTGAATTCGGCTACTCGCTGTCCCGCCTAGGCTCCGACCTCAACGATGTGCTCAACACTCTCGATCTTACGAACGTCAGCGTCGTTGCTCACTCTATGGGCTCCTCGGTCTTCTGGGACTTGTGGGATCAGTATCCGGAGCAACGCTCTCGCATCCACCGCTTCGTATTAGACGACCAGTCTACCGTCCTTGTGCAGGATCCCACGTGGGACCAGACCGAACGGAACACATGGTCCGCAGCGCTTTTCAACCCGGCCCAGGTGTATACCTTTTCAGCAAACATGAGCAACGAACTGGTCCCCTTCGTCACAAGCATGTTCACGGACAGTATCTCGAAGGACGACTTGGACTGGATGATCGCACAGAACAGGAAGATGAGCGACAAGAATGCTGCGACTTTGTTGATCAATCACTGTTTTGCCGATTGGCGCGCCCTGATACCGCGGATTACAGTGCCGACCTTGGTGCTCTCTGGAGCAGTCAGTCTAAATAACGCTACGGCGATCGATTGGGCTGCCACGCAGATTCCGGGCGCTCATGCGTATACTTTCACAAAGGCGGAGAAGGGTAGCCATTTTGTGTTTTGGGAGAATCCGGAGCGTTTCAACCAGATCGTTGAAGATTTTGTTACTCAATAATGTGAGCTTGTCTGTTCGATGCTCGATGTTCGATGCTCAATGTTTGTCAGGTGATATCAAAAAGTTCCATCACGACTTGGACGATGTTCTCACTAGTGAACTGTGACATCTGATTGATTTGCCCGATGAGCTCTCAAAATAGAGTTCAAAATACGCCTCTGTATTCGAAATGTGAAGCCATGATGGTGCTCTTGCTGCTCCTGCCAAGCTTGCACATGTCTACACATTCGCCCTCGCATTGATACCATCATGCATTGGCAGTGGCTGGTTGCGGGCAAAGTAGGGTAGCAATCTCATAGTCCTTGGCAACAACACTGCTCTGCCTAGCTCCCACAGCAATCAAGTTCAACGCGCACTTGTACCATTCGCAGTGCTCGCGACCGACTAGCCGTCGCAATCGGGAATCGGGAGAAGCAGAGAGCCCATAGACGACGACGATCTGTCCGAAAAGTCTGGCTTCGTGTTAACAGTGGACGTGAGAGAACAAGCGGAGGACGAACTGGCTATATATGAAGTAGTGGTAGGGCACACAAGGTCCGGCTGTGAGGACATTCTCCATGATCGCAGTCCATGCAAGAATTGAGGATAGGGTGTCGCCGCAATTCGTCAAGTCCCTGTCGGTCAGCGAGGCCGGGTTCATAAATGCTCGGTGCCTGATGGTTTGTCAGCAAGATCGTGAGAAATTCTCCTACCACTTACATTAGAGGCCGACGAATGTGATACTTGCTGATGATGTACCGTGCTCGAATCCAAGCAGCAGCAGATATGCTCTGCGATGAACCTGAGGTTGGCAATGGGCTCTGGACGTCGAATGCAAGGTCTGGCGGCAGTTGGTTCTTCCATTGCTCGAGCTGATGATATAATTCTTCCTCCAGAGTTCTTGTCGGGTAGCTACTCGTGGGACCTACACGGGGACTAACGTTCAGCTCTGGCTAGATCAGACACAAGATGTTGGCAAGTCTCACTGGAGTGGAACAAGCTGTCGCGCACCCTTGTAAGGAAGATCCTATGGGCGATCTGTGAGAGGAAGTGATAATGATAAATCGGATCATTCAGGGCATCTCTGCTAGGCATCGATGCGCTCATCAGGAACGGCGGTGAGACGAACTTAGGTAACGGGACGTCTTCGCAGTGATCGAGTAACGACGTATTGGGAAAGTCCATCTCGTCTGCCAATAAGGTTTCAAACATGACGCAGATCCAGAATACTCGTGACTGCATATCCTTCTCCCACGACTCTGTCTGTGCATCCGATGATCCTCGTTCGGATCGCGCCTTAGCTTCTTGCCAGAAGCGACTTGAGCACAACGAGGCTCGGTAAGTCATTGTCCACCATTGCCCTGGCCTCGTGGTCTGCGCATAGTATAGGCCTGCGAGGAGGTATAATTGACAGCTTTGCAGTCCGAGGTCAGTGTCGAAAAAGGCCATGCGTCTCCGAGCCTCGTTAAAATATGCCAAGCCTGGGATACTACCAGTCTGGACTCTACAATCTTGGACTGTGTGATGGCTCGCTGGCACATGACGCGATGTGTCGTCTGCTGAGCCCGGACGTTCTTCCATAGCCCAGCTCCCCAGTGCCATGACCAGCAGCACAGTACAAGTATCCATGTGAATCCCAAAGTCACAATTCATGGCAGCGGGCAGCGTTTGCTGGAAGTAGGCGTCTGGGTCGAGTATGGGAAAGGTGGTATTGAAATTCTGAAAGTAGCTGTACGAAAGGTCTTTGAAGACGTTGAGACGCAGCTGAGAGATCCAATCCGTCGAGTTCAAATCGCCCAGAATTGGTAGTGGAGGCCTGCTGAACTCCACGCTAGATACATAGTGGGATCCAAAGTCTTTACAAGCGCCGTGTACTGACTCTGGAAGCATCTTTTCGATGCCAGGCCAGGCCAGTGTGAGGTGAGCGCTGAAGCTGAGGGTCGTGGATTGCTCTTTAATCGCGTCATGAGGAGAGGCGCTCACGAGCTCAACATGCGAATTCAATGTAGGCGGATGGCCCTGTAGGTCGATGCTCGGGCCTTTGGGGCCATTCAGACTCCATGGAACTTCAGAACAATCGGGAGACCGTTGCGTAGCTCTTTCGGCTGAATTGTCTTGCTTCGGTGGCTGTATTTCCTGGATGCAATCTATTTTACGTTCAACGCGACGAAGAGTCTGCAAGATGGAGCTGTAAGACGCTTCATGCCTGGGTCAAACTTAGCAAATGTCGGTCAAACAGCGAAGGGTGTCGGGAAGAGAGTACTTGTGATCTACGCTCACTGTAGTGGCATTCGATGCCTGCGACTTGCACAGATGCAGGGCACATCTTCGTCGCAGCGAGTCTTCTTTCGGCGACAAGGGTTGCATGCCTGCATGTACGCGGAGAAGCAATCAGACGTGCATGGCCTTCGGTCAACACAATGTCATCACGTTACCTGGCCAGCAATGAAATTGCGCTGTTTCTTGCACGGAGTTTCGCCCTGAGCGCCGTCGTCTTCTGCCGGATCCATATCCATTCAAGCGATGTCAGCTCTCATGGCTGTGTGACAGCAAGAAGGATAACGAGGCCCGGCGTGATCGTTTACTCCGGATGGGAGCTACACTCTCGAGACTCTCCAGCTTGGGACCCCTCAGCAGCGAAGTGCTGTCTCCGCAGTGGCGTGGTGATCATGCGGGGCCTCCACAAAAAGGAGTCGACTGCCGGGGAGACTACGATGTCTCCGGAGTACCCTACATCGACATCTTCAATGTCGCGCGATGGACGTGTGGACGGTGCATTGGTGGCGGGAAAAACGCCAATACTATGATACTCGTGATCGCATTCGTGGAGGGTGTTCTGTATTTGCAGAAATGCAAAGCCATCCATGGAGCACAAAGCCTGCTCCTGACCACTGCTCTTCTCTTCGCCACGCTCTTCTTGGGCAGCACTTTTGGCTTGCTAGACTACGCTGACCTTTCGAAGACACGGATCGTGCGACCAAACCTTGACCGGAATCTCCTTCTCCGTACTCATGGCGAGTGCCGATGGCTCGAGCAGCATGCACGGATTTTTGGCCGGGGCTTTGAGTGGCGTGGCCAAAGTGAGTAGTGAGTATCATGACAAGTCTCCCTACCATGGCCACAAATGACTTTGGACTGATTTGATCATGGCAGCTGGGCATCCGTTTGACACAATCAAAGTGCGCTTGCAAACCAGCACCAGCACGCGCTTCGCTGGGCCATGGTCATGCCTCTGTCAGACGATCTCGCAAGACGGTGTCCGTGGGCTGTACAAGGGGCTGACACCGCCTTTGGTCGGCTTTGTATTCATGGATTCGTTGCTGCTTGGATCTTTCTCGATTTATCGAGACTTCTTGAATCGGATCTCGCAACATCCAGAAGCACTCCCTGTCCTTGAGACTGGCAGAGCTGCTCCCGCTAACCTGAGCTCCGCTTCCGTGAGCTTCATCGCAGGCGGCCTTGCTGGTTGGACTGTGAGCTTCATCGCTGCACCGATCGAGCACGTCAAAGCGCGGCTGCAAGTTCAATACGGGAGAAGCAAGTACGCTGGTCCCACAGACTGTTTTCGAGAGATATACCAAGACCACGGGATCTCAGGGTTATATCGTGGCTTGTCAGCGACAATAATCTTTCGAAGTTTCTTTGCCTTCTTCTGGGGGAGTTATGACGTGATGAACCGCACCATGCAGGCGTCCACTAGTCTCAGCGTGCCATTGATCAATTTTATGGCTGCTGGTGTCGCTGCTCAGTTGTATTGGTTGACAGGATACCCTACCGATGTGATCAAACAGCGTATCATGACCGAGCCGCTTGGTGGTGTGACGAACGATGGTGTACGCCGCCTTGTGAGGTGGAAGGATGCAGCGAGATCAATCTACACCGAGTCGGGCTGGAGAGGGTTTTGGCGAGGCTTCCTACCATGTTTCTTAAGGGCATTCCCTGCAAATGCTATGTCAATCGTGACTTTTGAGGCAGTGATGCGTTCTACTACCAGTGCTACGGTCTGACTCTGTATTGAAAGGGTTCAATAGGGGATGTGCCGCTTGTGTTGGCGTGGAACTTTATCATGTGGTGTAAACGACAAGTTAGTGAGTAGGATGTATCATGCAGGTACCTGCGACTTCAAGTTCCCTAGGCCATCGTCTAGAGGGTGTTTCGGGAACACAGCGCGAGAAGAACTGGTCGCTTACGGTAGTTTCGCCCACGCTTTCCGGTCGTCGGCTTAAGGCTCCTGCTCCTACCGACTGCTCTATTTGTCGGCTCAGTTCTGCAGAATCTCGGCATCTCCTTATCGTTGCACTTCAGCATCCATTGCACAATTTTTGATTGCGAATACATATTGCATATCACATTTGCCAGAATGATATGACGTTGTGCGTTTCTGAAGCAGCAATGCTGTCTGGGGCTCCTGGTGTTAGACGTGGACAATAGACAAGTCTGAATTTACGCCTAGCTTATAGGTATTTTACGTAATTCTAATGGTAAGTAGCAATACAACTTGATCCGTTAGAAGAGACGCTGCAAACAAATTCTGTTTCTGCCATTACCCTCAATCCCGGAATGCCGTCTGCAGATTCGTGACCAAACGAGACAAACCGCGAAACTGCCAAAACGCACCCCGGAACTGTTCCATGTTCAAAAACATATCCTGAGAGTACAGGGGAGACTTGCCCACCAATGCACTGATATCAATCTCGAGTAGTTCCATCTGGTCCTCGGTGAAGGCAATGCCATTGATGACGAAAGGCATGTCACGCCTGGACGATATGCGCTTCACAGCAACTCGATGCAAGCCTCCGACGTCAAAGGACGAGCCCGATTGGCAATGCCGATTCCTTGAATGACCGGTGTACGTCTGGCACGATCTTTTGGTTGAGATCAGATGGGCAGTCGATCAAAGAGCAATTCCCAGCTGTGGCAGCAAATCCGAGCTCCACTCCACCTATTACACCAATCATGACGGATATCCATTGCCCGTCAGCCGGCCGGACGAATTGGGTGATTAGGTCCGTGTAAGTGCCTTCCTTAGGAACAATGTAAATTCCGGATGCGTGTGGGTCTGCAGTCTGTTCTCTGATCATAGGGTGCATCCGGATCGATTTGGAATCTTGAATGTATGTGCTGTTTTTAGTAGTGGCGGTGCTCACAGAGAGGGAGTAACATGTGACCGTCTCAGACAGGCGCTGGTATGGATCCAGGTGTGGCATTCGTTGTGGGAAATATAGATTTCCACGAGGGTTCACGTGCATGCAGCATTGCATTGTCGACAAGTGACAGCGTACCTGTTGGTTATTGATAGAGGCTACTGTGATACTCAGGTATCCAGGATGACCTCGACGAGCGCAGAGCAGCGGCATTTGGTCGGCTGTCAAACCTCGCTGGATGTTGAGGCCCATGTTTGTTGTTTGCCAGGGCTTTCTTTCATTCTGCCAGTCGAGCATCGGACTTATGTCGCCAGAGTCTTTAAAGTACCAGGGACTGTCGGCAAGAATACCGTGGAAATCTTCGAACACTGCTTCTTCGTCCAGCCAAGCAAAAATACTCTCGTCGTCAGAGCTTCTGAGTATCTCTTCTTGGAGGCGCTGGAAGGCACGTGTACCCTCTCCATATAGCATGGGCATATTGACAGAGAACAAACCCATGAGGCAGTAAGCCATGTCCTCAGGCCTGGTTGTTGTACGATGTGCAGCCCATGACATTCGCTTTGCTGCGCTTGCAGTTGATAGAGGGCGTGAATGATTCAGGTAATCGGTATCGATACCAGTGGCCTCCGATATTGATAGATGAAGTATCTCTTTGGTGCCAATGTAGACCCAGTCTTTGTTGTAGAAGTTGACACGTTTTGGGGCTATGAGCTCCTGCAAAGTCCACCCTCGGGTAAACCATGCACTGGCTTTGAAGTCCGACTCGAAGTTCGCATGCTCCAATGATGAGGAAACATCATTTAGATATGCGTAGCATACGGAAGCATCGCGATACCACATCCACATCGAGTTGATAGCTTCGGTGAGCTCTGCACTCGATTTCTTGTCGATGCAGCATGTATCGTCCCACAGAAAGGCGAAGCCATCTGCACGTGCTTGCTCTATCGCACCGCACAGCTTAGAGTAGCCTTTTCTCTTGATCGAGCTCCCCTGCTCGACATCCTGAAAGAGAACTTCATCGTCGGTCCATCGATGGGAAAGGATGGCGTACGTAGGTATGTCTGTACCGATGAATGTGCTAAGTGCTAAGTGACCACTTCTAAGGTCACACTTCTCGAGAACTAAGAGACGCATAACGTACACCTGGGTGAAGCATGTCTTGTGCTTCACATAAGAAAGCGTGTTCTTGTTGTGTTCGGATCAGAGCACTGCCACGAGGACAAGTGCGGCTGAGCAGCAAGGCAATGAAGGCTTCCAGGCTGCCTGCATCGATGCCTCACAATAATGTCTGCGTGTGGCTTTCCACAGAAGATGATTGATGAGAATCCTACACAGCCCTGTCACTTGTAGCAGCGATAGCAGCAGCCGTTTCATCCTACCCGTTCCGGTCCAGGCCGTTGAGCTAGAATGAGGCTCCTTAATCCAACGGTTACCTACATGCAAAATACAAGGCACGTTACGAGCAGCTCGCACGAATGCACGTGTGCCGGTGGTCGACAGATGTCATCGCGCATGGATGCATGCATGGCTGAGGCGTTTCGTCACAGTGCATGCAAGAAGGCATCGCTTCTGTCTGCGCCGCGAGACATGTGAGGCAGAAAGAGCAGGCCAGCCCGCAAGAGCAAGAGAGAGCCTGGCCTTGATACGTCATCGCTGTAAGGTTGGCGGCCCGTGCCCAACCCAAATATTGGCCCATCCCACTTGCCTGATGTGGGCGAGGGCGACGCAGCTCGTCCAGCGCTACCCAACTGATAATCGCTCGCTCTCTCGCCAGCCACGATCGTCGGTAGACGTGCGCTGCAAAAGGCGCCTGCTCGCACTTCACTTACACCCTCTCACACCGCCTGTTGCGTCTTCTGTTGCATTGCTGCGTCCCAGCGTTTGCCTGCTTTCCTTCTGCCAGCATCTCTCACACCACGCCCCGCTGTCTCCACCTCCCACATGCAGCCCGGCTGAAACACTCATCATCGCTACCAACTCCCGCTCGTGACTACTGCTCCCACACTCGCCCACGCGAACGTCGCACACCTCCCATATCACACCACCTCTGTGTGCACGCCCTTCGTGACACTTGCTCGACCTGAGCCCACCTGCCTCGTCGCCGCTAGCAGACAGCTGCCTCGTCACCAGCCATGTCTCGACGCTACGCCGACTACGAGGAGCGCGACTATGTTCGCTCCCGCTACGACGAGCCCGAGCTGGAGATTCGCGAGTCCAGACGAGCTCCCGCCACCGTCTTGTCTGATCGCCGCACCGAGCGACCTGCCCGCCAGCCTGATTTCCTTCGCGAGGATTACGGCAAGAGTCAGGCTGGCCCACTGGTCATACGGGAACGAGAGTCAGATAGCTGGCGCCCTCCGGCTCGACGCCGTAGCAACGAAACCGTCCGATCGAAGCATCCTGCCGACGTGGAAAGAGAGATCATCATTCGAGAGCGTGAACGAGAGGACGACCGTCGACCACCCTACCCCAGCAGCGAACGAGGCGGACGCATGGACGAAGAGATCATCTACAGGGATCGGGCCAAGAGCCAGGCTCCTAGCAGAGCGCCTCCTTCACGAGTGAATGAAGAAATTGACATCAAAATTCGTCATGACGACGACCACCATCACCATCGAGTTCGGTCACCGCCAGCTCGAAGCGAGTACCACGAGCGCGATGTCGAAGAGATCCGCTTTAGACGTGGCCCTGGAGATCGACCACCCACCCGGGTTGCTGAACGAGAGGAGATCGATATTGACATCCGCGAACGGCGAGGACGTGACGAGGAGATCGACATCCGCATAAAAGAACAAGAGCGCCCTGCACCTCGACCTCGCTCTCGCAGCCGGGGTGTCCTGGTTGGCAAAAAGAAGAAGAGGTGGGTCATTCGTCGTCAACGCAGTCCCAGTCCACCACCTCCGCCGCGTGACCACGAACGTGAGGAAATTATCATTCGTAGACGAGAGAGATCACCGACCCCGGAGCCACCAAGAGAGCCTACTCCACCGCCGCCGTCTCCACCGCCACCACCGGAGCCTATCGTTCGCCCTCCGATCATTCAAGAAATTATTCATCACCATCGCCATATCGACCACGGCATTGAACCTGCACGTCAGCCGACCCCGCCACCTCCTCCGCCTGCGCCGCCAAGTCCGCCTCGTGAAGACAACTTGGAAATTGAAATCCATCGTTCCGGCACACGCAATGGCAAGCACTTCGATGAAGACCTCATCATTGAGCAAGATAGACATGAGCGCCCGCGTAGCACCCGTCCGCGATCTCGAAGCGTTGCCACCCGCCGTCCACGTTCTCCTTCACCTCTTCCACCGCCCGCCAGACGTGGCTATGACGATGATGTAGCTGCTGAGGCTGAATATTACATGCGCCGTGCGGCATCCCGCGGTTACCCTGGAGAGGCTTATGACGGTGCGACCAAGGACTGGGGTCTCGTTGATGTTCCGCCAGGCACAGAGCGCGTTCGCATGGATGGCAAAGCACGGTGGCAGCCAAGAAATCACATGGCAGCGATACAACGGCGACAGACGAAGCAAGTTCCAGACCGGTGATCGAGTTTACGAAGGCGAGTTTGGAAACGCGCGCTCTCCGCCACCAGCTCCTCTTCCGCCGCCTGCACCACCTCAAACAACACACGAAGAAGAGATTCGCATCACAGAGCGCAGAATCACAGAGGGCACCTCCAAGGGCAGAACCAAAGACAAAATGTGGACCGAAGTCACCAAAGACCTGGTCATCAAAGAGGCCATCGAAGAAATGGGCTACGAGTACGAAGAGACGGATGATTTCTATTATGTGATCGAATACCTGCGCTACGTAAGTGCCAAACCCTTCTTCCTAATTCAACTCCAAGATTCGCAACTGACACACAAAACAGGAAGACGTCCTCCGCCTCGTCGAGCTGACCGAGGACATCCGCCGCGAGCGCCGCGAACGCATCCGCGAAATCCAATGGGAGCGCGAAGAGCTCGAGCGGCTGCCGAAACTGCTGCCGCCGCCTCCGGTCCCTGCTCCCGCTCCTCCGCCGCCGAGGAGCGCGTACGAAGAGCGCATTTACGAAAAAGAGTATTATTACGACGTTCACGGCAAGAGGTATAGGCGTTGAGATGAGTTGGGTTCGATCGCGTTTCTTTTTCCTTCATGGGGAGGGGGAGTGGTGTGGGAGTTCTAGCGTGTGTAGGTAAGATGGGCCTGGAGTCCGTGACTCTTTTTCTTTCTTTTCTTGTGGATAGAGGAGAGCTTGAGAAGAGGAAAGATTACTACTACGAAACGCCCTACGAAGTATGGAACATGAAATATGATGATGAACTCTGTTATTACTGCTTCTTGGAAAGGGTTTCCTTGGTCCTTATCCGCATCGACGACGAGCGTCACATACAATCTCGAGCGCTCAGCGAAAGGGCTTTGTAACCTTTCTTTTGGCTTCCTGCTAGGAGGTACGTGCATTCAAGTCGCTGCCCCTCCTGATGCGATTCGATTGTGTTACCCGGCATGATCAGCAGAAGCACCAAAATTGCTCTCCGAAAAACTCCCATGTTCGCTATAGCAACAGCAGCTTTTCCAAGTCTGCCTTTGTTGCCCGTACTACTACGTAGAGCGGGCAGTCCGTGATCCTGCGTTGCTCTTGCTTCTTGCCCAGGTACGACTCTCCATCGACAGCAACGTCAGCGCCGCTCTATTCCGCATCGACGCACAAAGCTTTGCATTGTTGCATTCTCCCGTCGTGAGAATGCTTGATTTTTTTGTCTGAATGCCGTTTGGACCTGTACGCTGTGGTAAAGTGATATAACAAAGGAATACAGGATCCATGAAGAGCGGAGGAACACCAGTGGAGTGTGCACGGCAGTGACACAAGCAGTTGAGAAGACACGGTAGAAGAATGGTAGATAGGCAAGTATGACACGCGATGTGTGTTGATCATTACGGAGCTTTTTGTCCAGCACTCTATGATGTTGTGCTCCCTCGTCTCCTTCGCTCGCAGCTCTTCATCTATGGAGCAATTGGTAATAATAGACCTCTCGTCCGCTCCGCTAAACTGAACAAAGTGGCAACAAGAAAATAGTCGTAAGGATGATGAAAGAAAAAGAATTGCAATCCACGAATTGGCCGCCAAGGACTATCTAGGTCCCTTCTGGCTTGGCTCGGACACTACACACATCCCACGGGACGGTGCAGCATGCTTAAGCGGTCGAGAGAAGGTTGGTGCTTTTCCTGCTTCATGGTGAGGAGGCGCTGCGCGCTCGATCGCAGACTTGGCGTTGGGATTCCAGCTGCTGTGTACGAAGGAGCACGACGACCCAGAGACGAATGCCAGCGCCATGAAGCTTGGGAGGGCGAAGCTGGACGTTGACATCACCACAGCACTGATCGCAAGAATTGCCAGTGCAATTTTTGGCACAAACACGTGCCACGTTCGAGGATGCAGTAGGCGCAAAGCCATCCACGACGGCCGATCTGCCGTGGTGGTCTCTGTAGCGACGGGTGTCACTCTCGGTGAAGAGCATGCGGGCACCGTTCGACTCGGTCGCAGCATTCTTTTCTGTGGTTGACGATGATGGTACGATCGCCTGTACCTGTTGTTGAGCCGCAGCTGTAGTAGTGGCGCTACTGCTGCGGTTGGTGTTGCTGCTCGGCCGCGGGTACGCACCGCCGTTGGCTTGAGCAGACAGATTAGCCACAGACGGCACAAGGCCTGTAGCAGCATTGGTAGTCTCCAGCGCGTAGGTATACGATGCTTGAGGCGGAAAGAGCTCCGTTGAGCGTGCTTGAGTACGACTAGCACGATCGAATGGCGATGAGCTGGCAAGGAGCGCGGATTGCGTCCTCGTCTGTGGTTGTAGCGCGATTGCCGGTACTTCTGTGTGACCGGATACTGCAAGAGACGTTCTTGACAGTACCTGACTTGACAGAGGAGCACGCTCTCCGTGAGATGGTGAGCTCCGTGGCGATTGTGCAGAGCTCAGTATTCCCCACTCGCCCTCGTTGCGACGGTCACCCACCCTGCCATCAGGTGATGACCGTGGACTGACTGGGGTGCCGCCCAGAATCGTTGGCCTTCCTTCAAGAGTTGCTGCATGCTCCTTCCCGGAGTTCGAGCTTGTGCTGTTCGCGGAGGTCAACGACAGCTCACTCTGTAGCGCGGGATCATAGACTCCGTCGCTGCGTGTGCGATGGCGGCGCGTGTTATTATCCTGCGGGCTAGTCCCAGCAGTGGATTTGCGCACGCTCATCGCCGGCTTCTCAGGTCGGCGAAGTGCAGTATCTGCCGGCACTTGATCGTTGCCAGTTAGTGGCAGCAGCGAGGCTTGAGTCACGCAAGGTCGGCCTATACCGCCTTCACCAGGTGACCTGCCTCTATCATCACTATCTACTTGTAGCGTGCTGCTCAGGCCATGCACATGCGGGGTGTGCGTTGGATCTGTGGACAATCTCAAACCACCAGAATTGCTAGTAGCATTGACTGCGACTGGTATGCCATGCGCATCTTGCTGACCGGCATTGGCCAAACGTGCGCCGCTTGTCAGTAGAGATTCCGATTGAGTGTGATTTAGGTCGCAGCACGGTGCGACTCATGGTTGTTACCAAGCGGCGAGGTGTTGTTGATCGGCGATTTGTTTACGCGCTGATCCGGTTCAAAGCCCTGTGGTTGGCTTGTGAGGTTGGCGGTGGCATTGGCGTTGGCCTGTCCATTCGCATTTGCATTGTTGGCATTCGCATTTGCATTTGCATTGATGTTGGCATTGGCGTTTGCATTGACATTTGCAGTCGCATTTGCATTCACATCGTTCAGCCAATCCCATCCGTGGTTTGTGCCTTGACTACTTGTGTGAGGTCGGGCATTGTTGACGCTGGGGTTCTGTACATTTTGCCTGAAGTTGTCAGGCTGAGTGTTGTAAGTCGGAATGTCGAACTGAAGTGAATCATCGAAAGTGAAATCCAGCACAGGGTCGGGGAACAACAGTGTGAAGTCGTCGTAACTTCCCATGAGTCCATCCACGGAGAAGACATCGTTTGGATCTGATGCATACTGATCGGTGGTAAACGAAACCTCTGCGTGTTGCTGTTTCATATTGCTTGGTCTGTATTCATTAGCTGATGTCAATCCGAGTGGCGAGAGCGAGTCTCGACATACCGAGGCTTTGTGACCTTGTGTGTTGCATTGTCGTTGGAGATCTTCTTCAGGTCCTCCATCTCTGGCTGGTTGTGAACACACTGCGCAGAAGTTAGCATGTGCTCCTTCCAACATGGGACGAGGGGAACACACCTTTCTCTTGCGCTTTGAGCACTTGTCGCAGGCTTTCACGATTCTACGCTTCCGGTACTCAACCTTTTCAGCGTCAGTCATCTTTCTCCTGACCCGCTGTTTAGGCTGTTCGGATGTCGAAAGGCTGAAGACGCTGGTCATGGAGTCCAACGCGGGTGTCTGGGCATCGCTGGGAGTTGCGACTGAAGAGTGCTGTCGCGTCATTTGAGGCACTTGTGGCCTGGGTGAGTCGCCGAAAGCAGGTGTCGCAAAGTTGGTCATCTCAGGGCTGCTGAGGGTGGTCATGGAAGCTGATGGCCATGACTGTTGCCACGGAGAGGTCTCAGTCATGGAGTCGTACAGAGTAGGCATGGCAGGAGAGACGTTGGCAGAGTGAGATTCGGCTGCACGTTCTTCCAACAGGAACTCGATGGTCGCATCGCGCATACGGTCAGAATGCGACTTCAGATGCGGGAACTTGGCCCTCAGAGCATCGAACAGCTCATCGGAATCTTTGGCGGGCCAGAAGGCAAGAGGCGCTGTTGGATCATACAGCTGACCGCTGGCACATCGCGGTAGATGACATAGGATGGTGCGACGGAGAAATCGTTTAGACATAGCCATTGAATTTAGGCCAACGTGGGCGAAGATGCTGTTTGGTATGGTATGGTGGGCTTGTAGGGCCGGGTGGGAACACCGGGGTGCAGATTGGCGGTGAGTTGGTAAGCTGGGGCGGAACAGGCGAGGCAGCGTTTGCCTGGCGGTGCTGTATCGACGGCGGGTGGTGGTTGTTGGGCCTGTCGGTGGCAGCGCTGTTCACGACACCGCGATTGATGCTGTCGGCGAGCAAAAGTCTGGAGAAGACGAGGCTTACAGGTCAATGGAGTGCGCAATGGCTGCCTTATGATTCAGATCTAGTCATGCAACCTCCACAGACACCGTCGCGGCGGACGGTGTCGACGGTGTCTCGAACGAGCCTAGTGCCACACACTGCCACCACGCGTGCGAGGGCTGAGCCGAGAATGAAGTTAATAGTGCTGACTCAAACACGCCCGTGACAGTGAAGTCGTGGGGAATAAGTTAGATGCAGAGACAACTTTCACGGCAGGCACGATTCATGAAAGTGAATTCAGGCAATTTTGGGCAGGCCATTAATTTCATTCACCACAACGATTTCTTTCAATCACCCTCATGGCGCAGCACGGCGGACACTCCGCTCTTCATCAGCCTTGAACTTTGCTGAATCCTTCGGCGGGGTGCTCGTGCCTTTTCGTCCAAAGGCTTGTCGGCAATACCCTTCGTATGTCCGCTTCTCGTATATAACATATAGCACTAATACTTGAAGCAGAACACACCCACTGTCGCGACAACAATCGTACGATGACGTGCCACAGCACATAACCTCATTCGTTCCCAAGCACAACAATGGTGGGCTGGTGACCTTTCCGTCTTACACAAGGCATATGTAAGCACATGTCGGAGCCGACGATCGCCAGCTGCTCACCGGTTTGCGCGCGGCCGCCAGCAATCTACAACAGAAAAGCCGAATTCTGCAGGATATACTCAAGGACGAGATTTGCGATGCTTGCCTCTCTTCTTCAGCATCTGTGCTCTTGCTGCTAGTCTAAGATTTTGCGGTCCAAGGCGCCGCGCGAAACACTGCCCACCTTGCTGTAAGCGCCCGGCATCAGCTGAGTCCATAGCCGCTGCCCATCCAGCCAATGGCGCCTTCTCATGGCCTCAAGCACGCATGCAGGTCGCCGACAAGGCAGGCCATTCCAGCTAGTAGAAGTACAGCTATGATTTCTCACATGCCATTTTGCGATTCTACTTCCTTTCCGTGTAATCTGCTCTCGCGGTGCTGCGTACCTTACAAGCCCTTTATCTGTTTCTTGACCAACGCCAGGCACCTGTATTGATCGAGTGTATCTCGGAAACGAAATAATCTGCTAACAGGTAAACTTCAATTGCCAATTGGACAAAGCTACCACTATTGTAGCCATGGCGACAAATCAGCAATACTTTCCTCGTACGTCGAGCTTCATGTACGCAGCGATATAACCGTTCTTGGCTGACCATTCAATTAGCTCCGCCACCTGCACAGGGTACGAAATGCAGCGATAGCGATAGAGACCGGATCTAACATTGGCAGAACAACAACATTACGCGCCGCCGCCTAGCGACTCCCAGCAAAGCTACTACCTCCTCCAGGCCAAACACAACATGTAGCTACGCCACAACAGCAACAGCAACACCAATACGCGCCGCCACCACAATTCGCACCTCCACCCTCAGTCTCACCACCTCTGCCTGACGGCAATGTCGGCAACAATGCAGCAGGTGTCAGTCCGCTAGAGCAGCCAGAGCAGAAACTCCCATACTACCCTGGCCCACCAGCAGAATCATATCCTCAAGAAAAGCAAAAAGAGCCAGAGCGACCCTACAACACCAGCAGAAACTCAACAATGCCCGGAGGTGCCCCTCCGCAAGGCCACTTCCAGGGCGCCAGCGCGACGATAGACGACGTCGGCACTTTCAATGGTGGCAGCTACCGTATCAGCCATCGCGACAGTAACACAATTTTGACCATCCAGCTGGCCGTTGGATGTCCGCTTGAAGTCAAGCCAGGCACCATGATCGCTATGTCGCCCACCATGACTCTCAAAGGCGCCGTCAATTCAGCCGTGAAGAAGTTCGTCACCGGCGGCGAAATGGCTGTTTCCACGTACACGGGCCCGGGCGAGCTGCTCCTGGCGCCTTTCTCGTTTGGCGATGTGACCAACATTCGTCTGACCGGCAAGGAGACTTGGAGCACGGGCAAAGACGCTTTCTTGGCGTGCACGACAGGCGTGAAGAAGGATACAAGGCGCAAAGTTTCAGCAAGGCCATGTTCTCCGGCGAAGGTCTGTTCGTCTGCAAATTCAGCGGCACTGGTATTCTCTGGATCCAAAGTTTAGGCGCAATCATCCGCAAGGACGTGAGTACTATGGATGTCAGAATTATGAAGCAAAGCAATAACGCTAATGTTGGGTCGTCTAGCTCCGTGAAGGTGAGAAGTATATCATCGATAACGGTCACCTCGTCGCGTGGAACTGCAACTACACGCTTGAGCGTATTGCGTCAGGCGGTATCATCAGCAACTTGGCCGCTAGTGAAGGCCTTGTGTGCAAGTTCACTGGCCCTGGAACCGTCTTCATGCAGACTCGCAATCCAGTGGCCATGGCCATGTACGCTGCTGCGCACACTGGAGCATAGTTGAAGTCTTGCATGGGAGGTAGAGAAGGGGTGAAAGAGAATGCGAGTAGTGTCAGCAGAGAGGATGAGCTCAAAGGGTTTGGTTGGTTAGGTGGAATTTTCGTCCTATCAGAATGAGAGATATGGATATTGGAAATATAGCTATCGAGGGGGACATAATGGAATGCAAACCAAAACACCCTCACCATACGGAGGTTTCTTGATTCTGTGCGAACTGAAGTCGATCGCAAGCCTAGATCTGCGTGATGGTCATTGATGCAACCTAAAACTAGCCGGTGGACATAGCAACCACGCGAATCGCAGGATTATTGTGGAGGAGTAGGAGTTTGGAGGCGTGGAGCTGGCGTGGAGAGATCAACAAACCAAGACCCTGGATTCTGCCAACCAATCAATTCACTTGAGCCCGCGATCCAAAATAGGAAGTGACGATACCCCAGGATCCGCGCTCCAGCGCTGCGACAACCCACCGGCCTCACGCGTCCTGGGCGCGGCGCCAACCCTTGGCAATGGCAAAGACCTGGATCCGGTCGTCACCATCGTCCGCCGCCGCCCAAGATGCCAACCCTTGCCGCTCCTTACGGTCGTTTCTCTCGCTTTCCTGTCGACATTCGCTATCCAACATCCCACCAGTTTGCGGTCACTACGTCGAGTGAGACAACCGCAATACCTCTGGCGCCAAGTTAACGGAACCTCCTGCCAAGGACCGGTACGGCATACCATATACACGATCGCTACTGCTGCGCCCTTGCCGCTGCGCTCCGGGCTGAAGACGCTGGTTTCGACTGTTCTGATTATAGAAATACCGGATCGGATTTGGGACAGCTTGAACTACACACTTTCGAGGACTTGGGTACGGATACAAGAATATAAGGCACGAGCTTGCCCGCGTTCGCGCATATACACATACCCTCACAACAAAAAGCCACCATGAAGCTGTGGTCGGCAACATCAGCATGTGGAGCGCTGCTCGCTGCTCGTTTGACGGGTGCGATCGAGTTGAATCTTGACGATCCTGGTATGTCGGGCCTGGCTCTGTCTCTAGCCATCCACTACAAGGGAATTTACTAACAGTGTTTGCTAGAATCAATCAAGGCAGCTGCGAGCACTGCCGCGTTCGAGATGGTATCGCACTACTACGGAAACACATCCGCTGGAATTCCAGGTCTGCTCGGAGACCCTTACTACTGGTGGGAAGCCGGAGCCATGTTCAGCTCCCTGATCGATTACTGGTACTACACTGGCCACACGGAATACAATGAGTCACAACACAGGCCATGCTCCACCAGCGCGGTGCACACATGGACTACGAGCCCGAGAACCAGACCAAGTCGCTGGTAACGACGATCAAGCCTTCTGGGGCATGGCCGCCATGACAGCTGCCGAAGTCGGCTATCCTGATCCTCCAGATGATCAGCCCGGTTGGCTTGCTCTCGCACAGGCTGTCTTCAACCGTCAGGCAGGCAGATGGGACAACGAGACTTGTGGCGGTGGTCTGAGGTGGCAGATTTTCCCATTCAACAACGGCTACGACTATAAGAACTCGATTACCCAGGGCAGTTTCTTCAACATCGCCGCGCGCTTGTATGCTTACACTGGCAACGAGACTTATGCCGAGTGGGCGACCAAGACCTACAAATGTCGATGGACGTCGGCTTGATCAGTGGCGCTTACCAGGTCTTTGACGGAACGGATTCGAAGATTGGATGCTCGGATCTGAACCATATCCAGTGGTCATACAACACTGGTGTCTACATGCTTGGTGCAGCTATGATGTGGAACAAGGTATTTCACATAGCCTGTAACCGATAAAATCCCCAATTACTGACAATATGCAGACCACAGGCGACACCCAAGAATACTGGCGCACGCACCTCGCCGGCCTCGTCGACGGCGCCCGCTTCTTCTTCTACGAAACCACCGACGTCATGTTCGAAATCGCCTGCGAACCACGCTCAAACTGCAACGTCGACCAGCTATCCTTCAAAGCCTATCTCGCCCGCTGGATGGCCGGCACCGCCAAAGTCGCACCCCAGCACCACGACTACATTATGAAGCGCCTGCGCGGATCCGCCATCGCAGCTGCCAAGCAGTGCACGGGTGGCGAGAAAGGCATCACCTGCGGCACGAGATGGTACGAGGACGGCTGGGACGGCACTACGGTGGTTGACAGCAGATGAACGCGCCTGGAAGTCTTCCAGAGTAATTTGGAAGATCTTGTGCCCGGTCCGCTGTCGAATTCCACGGGTGGCACATCGAGGGGTAACCCTTCTGCTGGTACTGGGCCAGATAGCGCCAATAGTGGCGGAGGCGGTGGCGGTGGGCCGGGATCTACTCAGCCCATTACTACTGGTGACCGCGCTGGAGCTGGTATTCTGACGGCGATGGTTGTTATGTTTGTTCTGGGTGGTGCTTGGTATGTCGTTGCCTGATGTCCCATTCCCTTCTACGGAATCTTTGCTAACGAAGCTTGTAGGTGGATGGTTGCCTAAACGGCTCCATCAAGTACCGGGTCTACATGGAGTTTGGGTCTTTTGTCTATTTCAGGTGTACCATACAAATTCTTCAGGCTAGAGAGGCCTCTAGTCTGCGACAAAGGAAAGGTTTTCCCATCATATTCCGTTGGGTTGGATGGACAGGACCTTCAGTAGTCGTCATCCTGTAGACGTATGTTGATCGTGTCGTTCAAAATCTCGCCCTTTCGCCTGCTCGCGAGGTCGTTGCACTGTCAAAGCTCCGAAACCAAAATGTATTGTCGCACTTGGTCAGCATATAGCTCTTAGCTCGTGAGGCTCTGCGGCTGCGAGCCGCTCTTGCAGCATTGTAGATGTACATCGGTACTTGGTTGGTGGTACCGGCGGCTTAGGAGTCTGCTGAGCATTAGCTTCGACATGGTCAGAAATTTTGATTACGCATAATGTCTGCGTTATAAACGGTTGGCAAGCTTATTGTCGATTTATTAGAGCTGCCTCCTACTTGCACAGTTGCTTCTAGTGGTGCAAGCCTATCGAATTGACGCCATAGGAGAGCAAGGAGCAGCCTCCGCTTCCCCAGAACGCTGTGGAGCAAGACACCAACGGCGATCTTTAAAGCTCCCGTCCCTTGGTCTTGCGCGCGCAGCAGACAATCAAAGCACTATACATTGACCATTCCTCACACCCTCGCCGCTCTTCTTGTCCAGCATGGCCTCGTCACCAGATGGCCAACCATCGCTCGCGCAGATCGCGCAGCGCCTCTTCGACGACGCCCTCCACAACATCATCCACGATATCGTGATCAACAAGCACCGCGAGCACAAACTGCTAATCGCCAACCTCGACCCAACCGACAGACTCCCCCACTGCGAATCTTGCAACCTCCCACGTCTCCTCGACCCTCCTCTCGCGCCCAAAGTCCGCGGCGCAGCCTCGGACCCTCCTTCAAGCACGCAGTATTGCGAGAAGAAACCCTGGTCTCGCCGCGCCGGCCATGACATTTACGACAACCCCTTCCCACGCTCCGACGTCACCGGCCGTCCGCCTACGAAGAAAGAGCGCGAAGCCGCCAAGCATAGCAACAAGAAAGACGACAACACCCCCGCAAGCGAAGACGCGACGCAAAACGGCACCGCCCCTCCTTCGCCTGACAAAGGCGGCGGCGACGACCGCCCGCTCGAGAAGGGCGAGAAGAAAGCCAGCAAGATCGACGAGAAGCTCAAGAAGGGCGAGTATGTTCCCTGGCACACGTGCCCGAGCTGCAAGCGTAGTTTGCTTATCACGCGCTTCGCCAGGCACCTTGAGCAGTGCATGGGCTTGTCTGGCCGCGCGGCGAGTAGGAATGCCATGGCACGGATGAACGGCAGCACGCCTGGTGGGAGCAGAGGTGGGACGCCGAATCCGTCGAGTCAAGAGGGTGGGAATGGTAGGGAGGATGACGACGACGATGATGGTGGATCTGTCAAGGGTGCGAGTGGAGGCGGGGTTAGAAAGAAGCTGTTGAAGAAAGGGCTGGACAAGAAGATCAAGAAGATGGGCGAGAAGGGCGCTGTCGTCAATGGGAAATTGCCGAAAGTTAGTGGGAGCAATAAGAAGACACCTTCGAGGGCGAGCCCGGCGCCTTCAGGTGGCGGAGATGGCAAGAGGGATAGGGATGAGTTTGACGAGGACGATGATGAGGTGCATGTCAAGAAAAGGCAGAAGTTGACAAGAGTGGGAGTATCGCTAGCATCGCTTCTTCGAATGCGTTGGGACATGATTTGGAGAGGACAGAAAGTCAGGATGGAAGCTTTGTGGATGATGCGAGCGTGGCTGATGATTGATCGAGATAGAAAGAACAGACATCGCTCTGGGAACATGAGAGGAAATCTTGTCACAAGCCCAGGTTCCAAATGGACTACAGAGAAGAGTAGGCCTCTTGCAATATCTCCCCGGATCATCGTGAGTGAGGTCAATCGCTCCAGAATTCTTGCCAAGCGGATTCGTTGGACAGTCCGTAGGGCTGAAAGCATTTTGTGCCGTAAATACTGCCTAGCACCCTTGACCCTTGACATTAGCAACACGCCAACCGAGTCTCATGTCCGGAGAACGAACGGGTAATCCGGCGAGCGCAGCAGGGTTCCGAATCTGATGACACCTGGAAAAGTGAAAGAGAGAAAAAGGGTCAACAGCAAGGGGATAGGATGCAAGACTTAAAGCAGCCTCTCTCGACATAAGCGATTCGCGTTTCAACAATCAATGACTACCCGAATAGATGAGTCGATACCAGCGGATATCGCGCGCCGCCTTTGCCGCGCATTACGAATTCTTCGCAGATGCCATAGACGCTTCAGGCCGGGCGTTACACCATAGCTTCTGCGTCTCTGGCCTTCCCTCCTTATGCCATTTGACTAAGTTTCCGGCTCGTGGTCTCTTCCCAATGCCACCACCACCACCATCATGAATTTTGGCCAAACGCTCGGAACAGCATGCAGCAGCTTCGCCGCCACCAACATCGACGACATGTTCGTGCTCGTCACCTTCCTTCGCAGAAACCGCTAGCAGCAAAACGGTCACGCCCCTCAGGATCGTTCTGGGCCAGTACCTTGGTTTTACGGTTATCATGCTGGTTAGTATGATCGGTTACGCCGTCGCAGTGGCCCTACCATCCGAGCCGATCGGCTTTCTTGGTCTCCTGCCGATGCTGCTTGGGATCTGGAAGCTATTGGAGTTGTACTTTCCGGACCATGAGGAGGACGTTGAGATCAATGGAGGCTTCTGGAAAGTTATTCTGAGCTTGTCGTTGATCACGATCATGAACGGCGGGGATAATATTGGGACCTATATCCCGCTGTTCTCGCAAGCCAGAGGGGCGGAGATCGCGGTTTACATCGTCACGTTCTACATTTTGCTGGGAGTGTGGTGTCTGGCTGGGTGGTTGATCATGAAGCAGAAGCACATCTTGCGCGTGGCGGAGAAGTACGCGCGCTTCGTCGTGCCTTTCCTCTACGTCGGCTTGGGTCTGTTCATCATCATCAACTCGAACTGCTATCCCTGGTCGATCGAGCACATTGACAGATCAGCGTCGCGGCGCTGTGGTGAAGCCATTTTGGCTGTCTTCACAACCGTTATCCTGCTGGCGGCTATCAGCACGATGTGGTGGTACAGACGCCGCAGCAGCCTGAGCGACACGACTTCGACGGCGTCTACGTCCGAAGAGCCTCTTGCTGGAGAGGCGCAGACGGGGGAACTCCCTGTTGAGGTTGAGCAGCAGAATTCGACGAAACCCGAGAGTTGAGCCATTGAATGCAAGGCACACTTCGTATGGAAAGAAGAGTGGTATGTCTGCTTCGATGCATTTTGCAACCATATTGTCATGGAAGAGGAGAATACATTTAATACCAGTCACAATAATAATTGAAATGATAAGTCATTGAGAAAGCGAAGACATAAAATTTGAAAGGCGAATTGTATTCCTCTATGTTTAAGCTTTACACTCGTTCTGCGGAGACCATCTCAGGTATTGCAGTAAAAGGGTTTGAACAGAATCTGGACATCAAATTAGTCCATGTCCAACAAAAGTTGAAAGATTTGTTTCGCGAATTGCAGTGAGGTAGCTTCGGATCAGAAGGAAGGCAACAAGGAGTTATCTGCATGGTTTTGCGCTCTCGGAAATGTACTGTAAAGTTTACATCCAAGTAATACTTCATCATATGAAGCTGTGGGGTGTGTATGTGTGAGGGAGGAAAAGGGAGGAGTAAAGAACGTACCATGGTTGTTTTAAGCGCCCCTCCTCAAGCCAGGCAGGTCTTGCATAAGACCGCCTTGCCAAGGGGGAAGCGCTCAGTGTCTTCCAACGACCAGCAAAGGTGTCGGAAGAGAGAAGGGTGATGTCACGTCACAATCGACCTGCATCCTCATGTGAAGAATCCGAGCAGGAGATACAGGACATAAGTTTCGCTCTCATCGCGCTGCGAAAGGTGGGCCAGCAGTGAAGAGGCCCGATTCGCCGGGTGCGAGCAATTTCGTCGAGTGTATCTCTCCTTGCCGTCGGCTGCGCGCGAGTGTGGAGGAAAGGAAGAGGAAGACGCTGGGCGAAATTTGAAGATGAAGTTGCGGTTTGCGCATGCCCGCTAGCGGCTAGACGGCGGAGAGGCCGCTCGCCGGAGCTGTGTGCGGAGGTGATCAGGATGTCGAGCAGCAGGTCTTTAGCTGTTGGTGAACAAGATATGTTGACTGATCGTGTTGTTGTGGACTCAACTTGTTTGACAGATGATAATTGCCAGTGGGTATAGTGGGAATCGAATGTGATCATGAATGATTGGGACGGAGGTCATCAGTCAAGGTTTTCATTTCATGTTGGATCCTGAACTCAAACGGAATTGCCAAACCAAGTGTGTTTGCTGACACACTATCGAAATTACGATCCCAGCCTACCTGACAGATAAATGCAATAGCTATACCTGTTAAATACCACGAGAGAGTTCTTCGCTAGTCGTCTGTCCCTTCAGTTCTGCATTACGCTACCCCAACTCCAACCCTCTCATAATTCATAAGTTTGCGTACAAAAGTCAACGGTATATTTTAATTGAGCTTGAATGATTCTGCTTGTAGACAATGGCGGAAGCGAAACACCGGTAAAGATGTCAACGGCTTGTAGATAGGATCAAATTGCTGGTCTTGGTGGCTGGATGTGGCAGTTTGTATACCTGGGAGCTGCATGTATTTTTCGATACGGTGCTCGAATACCAGTATGGTACGCAGATATTTGATGTTTGCCATGAACGGAATATCTGAGGGTCATAAACACTGTTTTCCTTGATAGTCGCTATCGGTATGGCAATTTGATCGAACAGATGCATGGTGATATCCCGACAACTCGTCACCACTGTATTATATCCTGCACTGGAGCATATTCACATGTCAGCGAAACTGACGTCGTTGCTGTTAAACTTCGGCTAAGAGCGGCCCGCTGCTCTGTGCGTGAGGTCCACGGACGAGCTCGATCGGCGAGCATGCGCGAGTGATGCAGCACAACCTCCGATCCACTCGACAACTGTTACCCATACCATTCGTTGGCGCATACCACGCGTCGCAAACATCTCTCATTAGTAGAAGACTCACCACTCAGTCTTCTGGAACTCTTCGTTCCCCCGGCTGCTTACCTGGCAGCCCTGATTGCTATCACTTAGCTCAGAAATGCTTCAGTCCTCTCCTCGCGACACCGGTCAGCATGGCAGAAGCGAGGATGGGGCTAGCTGATTGTACGTCGGGAAGAGTGTAGCCACTCATCTTCAGCACTAACGCGTCAATCAGGGTTTGACGACCTCAGCGTCCGTTTCCTACTTAACTTACCCAAATCTGAACTCGAAAGCATACCGCGCCTTTGTTTCCAGGTTGAAGAGGCGCAATGGTATTACGAAGATTTCGTCCGGCCGCTCGCTGCGTCGCTCGGGCGTCCATTGCCTAGCATGCACCTTCGCCAGTTCTGCTTGCAGCTCTTCCAGCATTGTCCGCTCCTGAGCGGCTTCACGAGCGAGCAGCATCTTGCAGCATACGAGGAGTTCTTGGCGTACAAAGTGCGCGTGCCTGTGCGTGGAGCAATCATGCTCGACGAAAGTATGGAGCGTGTTGTGCTCGTGAAAGGATGGAAGAAGGGGGCATCGTGGTCTTTCCCACGCGGCAAGATCAACAAAGATGAGAAGGACCTTGATTGCACCATCCGCGAGGTCTGGGAAGAGACTGGGTTCGATATCCGTGCTGCTGGCCTGGTACCGGAGAACGAGCGGGATGTGAAGTACATTGACATAACAATGCGCGAACAGCATATGAGGATGTTCGTCTTCCGGGATGTGCCACTTGACACTTACTTCGAGCCCAAGACCAGGAAAGAAATCAGCAAGATTCAATGGTACAACCTGCGAGATTTGCCTGGATTTGTGCGCCGCAACAAGAACGAAGGAGACCATGGCAACACGAACAAGTTCTATATGGTGGCACCGTTCATGAGCCACATCAAGAAGTGGATTGGCCAGCAGAGGAGAAAGGATGAAGCAGTCGCTATGACTGAAGAGCAGCTAGCTGTACATGGACTGGATGCTCACCAGGCCATCGAGAACGAATCCGAAATGTATGCCCAACCAGCCGAGACCACGCTCCCTGCAATGGATCGCTCAGAGGAGCTGAAGCGGCTTCTGTCCATTGGAGGACTTGGAAATGCGCCTGTACAGCAAGCTACCCAGCAACCACAGATGTCGCAAGCCAATCACTTGTTGGCCATGTTGCAAGGCGGTGCTTCAAGTCAACAGAATGCTGGTCCGCCACAAACTCCCATGGATCAAATTAATGCGTTTATGCCGACACAGCCAGAATCGCCTCACCCGCGTCATCCCAGACAGCAGCCTGTGGGCTATCAGCAGCCTCCGCCCCAGTTCCCATTATCACCTCCAAGAGCACCTCAACATGAGCAGCAGGTCAATATGTCCTTCCAGCCCAATGGTTTCGGACAGCCACACAATGGAGTACTTGGTCGAATGACATGCCACCTCAGATGGCGCAACAACATTTCCACCAATTGCAACAGCATCAACAAAATGCTCCCATGATGCAACATGGATCTGCATTCCCTCACCCCACCGGTCATGTTACCCATTCACAAATGCAACATCAGCTTCCCCAGCAGACGCTGCACCAACAACAACATGTTCCAGTGCCTGGTCAAAATCAGCTTCAAGGTCAGCATGGAGCAATTGCTTCTGGCCCTTCAGCACCGAACGCCTCACAGCTTCCGCCACCAAGACTCTCTGCTCAATCGATGAAGCTTTTGGACGCGTTCAAGACAGGTGGCCAAAAGTCAGCACAGCCATCATTTGGCTCAGGCGCTGCGCTCAGATCGGGTAGTGTCCATCAGAGCGCATTGCTTGGATTGCTCAAATCGTCCCCAGCGCCTGAGACCATGCAAGTGCCTCAGGACCCTCGTTCAGAGCATGCGATTGTGTCCCCTGCTCCAGATGAGATCGTCCAAAGGCCAGCTGCCTTGCAGGAGAGGCGTCCGACTTTGAATGAAATCACGCGATCCTTGCCCATCAATTTCAAGGCAAAACGGCCATCCCAGCACTCGCCCGCGGTACCAACCCAGCTGTCTGCTACGGCTCCTCAAGCTCCGCAGCAAGTGGAAACGCCCGAAGCTGTATCTGCGGAGCTATCTGAGCCTAAGCAGCGTGTGAAGCAACAACAACACGCTCCAATTGCTAAGCCGCAATCGCCAGCTAATGTTCCCAAGACTCGAGCTTCTAATGGGTCTAAGGAACCCAAGACGAGGGATGCACAGACTTCATCTGCGAAACAAATCATGCAACGCGGAAGCGCCCGCCAAACGCCAGGCAACACATCGCGAGAGAAGACAGCATCATCGCCTTCTCCAGCCCGGCAGCCAAAGACTAAAGCGAAGGGTGGTGAACCACCAGCTCCTATGACCATTCTCGCCAGGCCTGGGTCGTCACGGGAGAAGTCGGGCTCGCCTGCATCCGAGGCTTCGAAGCAAACATTCCAGCCTCAGTTGCTCAAGAGACATGACGCGAGTGATAACAATGCTGCATCTGCCGAGAGTCCCTCGGATGGACATGACGGTGCTATCAATGACGAAAGTAATGGCAAGCGTGATCACCTTCTGGCACTCTTCAGTAAGAAGCCTGCTGCTTCGCAGACGCCACCCCAAGAAGTGCCAGCTGCAATCATAAGTCCTCCCGCTGTCACCAGTCCACCTGCGCAAGCTCCGGCTCCCACGAGCACACACAACAACAACCTGCTCAATCTCTTCAACAAGACTGCTCCCACACAGCAAACCAGCCCACAGCCAACCCCGGCGCCACCTTCGGCACCGGCTCTCCAGCCAACGCAGCGTCCCGCAAAACCACGAACTCCCGTACCACCGCCGATCATGTCACAACCACCCCAGAACGCGCTTCTCGACCTTTTCAAGAAGCCGTCCCACGGCCACGTCGCCAGTCCATTGATGGACTCGCCTATCTCACCGTTCAACCTGGGTTCACCGCACGCAATGCGTTACGGTCCAGGCATAATGAACGAGCAGCCGAAGTCCAGGCTGGGCAGTGTGACTAGTGCAGAGTCTCGCAGAGGAAGCGGTAACGCCGCACATCCCGGCTCGGGCAAGGGCAGCGGAGGCGCGACGCCTACAGAGCAGAAGGACTTTTTGTTGGGATTCCTTAATGGGGTTGTGCAGAAAGAGGGCCAGAAGAAATGATTGCAATGTTGATGTCGGTCATTTGGCGAATTATGATCGGGAACTGGATTGTGTGAGTGCATGTATGGGTCTTTCTTTCTTTCTTTTTGTATGAATTGTTCTATATGTCTTGTCTTCTTTTGCCATTAGCGATTTGAATCATTTACAGCGAATCACCACAACTGTGCAATCGAAGATCGGTTTTGATTGAACAACATCTCAAGATCGCGCATCTTTGCATCATGAGGTTCTGTTGTTGATAGCAAAGCTAGGGAGAGTGAAGATAAAATGCAGACCATCCACGACGAACATCGAGAATATGTGATGGTACACTTGCTAAAAGCATCGGAAACAGCATTCGACATCTTCCAGGCGCCTATTGAGAGTATTAGCGTATGCGAGTCTCTCAAGCGAAGACCTGCCTTTGCTGGCGGATCTGATCTGTCAGGGCGACCCGGTATTCACTGAGAGTATGTAAGCCTCTCAGCAGTCGATCTGCCACCAATCTCGGATGCAGTTCGAGAAATCGTCACAGCCTCCACTGAGAGTATACAAGATTTTCGTGAAGAAGCCCTATGCTACCTTCGAATATCTATCACAAAATTACGAGAGCCTTTGTCGAGATACAATGGTAGACATGCCACTATCATCGGAAGTGACTCGACGAAGGGCGCCGCTCGAGAGTGTGCGCAGACTTATGGTCCCAACAAGACGAAGTCACGAAGCTCGGTTTCTGGATTACAAAACAAAACTGCTAGTAAAAGTAGACATGGGGAGTATAGTCAAAGAATGGAGAGGTAAACTTGGAAAGATATATTGTGTTTTTGAATAATGATCATTTGATTGATAGCAGCACAAACACCGCCATTTCGCACCAACTAGCTGCAAGACAAGCGCCAATCAATGGTCACTGACTTGCTGCAAAACAAAACACCGCCCAAAGTCGTACTGATATCAAGTCTGCCTGTGACCCTCGGCGTCCCTGAAGCGAGCCACCTGGTCTGCAATCTCGGCGTCATCCTCCGTCTCAGCGTCCTCCATCTCGGTATCATCCTGCGTCTCTTCAACGGTCTTGCGGATCTTCTTAGGCCTAAGAGCGAGTTGAGCATCGCGCTGCATGTAAACTCATCAGGATGTGAGCTGCCTCGTTGACTTCTGACAAATCAGCTGCTGGCTGAGCAATGGTAGCCTCGGCCTCCTGGGCGTTGCCGCCAGCGTTACTGACCTTGTTGTCTGCTTCCGCCATCTCAGCATCGCCCTGCTTACTCTGTACTTCTGAGATTGAGCGCTTTCTCTTCACGACCTTTGGGGGTCTCAAGTAGCCCTTCCCATGGGAGTTGGGCTTGTTGACACCGTTCTTCTCCCGCTCAACATTGAGCTCGGCTCGAACCTGACCAAGTGATTTTCCAGTTCCCTTAGCCCTCTCCTTCAAAGCCTGGTGGACACGGTTGGCGACCCCGTTCTCCGTGAGGACCATGTTCTGGGGCATAGCACAGATGCCGGCTGAGATTTCCTTGTTCGAGTACCGGCCAGCCATCTCTAGCAACTTCTCACGAAAGAGTGCGTTTGGGTCCTTGAAAGACATGTAGTCGGCCTCGCCATACTTTGCTCTGGCATCAGCGTCGCTCAAGACTCCAGGGTAGAGAGCTACATCAGCTTGCTGCGCTGGCCCTGCCTGAACACCGGAAGTCTGGCCTTGGTTCAGGGATTCCTCTTCGTCGGACTTGACGACTGTGGAAGTAGCTTCAGCGTTCTTCGCACCGCGAGCAACTCGACGAGTGCTTCGGATTCCGTTGCCCTTCCTCTTCTCAGTCAAGGTGTCCCGGACCTGGTCCTTGGTCTGGCCCAACTCTTTGGCCTTCTTTGTCATGGCACCATTCAGCCGTCCATTGATGGCTTGGCGGGATAGTATCATGGTCCCTGCAACCTTGTTGGCAAAATCAACGATGTCTGCAGTCGAGTATCTCTCAGCAAGGTCGAGGAGAGCCGCGCCTGTGAGCCTGGGCGGATCGGCTAGAAGCTCTTCATCTTTCTCCTGTTGGGTAAGTGAAGAGCTAGATGCGGCTGGCTGAACGGGGTCGGAGTCGAGTTGTGACTTAGGGGAGACAGCAGGCGAATGGGGAGGAGATCTAGACGATTCCTTGTTGGTATCAGAACCGCCAGACGTCCACGAGTCGCTGCTGAAAGCCATCCAGCCGCCGATCCTCGAAGGTTGACCGAGTGTGTTGGATGATTCAGACATGGTCTCTGTGTTGGTATCCATCTTTTGGTTGGTTGATTGTTCGGTGGTGTGAGAACAAAAATATCAATCAGAAGTGGAGGGAACGCGACCTTTTGTATCCGAGCCACGGGATAAGAGTAACTTGGGCAGTGTTGCGTTCACATCACTTTTCAGGTGTCGACCAACTCGAAAATAAAGGGCCCCTCCGTTAAGCACCTTCACAAACGTGTTGTGATCGGCTTGTGCTATCACCAGTCACTGTTACTGCATGGCAGCGAGCTCGTGTCTTTGACTGGTTTCCATTGTGCAGTCGCGTGAGCATTCACGGTGGATGCCTTCACGGGTGCGGGGGCTCGATCTGCCTTTACAAAGAAAATATCAAAGACATTGTGCGTTATCAACTAGATTGAGCGGCTACAAGGGACTAGTGGCCAAGAGTTCGATAATCGCGACGCGTAGACGACGATCCGCAATACACAAGAGATGCAAGAAAGCAGAGAAGCACTTTGGCGCGACCAAGTTCAAGAAAAAGTGAAGTGTCGTTGAAACGAATCGTGGAGGGTGACTCTTGTAGAAGCTTCGACCCTGAGTAGACCTCCTTCTTGTAATCCGTCTACAATGTGCTGATTCGTGCGGTCAGAATAATCGATGAATAGGTTCAATGCATCGATACATGTGCGGAGAGCTACTTTTGATCGCACCATATTCCCCTAATCTGGGTGATTGGAGCAGATTCGATCACACCTGCAAATTGCTATACATAATGATGGCGAAGATTAAAGAGAGGGAACGAATAGATTGTGGCTTTGGAACTTTTATTGTTTATACTTACTTGATACAGCAGGAAGACGGCGACTTGCATTCAGTAGCGTTCAGAGTAGTTCCTCCAATGCATGTTGAAGCTGGCAGCAACTTCTCTGCCGACCCTGTCAGTACCCAGACTACCCAGGTTACCAAGATCAGGCACGCCGGTGTCGACTTTGGAGCCCACATCATCACCAGGAACAGTCGATTTGGTCGATTCGGGAATGACTCTACCGCCAGAGCGAGCAGACTGCACAGACGTCTTGATAGCGCCTAGCATATCCTTCATCGACATCGCCTTGTTGCCTCCGCTAGCAACGCAACGTGGACAATGCGTTGGAACATTGTGGCTGCCGTAGTCAGTGATGAAGTTGCAGGACTTGAAGAAGGGATCGTTGGAGTCGGTGCTAGCAGAAGATACACTGCCTCTCCTCGAGGAAGCCGGAGAGACCGAAGAAGCGATACTCGTCCCGAAGCGTGGAGCACCAGCACCAGAAGCGCGAGCACAAGGCTCTCCGTACACCATTCGAGCTCCTGCATGGGAGCAGGCATGCATAGGCGTGCTGACGAGACACATAGCACTGGCTGCTGCGTAACTTGAAAGGAGCGGGAGATGGCGAGGACCTGCCTCTTTCTCAACAACCGATCAAGGAACGAAGACCTACGTCTCAGGAGCGATCCGCTTGCTTTATGAACCTTTTGTGCCGTTCCAGAGAGTGAGCGACGACAGCAAAAGGCAAAAAGGCAAGTGACGTCGGACGTAGGCCTGTAAGGACTGTGGAAAAGAAAGCACAACATCCTACTGAGTTCTGGGTGCGTAATATACCGTCTCGACTTGGGACGACATGGATGTTGTCCGAATGGATGCACGATCCTCACAACACTTCGGACGACACCTCGATACAATGGGCATGTACAGCCGTTCCTCTTTGTCTGCACCTTCCCGTCTCAAGTCTGAGCTGGATGGTGTAGGTATCCGAGACATGTGGTCTTGACTGGGAGCGAACATTGACATTGTTTCAATGGATAGACAGTCTTGGAGACACGACGACACCTGGAACAATGAAACCCGTGCAACTGGCTTCTTTGTTCACACGCGTCTCTCGAGAGTCACATTACTGAACCACTAGAATAGTCAGGACAAAGGACGCAGCTGACACACCAGAGGCGAACGCTGTAAGTCAATCGTATGATAGGGAATTTTGTCGACATGCACGAAGAACGTCAAATTATTATACCTTGGCCTAAGACTTACAGGCAACAGTTTAGAATGAAGACTCACGCAAGAACACACGCTGTTTGGAAACAGACGTCTATCGTTCTAACTATTTCTACTGACGAACAAAGAAATTATGTCGTGGCTATCTCCTAGCTCAAAAGATGAATCGTGCATTAATGTAGAGGTCATGATATCTAATAATTGCAAGCAAAAGTCAAGATCGAGATGCAGCGCAATGCCGAGCGACACCATAAGCGATCGTTTAATGATACAGATGTGTTTCAGTCATATATGGAGGCAGTCCCTGTTCAAAATTAGGAATGAATGCAGATTGTTTCAAAACTTGATTGTTGCATTGAGACGCCATTGGACTCGTTGGTAGTAAATTATCGAAGAGCGTCTAACGCTTTCTCAAGATCTGGAGCTTCAGACACGAAATTACGATCAAGTGGGTGACATTTGGAGGATGGTGCTGATTCGCAGCGAGTGCCAAGAGGTTGTTGTTCGACTACATATGAGCTAGACTTATGGACCTAGTCCCTGTGAAAGAAATGTAAGGCTAATGGGTGCATACTATTAAGCACTCTCCTGACCACGAATCCACTCGATCCAGACTCCGACCGAGCCGCAAACCTCGAGTCCTTTGGCCCACTTCCTTGCTTTCTTGTCTTCAATGTCATGGCTTTCCTTCCCTTCTTTATCCGTAACGGTGCCGCTCACGCCAATGTCACCATTCAAACCGACAGTCAGCTTGACCGCAATGCCTCTCTCATCGCCAAGGGACGGGAATGCCAGACTCAGCCGTGGCAGAGGAGTGGAAGCCAGCGAGACGTCGATGGACAATGATTCTGACCCCTCCTGAGTTGTGGGGTGGTTTGGAATCTCATATTGTTCGTGTCGCCTTGCGCGGTTCCAAGTGAAGATGATGCAGGACCAGAGAGCACATCTTGTACGAGAGCGCCGAAGCATCCCCACTGCCTCAGTAGGGGCAGGTTCTCCACCAGCTGTCTCGGGTGCGCAAAAGGCAACTCATCGAGTCTGTAGCCAAAGTCTGCTTTTGCGACGTGCAGCCTATACACGTGCTCGGCTTCAGCTTCAGATTCAGGCCCTCGGCGCACAAGCACTGTCTTGCGCTTCTCGATTCCCATAGTTCCCATAACAGGTTCGGGAACTAGAAGGTGCTGCAGTAGAGGCGGTGTTGGGAACGGTTGCGGTGTGACAGCCCCAAACGAGGCCAATAAAGCGGTCGCCGTCTGCCATGGCAGCACAACTGGAGGATCGAGTGTGGCGAGGAAGCGTAGTGACGGTAATAGCTTTGCTTGATCGTTCGTTAGACCGTTGTCGTTTGCTTCATCGCCAGGAGGTGCAGATGAGAGGAATGTCGCGTCCGGTTCTTGCCAAGGAATGGGTGCAGTCGGTTCGAGGGCAAGATTCTCAGGTAGCCAGGTGGTGGAGATGCGGATTGGCGTATACATCTCCGGTGGACAGCGTTCGAGGCCGAGATGAAGAGAGTGTAGACCTGGCGTTGTGGCGGTAGCAGCCGGACCATCGGAATCGACATCCATGTTCGTATCGTTAGCAGTACGCGATAACGCAGCACGGTTCTCCTGCCAGTAGTCGATCGAGATACCCAAGCCACCTCTCTCGTGTTCAACGGGCTTTCCACTTCTCTTGCACATGACCAGCACCTCTGCCTTTTCGCGCCCAGTGTTTCCACTTTCTTCGACCGCCCTTATTTCTTCGTTATACAAGCTTCTCAAGTTCTCACAAATACCTCCCAGCGCTTCAAAGCCGTCGACCTTGCCAGCACCAAGCCGATCGATTTTAGCGATCCAGTCAATTCCTTTAGCAAATCTAGCCAAGTCATCCGTGTCTTTCAGTGAGTCGAGAAGCACCTGACCAGCCTTTGCCGCCATCTCGCTCACTTTCTCTGAAAGGCCCACTGTCACGTCTCGCGGCACATGGTTTTTCATGTCGACCTCCACAAATACTGTCTCTCCTGCAATCGTCACAGCGCGATTGCCCACCTTGCCCATTCTCTCTGACTCCTTCAAATTCTTCTCCATCGATATCATTGGCGAAGCCGACCCTGCGTCCTACTCTGCAGATTCCCTCTTCGCTGATTTTCCCACGCGGCCGACCAATCTTCTTGAGAATCCGCCTCATCTTGCCTCGCCGCTCCTCATCCTCGTTCCTCTTATGGCCACCACTCGCTGTAAGAGACAAGCCCAGCTCGCTCATAGACGGAATCATGTTCATCCCCATAGCCATATTAAGACCAGAGGGTGTGTTCGCCATCGCTCCAGGTGTACCCAGCAGATCCACTCCCAGACCGAGTCCCGTCATTCCTGAGGGCGTGCCATTGAGTCCCATCACACCGCTCGGGCTGGCTGTCCCGAAGCCTGTCTGGCTCAGCGACTGTACCATCGGCGTGCCACCAAAAGTCTTAGTACTGCTGGCAGTAGGATGGTTGGTCGGAGTAGCCGTGGGATGATTGTTAGGCGTCTTTCCCGAAGTGCGCGTAGCATTGGGAGAGGGATGGCTGCGCGGCTGCTGTTGCTGCGCGGGCGATGCGCCCTGGACCAAAGGCGTGGAAGCAGCATATGCCGGGTTTGCTCTCTTAGACGCAGACGACGGATTTGCGGGCTGTGATGGTGTCGGAGTGGCCATGGTGAAGAATAGGAATGTAAATCCTGTTATAACGCGCGTTGCTGATGTTGCGAACGCGATCGCATTTGGATGCGCTCAGTCAACCCGGCTGCGTTCTCGTCCGAAGCTGGAGCAGCGCAGAGCTCAGGGAAGTGCTTCGGAAGCGAGATTCACAAGGGTATCAAGTAAGTACAATTGAACCTACTTCGTAATTCGAGTTGTTCCAATGATATTCCGCAGTAAAGCACGAGTAGTGAGTACGCCGCCGGACTGCGAAATGGTGTATATGGCAAGGTACAGAAGTGTTATGCACGACTGCCCGCAAATGACATGTGAAGTTGGCGATCGTCTCTGATGCCTCAGGCATATATCGCGGAGCTTCGATGCAAAGACGATCTCTACTCGAAGAGGTATTTGGTAAACACATCTCGAATCGCTATATCACGATAGGATTTGGTCAGATAACACTTAACCACTAGGCAGACTAACGATAACTACGTCGTTAAAGGCTCGTGCAATGTTTTGAGCAGGGAACCTCTCCCGAGTATGCTTTGTGAAAGACGAGTTCACTCATGAACAAGAATATGATGCGCTCAAGGCACCTACCGAAGATCGCGGCAGGCAAACATCAACAACTACTGTCGTTTTGTAAAACAATGGATCTACACACTTCGCATATGGAAATGATCAATCGGTTGCAATCGTTCATCTGAATTTGTCTCGCTATCGCTTCACTGGAAGCATCTCGCCCGATCGAATTAAACTCGGCACCCAGTTCTCATGGACTGTAGGAGCCATTCCAAAGCGTAAAAGGAAATAACACCGTTCCCCAATGCCGCAAACATAACAGTGGCAGGTCTCGTAAAAGCAAAAGTTGAAAACAACGCAACACACTTGTGGTGTTGCTCAAGGTATCGTCTCGCATCAGGCCTTGCGTTGGTCGCAAGGCGCATCTTCCATCCTTGGGGATGTGTACATAGTGGTTGGGTTGTGTGTCGGGAGGTGGGAGAAGGTCGCGCTCATGATCTAGTGCTTCTTGGAAGCAGGGATCTCCTCGACGGCCTCGGCGGCGGCAGCAGCCTTGGCGCCCATGTCAGCGCCCTTGACGAAACCACAGAGCTATGTCACACGTTAGCATATGTCGTTACACTCGATGGTTGGTTGTGGCGGAAAACTTACAGTCTCGACGATCATGCCAGTGATCTGGTAAGGGTCGGCGTTGGAGGCCGGCCTGCGGTCCTCGAAGTAGCCCTTGCCCTCCTCGCACGGCACGGTTGACGCGCACGGAGGAGCCACGGTTGGCGATGCCCCAAGTGAACTTATCATATGAGGCGGTCTCGTGACGGCCAGTCATGCGAGCCTCGTTGCCCTCACCGTAGACCTTCATGTGCTCGGCGTGACGCTTGCTGAGCGCCTCCATGGCCTCCTCGATGGCCTTCATGCCACCCTCCTCACGCATGGCCTTGGTGGAAACGTTGCTGTGAAGACCAGCACCGTTCCAGTCGCCAGGGACGGGCTTGGGTGGAAGGTGACGACGGCACCGAACTCTTCGGCTACACGGTGGAGCAGGAAGCGGGACATCCAAAGCTGGTCACCCACTGTATGTATTGTTGCAAATATTCTCATTTCACAATCGCCCGAGGGTGACTCACGGGCAATACCCGTGCAGGGTCCAACTTGGTACTCCCACTGAGCGGGCATGACCTCGGCGTTGGTGCCAGAGATCTCAATGCCAGCATACAAGCAAGCCTTGTAGTGAGCCTCAACAATGTCTCTGCAGAAGACCTTGCCAGTGCCGTTGCCACAGTAGTAGGGGCCCTGGGGACCAGGGAAACCGTTCCTGGGCCAGCCGTAAGGCCAACCAGTGGCGTCGAGAAGAGTGTATTCCTGCTCAAGACCGAACCAGAACTCCTTCTCGGCGTTGGCCTCCATCAGGACGGCGGCATCGTGACGGAAGTTGAACTTGTTGGGAGTGCCATCGGACATCCAGGTCTCGCACATGACGAGGATGTTGTCGCCGAGTCTCCATGGGTCGGGGTAGTAGGCAACGGGGCGGAGGTAGACATCGGAGTTGTCGCCGGGGGCCTGGTCTGTTGACGAGCCGTCGAAGTTCCACTCAGGCAAGTCCTTGACAGACTCGACCTTCTTCTTCAGGGTCTGCAGGTCTCAGACGTTAGCAAATGCCAATACAATAGTTTTGCGAGCGTTGCGTCATAATGCGCTTGCCGTCAAATAACTCGATCGGCGTGCGTGCGATGGGCCGAGGGGCGCGCAGAGAAAGTGCCGAGATTCGCCGAAGCCGGCGTCATGGCTATCAAAGGCCGGTACTCAGGTACAAAGCGCGACATTCGGAAATAGCGCATGTGCCTTGCAGTGATTGTCGCGTGAATGGAGTTGGGAGAATGTGGAAGCTGCTCACCCTGCATTTTGAACGAGTGCCACCGACGGCATCAATCCAGACGTACTCGGCGATGACTGAGCCCTTCTGGGGGAGGTCAAGGTATTTCTTGAGCTGTGGGTTGTCAGTACGAAGGATCGCAGGCGATACAAAGGTCGCAATGGCTTACGTTGGCAGCGTTGGAGACGTAGACGTTATCGGCCTGGGATAAGCAGGTTAGCAGGTGTTTGGCATGAGCTATCTCGAGACATCAACTCACCATTGTGAAGGTGATCGCGGGGTGTTGAGCGATTGTTTTGGTGTGGAAGAAGATGCAGCGAGTGCAGTATTGAAAGACGGATGCTGACAATTGCCAGATAGCAGAGTGGAAGGGGTTGAGGTTGTGGGCGAGGAGGGAAACAGTGGTGGGGTCCGATTGATCTTTATTGTATGCGATTACATGCGAGCTCGCAGGGCGGCCGTGTTCTGCCGCAACGCACGGACGCAGGGCGTGGGAAAGGCTCGCGATGGAGTGACTGGGCAGTCCCGCGCTCTGTGGCTCAGCCTTGGCCTCGACGCCTGTGCAACGTTTTTGTTTGTCGTACGCCAACCTTGGGCACGCTGTTGGCCACTCTATTTTCAGGCCGAAACGCACGTAGGTCTGCCAACGTACCACTCCTCGCCGTATGCTTGACACACTGTTTCGTCTCTCTTTCTTCCACGCAAATACTCCCGCACGCCCTCCGCTATCAAGCGCATCCGCCGAACAATGCTAGTTGACGCCGCCTCAGGCGAGCCCTTTACCCGTACCTAACTTATCTCTTTGTCCCAATCAGTCCAATCAACACGCCGGCGACGATCCCCCATCCTCACGCGATCCCATTTCCAGCCCTCTCCAATAGCATTTCGCCGATTAATACTTGCCTCCTCGCGCTGCGCCGTGCCATGTGTGCCATGCTTTTTGTGCTCTGCAGCCATCACTTCTGCTCTTCTACCGTGCAACGCCTGACGCCTGCAAGCCATCGTCACAGCGATCGCCCCGAAAACTCACGATCAGCAAACTCTGGCATGGCCCGCTTGCCCGACAGCACCAACAACACATGGCAGCTCTCGGCGCGCGACAATAATCTTGTAATTTTGCCTGCAATAGTAGTAGTCGCGCACAGTAGTGAGGCAGGCCTCGTCTCCAGGGTCCAGACACAGTCAAGCGCGCCCATCCTCCGCAGTCTGGCCTGGAGTTTTGCGGGCTCAGAAACCGGGTCTTGACACATAGTATACGTGCAGCCTCGTCATGCGCAAAGCTTCTCCTAAATGTGCCTCAACTATAAGCACGCCATTATGAGACCTGAGCAAATGCCTCAAGTCCATCGTGCGATATATCTCGCTATGTGAACGTGTTGCCTGACAGCGCAAACGGAAATAGCACATCGCCTGTGCGCCGAGTGAGCTCTGGGGAAACGGACGGGTGTACGCGAACTTCCCCTGCGTCTTCGTATCTCACCCAACTCAGGCGAGCGAGGGTTATACCAACGGGTATCTTCACAGCGCCTACACCGCCCGCCGAATCGGGCCCAGTCACCCTGGCCCCGAACCCCGGCCGCGATAAAGATAAGACGTTGTAGGGTTGGCCAATGATACGCAGCGGGCGCTATCTTTATGTCAGTAAACAGCGTCCGGCGCCCGTGCAATCACATCTGTGGCGCAGGCGTTGCGAAAGCAACCTACGCACTTCCGATCCGCCCGGCTAATGCCCTCCGTCGGTCGTCGGCAAGAAGGACGCCTCAGAAGCCGTGGGGATTGAGTTCTTCTGGAAGGCCATCTCATGTTCTACAACATTGAGGTTTTTAATGTCTGCGGTATTTCAGCTGAGGTGTTTTCTGGTGAACACCGCAGTGGCAGGATTGTTTTACCTCCGTACTCCGCCCCCGACCTCGATCCAGGAACATCAGCGCTGTGGGCCTGTGGCTCGGGTCCTCTCTTTAGCGGCACCTAAATAACTCCATTCTGACGCGTTATAGTCATGTATAGCGAACCAAGCTTGCCGGCGTGCTTAGCCGAAGGTGCCCGCGTAGGGTTTCCCAATTCAAACGCAATTACAGAAAATACTCAAAATGGAGTTGTACTCATAGCACGATGAATCATACACCGATATTCGGGGCGTCGCATGTTGCTTAATTTCACCTCCCACTGGAATTGGCGATCTCATCTTCTTTCCTTGTTTCGGCACCGGCAAACTTCCAATTCTTGAGTTCGATAAAGCTGTACAAAGATGTACTTCATATCAAAACACTATTCCGATATCCACTAGAATCGTTGATCTCCCTTGCGATTAGGATACATGCTCTGTTGACAGTTTACACCACAATACTTCAGCACGACTGTAGCTCCGACAAGTGAAGTTGGCTGCATTCGCAAGCACTTTAGGAAGGAGGGAGCGAGTGCTATATTGCGCTGTGGCTTACTCTGAGGATGGCCGCCATCGAGACATGAGGTAAACATACAATAATAGGCGTGTTGACCCACATGGCGCATGCATATATTCAACATGGTAAGGTTCACTCGGGTTCCACTACGGGAGTATGCAGGAGTGTGTTTAGGCGTGATCAGCACTGTCACGATTCTGCCACACCCTACACCTCTCAGACAATTGCTCACATTTAATCACGCCTCCTTAGATTGCACACAACTAACAACACTGATACAAAGATCAGCCGACACGGGCAAGGGCTGATGCGCGATAATCATGCGACCGCTCTCAGCACACTGGGCTTCCGAGATCTCGAATAGCATCCATTCGTCCGCTATCTGTGGTAGTCTTGTTTAGGATCACCTCTTCCGGATCCCGCCGACACTCCTGCTTCGGATCACATCGTTATTGAGACACCATGATCACCCTCACTGCCTCTATAGAATTGTTCTTTTCTAGGTTCATGCTCGTACGCCCTAACAACGGAACACCTCTCGCGTATCGTACACTCGATTTTCCCACCAGCCTGGTCCGATCTATTTTCGAATCTCTCGTCTCAAGCAACTGCCGTTTCGGTCGTCGTCGTCGGAGATGTGCGCTTACGTGACGGTGTATCCGCCGTCAACACGCAGCTCGGAGCCAGTCATGTAGCCGGAGGCATCGGAGAGCAAGAATGTGACAGCGCCCATGAGATCTTCCGGCTTGCCCATCTTACCCTGAGGGATGAGCGAGATCCACTTCTCGGCGAGCTCTGGGTTGTCGTCGAGGATCTTCTTGGTACTATGAGGAGTATTTGGTCAGTAACTCTTGCAGAAGCCATGGTCTTCACCAACGAGACTTACAGTGCGGTCAGCATGTATCCGGGAGAAATGCAGTTGACACGGATGCCTGCGTGCGCCCACTCGACTGCGAGCGAGGAGGCCATGTGTCTGACGGCGGCCTTCGCGGCGTTGTAAGGAGCCTGTGGCTGTGGGACGTTGACGATGGCACCGCTCATGGATCCGATCATGACAATGCTGCCAGGAGCTTTGCGCTCCATCAGGTGCTTAGCAACACCGACGGCGAAGAGCCAAGTGCCGTCCACATTGACACCCCAGAGCTTCTGCATGCGGTCGTGTGGGTAGTCCACGGCTGAGAAGTTCTCGGTGAAACCAGCCGAAGTAACGAGGTTGTCGATCTTGCCGTGCTGCGCAATGATCTCCTCCAGAGCTGCGGTCACAGACTCGGGCTTCGACACATCGGCATAGTGGGCGGTGACCTTCGGCACATCCCTGGCGCCAGGGTTCTCTCTCTTGAACTCTTCGACCAGAGCTTTGGCCTGCTTTTCACCTTCGTCCTCTGTCGTGTAAAAGTCAGCGATAGCTCGCCATCAAAGGGCAACCTCTGGAATACACGCACTGTTCATATCGACAATGGCGACGTCTGCGCCAGAAACCACCATAGCCTGGGACATGACAAGACCCAAGCCTCTGGCACCACCAGTCACGACACCAACTTTGTCCTCCAGCGAGAAGCTAGCGAGCGTACGCAGGTTACGCCCACGGCCCTGCACAGGCTTGGACGCGGGCAGCTCGCTCTCGTCGTCTGGGTGCTCATAGCGGTAAGAGTCGTCGGTACGCGAAGCACTACCTTCGTGTCCGGTCTCTATGGTTGAAGCTGTGGTGAACTTATCGTGACGGTCGTCATCTTTAGGGTCATCTTGAGAGACCTTGTCGAATCTTGGAGCGGCTTTGGTGAAAGCTCGAGAAGCAGGGGTTGCAATGGGAGCGGCGGTGAAGGCTGTGGAGCGTACGGCGCGGGTGGCCTGTCTGACGATGTTCGTGCGGAACATTGTGGTGGTGCGTGGTCTGATTAGACTCCCGAGTTAGCAAGAAGGGAGTTTTGTCTAGGTGTCGAATGCAGATGAGAACGATGGATATGGATATGAAGAGTGCCAGAGCTCGTCAAACAGTAACTGCATGGACCAATGCCTCGTGACTGGTGCTTGGGCGCTGACAACGCGTGGTCCAAGGGGACGGTCTGGAAGGGGTCTTCGACGTACCAAGCTTCGTGCTGCGGCGTGTTCGGACCGTTAACGTGAGATTGCTGGGCCTGGGCTCCCAAAAATGAAAGCGCAGGGTATGAAGAAGAGAAGGAGACAGATGGATGTTGTGAGCAGTCACTTATCGAGAGCTATCTGATAGCTGTCTGCAATCTGCAATAGCACAGCTCACTACTTTTCCGTGTGTGATCACTCTCACGAACTCTCTACGTCACCCCAAGCGAATCGAGCCCCTGCACACGTACCCCAGCTCGCCCGTTGAACGACTCAGGCCTTGGACCCACCTCCACACACATCTCCAACTGGGCATTCCGGACAGTCCGCACTGTCAAAGGCACGTGCGCGTCGAGGCGAGACGAATGAAACTGCCTACACTGGCACCGTGTCGATCGTGTGCGACGAGCGGCGGCACGCGGCACACGATGAATACGGCGTGGTTGACGAGTCGTGCATACCGACGACTTCAGCTCCCAACAGTCTGGCGCCGCAAAAAGAAACATATAGTCAGGGCCAGGTTCTCCGGAATCCACTTGCCGCAAGCACGGGGATGCTCGTCAATTTATCCTGGCTGGCAGACCGGGAAGTGACGTATAACCACATCTCGTTGCAGACCTCACTTGGACCTCATATCCTCCTTGCCATCTCCAAGGAGAGCAACTCCATGAGGTACCGCTACCAGTCACTTTGAACATACTAAGAGGGACTACGGAGCTGGAGCTTCTTGTTCCCAGAGTTCGCACAGTAAGTTAGCCGACACTATGCTCCAGCCCTCGGCGTCTGAATGAACCCCGCCGTTGTCCCCATTCGATCCACCGCAATGGCAGACACAAGTGTGCCGAGTCCTGTTGAGTGTATATGTTATAAGACGCTGCGAAAGCTGTGACTCGATAACGGTGAAAGGTAGGAGAGTCTTAATCAACCATCAACCGAAAAATGTCATTGCGAAATATCTCGAATGTTGCCAAATCCGCTGCCTTCTCTGTGAAAGGCAAGTCGGCTATCATCACTGGCGCTGGCTCGGGTATGTCCGACTTTTGACGCTGAAAGTCAACAACGATGCTAAGACAGATGACAGGAATCAATCATCGCTTCGCCAAACTACTTCTTGAAAAGAATTGCAATGTTGTAATCGCCGATCTTGCTCTGCGTCCAGAGGCACAGAAACTCATCGATGATTATACAACCCAGCCTCGCGCGGTCTTCGTCAAGACCGACGTTGTGAAATGGAACGACCTAACGAACATGTTCGATGTCGCCGACAGAGAATTTGGCGGCGCAGACATCGTACGCCCAATTCTTCATTGATCAAAGCTCAATGCAAAGACTAATAACAGCAGGTATGTCCAGGTGCTGGAATCTTCGAGCCCCATTGGAGCAACTTTTGGCACCCCCAGGAACCGATAAGTCTAAAGACGACGTTCATGGCACAAATGGAATTGGTCATTATGCCTGCCTTGACATCAACATCACTCACCCTATTCGCACTACCCAGCTTGCTATTTCTCGCTGGCTAAACCCACCATCGGATTCCAAGATAGCCAAAGCCAGCATCGATAACCCGAAGTGTGTAGTGCACATATCCAGCATCGCAGGCCAATGCCCGTCGTTTGGAGTACCCTTATACATTGCATCCAAACATGGTAAGTCGTACTCCTTCGCTGCTTAATCGATGTTACTAACGTCATCCTGCACCAGCAATCAGTGGTTTCATCCGCTCCCTCGCACCGCTAGAATCAGCTTTGGGTATTCGTGTCAACGGAGTCGCGCCTGGCGTGATCAAAACACCTCTTTGGACCGAGCATGCCGAGAAGTTGAAGATGGTCGATGAATCGCAGGACATTTGGGTCGAGCCTGAGGAAGTCGCCGAAGCTATGTTGAGATGTGTGACTGATGAAGAGGTTGTAGGAGGCTATGTGATGGAAGTCTTGAAGTCAAAGACGAGAAATGTAGGCTTCATCATGGATCCTGGACCAGAAGGGCCAGGCGCAACTGTTGCGAACCGCGGTGATGGCGATCAGGAAGTTCTCGATTGGCTCGCAGAAGAAGGATGGGGTGTTGCGAAGAAGTGATCATTGTTGACTGTTCCAAGTCTTCTCATGGCTCCCCTCGATGGCGTTCCTAGTAAATCTTAGTGCCGTGGCGGTCGGTATTGGTAGAAACATCACTATCGGATTGACGAATGTTGGTTCTTATCTCATTGGTACGTCTACCTGAGTATAGCTGCTACCTTCAGTATCGAGCATCGGAGGATGATGAGCTACACGTAGACTTATGAGCAAGAATTAACGTGTGGTATATAGCTCATGCTAGGAGGTACTGCTTGTAGGATGAACTCTGCTAACATACCCGCATAGGACCATGATAAACCGAAGTTGTATATACAAAGCACTCTACACACTGGAAAGTGAAATCATAGATGCATTCACATTGCATCTTCATAAGTGGGGCAGAATCCGTACGTAGACTTTGCTCATTGGTGTGAATCAGCCGGCAGCCGGTAACGGACTGCCGTTCATCATAATCTTGAGAGCCCCTCAGTCCCTCATCGAAGATACTGTCTGCAGCAAACCGTTCTACATATCGATACAGCAACAATGGCTGCCGGAAGTAGTACTTTCACATGGGGTCCCAACCTCAAGCTCGACTCTGAGACTTCACCCTTCGACTCGCCGCTACCATCAACACATACCGGCTTCAAGGATGTCCAACCAGTGTCTTGGAAGCGCTACAACATCGGCGGAATACTCTTGACAGTATACGGGCTCGAAGAACTACCACAAAGCAAGACAATGTGACATGCTTATGGCTGTTACACGGAAGAGGCGACACACAAGATTCAATGTCATTCGTTGCCGCGGCTATGATCAAGGCCTGGAATAACAAGAGACAGGAAGGAGGAAAGAGTCTGATATGTGTATGTTTCGACCAGCGTAATCACGGCTCTCGCATGATAGACAACCGCGCAAACGAGTCCTGGAATGGCGGCAACCCGACCCACGGTCCGGACATGTACACACTATTCACCGGCACGGCACAGGATGTTTTCCAGCTCATAACTCACCTGCCTGCGTACCTGCCATTCCGCCCGGTCGATCACTTGTGCGGAGGTGTCAGTCTCGGCGGGCACGCAACCTGGCATGCTGTTCTGCACGACTCGCGAATCAGCGCTGGAATCATCATCATCGGTTGCGCAGACTACACCCGTCTCATGACCGACCGTGCCATCCGCGGCAAGCTACCTTCCTGCACATCCACCGATCCTCCCGGCAAAGACTTCCTTGGATCTAAAGACTTCCCTCCATCCCTGCTCGAAATCATCCGTCAACGCGATCCGCCGGTCTCCTTCTCAGTCAGTTGGACAACACCGATGTCACCACGCGCGAGCCTTCTGAGGGCGAGAAAGCGCGCCTCCGCCCACTACTGAAGGAGAAGCTTGCAGGCAAGAAGCTATTAGTGTTGAGTGGCGGCAAAGATAGACTTGTTCCTTACCAGCAGAACGAGCTTTTCTTGACGTGGCTGAAACGTGCTCTGGATAAGAATGGAGGTTGGTTCAATGATTGTGGAACCGAATTAGAGGATGTGTTGGACTCAGAAGCGAGACACGAGTTCTCTGCAATGATGAGAGACAAGACGGAGAGCTGGCTCTGCGATCTGATGGCTGGAAAGCAAAAATCGAGAGAGGAGAAACAGTAAGATCTGATTGGTGGACAGAGAAATATCGCCAACGACATACAGGTGCGACGAAGGAATCAGCATAAATTTGAAGTTCTGGGAAAGACATTATCGCTCAGAACCGAGTTCGCTCTAGACCTTCGGTTAGGTAGGTTGCGCCGATCAAAATCTTCGACTAAGCCACTCGCATGAGCCCGAGGCTATCTATTTCCGCGATAGCGAACGCTGGAAACCATTTTGGTTCGAGTCACTGGCTATGTTATAGCCTGCAAACGACATTCTGAAGGCCGGCTAGGTACATGAAAGGAGATATACGACAGAATTCCTACGGAGTGAATTTTGCAGAAAAGCTCATTGTCATTCATCGACATAGGTCGGCCACAGCATGTAAACCTTCGATGCCATTCGGTGATCACGCGGCAGCGGCCTTCTCGATCAAAACGGTATGTTGTTTGGGGTGATTCTTCTCGACATTTCCTTTAGCCATCCTGTTCCGCCGCATTAGCACTCCAAATTCGCGTCTATGTTACAGACAGAGCAACGCATTATGTGAGCACACCTACCTCTTCGTCATGAAATTTCCATCAATTTCAACATCCTCAACCAGCTGTCCCTTCGCGACCCGCCACTTCGCCTTGATCTCCAGCTTGCCGACGGGCGGTTTTGGCTGTACGAGCGTGTCGACGCCGTCGGGCACGTTGGTGATTGTGAGTGGGTACGTAGAAGTCCCGACCGGCGTTGGAGCCGTGACGCTGTACACCGTCGGCGTTCCGATTGCCGCAGGGTCTCCTGATACGAGTTCGGCGGCAGTATTGCCTGGAGCTAGGGCGTTGATGATGGAATTGTGGTCGTGGAGAGTCTTGATGAGGGATGCCTCTGTGACATTCGGTGGGATGGAAGTCTTCACACTTGTGGTCGCCATGGTTGGCCGATGGATCGTATCTTTGTGTAGCTGCTGATACTGCTGGGTTCTGGAGAAAAGGAATGATTCGTGGATGATTGATTTTAATCTGTGGGATGTGACGACGAAAGCTGTATGCATATTCTATACATGGCAGACCAGCGGCACTACTATCTATATATACCGATTCCGGCCAAACATATCGTGCATTAGCTTGGAACATGCAAAGCAGGAGCATCGACCATAGGGTGATAGAGCTCGACCGCGCGCGGCACAGCACAAATAGCTTGTCCGTCACGGCTCCGGACAATGCAGTTTCGGGTATCTCAGCATTGATCGTATGGCCGGGATAGCGAGTCATTGTCACATGCCGACCCGTCTTTGCTGCAGCTACGCGTCCGGGCATGAGTTTCAGACTTGCATGTCCGAGAGCACAAGAAGGCACATCTGCAAGCTTGACTTGGAATGAATCGTTGGGAGCTGGAGACATCGCGATCAGATTTTCGAGCTGTGATTACGCTTGGCAGCGAGGGCGTTATTGTAAGCATGTTTCATCATGTACTAGCAGGATAGGATTCATCAGGGACAAGGCACGGTCGGATTTTTGAGATGCGACAAGATATCGGGTGCCGATGAAACGAGGAAAGGTTCTCAAACACTTGACACCCACTATCATTCAAGTACCGTAGGGAGTGAGACGTGAGACGTAGGAATATGGAATTCCCAAACTCTCTTCCAATTAATAATTCTGTATCTTGTTGTTCAGAGTATACAAAGAACACAAAACCTCTCCTTATAGGAGAGGACTGTAGAAAAGGACGCAAATTCCGCGCTGTACAGGGAACAAATGCAAAAGGCCCTTCCCAATACCAAAAACCCTGCGCTCTTTCCTAATTCACAAGCGAGAAACAGAGAAAACAATTGAGATACGCCGTCGCTTTCCCTAGATAAACCAGTATCTTAGGGGCCAAAAGTAATGCTGCTGTGTTCTTCTCAAAAGAAAATGTTGTGTACACCATAGGTCGAATGCGTTCGAAGAAGGGCATGAGAGCCCTTGCAAACTGCCGTGCTTTTTAGGTTTAGTTGTAGATTTCCAACGGCGCAAGCTGATCAACAGCATATAGCCAATTACTGCCTTTCTCTTCTTTCGCGAGCCTGTGATTGCGTGTTAGTAAGTGTGTTGCGAACAGTTTCGATAAAATGGGTGTCTTACCAGTCGTACGGCCACTGAACCAGGTGACCTTGAATCATGTTCAACAGCTCTTCTGCATCCTCTTTGCTCATGACTTCCTCGACCATCGTGGGTGGACGCGCGCTGCTCTTCGTCGTGGCGCGACGTCTGCGCTTCTGGCTTGTTGCGTGCTGCAGACCTGCACCATTGGTAGTGTTCGATTGGGTAGCTGTCGTCTCGGTCGCAGCGCGATCTGATGGTGCGCTGACGGCTGACGTTGGCATCCTCGGGCTGGGTAGGATCGGATTTAGAAGTTTGCGGCGCCAGTGACAGAGGTCCTTCGGACGAGGCGTCCTTCTGTTGGCCGACGTCTGCCTCCTTGGCGGCTTCCTTTTCGTCAAGTAGTTGCTCGTCCGGAGTCGGTACAGCTGTAGGCGCATGAGAGATACCCGATGCGGGCGACTCCTCAGTCTTTTCGTTGAGCTCCTGCGACTGCGGGTGGCTGTCGTTGGATTTCTTGCTGCTTGGGCGCACCTTGTTTGTAAGGTTTCCGAATATTCCTCGAGACTTTGCGGCTTTCTCGTCGACTACGTGAGGGAATTGGGGGACAATGGGGTCTGTACCGGCTGATCCAGGCGGCCCTGAGCGTGGAGGCGCGTCTTTCGGAACTTTAGGCTTGCTATTGCCCAAGCCTTGGGACTGCATGAAACGCTCGTTGTAGTCGTTGAAACGCTTGTAGTCGTCCCAGTCTAAGACTTCGGAGTCTGGCATGGTGCGGAAGACTTGACGGTAGATCTTGGTGTTGTTCTCTGCAACACGTTCCCAAATATCGCGCATGAAATCGGGTGCCAGCGGATCAGTCATGCAGTCTTCGGTGATTTCAGCCTTTTGCAGAGTGTGCAGCAAGGGAGCGACAGTTCTCCTAGTAGTCACACGAGATAGCTGGTGCGTCAAGGGTGGCCCGCCAATATCGGTGTCATCCTGCGCAGGCAGTTCAGGCAGCTGATAACGCGGTGAAAGCCCAAGCTCGAACGTATCGTTGCGCTGCATAGGCCATGGCGGACGTGGCACATGGCGAGGCCTTTGTCCTCTTCCTTCTGCTTCTTCGCGTGCGCGTCCTCAACCTGCCTTATACGCTCGATATCGGGCGCGTCTCTCGATCTGAACACTTCATGGCCCTGCATATTGATGTACGTGTCGCGGAGGCCGATGTCGCCGGCCATCTCGAGCTGCTTTTCATTATCGATGCCGTAGCCGTCGACGTCCAGGTCATGCTTTCTAAGGTCCGTAGACATTTTCTTGGGCTTTTCGCCACCAACTTTGACTGGCGCTCAACGGAATCGTCGCTGTCGGTTCGTGCTGTCTGAGCCTTCTTGACCCAACCTCTTAGATCTGCGTGTTGACCTGCGAAACCAGAGGCACTAGCTTCTAGGTTGTGGTTCGTAAGAGCATGTGGCTGAGGCGTTTGGGGCGGCGTCTCGAAATAGTCCGATCGCGGTGATGCAGGCGTGGCGAAGTCTTCGCGATATATACGATTCATCTCCATATCCTGTTCCTTTCGCTCTTTGGCCAGCTGGTCACGCCTATAGATTGCGTCGACATCGAGACCGAGATGCTCTCTCATCAAACGCTTGCGCAGACTATGAGCAAACTCGCCAACCATGTAAGGTTTGCCAGCCATGAAGCTTGGGATCATCATTCTGTCAGTCACGACCGAGGCAACTTCGGAATCTCGTGAACCCAGCATAGAGCGTTCGTTGATATTGGCGGAACCAATGATGACATGACGGTCGTCCACAACCATACACTTGGCATGAATGTATAGCTGCTCTGTGGTCAGGCATTTCTTTGGTCCGATCTTACCCCATTGGCGGAGAGAGAAGAATTTGATGTATTTCTCGGGATTGAGGCCTGCAGCCCTCAATCTTCCGAACAGGGAACCATCGCCGCGGTTGATGCTTCGGTACTGGCACTGCATGATCAAACGCACACTCGTACCGTCCTGAGAGTCAACGCTGTTCTGGAAACCAGGCATGAGTGGAATAATCAGGCAAGCCTGCCAATCTTCTCCGTTCTCGGCAGCACGGATAGCACGCTCGACAAGTGCATCACCGATGCCGTTGTGAATAATTGTGCCGTCGACTGTCGTGCTGGAGACGTAGAACTGATTCTCAATGTAGACGAAGTGATCGGATGATTCGATCAGAGAGCAGTAGGCGTTCATGATACTGTGCTCAACCTTGTTGGGTGTACCGATGGACCAAGGAGAGCATGATCGGAGGATCTGGACTTGACAAGTACCGGTCATACCGAGTCTTTCAAGCTCGCCGTGCTCATATTCTGGAGGAGGCATAAGGACAGGCGTTGGTCGAGTGGGGACGCGCTGCCGCAGAACATAGTTCCATCGTTGAACGAAGTGTCGGCCAACGTCTCTAGCTGGCTGTCCAATAATCTGCATGGCAATGTCGTGCCACGGCATTCGAGGTACCTTGGTCCGATCATACATCTCTTCGTAAGGCTTGTCCAGAGCGTAAAAGTCTTGTACTCTAGGGTTGCTGTAGTCTTTGCCTGGCCAGACTTGGCAATGCTCAGCATCGCGAGGGCCTTGGTGATCGAGTTCAAAGCCAGTAAGCTTGTCATCAGTCAATGCATGGCAGGGGTCGTCCCATCGACCAAAGCAGAGATCGACACCGCCAACGAATGCCATCATGTTGTCGACTACAACAATCTTTTCATGATGTGCCCAGAAGAATTGGTTCTGTCTGAACTGATTGGGCGACCGTTGAACGCAGATGTTCTCGTGCAAATCCAGTAAGCTCCACTTTGTGTGTTCCGAATCTATCGGAATAGCGGACTCCACGTTTCTGTACACGACCACGAAGATCTTGACACCTTCGTCTGCCTTGCGTTGCAACAGACGATCGAGACGCCACTTCTGACTGATGGCGGCGGGCCTTCGCAAATACAGCTCGGGACTAAGCCACCAATCGTGGATATAGATGCAGTCTCTGGCATTGTCGATCGCACGGGAGACTTGCCACATGTGATCTCTGGCATCGACCAGCCACCTGCACCAGACATCTTCGCGAATGGGTGCAAAACTTCCAAAGCGTTGCTTTTTGGACCAGACCGTGTTCGCGGCCATATGCTCAATAGATTCTTTGAATTGATGATATTGGCGCTCGTTTCTCGCGACAAGCTTGAGTTTACGCTCAGCATTGTAAAGTCGCAAGATGTGCTTGCTTGTGGATGGCTCAGCGGCAGTTTTTGCCATCTCTTGAGGAGTCTGATCCCGGAAACGCTTCTTGTCTCTTTCAGTGGAGAAGTCAGAGTCCACCAAGAAGACCTCGTATGGTACCAATGATTCCGGTCCGTCGACCATAACAATGTAGCTGTGTCTGACAAGCGCCCATCGTGGCTTGTGTCTCTCTGTGAATTCTGATGGATTTTTGAATGTCCTCCTGAATTCCCTGTTCTGTCGAGATGTAATGGTCAAGAGTCCTTGCTTTCCCACGTAACCGCCTTCAGAAGACAGACGGATTGACAATGCTGAAAGTTCCAAGAACTTACATAGCCGCGTGCTGTCCGGCCTGAAAATGAGCCAGCGGATCATTTGTTGCAGGTACTTCTCCAGCTTCTTACGCTGGCGCTCGTTGTATATGTTGCGCTCTCGCGCTTCTCTTTCGGCAGTAGTGCCACCCAAGTCGTCGCCGTTAATGCTTGACTGTCTACGTGCTAACACGAACGAGGAACGCCTCCTACGATGTTTTCCAGGCCGTTCAAGCCCCGGCGTCTCTGGTGCATTCTCGGCAGCTTCGTCTTCATCAGGCTCGTCATCGAGTCCGGCGAACAGACCTCGAGCTCCACGAGCATAAGGGAATGCGGTCTTGGGGAAATGCGGGATCTTCGGCTTGGTTTTGTCGTCGCTCCGAAGAGTGAGTTTCTCAGTCTTGCCTGCCACCTTGTACTTGAGATGAAGATTCACAAAATCTCGAAGATTTCGATAGATCACCCAGTTCATACGCGCAGGTCCATTTCCATACTCGAGCTCAATCTTGAAAATCATGTGGCGATCACCCTGTTTGTCCTGCTTGGTCTGACTCGAAGGAATCCTGATCTTTAATTGCTCCAGGAGCACAGGAATCTTGCGGTGGTTGTGCTCGTCACGCTGAAACATGCTGGCAAATACCAGCGCAGCGGGAGCGCCAGCGATGAGTTCTGCCATGAGTTGCGCAGACTTCTGATAGTCGACAGTGGCACGCTCGTCTCGCTTCTTCTGGCCCAGCATTTTTAAGCCTGCCTTGACCTGGCGCCATCGCTGCGTACTTCCAGTCCCACTGCCATGGCGATCGGTGCGCATACGTCCCATAGACGAGCTCATTGCATCCATACCTGTGAAGCGACGCAAGTTGCTCGGTCGCTTCTCGCCGGGCGTCTCCTCGCTTTCGTTCTGACGTCGAGTGGTATAGCTGATAGCCCGCGCGCCATCGATGCCACGCTTCCATGCATTACGGATTCTGTCTCTTCCCTCATCCTCAGAAACGCCGACTCTTCCTGTGTCCTCCCCTATGCCGGACATGGGACGACGAGACGAGCTCTCCGGACGGTTACTGGAGCCACTAAGCTGATGATCCTTTATGAACGAAGCAAAGCGTGTCGCCATTGGTGTAGATGCGGCTCCGGTCAAGTTGCGGCCTCTTAGTCTTGCGCTTGCGCTTCGACCGCGGATTGCCGCCCTGCGCTCGTCGTTTGAGTCTTCCTCTGGTCTGCATCGCCGTTCTCATTCTCTTCCTCATCCAGTACCGGAAAAAGAGGTTCACTGCGCTCAGATTGTGGGGAGAGTGCCGCGGTGGGTGTGAGCATGCCGGTGGTGTTGTTGCTCGGTGTCCGTACGTGGAAGATGACGTTGCTGGAGGAAGCCATCGCCTTAAGACGGCCCATGAAGGATGCCTGGCGCTCGCGACGCTCTGTAGCACGCTCTGCTGCCTCGTCTCTTTCTCCGCCCTCATCCTCCGTCTCCCAAGTCGGCGTGCGCTTTAAGGGGGAGGGCGCGGTCTCATTCTCTGAAAGACCTCGTGCAAACTGTACGCTCCTGCGTCCGGACGGCGTAACAGAGCCCGAGCCAAGAGGCTGCGGGCGTTTTCTTATGGTGCCATTTGGCGACTGCTCCGCAGACTGTATGATCGGACTCTCGTTCCTGTGGGTGCGATCGAAGAATCCCGATGGCGCGTCGAGACCGGACGTTTCGAGTGGAGTCTCTACGGCCTCAGTGGCAGCGGCCGCGGCCATGTTCAAGTGAAGGCGCTATCTTCGCAACTTGTTCTGGCAAGAGCGGACTACTTTCTGGGCTCTCGCTTTGAGTGCGGCACCGCGCGAAGGGGTGTCGGGGTGGAAGCGTTTGTTCAGGCGATCCATGTCATGGGAGCACTTGCGGTGGTGGACATGAGAGCTGGAGGCGGATTGTGGGTGGTTTGTGTATGTATATGTGGTTGTTGGTATGTGTGGAATAGTTGGTGCTGGGCAGATAGTTTGGACGCGCTAGCCCTAGCCCATGCACGCAAGGAGATGCCGAGTGACACGACCCCCGCTGTACCGCATCCGCATCATCAAACAATAATATTAGACTCCTGATTGCCGTCCCTCAATATACTCTTGCCCTGATCTTTGACTGCGCGCCAATTCTCGCCTCGCAAGCTGCCCGTGAAACTTGACAAGCTCGGAGTTGGGATATACCACTGTATAGCTGAGTACCTTTGGAGTGGCTTGTTGCCCGCCCGGTGAGTTGCCGACACGACGACTCGCTGCTTGTTCATTTGGTGCGCCGAAATTGTTCTCACTGCTCGGCAATAGATCCCGAGTCTTTTGTGACCGATCCAAGCTGTATACACTTATAGCCTGCAGGCTTCGAAGCGGCGCTTCACCAAATTCCTGCGGCGCGCCCCTGTATCGCCGGCATAAATAGGTATCTTCTGCATCTCGCTTGTCCCGTCCGCTTGGTCAAGCTTTCGCATAAGCGTCGATCATTAGATTAGCCTCAACACCGCGATTCCAACGTCCTGCTCGGGACCCACTCAGTATCCCACTACGCCGATACTTCTAACCATTAGTAGAGAAAGCACAAAATTAGGACCGCTTCCGCCCAAAGATCGTCATCTTGTGCCCTTCGAGAAAACATCATTATGACCTGTAAAATTTGTTCTCACGCGCGAGGTATAATGCTCTCGTTGCCTCGTCCAATATACAGCAGAATTTCCGGTACCCGACTAAATTGCCGCAACCTCGCGTACTGGCGGGCACCGACATCACGTTGGCGATACCTCCTACTACAATGAGCAACTACCAATATGACGGTGCCAGTGAGAATGCATCGGTCAATGAGAGAAAGGCGAGCTCCTCATTGAATGCTGCTTTGAGCGACAAGTCGAGACGCAAGGCTATCGTCAAGTTAGATCTCCTCTTGGTCCCGGCCATGGCAGGTAATTGGAATCATGTGCCCTTTTCTCCTGCAACCAGGCTGACCGTATCGATTCAGCCTTGTATCTCGTTGCTTTCCTTGACCGCACCAATATTGGCAATGCCAGGGTTGCAGGTTTGCAAGCAGACTTGGGAATTAGCGACCACCAGTATCAAACCGGTAAGCTCTTGACGAAGTAACAGAATTCGACTGGACACTGACCGTGAGAAGCGCTTACTGTGACCTACGTTCCGTACATCCTGGCGGAACTTCCATCGAACTTGATCCTGAATCACGTTGGCCCTCGCATTCTCCTTCCCACCATCTGCATATTGTGGGGTCTTGTGTCATCACTTCAGTCGCAAGTGAGCACCTACGCTGGCCTTCTTGCAGTCAGATTCTTCTTGGGGCTCGTAGAAGGAGGCCTATTCCCAGGAATAGTGCTATACTTATCAGGTACGTCATTAGACATGGCAAGCGACGAATCCGTGACTCTGCTAACAACAACTGATAGGATTCTACAAACGCCATGAGCTCCAGATGCGTGTCGGTCTCTTCTTTTCAGCTGCTGCCATGAGCGGAGCATTCTCCGGTCTGCTTGCCGCGGCCATAATACAAATGGACGGTCTCAGAGGCATGAGAGGTTGGCAATGGGTGTTCTTGTTAGAGGGCGTCGCTACGATACTCTACGGATTCATTCTGGCCGCCATAATGCCGAACTCGATACGCAGCATCAAATTGCTGTCACCTGAGGAATCTGACTATTGTATCAAGAGACTAGAAGCAGACGGGTCTGCAAAAGAGAGCAAAGGCTTCGACAGCAAAGCCTTTCGATCTACTTTCCTAAGTCCACACATCTGGATCTTGTGCCTCGCACTCTTCACAAACGGAACCTCATTGTTCGGCCTGGCGAATTTCGCGCCCAGCATCGTCAAATCGATGGGCTACCAAGGAACCAAAACACAGCTTTTCACTGTGCCGCCGTTCGCGATAGCATTTTTTGCGACAATGATCTCCGCATACGCAGCAGACAGGTACCGAGCTCGCGGAATCACAGCAATCTGCACTACGCTCATAGCCGTTGCGGGCTTCTCCCTGTTCCTCTGGAGCAACTCTGTCGCGGCGCACTACACCGCGTTGTGCCTCATGGTCACCGGAATCTACTCCACTAGCCCGGGATTGATCAGCTGGATGCCTAACAATACCGCAGCCAGTACACGGCGGGCCACAGGCGTGGCGATGGCTTTTATCTCTTCTAACTCTGGCGGTATTCTGAGCACATGGATCTATCCAGAATCTGAAGCCCCAGGATACAAGTTTGCTGCAAAGCTCAACCTAGCGTTCGCTTTTATTACCATCGGGCTTGCTGCTGCAGAGATCGCACTGCTCAGATGGAAGAATCAGCGGAGGCAGCGTGGTGATTATAGGGAGGATGCGCTGCGAGATCTACAACATCTCTCGCCTGGAGAGCAGTATGATGTGTTGGGTGATGAGCATCCAGACTTCAGGTACACCCTGTGAGCACGAGCATGTACACTCATTCAAGCATGCAACGATGCAATAGCCCTGATATTGTTATAGAAGATCCCGAAATTGTGTATGCCCTGTTGCGACCAGATACTCGTGCGATTCATACTCTTAAAGACACTAATTACCGATTTGCAAGGATCGTACTTGTAAATCATCGCAGTCTCATCGATGTCGTGTCAGATGGTTGTATCTCCTGTATTCAAAAGTTTGGTAACCGTACGCAAACTTGAGCTACTCAAAAAAGTTGCAAGGGTGATGTGTTCGACGCCTTGGCCCTGGCAGCACACAACGCTGGACTCAACGCGTCGTGTCATAAATGTTGCATGATCATCGGAAAAGCATGGTGGATATCTTATCATGGCTTCCTCCGATATACTGATACCGGATGCCATGCCATGAGCACCAGAAAAGTTGTACTACCCTTGAAGCCACGTTCAAATACACTTATAGGGCTTGCCCATCTAGGGTCTTCGCTATACGACGTCCAAATAGGCTACCTCCCCATTCGGTTCGCTTCAGTGACATGGGTGACCTGGCTAGCGTTTGCTCTGCAAATGAAGGGGCCGGCGAAGGAGTTGGCGAGACTTGAACGCGGTAAAAGGTCGGCGATACATTGACCACCTCTAACATGTCGTCGCTCTACATGGATATTTTTTGATCTCTCGTACTTCGCCCGTATCAAATTGAAGCAGACATGGGAATTAGAGCAAAGATCATAACAGCTGCGGGCTTGGGCTTGGTGGCTTTGATGCCGCCTCCCCCGTGAGTGCCGCAACCTTGCCTTCTGGTTATGCAACGGGCAACGGCACCGTTCCTCGTGTAGTCCTGGAACAAGGCGCTGTTCAAGGATTCCGAGACAATAGTACCAACGAAGTGTACCTCGGAATTCCATATGCTGCACACCGGCGGCGAGAGAACAGGTGGGTTCAATGGAGATGCATGCACTAGACCGTGAGTTGACGGCGACATATCACTTTAGATGGCGAGCACCACAGGATGTGCCCAAATCGGCAACAACATTCAACGCAACCTCGTATGGACCAACATGTCCGCAGGCACCTGGAACTACAGAGTTTACACCGCTCTCAGAAGACGCCTAACCTCAACATCTGGACGCCTTCCTCTGGTAAGGACCTGCCCGTCTTCGTATAGACATGTACGGAGGTGCTATGGTGACCGGATCGAACAGCAATTCTCAGCTGCAAGGAACGAACTTCGCCCGCAACGGTGTCGTTTATGTCAACTTCAACACATAGCAATAGCCTCTTTGCGGCGCCAAACTCAGCTGAGCTGGAATGCGATGATCCGGACAGCTCACAGAATTTCAACATCCTCGACGTTGAGAAGGCTCTGAACTGGGTTCGTGATAACATTCAGGCTTTCGGTGGTAACCCTGATCACATCGTCTTTGGAGGCCACTCATCCGGCTCAGTCCAAGTCGATCACTATCTCTGGAACCATCCCGACACTTTCCTCAAAGGTGCCGTACAAATGAGTGCTAACGCCATGTCTGGCCCGGCATATGCACCTCAAAACGAGGCTCTAAATGCAGTCGCCGCCGAGGTTGGCTGTCCCGAGGGTGGAAATGGTCAAATCGAGTGCTTGCGAAAGGTCGACATGTCTGCCTTCCTGACGGCCAAATTCAACTCTACTTTCAATGCCTGGTTTACGCCGGTAATCGACAATATCACCCGTCACTCAGACTATGCTGTCCGCTTCGCCTCTGGCAAATACGCTTCTCACGTTCCCCTTCTTACTGGTACATCCAATGGCGAAGGCACAATCTTCAGCTTGGTTTATGGAGCTGAGAACAGCAATTTCAGCTCTTGGATCAACACCTTCGATGCCGACGTCGCCCATATCGCCGACAGCACTCTCATCGATGCTTATTCCCGTCAAAACTACTCTAGCGATGCGCTCGCAGTGGTATACAACAACGGTGATGCTCGCTTTGGCTGCCCGGTAGACTACTTGGTCAACCTCCGCAGCACTAAACAAGATACGTGGGCGTATCGTTTCTTCGGCGCTTATGACAACGTTGTCGGCCCACCAGGTACCGCGCCCACCCACGGCACCGAAGTGCCATTTTTCCACGGCGGCAACGAGTGCTTTGCTGGTCTGCAGAACGTGACAGCTGAGGCAGCAGGCCTTGGCCGACTCTATCCACAACTGGTTTGTTGATTGGATCAAGGACCCCGCCGCAGGTCCTGGATGGGACACCGTCTCGCCGGATTCGGGCTCGCTCGTCAAGCTTGGTGTGCCTGGCGATGAGCTCTCACGGATTCCCGCAATGACTGGCGATTACAACATGATTTGCAAGGAGGTCTACAACCCTGCTTTCCCTGAGTACCCGGTCGTTCAATCGGTAGCTGACATTGTCTCTCGTCTGTGAGAGTATCGCTATGGATCTTGAAGCTCTTCGCCAGTTGCACGGCTGCGCGTAAATCGTCAAATAATTATATCATCGATCGAGACGATGCTTATAATTGATAACCGCCATGCGAATTATGTCAGAAGTCATGCCTTAGTAGACATATCTGAACGTCGGCTGTTCTTTGTCTGTCTTGTCTCCAGAACCATTCGCACTTCCATCCTCATCTAGATCATTATTTTCTCCATGGAGGCGGTCCCGGCTCTTGTTGACCCAGACCAGGTACGCTCGTAGTACAAGACACGCGCAGATGCCGATGGCATAACAGATCAAGATAGAAAGGAAGCCAGTCTGGTAGCGTGGCGACTCTTTTGCCAGGAACAGCTGCGGTCCAATCACATTTCCAAGACAATAGGCGATGAACAACTAGATGAACCAAATATCAGCTTTCCATCGAACACATGACTATTCCGACACGAGTTTTACCATAGAGTTCGCCGTGGTCTTCTTGGTAAAGCCCGCCACATTCGACGATGCCATGCTGAGGATGATCGGAAGATTTGCGGTGAAGGCCATGTTTATGCAGAACCCGAAAAAGCGAGTCCATTTCTGGTGCGCATCGATTTCACGGATCATAAGCGATCCGACGATAGACATGGCCAGATTGGCAGCGATGAAGTAGGTCCGCGTATTCTTGAGATATGACGAGCCGCAGCATGTTATAAGGATGAAGATACCTTGGAATGCAAATGCGATCACCTGGACGAGCAGAGTGTTGAGAGTGGAGAATCCGAAACCTTTGACGAGGATTGAGCTGAACTGATTTGGTGGTGGTCAGGAACGTTCGTTGATGATGGTGTGATTCTAGTGCGGTAATACTCACGCTCTGTACGCCTCCATTGGCAACATTCGTGGCCGTTTGGATAATGACCAACAGCCATATCTTGATGTCCAGGGTGGCTTCTATGGCCTGGGAGAATTTCCAGGTGCTGTCTTTGATGCCAGTCTTGTTCTGCGCCACTCGCTTGACAGCCTTGATGCGATCCTGCTCGTTGAGAAATCTTGCATTCATCGGAGTATCGGGGAGAAAGAAGAATATGACGGCCGACCACGATAAGGTAAGTGCCCCGAAGATAAGGAACACTGCCTGAGTGATCAGTCAGCAGGCTGAGGCTACAAGATCGATGGATATCCTCTACTACCTTCCATGGAGCGATGCTCTCTATGCGCCCGATACCATACGCAATGAGACCACCGGCCATGCCTGCGATCACATTGCCGAGATACCACGCACCCATACGAAGAGGTTGCTCGGATCTCGCTTTTTGGATTCGTCAGTAGGCAAGTCCATGTATACTGCCAGGAGCACCCGCTATGATGAACTCACTATACCACATCGAAACAATAACTGTGAGCCCAGGTCCCACAGTGCTTTCTAGCGCACCAAAAAATCTAGTCGCAAGCAGTGTCTCCGCATTGAAGCATGTTGCTGTCAGCATGAGCGCGGCGCCCCATAGTAGCCTGCAAGAGTCAGTCAGGGAGACGAGAGCGGTTGAGGTTCTGGTCACTCACACAGAGCCCGTGATGACTTTAGCAACAGGGTAACGAACGATCAGCCACCCAGCAGGATACGAGGCAACCAAGTAGCCTATGTAGTAGATAGCCGATGCCCACGAGAAGTCTTGACCGGTCAGATTGAGATCGGTGTTGAGACCCAGGATTGCAGTGTATCCTAGAGCCGATTTATCGAGGAATTGGAACAGATAGCTGATCTGAAAGAAATCAGCGAATGCCCGTTTCGGGATGATGCTTTTTGACTCAACTTACCGCCATGATGGGAAGAAGACTGGAACATAATCAGCTATGGTTCATGGTCATGATACGTTACGCCGTACTGGAGATCAACCCTTCGCAGAATCCTCCTACCATCAACGGACGAAACCGCCTCGTCACCATCAGCCTGGAAGTCTTCAAACGCCTGTGACTTCAGATCTGCCTGGAGTCGAGCATCATCTGGGTTGTTCGCGTGTGTTGTGGCCATGTTGAGTGGCTTACAATTTAGAGCAGATAATGGAAAAGCAGGAAGATGGATGAGCAAGGACAAAGAGGACAGCACTCGAGTAAATACGCCTAAGACAACATAGATAACAATGACCACGGGTCACTTACATTGGGGTTCTAAACGTACCCCTCACTACTGCATCGTTGATCACCGTGGCGGGATGCAGAGATAAGGTAACCGAGAAGTACATGCATAGGTGTACAGCAATCCTCCCCTTGCAATATCAAAGAGCACATCTGCCATGCCTGATACCGAGCGGACGACTTTCCGCGCCGAGCGACATGCCGACTTATGCGCAGCTCCCCATTCCACTCAAGTGACTTTTGCAAATCATGCGGAGACCTTGGCGTGTTGAACTGGAGTGGTCTTGGAGATTTATTATGATGGTCACTAAGACTACTTTTCATCTGCCGCTGGGAATACCGCTTGATGGCATTAGCCGAGACGTTGTTTGTTGTACCTTTTTCGATCGACCAACATTTCGGCGAATTCGCTAACTTTGGCCGTCTTGTGTGAGTGTACAGGTCGTTTGGTCGATTCAGCCGATAGAGGCGCCGTGAAAGCGACGGTGATGACGATAGCACATTAGATAGGTATGCAGAGCAGTCATCTTAACTTATCTCGTCAGTAGCCGAAGGCCCCTTGGGTGTGCTACCCGAGAGCTCCCCGAAGCTCCCCGATGTCACTTGTTGCGAGTCGCATCCAGCGCTCCAGAAATAAAGTGGTTGTGAGATATGGCGGACGGACTGGTCGCCTACGGCAGAGAATGTGAATCAAGAGCTGTTGAACTACTAATATTCGCCGGAAGATGAAGCCTAAGAGAATCGGATAATACAACGCTCGCTCCCAAGTCATACGCCAGCCGACCCATTCGATATCCTTATTGCGCTAGCATTCGTCCACTTCCTCCCGTGTCATTATACACCCGGTGGTGTATTACTATACGCCTTCCAAACATGAAGAGCGCCGTCCCAATGCTGCCTGTGTCTGTGTGCTCAACAGGAAAAAAAATACTCAATGCGATGGTAATGAGATAAGATATGCAGCCAGTGCAAGAGGTAGAAGCGAAACCAAACTCGAGCTGTCAAAGCTAAGTGTCACTTGGCTTAGAAAATTGTGCCGAAGCTCTCATCGACGTTGCTGAGTGGCTTTCGCGGGCTTGAGGGCTTGCCGTCGTCGTCGACTGTCGGCTTGCGGTGTCTGCGGAATATGTCAGTGCTGTAAGTGATACATCGCGTATAGTGAGAGAACATGCCTGAATGTGAATCCGACGAACAGCTGCTTGTCCATCTTACCCTCACGGTCTGCCATACGTTCGAGAGCTTCCTGCTTGTCAAGCACCTCCTTATACTTAGCCATGTCCTTCTCACTTCCGAAGTCGTCGAAGTATCCAGCATCAGTCTCACTGTCAAGCTCAGGCACGAATGGTGCTCTCTCAGAGCGCAAACGATCCCAGTTTACCTCACGGAAATAGTCGTGGTTCTGTACTTGCTTGATGCTCTGCAGACGACCTGACTTCACATTAATGAGGCGAGTAATGAGATCCCAGGTGCGTCGTGACAAGAAGTAGTTGGGATCCTCGTACTCGGGCTTGCGCAGAACAGATTGCCAGCGCTTGAGGTTCTGCCAGGTCTCATCTACCGAGGCGCCAGCAAATGGTGGATAACCTGCCAAAGCTTCGAACAGCATGCAGCCCAAGGACCAGTAGTCGACCGTGAAATCGTACTCCTCGCCCTTGAGAACCTCAGGCGCCATGTAATCAGGCGAACCGACGATCGACTTGGCATAGTTCCTATCGCGCTCACGAAGCGAACGGTAGCCATCTCTGCGCTCCTTCAAAGAGCGGTCCTCAGTAGGACGAACGCCGAAGGGATTCGCGTGTGAGGGAAGGTTGCCCACTTCTTCCAAGCGGACACGCATGCTCTCAATCTTGGCTGGTGCCAGGAAACCAGCAGCAAGACCGAAGTCGGTGAGCTTTACGTGACCCGTGCCGTCGATGAGGAAATTCTCTGGTTTCAAATCGCGGTGGATGTAGCCGAGGGTATGCAGTGCATCGACACATAAGAACATCTCGCTGATGTAGAAAACGAGCATGGCGGTTGTGAAGAACGCCAGTGTTGTTGAGCAGTGTACGGAAATCTCCTCCGGGGACGTATTCCATGGCAAGATAAATGCTGTTGTCGTCCTGGAAAGCGTACAGCAGGCGAACAAGCCAATCGCTCTTAGCCGTTGTCAAGATGTCGCGCTCGGTCAGGACATGCCTGATCTCGTCCAGCTTGAAGAGAAGCTTCTTGCTCATGACCTTCAGCGCACACACCTCGCGGGTATCCTTCTTCTGTGCCAAGTATACCTGACCGTAGCCACCCTGTCCGACCTGAGTAAGAATCTGGAAGTCACCATGCTGCAGCTTGGTCCGACGCTCACGCAAGTTTGTTCGCTCAGAATTGGTATACAACTTCCAGTCCTGGTTGTACTGATCTTTCTCTGCCTCGGACGCGGATGCTGATGGCACTGGTCTATGCTCTTTGAACGCCTGCAGGCGTGTTTGACGAGTGGCGGTATACTTGAGCAACTCGAAGTAGTAGTCGAGGAAGTAAAGTTGGGTGACGTTCGCCAATCTCTTGACTGTTGGTCGCTGCAGCTTCTCTAGCTCTTCGGCTGATGGCTGGTTGTTGAAGGGTGTCTGTTTCTGCCGGCTAGGTTGAGTGATCCTCGCGCGGTCTGTATACATTCTGTCTGTTCTGAGCTGCCTCGTTAAGGTAGTGACCTTGCGGCGGTGCTGGCTGTCTGTAGGCTGGAGGGGTGTTCTCTTGGCCGGTCTTGCGTGTCGGGCTGCCAGGTGCTCCTGCCTTGGCATCGTGAGCGAGGAAGGGATCGTAGTCTGTCTGTCTGGTTGGTGAAGAGCCTTGCTGCTTTGCTTGCAGGGCGCTGTTGTTGGGTTGTCCTTGTGTAGGTACTAGCTTCATGGCATTGGAGAAGACATCGGGAAGGTCGAAGGCGCCAGGCGGCATGCGGTTCTTGCTGGGGCTGCCCTGAGGCGTCTGCGTGGGCGAGATGAAGGCGGGGTCTTCGCGTATGGGCGTGCCAATGGAGTCATCCATGGTGTGTGAAGAGCGAGTGTGTGAGAGCGGTGGGGGCACCGGCAGAGCGAAGTCTTGCCTGTGGCCACTCGTAAAGGGTGAGCCAGAGGCCATCGTGGGGTGTTGTGCTGTGTTGTGGGTCGTCTGTAGTATGATGGAAGCGGTCTGCCAGCAGAGATCGAAGCGAATGTGTCTGCAATGGAGCCGCAGTGGTGATTGGAGAAAAATCAACAATCTTGCCTGGAGGATCAACAAGCGAGTGTTGTAGTCAGCCGTCTGCTTTGGGCCGTTGCAGCAGACCGCCACTACGTCAGGTGGGGGGCGCGAGCTTTGTTTGGCGCCTCCCCAAGTCGAGTGTGTTGTCGTCTGTCACTAGGCCAACAGCCCGCAAGACAAGCAATCCAGACCACGTGCTGATCATATCGAATGTGCTCATTTCACTGCACGCACGCCTATACCCAGCATATCCCGGCTATGCACTAGACTCGCTCTTGTTTCTGCATATCACATTTGTCTTTGCCATGATTGCCACTCTCCTTGCCGACAGGCTTAATCCCGACAACAGGCGAAATGACACCCGTTAGCGTCGTCAATGCTGCATGCCATTGAAGATGCTCCTACCACTTATGGGACTCCGTAAAGATACTAAGCCATGGCGACCGAATCTACACTTGACACAGCTCGAGGAAGAAAAAAACACGCATAATTTCCGTGGTCACTCATCTTTGGCCTTTTGCGCAATTGTTTGTCGTAGACGAGTTTTTTTTTTTTTTTTGCGAATCGTATCAAGGTCAAAACTATATTCTCAGATCGTCTCAGCCTTGTTCGCAGGCAGTAGCAGGACACTGGATTTTCATAATGGTCGATGGACTGGCTGCATCACATCTTCGCCTCCTTAGCCTGCTTGATCACTTCTCTAGTCAGAATCTCACCTTCCTTCTTCTCCTCGCTCAATCTCCCAATACGGATCAGGCGCTCTATCATCTCCTCATCACCAAAGTGGCTGTTATGTTCAAACTCCGGCTCCTCTCCGTATGCCACCCTCGCAGCATCAACTAAGATGCGTGCAGTCATGCCGAATACCCTGTACCGCGGCTGAGCCAGCGCGTCCCCTGACACACGATAAAACGATCGCGGGAGCGGAGGCTGCATGCCCGAGCCTTTACCTGCTGCAGGCTTCTTGCTTGGAGTCGCATTGTTTGCGCTGGACGGCCGTGGGTCGGCGTACGATTCTGGCCGCTTGGCGAGGAAGGAGGTCGAGGATGTTACCGGTACGCTGAAGTTGTGCATACGCCACGCACTCTCGTGCCAGCTATGCCAGCTACCTTTGTACCATTCGCCTTCGACTTTCCGTTGGGCGGGATCCTCGTCCTTTTCCTTCAAGAAATTGTGAAATGGCGCTGTGAAGACAGCGGCTACTTCTTTTGCGTCCAGCTTGGGCAAGATGTCGCGAGCAGCGTCCGGGTTTTGGTTTCGAGGCGACGGTGCTTGGAGTCTTCAGAAAAAGCAACGCATGGTCTCACCCCAGTTCTGTCATGGCAAGATTGGTAGGTAACTCAGTAAGATGCTCAACGGTGTAGCCTGGCGGAAGTTTCTCTTCGCTCATAGGTAGACCAATTTCCTCGAAAGCCTCGCGGCGTGCTGTCTGCCATGGGGTCTCGCTCAGCGCATCAGCCTTGCCACCGGGTAGAGCTGCTTGACCGGCATCTACGAATCACCATATTAGTCATTTGAATATCAATTTGCCAATACGCTCCGCATAAGGGACAGTCTGGTTGATGAAAGCAGATACCAATCGTTGGTTTGAATGATGTTTGTTGGAGAATGGCGCAATGCAGTTGACTTACAATTCTTCAACCCAGCACTCCGGATCGTAAGGACAACTCTCAAATCGCCAACTTTGTCTGCGAACAACAATATGAGCACTGCTGCTCGTCTCTTTAATGGACAAAGATAATAGTTTGTGTGAGGAGTTTGGAAGGCCCGGAGGTTTTTCAATGCTCGCTATAGAATATGAGTCTCAGTCCGCATCATTAGCTGCATTTGACTCACCATAGATGCGGGCGAAAGGGCTGCCATCACGTCGCCATCATGATGAAGGTACCCAGTGGTAACGTTAGATCTCAAGACTCAAGCTCATGACGTGAGATTGAACCTCGGCTGCTGTTGTTGCGGTGCTGTGCATAAGTTTATATATTTCTGTGGAACATCGATGAGATCAGTCTACGTACAGATCAACACTGCACAAGGACCATTGTGATAATCTTTCAAATCGTGTTGTCATCTCAAATGCCATCAGACACTAGTTATATTATCAAGCATGACATCTGTACTGTTCGGACTGCAAACGAGAACATTGGAAGCTTATATTCAAACCTATGACCACTAATATCGTGTTGGTACCAGGGTTCGTGTTTGGGGTAGGACACATTCTGGTATTTCTGGTCGTTCTCTCCTTCCAATGTCTTCATGCTGTTATTCCTCGTCAAATCGAATTCATATGGTAGATGTTACTATTGTAATGGCGTTCAGGGCATCGTTGCAGTCATAGCTGTGGTCTTATCGCCATTCGGCCATACATTTGGAGTTTCCCTGCGCAGAGGGGTTCACCCTATGCAGTTTCACCCTCTCAACGCCAAAACAAAATCTGACATGCAAAAAGGTGACATGATATGGTTGATCATTGGTCGTTGATCGAAAGTCAAGCATAAATATGTGGACGTGGCAACAGGACTATGTGCCACATTCGGTCAACAGAAAAGGTTGAATTGACTTGAGTTGGCCATTCAAATGGCGCATTTAAATGGCGCATTTGAACGAGGAGCCGAATGTGATTGTTACGTGGACTGCATCCAGAACATGCTTAAAAACCTCTGTCGTCTGATGAGGTGGGAAACCGAAGCGATAGTGGTCAAATGCATGTGCTCTGTATTGCAATCAGGCTGTAGTCATGGTGTACAGTAAACGTTATCACAATCGGTAGGTCGATGCTCAGGTCAATGTTCGGCAAGTGGAGCCCGGTGCAAGGTGGGCCCTAATCGACAAGAGTCAATTTTTATCTGATCCTTTTCACCGCGAAACAGAGTAAACGTCGTACTCTCAAGGGCAGGCGGAGCAGAATGATCTACACCCTCTTGACAAAGTCACTACCACAAGTTGTAGTGGACTAGGTTTCTGACTAGAAAAGATGACACTATGACGTTTATGTATCCTTGAGATCGTTTCCACAGGGCCGTACCCGTTGCATTGCATGCATTCGTTGTAAAACATTCCGCTAGAACGATTGGAGAGTGAGCGATTTTATCTTCGCAGCGTGACCGCCAAGGCTCGTTCCACCGAAGTCGCTCGGCTTTACAACTGACTGTAGATGTTCCTCGCAAAGGCACCACCTCTGTCCAGTCACCTTCCTTGAGACATTGTGTTTGCGAGCGTGGGAGAAGTACTGCCGCATGGGCTTTTCCTCTCGAACCTAACAATCATGCAATCCCTCACTCGCCCTGCTTGCCGCCAATTGGCGCGCCAGCTTCGTTATTCTCACAGGCAGGTCGGTGCCGTCGCATCCTCCCAGGTCGCTGTCTCGCGCTCTGTTAGGAGACAGCAGTATGCCACCGCACACAAGTCGCGCTACGACGACGGCTCTGCGCGCTCCGCCGTTATCAATGTCCTCCAACATCGCCTCGAAGCGCGAGGTCCAGCAGTACCTGGCCCAATTCACATCTGTGGACTCTCAGCAGTTTGCTGTGATCAAGGTTGGTGGTGCTATCCTGACCGACTACCTGGACGAGTTCTGCGCCTCGCTCCGCAACCTCAACCAGATGGGCCTCTTCCCTGTCATCATCCACGGCGCTGGCCCGCAGCTTAACAAGATGCTGGAAGAAGCCGGCATTGAACCGTCCTACAACGAGGGTATCCGTATTACCGATGGCAAGACCCTTGGTATCGCTCGCAAGCTGTTCCTTGAGGAGAATTTGAAGCTGGTGGAGGCATTGGAGTCTTGGGGAGTCCGCGCTAGGCCTATCACTAGCGGCGTATTGAAGGCCGAGTACAAGGACAAGGATACCTACAAGTTCGTTGGCGAGGTCAACGAGGTGCAGACCAAGCCTGTCAAGAATGCGATCGCGGATGGCTACATCCCGGTCCTTACTTGTATGGCAGAGAGCTCGGAAGGTCAGGTCTTGAACGTCAACGCCGACAAGGCCGCAGCCGAGCTTGCCCGTGCCCTTGTCCCCCTCAAGATTGTCTACCTCTCCGAGAAGGGTGGTATTCACGACAAGGAGACTGGCCAGCTTATCCAGGCTATCAACCTGGACGAGGAATACGATGTTTACATGAAGAAGCCCTGGGTTATCCACGGCACTCGCAGCAAGATTCGTGACATCAAGACCCTCCTGGACGACCTGCCGAGAAGCTCTAGTGTGGCTATCATCCACCCAGAGAGCCTCGAGAGGGAACTCTTCACCCACTCTGGTGCTGGTACCCTTATCAGACGGGGCACTAAGCTCCAGCAGGCCAGCTCTCTGAGCGAGTTCGACCTCGAGCAGCTCAAGCAGACTTTGGTTCGTGAGCGTGACGGCCTCGACTCCATGGCTGTTGTCGACCGCTACCTCGAGTCTCTGAAGAGCCGCAACTTCCGCGCCTACTACGACGACAACATGGAGGCTCTCGCAGTCGTCCTTCCTCCTGTGGATGGCGCAACTTCTATGGCCCACCTCTCAACATTGACCATGACTCGTTCTGCATGGTTGTCCAACATTGCCGACAATGTCTTCCAGAGCCTGAAGCGCGACTTCCCTAAGCTTGCCTGGACAGTCAAGCAGGATGACGAGAACCTGGCTTGGTTCTCCGAGAAGGCGGACGGCAGCATCGCCCGTCGCGGCGAGGTTCTCTTCTGGTACGGCGTTGACTCTCCTGATGAAGTCAGGGAGCTCATGTCTGAGTTCGTCCAGCACGGCCGCCAGATGTTCGGCGATGTCAACCTTGAGTCTCAGCTCCACCGTGCTGCTTCGGCCGCTGACCGTATCCGTGCCGGTGCTGCCCGCCTTGCTGGCTTGAGACAGCAGACCAGCAGCTACCACACCAGTGCTCGCAGGCCTCAGGCTGGCATGCAGCGTGTATACACTGTTGGCCAGCGTAGGGGCTATGCCACTACCAACCCAAACCCGCCCCTTGGCATCAAGAACAAAGAGAAGGACTACCCCTCCAAGGTCGCTCTTATCGGTGCCCGCGGTTACACTGGACAAGCTCTGATTGATCTCCTTAACCGTCACCCCAACATGGACCTCTGCCACGTCAGCTCTCGTGAATTGGCTGGCAAGGAGCTCAAGGGCTACGACAAGAAGAAGATCATTTACGAGAACCTGTCTCCCGATGAGGTCCGCAAGATGGCCGAGAGGAAGGAGATTGACTGCTGGATCATGGCTCTTCCCAACGGCGTCTGCAAGCCTTACGTTGATGCAATTGAAGAGGCTGGCAACAAGGAAGCCCTCATTGTTGACCTTAGCGCCGACTACCGCTTCGACTCTACCTGGACTTACGGCCTTCCCGAGTTGATCCCTCGTAACAAGATCGCCTCTGCCACCCGCATCTCCAACCCTGGGTGCTACGCAACCGCAGCTCAGCTCGCCATTGCACCACTTCTCGACCACCTCGCACCTGCACCCGCCCACCCCACTGTCTTCGGTGTTTCTGGTTACTCTGGTGCTGGCACCAAGCCTAGCCCGAAGAACGATGTGGACAACCTCACCAACAACCTCATTCCCTACAGCTTGACCGACCACATCCACGAGCGCGAGATCTCATCACAGCTTGGCACAAATGTAGCATTCATCCCGCACGTTGCCGTCTGGTTCGCCGGCATCCACCACACCATCTCCATCCCGCTCGCTAACAAGATGGCGTCCCGTGACGTCAGGCAATTGTACCAGGACCGCTACGACAAGGAGAAGCTTGTCAAGGTCTCAGGCGAAAGCCCTTCGGTCAAGAACATCAGCGGCAAGCATGGCGTTGAGATTGGAGGTTTCGCCGTGCACAGCTCTGGTACCCGTGTTGTCATCAACGCTACCATCGACAACTTGCTCAAGGGTGCGGCCACACAATGTCTGCAGAACATGAACTTGGCCCTTGGCTACAGCGAGTATGAGGGCATTCCTCTGGACTAGAGGTGTTGGTAGAAGTGTGTACGTGTGGACGATATCGTCGATTTTCTTTATAGATGGTGTACAGTGTTTTTGTTTGAAGTGTGTGAATATAGACGCATTTCTTTCATATCGCGAATTAACCAAAACAAAACAAGCGCCACTTCTTCATCGTTGTAGGGACTCATTCTCCATTGTACTTAGCATCGCCTCTCTTAGTTTGTTAGACTGGATGTCGACAATTTCAATACCTCGACAGGCCATGAGTACGTTTCTCCTCGGCATAAGCAAGCCGATGGAAGTGGCCTAGACCACTGAGCAACAGAAGAGTACATCTCCATACGTAAGTCCGCCATCACGCGACACCCACCGAATAAGCTCATAGGGCAGACGCCACACCTTATGACGGTATCTTGCCACTTCATCCTAGAGGCTAATAGGCTGTATCGAGATCTTCACAATCGCTTGCGACTCGAAAGGCGCTAGGAGGGGAAGACAGCTTGCGGCTCGCGGCTCTGTAAATGGGAGCTGCGCGCTTGCAAGGCTTAGGCGACGTTCTGAACCCTGCAACTGCGCTGCCGTCGTCATGGGTTGGGAACTTGGGTCAGATCGATGAGTCAGATCAGATCTTGGTTGCGATGATGATGAAGTTTGGGTTTGCGCGTGAGGGTTCTCTTTCCGAAATACTGTTGCAGCGTCGCTCTTTCAGGAAGAGCTCACGATGGAGGTTTCTTTTTGTTGTGCATGCATTACTTTGCAGTCTCTTGAGGTAGCACTCTGACGTCGCTTGCTCGAGTCGTCGATGACGTATCATACCACTGATACCTTCATGTTGTACTTGACCCGGCATGACTTTTGCGATTCTATGTTCGTGTAATCTTGGACGTGCAGTGCCGAACATAGAACTCACTGAGAATCGCTTCATTATCGTCACAGCCACAATAACTCTATGATTGGTCGCATGCTTGTCATAGCTCATCCTTCCCCATACGGGCAACGCAAGTGCTTTGGTCAATTTCTCGATCCAAGGGTCATCCCGAGAAATCTTGCGTATCGAACAGCTCGATCCGCGTGTCTGCCCGTTGAAACACCAATATTTGCACATATCGAACCAACGAAACCGGACGATGAGAACCACTTTATAGACACCGATGCCAAGCGACGGCGCTGCGATCAAGTCTCCGAACGTTCGAAAGGCCCACGAGCCCGTTAGTTTGACAGTTATGACATCGTTGACCTTCGGAGCCCCAGTGTTCGTGTCCACCAGACCTCGATGCCGATGCGGATCTACCAGGCCCTTGGTTCGCTGCTGTCCACTATGCGTCCACTGCGTCCATGCTTTGCCTGGGGCGCAAAATAATGCCCGACGCAGTGGGACGCCGTGCGAACTGTCGAGCAAGTCACCGTGAAGTGGCAAGCGCACATAGTAAACTATCTCTGCCGCCTGCGACCCTGACGGGACTACCTTCAATCTTGTTCCTGCATCTTGGTAGCTGGGATCTATGACCGCCATCCCTTGACCCTACCCATTCCTAGTTGCGCATCAAATAAACCCTTGGACCCCAAGATCCGATCGCCAGTGGCCAACCACCCCACGCAATACCCATCACACGCGCCAAAGCTTCTATACATATGACGAGCTGTTGAACCTTGAAGTTTTTGCTACTCACGAAACACGCTGCATTTCTCTTCAGTAACCTGTTTGCTTGTTCATCGATATAGTGAACATCGCCATTGCATGTTCATCATGTCACAACCTAACCGTATCTTAATATACCTACTCAGACGCGACCTTCGCCTGGCGGACAATCCGGTCTTCACCAACTTGCACGTCTCAACAGCCAGTCTAAAAAGCCCTTCACCCCCTGCTGCCTGTCTTGTCTTTCCAGCACAGCAACTCGAGGTTTCCGGGTTCGTATCTGATGGCGAGAAGTCGCCGTATCCAAAGGCTCGCAGCAAAGTTGGTGGTTTCTGGAGATGTGGTAGATTGCGCTCGAAATTCTTGCAGAGAGCGTCTGGGATGTAAAGCAGGATCTCGAAAACATTGGCAGCGGGCTGACGATCCGTGCTGGATCTGTCAAGGATGCTATCAGTTCGATTCTCGAAGGTTACCGGCGTCGGAAAGGTGCGGAAGTACATGGTCTTTGGATGACCAAGGAGGATGGCTGGGAAGAGCAGTATGAGGAAAGAGACGCAAAGGCTCTTATGGACCGAGAAGGAAAAGAGTTCAAGCTTTGGACTGACGAGAAGTATTATGTGGACGAGTGAGTGGCAACTACCTGGACATTCGTTTCAGACCAATGCTAACACTTATGCGCAGCCGCGACCTGCCCTTCCAGGACCCACGTCAACTCAAAGACGTCTTCACAGCTTTCAGGAACCAAGTTGAGCCACTTCGTGAGGCACCTCGGAAACAGCTTTCCAAGCCCGATCAATTGCCACCTTTACCGGAGCACATTCCAGCCCCGGCAGCACCTTTCAGGATCCCAGATACTCTCAACGGCGTGATCGATGCATTGCACAAGCCTCTACCATTAGATATGGAGATGCCAAACATGCCATCTGAGGTTCCGGAAGGCGCAGTAAACGCTCACCCATACAAGGGCGGATCGAAGACCGGCATTCAGCGAATTCACCACCTGATCGAGTCTGGAGCAATGACGAGTTACAAGGATACCCGGAACGGTCTTGTGGGAGAGGACTTCAGCACAAAGCTTTCTGCGTGGCTAGCCCTCGGCAGTATCACCGCACGCCAGGTGCATTGGCTCATGATCGATTTCGAGGATGGCAAGACCCCACTCGGCAAATCAACGCAAGGCTACGGAAAGGGCGAGAACAAAGGCACTGCCGGTGTAAGGTTCGAGCTTCTTTGGCGAGACTACATGCGACTCTGCACCAAGAAGTTTGGCCTCCGACTGTTCATGGTCGACGGCTATCGCCGTGATGGCGAAGCGAATTTCAAATTCATTAGCAGCCCATTCACGGAATCCACTGCAAAGAAAAACTCACACGGCGTCAACGATGATGATACCCGCGCCGCTGTAGAACGATTCGTCGCTGGCCGCACTGGGACAGGTCTCATTGACGCATCCCAGCGTGAATTGTTCCTCACTGGCTATACATCTAACAGGACTCGTCAGAACGTCGCGTCGTATCTAAGCAAGCACCTCGGAATCGATTGGCGTTTGGGCGCCGAGTGGTACGAAGCCAACCTCGTCGATTACGACGTGCACAGCAACTGGGGCAACTGGCAATACGTGGCTGGCGTAGGAAACGACCCTCGCGGCGCAGCACGTGTGTTCAACCCCGTGAAACAAGCAGTTGACTACGACCACAATGGCAATTATGTTCGCATGTGGCTGCCCGAGCTTCGCGGAGTCGGAAAGAAGGAGGAAGGCGGCGTTTCACTCAAACAGCAGAAGTCAGGACACGACCAAGACAGCAGCCTTGAAAGTTTGATGGGTGTGTTCCAGCCCTGGCGTATGCCCGACGACGAGAAGGAGAGACTGGGTTTGAAGGGTGTGGACTGGGTGGAGAAGCCCTTGGTAAAGATCAACTTCTCAATCAACCGTAGAGGTGGTGGTGGCAAACAGCCTGGAGGTGGCGGCGGTGGCGGCGGACGTGGCGGTAAAGGTGGCCGTGGTGGTAGGGGTAGAGGTCAGAGAGGAGGTCGTGAGGCGAGAACAGGGCCGGCAGAGAAGGCTGGCTGGCAGGGATGAAGTGTTATCAGATTGTCGACGAGTTCTTGCGCATCAGTGCCAGGCAAGGTTGGCATTTGGCTGTCCCTGTGTCAATGACTTTGGCGAGCAGGCATTTTAGTATTGCAAAAGCTGGACGCCCATATTTGCATCTATACCCGCGAGTGTATATGAGCTGCGATCATTTCAATGTCTGACCTCAGTCCGAACGTGACTCGCGACGGTCTGTTTCATGGTCGAATCGTGGATATGATAGGAGATTACCCACAATTCTAGTTTATAAATCTGCACGCATCTCAATGTCGCAGTTTGCCATTATGAGCAGATATAGATGTAAATCTTCAACTATTTATTATAGAGATGACAGAGGGCAATTCGATGATTTCTAGGTACCAGTATAGTTATACCTCCATCTCTCATCTAAAGCATTGTTGCCACTAAGACGCTTTGCGAGAATTCTGAGTAATGACTGTAGGTATATGGGTATTTCAGTAATTCAGATCACCATCTTGTTACATCAAGCAGGGTCGTATTCATTGAGCCTGTCTTGAGCTTAGCGCGATCACGCCATACGCTAGTGCACATTTGACTTCTATTAAGCATAAAGCTCTTAAAGCTTGACCTATGCCTACTTCCATGAACGACAAGATGGCTCGAGGTCGCTTTGCTCTACCTATCAACAGTTGGTATGTTTGATGACATTACAGTCGTGCAAGCAGAACACATCTACGATGTATATCAGACTCCCTTCCAGACGAGGATCTTCAGGTCTATGTCAAGATCCAGAGTTTGATCTTCGGGATGCATCAACGCAGCGCCGCGGTAGGACCACTGACAAACTCCACTCTGATTAAGTAATTGCTCGATCCTTTCTCCAATGCGAACATCCGACAGGCTGATGCCCTACTTTGACGAACACTTGTCGGGGTTTTTTGCCGTCATGCTATTGGTGACCCTGTCCGGGGAAGATGGCACCATCAGTAATTGAGATCTCGTGCTATGACTGGAGCGCACAAAAAATATGTGGTACATATCGGTCGTGTTTCGTGTTGGAACATATCGACCTGCAAATGTTAGATCTCATTATCAGGCCCTAGTCAATCGAAATGGACGGCAACGATGCAGCATCGCGGCCAACTGTGTCTGGAGCCTCGACTCAGCGAGACGACACTTCCGGAAAGACGTTGCCAGAGCACAGTGTCGCAATAAGCCCTGAAGCGAACGATTTCGAGAAACCACCATTCCTCTACACCACCGAGGCCGCCAGCGAGCATGAAGATGGCATCGACGACAACGACCCACGGGTAAAGGATATACCTTCGTACGTCCGGCGAGTTGTGAGCTTATCCGACGATCCTACGCTGCCAACATTGACGTTCCGGTACTTTCTTTTGACTGTCGTCTTTGTCGTGCCAGGGGCTTTCCTGAGCATGATGAGCCACTTCCGAACCACCTATGCTCCATATTCGATTTTCTTTGTACAGATCGCGTCGAGCTATGTTGGTGTTTGGCTGGCAAAGGTATTGCCAGCATGGGACATCCGCCTTCCTCTCACATCATGGTCTTTCTCGTTGAATCCTGGACCATTCTCGGTGAAGGAACATGTTCTCATCACTATCTCTGCGGCATCGGGAGCGACCTATAACCTTGGCTACACCCCTGTGTCGATGGCGGAGCTATACTTCGACTCCAAGATGCACCCACTTGTGGCCATTGTATTCATGTGGTATGTATATGGGTTCTTGACACATGTTGACCAATCAACCTGCTGATACTCGATAGGGCCATCGTTTTCACTGGTTACAGTTTTGCGGCAATCGCCAGACAGTTCTTGATCTACGATCCACAGTTCCCGTGGTTTACAGCGTACGTTGCTTCAGCTCTTCCAGTTCTCCATTTGTACTGACGCCACGCCTTTTGCAGTCTCTGCCAAACGGCGCTATTCGAAACCCAGAAGAAGCAGCGAGAATGCCCGACTCCGGAGTCTCGCAAACAGACAAAGGTCTTTTGGCTCGTGCTGTTAGGCATTATGCTCTGGCAATTTCTCCCGGAATACGTTTTCCCTATGCTCGGATCTCTCGCTTTCCTCTGTTGGGTTGCACCGCACAATCACGTTGCCAACTTCGTCGGTGCCGGGTTTGGAGGCATGGGCTTCTTGAACCTGTCCCTTGACTGGTCGAACATCGCCTCAAGATTCAGCCTTTTCTTAACTCCATGGTGGACTCAAGTCGTGATGTTTGCCGGCTTCGCTTGCAGCACATGGATCTTAATGCCCGCGGCCAAGTTCGGAAACATTGGAGAGTGGAAGCTCCATCTGAACTCGAACAGGCTGTTTCTTGGTGAGTGCATCTCAATAAATTTACAAATAAGCCTGGAATGCTAACTGATCAAGAAAACGGCACATCCTATCCGATAACGCAACTGCTCACACCTCAGGTCACGCTCAACGAGACTGCGTACGCAGAATTCGGACCACCTTTCGTCAGCACTCAAGTGTTGTGGAACATGTTCTTCGACTATGCAGCTTATACATCCGCTCTTGTCTGGATGGCTTGTTTCGGCCGGAAGCAGCTGTTGGAGAGCTGGACGAAAATCAGAGAGCGCATGTCGAACAAGAAATCTCGGATCAGCGAACAGTACACTGATCAACTAAGCATTTTGCAGCGGTCCTACGATGAAGTGCCTTCCTGGTGGTTTGGAATGCTATTTGGTGCATCATTGGTCGCGCTTGTAACCATAATCGCCTGTGGGAAACTCTTTGTTCCGGTATGGACCTACTTCGTTGCAGTTGGTACAGGAGCAATCCTTGTCGTTCCGCTTGGCTGGCTGTATGCTCTATCAAACTTTCAATTGCCAATTGGAACAGTCAATGAGCTTCTTTACGGTCTGATGGTCAATTCTGTTGACGGCTACAAGAATCCTGTCGGCGCATCTGTCTACGGTTCTATTGCAGTAAGTGGAGGATTAAGACTGATCTAACGCTAAGACCATTGCTAATCATTTATCGCAGGGCAACGCCTGGTACAGAGCACAGCTCAATCTGCAGGACATGAAAATTGGTCATTACATGCACATCCCGCCTAAGGATGTTTTCTTCTCCCAGGTCTTCGGCTCATTCCTAGGAATTCCGGTCAACTACGCAGTCATCCGCTGGGTCCTGGACACGAAAGCAGATTACCTGACCGGCAAGGAAGTTGACCCCACGCATCAATGGACTGGACAAGAACTAGCTTCAGGTCTAACCACAGCAGTTCAATATGTCATGATCGTGAGTTGATCGCGTCCTTGTCATGAGGCTATGTACGATTCGGAAGCTAACAAATTTCAAAGGGACCAAATCGCCTATTCCAACAACACATCTACCACTATCTGCCACTCGGCTTTGCTTTCGGGGCAATCGCACCACTCGTCATGTACACGCTGCATCGGCTCTTCCCACGCGCTAAGTTCCACCTTTGGAACACGACCATTTTCTTCAGCACAATGGCGCACTTCTGGGGCAACATCTCGACCGCATGCTGAGCTCTCTGATCGGCGGCTTCGTGGTGATGTTCTGGGCTTATCGCTATCGATATACGCTCTGGGCAAGGTGGAACTACATTCTAGCTGCGGCATTCGATGCTGGCTTCAATTTTAGCATGTTGCTCATCTTCTTGTTCTTTGGAGCTGGGAAGGTTGTTCTCATGCCGCATTGGTGGGGGAATAATGAGGCTTCAAGCGAGAGGTGCTTCGCACTTGAGTAAATGGTTGCAAAGATGGCGATCCTACACCAGGCATGTGCACTCTCCGCTAAAGTCGCTCGATTGCTGGCCATCACTGTCAGTACAAATCATAGGCTGGAAATAGCATACGGAAACTAAGAAGCACATGTCTTTCGCAAAGGGCTATTCTCCTCATATCTCGTTATTGCCAGAAGTAATGCTATCAAATGCTAACCGCTAATGCTTAAATGACCGTGTCACGCTGGTCCAACCATTGCTAACACGACTCGATGTGATGATGTTGGTCTACTAATAAGTCTGCTTCGGAGCGTTCTGCAGATTCCACCTTGTAAACCAATCCAGCACCACAGGTGTGTAATCCAATGCTTTCGACTTTGCACAACTGGCAATAGTCTTCGCATCTGAGTTGGTGCCTTTGTCCTGTGGCCAGCAGTGTGCGGCCGGCGAGTACAAGTGGTAGTGTGACACCACGTTGCTATAGCCATTGCAAGAGAAAGTCTGAATGTGGTATCCGGTCTGCAGATTGCGGGACGACGGCGCTCCTGTTCCGCAGTTACGCTCACCCCAGAACCTCACCCACTGTCCCACGTTAGGGATAGGTCCACCATGCCCTGGCCGCCGTTGTACGGAATAGTGTTGTCGTCATCGCCGTGGGATTCTAGGATGGCACGTTTCTTGCTGCATGATTCCTTGGTGGTGTCGGTGTACAGAGCTGCAGCGGCCATTGCGAAAGCGGCGAATTGATCGCCTGTATCTGAGCACGCGAGCGTGTCGACGAAACCACCGCCGTTGGACTTCCCGGATGCGTAAATTCGATCGGTGTTGATACAGTAGTTGTTCTTCAGGTATGTGAGGAGGTCTGCAACGAATTGAACGTCGTTCACGCTTTTGTCCGCATATGTGGGACCTTGCCAGGCGGTACCAGAGCCTCCATCAACGCCTTGAGGATAGACTATGACATAATTGGACGATGCAGCGTAATTGTAGTACATAGAGTTGTCTCTTTGGCTGTCGGAAGTGCCGCCTTTCCCGTGCTGGTCACATGTCAGCGTTACTGGTATCGTCGTCAAAGGGCGAGCCGCAACCATTGAAGTGGCAACAACTGTCTTGTGCCAAATCAACGAGGGCATTGTCCGTGGTGGTTTGCACAGTGGACGAAGGACCCGTCTTTGATTACCATGGCACACAGTAGCAGCGTGAAAATTTTTATTTTCTAAGTTGGGATGAAAGACAGGGAGCCAAGATACGGCAGAGGGACGACATACTACAAAGATGTTAGCTGAAACTGAAACTGGATATGTTCAGGCTTGCATTTAAGTCTTACCGAAGTCAACGATAAGAGAGTATGCGGCATTTGCATTGTAATTTGGCGGTACCTGGACAGTGATCAGTCATTGTCATGTCAGACATACGCTTTTCAATACCAACCTGAACCTTGAACGATCGAGCCCTGCCTCCAGATTGGATCGTGATTGCACTACTATAGCCAGCAGTTTGAGCTTTCCCACAACCAGGTGAAGTGGCACGAAGACTAAGCAGAGGTGCTGCTGCGGTTGAGGCAGCCAGTAGTGTGATGACGGAAAGCCAGTGGAACATGATGGCAGTTGCAAAGATGATGTTGTAGATGGAGATATCGAGAAGTAACTTTCAAGGAAAAGTGACATCCAACTTCCTTTATAGCAGCTAGAGCCCCCTCATTGCAATGCCTGGCCTTTCAGGCCGGGTAATCAGCTTCAACGTCAGTGCATGACTTCTGCGTGCCACACGAACCTCGAAGAAGAAGTTGATGGAGGACTTGGTGTTCTCGCCGAGGCATCTAGTGTGACGATCCACTTGGTTCCACGAACCGGACGACAAAGAAGCGAGCCAAGATGGTAGAGCCCATCCGAGCCAGACGCATGTGATACGAGTCCATGGGGTGCGAGGAACGCCGGCGAAGGTCTGTATGCAAATGACAGCAAGCATGCAAGTGGATCAGCGTGGTAGCTGGTCTCGAGTGACGCCGCGAGGGGATTTGAGCCATGGATCGACATTTCGTGCAGACAAACAAGCTCAGGATCGTGAAGTTCGAGCCGAAAAGCCTAAGCGCTTTAATGAAGGATTACACTTTGCTATGCCGTGTATAAAGAATACGGGTCTGGGCCACTCACAGAAAAGTTTCCTCGATTGCTCTCGGTGGCGGAAGCCTCGTCAGAACCCGAGTCATTACAGCAGCACCGCAAGCTGACCAGGTGCTCGAGTGCTACCTTAGGTATCAGCTGCTTCTGGAGCATGTAAGACTTGCATGCAGATTGCGCTCATCGTTGCGTACGGCTGTGTGGTCACGCGCAAGCTGAGCGTGCAGACAAATAGCATCAAGTGGCGCTGAGCAATCCCGTCCACGGGAGCTCGTGATCGACCTGTTGGAGCTGCACTCACCCGGACGCATTTCAAGATCCGACATACATGCGTACCATCCTGCATGCGGTTTTGCTTCTCCTGGCCGAGCGGCACAATACCCGGCACACCAGCTTTTGAGACGAATTGAGCTGGGTCATCCTTTCAACCGGCGAGCGGTGAAAATGAGCGTAGGCAGCTAAAGCAAGCCTGATGCAAATAACCATACGGGCTGCATGAGATACCTTCCATATTGGTCTATTCCGCCGAGATGGGCTGAACTGCTGAAGTGTGTTATCTCTAGATATGGTAGTACGGCGGATCTCGAGTTCCCCAGACCAGACCCCACGCAGAAACGTGTTCTGGAATGCTTGGCCAACCCGTTGCCAAGTGCATCTCAGAGATCGAGCCAACCCCAAACCCTACAAAACCGCTTTTCGGTACATCTTACATGTACATGTACATGTATGTACACATGTACACAACTTGAAACGAGGTGGCAAACGCTGTCAATATCATTCTTGACCACGCTGTGCCCGCATGTGCTGTGAGTTCGTGCAAGGCAAGCTGTTCGTACTCCACCATATTTCATATATCGTCTAGCAGGAGTTGCGTCCCTAGTGGGCGAGGAGGCGAGCAATTGATGAGGTACCCTCTCGCTTCACCCCTTGACCCTTTCGGAGAATACCTCGTAGAAGTAGCTGGATTCACTTGGCACTACCACATCTCAGCAACTCCAGAACATACTTTCCACAGCCACGTTTTCTACCAGCCGCATTTTCCAGTCCCATGGACAAATTGTCTGGTTTCCAAGATCTACTAGATAGATCTGGACATGATACATGGGGCTGGGTCGCCTACCGCTGCACATATGTCTCAGACGCTGAACGGTCTCGTTTCATGGACAGGCTGAGAGCCGTTACAGACGAGTGGCTGGAGTTCTACGGCGCAAGCGAATGGCCTTTAGCGAAGCAGCAGGTTTGGACTGTTGTTGAGGATCCTGCAAAAGTGGAGTCCGCACTATCTTTAATGCTTGGGTGTCAAGTGCCGCCGCCGCTGCTGAGCAACCCAATGCACGAGGTCCCCACGCTGAAAAGAATGGCACGCTATTGCTACTGTCTGCATGTCGACGAGACGTCCCTACGGTCCGTTCTTGACGATTCGCGAGACTGGCACGTAAGCATCATCAACAAACAGTGGATCCCGGAAGACGAAGAAGACCTGATATTGGACGAAGGAGACGACGACAAAGCCAGTGAGAATCTCGAACCTGAAGTGTGGCCTCCCATTGACGGCTGCACTGAAGAGATGTCGGCTGGGACAAAGGCGGGAAAGGTGTCCTTCTGGATGGGTATGTCACTTTATGTTCGCCGAACGTGTGGTATTTGTATCACAAGCGACCGCCCCAAATAGTGCAATAGGTGATGCAATATCATGAGATCAGCTCTATGCTGTTGATCATAGCTTCGAACATGACTAACAAGTTGAAAAGGCGCATGAGTCTGGAAGCGCCGCACTGGCATTCGTCAGTGCCAAAGCTGCTGTGCCTCGCAATAATCGACAGCCATATGTCGCTGATACTACAGTAGCAGGCCATGAATATGCGCATGCCTCGATATTGCCTTATGCTGGTATTGGCAAAGTCGACTGAGGAGACACTCAGGAAGTTCTAGGTATCAATACAGTCTCACCTTCAGGCTTGGCCTTTGGAACAGTTACAGTTCCCGCTGAGATACCATGTGCAGACTTTTGAACAACGGCTTCAAGTTTTATTAATCGTAAGTCTGCGCACATCTCTATACTGTATCATGCCAGTATCGGCACATATAGGTTCACATCTCAAACGTTGCTTGTATAGATAGATATTAGAGGACACTTTTGAAGTTGTTTAGTATCTAACAAAGTCTTACCTTCAGCTCTGGTATATTTCGGAGGATAGTTGCCGCTGAGACGCTATGCGCAGAATTTGGAGCAAGGAGGACGAGGCCTGCCCAGGTGACATCTTGGACACATTCAAAGCGAGGCCAGAACAGTGACCGTCTCTCTCAACGCCAATCCGGAAGGTACCGGCATAACAGCTTCGAAAGTGTTTGTTCATTTCCTAATACTGGACATTTCACACTTTCTTTCAGTAAATGCACTCAATTCGCGATAGGGGAGGGGTGTTTGGAGCACCAAGTGACGTTGTACGCAAGCAAGAATACCTTATCTAGCTATGCAAGTGTCGAATCGAGCAATCGCATTCCCTACTAGGACATCGCAGGGCCAATTAGAAACAGGTCCGGACTAAAACATCAGGTGTATCTCCGAGCCGATCGCGCGCCGTGCATCGCTGTCTGGACTAAAACCCCACTTCTTGAAAGCTAAGGTACGTTCGATTGCACAGACATGACAGGATCTCATGTCGATCTTCCATGTTCGCAGCCAATGATATGTCGATACAGCGCGGCCAGTATACGGTAATCGAGACGTATTTACATCGTATGGCTCAATGAGCTCGCGGATGAGGCGGAGATAGACGCATACTTAAGACATATGCTTGAGATCCTTGGTAGGCATGTCCAGACTTCAGCCAGCTCTGAGAAAAGGTATAAAGAACAAGCCGAAGTTACCTCACTCCTCGTCCTCTTTTCCATATGTCAGAGCCCAATAGCCACCACTATACTGCTTCACCCAACGACACAGACTTTACTCTATCGTTCTCATCCTCCAGCATGACTTCTCCGCCAACTCCCGAAGACGTTCAAGGCGGCCGTTGCCACTAAAGAGAGTCAACCTCTCGAAATCAGAGATGTACCAATGCTCGAGCCTGGCCCCGGCGAGATTCTGCTCAAGGTTCATGCCTGTGGCGTCTGTCACAGCGACCACGACGTGCTGTCAGGCGGTTTCGGGCCTCTCCACGTCGCCCGAGTGGCACGAATTCGTCGGCACCGTCGTTGCTCTGGGCACAACTGGATCGATCCCGAGCAAGTGGAGTGTCGGTGACCTCGTTGGTGGTGCTTGGCATGGAGGTCATGATGGACAGTGTCGTTCCTGTTCCGCGGTGACTTTCAGATGTGTAAACAAACAGATCAACGGCGTCACTCGCGACGGGGGATATGGCGAGTACGCGATCCTGCGAGCAGAAGCTGCCGTCCGACTTCCCAGCGACCTTACCAAAGACGACATGGCACAGCTGGCCCCGTTGTTGTGCGCAGGTGTGACGGTGTTCGTAAGTGTGAAGAGTATAACCCCGAAAGTGTCTGAGACAATTGCTGATTTATACTCTTCTCTCTGGACAGAACGGCATGAGGCGCATGGGCGTGACGGCAGGCGATGTTGTTGCCATCCAAGGCCTAGGCGGACTGGGCCACCTGGCAATCCAGTTCGCAAACAAGATGGGTTATAGGACTGTGGCGCTGTCAAGAGGCCAGGAGAAGAAATCATTTGCGATGGATCTGGGAGCACACGAGTACATCGACACAGCTGCTGGAGATGTTGCCGAGGAGTTACAGAAGCTAGGAGGCGCAGCGCTCGTCGTTGTCACTGCTCCCAACCCATCTGTGATCACTCCTCTGGTCGGAGGATTGGCCCCGAGAGGCACACTGCTGATCCACACCGCAGTTGGCGAGGTGCCGATCAATACTGTACCAATGGTATTGAATGCATTGTCGGTCCGTGGGTGGCCTTCGGGCCATGCTCTGGATTCAGAGGAGGCTATCCAGTTTGCACGACAGAATGGCGTGAAATGCATGGTCGAGAAGTTCACGCTTGACAAGGCCAACGAGGCGATGGAGCACATGATGAGCGGCAAGGCGAGGTTCAGGGCTGTACTGACTATGGATTAATGGATTAGTAGATTAATATTCCTTGGCCATGACGAAAGCTTTTAGTGCAGCACAACAATCGATCTCGCGAGAAGACGTCCATACAGGATGGGAGACACCTGCAGGTAGATTAATGTATGACGAACAACATGGAGGTGTATTAGTGCCAATACAATGATCAAGTCCGTGTGAAGTATCTAAACGACCTTTGAAAGAAGGGAGAAGTGCCAAACAAGCAATCTCTCCTTGCCTTGACTTTACCTATGCTTGAAAGGTGAGGGACACAATGATCTGCATCAGGCATGAGCAATCTCAGCTGCAGTAGCGGTACACATTGGGAGTTAGGCACAAGGCAATACTGATATTGCGGGCCATTATTGGGGCAATAGGGATGCGTAGCGAGGGTGTGAGCGTACTTAGGAGGCGACTGGCCGCTTCTTTGTTCCGCCAGCTCCTTCGGCTCGACGCAGCAGGCCAGACTCGGCGCTTACAACACCCGCCGCTCGCGACTAGAGCACAGCTAACGCGCGACTCGCTTCGACACTACTACTCGCTGTTGCGAGCCTTCAAGCTTGGAGCCTCCGCCCTGCCGTTCGCATCTCGCGCGTCGCTCCGCCACTGCCTCCGCCTCCGCCGTCATCCCATCGCCGCCCGCCCGCCGTCGCACAAGCACCAGCACCACAAGCACAAGCACACGCCCGATCCGGCTGCCAACCGCGGGTGAAACCAGCACGCCGCTGCACCACGCCATACCCTACGCACACGCCCGTTGTGTCGCCGCTCGAGCTGCTGCGGCCGACCTCACTCGCATTGCCCACCCTGGCGCAACCCACCTTCAACGAAGCCTACGGAGGTCAACCTGTCTCTGCCACCAAGGGCTCCTGGCTGGCACGAGTCTCCAACCGCGCGAGCCACATCCCCGCACGCACCGCCGGCGGCGGAGACTTGGGGAAGCTCCCACTGCGCAGTGCCGGCCTTGCTGCTACATCGCATGAGCGTCTGCCCAGCCTGCAGAAGGTCACGACGGCCGAGTACAGAGGCCGCCCGAGCAGCCCACACAGCCCCGCCAGTCCGATCGAGAGCGACTTTGCGCCAACACCCATAGACGCCAGCTTTGGAGAAAGACTTGACTCGCCCGCCGAGCGGACTGCTGGAGGAGCCGGGCTGCAATTGCAGAGGAGCAGGAGTGGAACCCTTCTGGCAAGTGAGCAGCCTGGCAGCAGAATGGATCGCTACGTGAGGCAAGCGGACCATGCGTACGACAGCGACGCCGAAGCCGACGACGAGTTCGAGCGATCTATCATTGCGTCACCGACAGTACCGACACACTTCGACGATATCGAGTCAGACCACCCCTCCGAGTCAGAGGACGAGCGAGAATCTGTGGGCGGACAGGATACACCTACAACACAAGGATGGCTGGAGAGGAGGGACGCAGTCCGACAGGGAACATTGTGCAATGGACAGAAGAGCAGGTCGCGGATTACGTTGCTGCGCTCTCGCCAGCTCTGAAGCACTACAGTCACACATTTGCCGAGGAAGGTGTCAACGGCGAGGCGCTCATTGCCCTGCACCACGATGAGCTTAGAGAGCTTGGAGTCAACAGTATTGGCCACCGACTTACGATTTTAAAAGCTGTGTACGAACAAAAAAGAAGGTCTGGGATCAGGATAGAGGAGGACGACTACGTGCCTCTGTGTAAGTTGCGCTGCGCTGCCAGCAATCTGAAATTGTCGACTGACCATCATCACAGCTGCAGAAGGTGACAAAGGCGACCTATCGGCTACTCAGGACGACATAGCGAGAGTCATTGAGTCCATTCGTCTTCGTGACCAGCGCATCATAGCAGCTGAGGCAGAGCTCCGAGCATTGAAACAGGACCTGGACCGCATATCAGACGAGAACAAGAAGATGCGCGAAGAAGCTTTGCCCATCATGCGACTAATGAAAGACCAACGAACTCCACTGCCGGATCCCGCAGGCGGCACGATACCTTCTCCTCGAGACACCGATCCGTCGAAGATGAGCGAGAACCTCGCACCTGTCAAGGAAAGCAAAGGCAGTTCGCTCAGCCGGAAATTCAGCACCAAGAAGCTATTCCTCGGAAGTGCACCTAAACAGCCTTCGCCTACACATCCACCACGGTCATATACACCTCAGCCACGCGAAGTGCGAGACGATACTGGCGGCCAATTAGAAGCTAGCGCTGCTGCAATGGCTGCCAGCAGCCACCTGACGGCAAGCATGACTGCACAAACAAGTCCAAACGGATTGCAATCTCAACAATTATCACCTACAAGTCCTGCATACTCGAATCAGCCATCATCGGCTGGCTCGTATCACAACCCACCAGGATCCGCGGCGGCTCGAACTTTCCCCAGAGAAGCCACACGGCACGATCGTGGCGGCTACAATCATACAGATGACACAGGCACAGGATTCAGCCAAGCGAGCACGCTGACCTCTTCATGGCCACAGAATGCGAGTGATCAAGCATCAATACGGCGTGAAGACCGTGACCGAGCAAGACGACAAGCTCCAACGCCAAGTCCACGGGAGGACGAAGCTCCTCGAGATAGGGATCGCGGTGATCGGTATGTCGGCTTCAATGCTCATTTTTCTTAGTGCATCGCACACTAGCTAACACTTACGCTAGTGACAACCCACAGGTCGAGATATTCAAGTCCTTCCGTGTTGCCATCAACGACCCCTGCGAAGTCGTGCTACCAGTTGTAAGTACCTTTTCACCCGGTCTATGATCAGGCGAAAGCCACGAAAACGGCTCAAAGAACTGCACTACATGCATTCATCATGATTCGTGACCATCACTGACCAGCGATTTCTCAGGCCCTCAAACGTTACAACATCCACGATGACTGGCGCCAATATGCACTGTACATCGTTCATGGCGATCAAGAGCGCTGTCTCGGCCTCAAAGAAAAGCCGCTACTCTTATTCAAACAACTCGACAAAGAAGGTCGGAAACCTATGTTCATGCTACGTCGCCACGCAAGTCCACAGGACGGCTGGAGCGGTGCCGCAGGCGGTGGCAACAGCGGATTGGATACTGCCAGTGTAAGTGGCGGCAGCACTCTCGGAACAAGCGGTGGCAAAACAGTGCCTGGAGGCGTACTTTAACGAGAGATGTGATGATTTATGGCGTTGCAAAAGAAATGCCGCCGGTGATATCCACTGTCGCTCTACGTAACGTATTCACAGATCGGTGCGCTGAGCCTCCCTCAATCGAGCCCCGAACTTGTAAAACACAAACGGCAGAGGAACCATCATGATACAAATGAACCCAAGCAGGGAATTTCCCCAACCAAGTCCCAAAGATGAGTACAATGGAGGTCCCGCCAACGGTAAAAGAGCTCCCACAATACTTCTGATGATCACGTTAGCCGCCGTAGCAGAGGCGGCGTGAATGGGGTAGCTGTCCACTATATATGTGCTGATCGGCAGAAAAAGTCCTACGATTCCAAATCCGAATGGTACTAATGATATGAAGGTCGAAGCCCAGTGCACGGTAAAGTATGAGCTCCAGCCGTACCAGAAGAGTGTAACGGGAAGCAGGATCCCGAATGGTATGCTTGTGGCGAGACGCATCTCCGGCGTGAAAACGCCGCCGTTAGCTTTCGCAAGCTTGATGACAATCTTATCCGAGTACAAGGTGAATAGCAGCCAGGCGAGCGCGTTGCCTAGACCAAGAGCGACGTATGGGATTCCCGTTTCACCTGTGTCGAAGTGGTATTTCTCCCTCGAAGACGGAGGGAAGCGTTGTGTACAAAGTGTAGACGACTCCAAAGACAAACGCGATGTACATCGACAGGAAGAAGACGATCGGAGAGGTGAACATCAACTTGAACGGCCTGATCAGACTCGTTCTAAGAATTTGCAACGAGTGGACTTGCAAGACGGCGGAAGAAGCGTCGTAGCAGTTGACCAGATCGTCTCTGCCCAGCTCTTCTCGAAACCGTGCCGTCTTCCTCGCGATCAAGACTTTGTGGCATGACTCTTTGGTACAGGTGGCGAGCAGCAACGTTACTGGAGCAGCGGCACACAGCACGAGCCAGAAATCCCAGCGCCAGCTTATGTACTGCGCCATGAAGCCGCCTATCACAGGGCCAAGGACGGGACCTGGCAGATGTCAATGACACGGTCCTCAAATTACATATCAAACACCACCGATCGGCAAGGCCAGTATTCACAGTGGGAACTTACCAAGCAATGGCCCCAAATTCCACATCCCATCGCGAAGCCTCGCCTCTCCGGACGAAAGAGGTCTCCAATGATACTGCCTCCTAGAGTCTTGCAGCAGCAGGGTCAGCAGGAGACGAACGAAGATCGCCGAAACGAAGGGTCGATCTCTTACCAAGCAAGCAGCACCTCCAACACCACTAAAGAACCGGGCGACCACGAGTGTCTCTATATTAGGCGCCAGCGCGCATCCAATCTGCCACAAACAAAAGAAGGAATTTGCTGTTGCCATCACCGGCTTACGCCCATAGACCTCAGAAAATGGGCCGATGAAGATTGGGCCGACGACGTAGCCGAAGAGATAGATGCTGACGGTCATGGAGCCAAGAGTGGGATTGGTGTTGTTGAAATCGTTATCTAGTATGCTTATTGCGGGCGAGAGGATGGAAGTCGCTAAGGGAGTTAGCAGAGTGATGGCTGAGAGCAGCCACACTAGAGCCCATTTCTGCCGGGCGGAGAAATTGAAAGGCACTGCTGGGTCGTCTTCGCTTTCCCAACCGACGATGCCAGTGGCAATATTGGTCAAGGGTAGTGCTTCCTGATGTATTCTGGTCTCATTCTTCTGGACTTGTTCAGGAGCAATGATTGGTGTCACTGTCGGTTCAATCCGCTGTCGAAGGAGTATCAGTCTGCACGCCCGCCGCAATCATGTTAGATGTCGACCTACATTTCTTTGCCGCCTCTCTGTATCCGATACCATGTCGTTCCCTTTCTCGGAATTGCAACACAAGTCCCCTGATGAGCCAGGACTGATATTTTGCGATTGCTGAGTTTGCCTGCTATCTGCCTGACGTTTAGGAACGTCCATATCTATTTTGTACGCTCGAAGAGACTTTCATCGTTACTACTTGCTTAAAGAAGATATTTAAAAGGCATCTTATAAGGCAGCAAGGAATCCGGTGTGCGTAGAGACACGCGTAATCGCACTTGCGGCGAATGATGAGACGCAGTCTATCGCTACCGCCTACGCTAAGAACGTGATACCGGAGTAGCACGCATCCAGAGTGTACCCCACGCACTTCTACGAACCAAGCTTTAGCACGATTTGCTTGAGTGCATTAAGCTCCTTCCCCATGCGGAAAACTGGTTATCGATCTTCGCTTGGGGCAAAGAAGCGCATCTGGTTTGGGAATACTATGTCATTTCATTAAGGCGCCTAGATCAGACGTGTCTATATATCATGCATGAGCCCACTAGACGCTGATCGTCCTGAACACACCAAGACCGCTACCACCGGTTGCGAGCGCCACACCAGGAATCTGTGGGTGCCAGTGGGACTCCTTGACCTGCTCCATGTAGTGCACGAAAAGAAGCTGTGGCGGGACGTCTTTGACGTCGGCGGTGTATCTGCTCTCCTCGTCATCCAGCTCGACAGCCAGATCCCAGAGGGTCAGCGTGCTGTCGCCTGCGCACACGCTGATGATGCTGTCGTCTGTCGGGTGCCACTCGAGCGAAGTGATCTGCTCTTTGTGGAAGTTGAAGGCAGCCACGGGCTTTGCGCTGGCGGCAGTTGCGGGGTTCTTCCATGCGCGAAGGTCGTGGATGCTGAAGGTGCCGTCGTCGTGTCCAGAGGCAAGAAGGTGGGGGGTCAACTTGGACCAGGAGAGCACGTTGACGTCTGAGTTTGAGACTTGAACGGAAAGCGCTGGCTTGCGAGACTTGCTGCGGGCGTCCCAGATCTTGACTGTACCATCGGCGGAGGCGGAAGCGAAAACGTTGCGCTCGTTGGGCGACCACTGCAGTTCCTCGACGCTGCTGGTGTGGCCAGTGAAAGGAGTGGTGTCGGTCACGAATCCGCCACCTTCAGTACGTGTGGTCACGAAAATCTTTCCAGAGAGGTCACCAGTAAGGAGCTTGCCGGCGGGAACGAGAGGAGACCAGTCAAGCGCAAAACCCTCAACGCCCTTGTGAGCGCGGATGGTGCTAATGGGCTTGTTGGCGGCGGGAGGAATAGTGAAACCAGGCTGGTCGAAGGATGTGAGGTGAGGGGTGACGTCGTGGATGAGGACATCACCGTTCTCTTGCCACGAGGCTGTGATGGTTGTGGGAAGTGCAGACGAGGAGACTTGTGGTGATTGGTGCGCACGGATGCGGTTGGTGGCGCAGGTCAGAGGAATGGTCTTGGTCTCCAGAATGGCGTCGTCGTCCTGGTCCTCGTCGTCGCTCTCCTCCTCCTCGTCCTGGTTCTTGGCTTCGTCGTTGCGCGACAGGCCAGACAGCTTCATGACCATCAGCTGGTTCTCTCTCTCGCGACCTTGAGCGGCTTGCGTGCCGGCGACAGCGTAGACTGTGGCCGGGTAGCTCTTCCTGTTGTCGCCGAGCTGGTCGCGCACAATGTCGAAACTGAGACACGGCCATGTGGTTTCCAGCGAGTGCAACATCTCGTATGTGCTCAGATCGGGCGACAGCGTCTGGTTTGCGTCGAGCTTGTGTCTACCAGGGATGAATGTCTCCTTGTCCACTTCCATGGCACCGCTCTCTGCCTGCTCAGCCTCCCTCTCTTCGTCCGGCCTGCCATCTACACCGGCTTCCAGAATCTCGTCCTCGCTCTCGAACTCATCCTCGAACTCGTCCTCGAAATCCTCGCCATCTGCAACGGTGCTGTTGGCGATTGGTCGCTCACCGGCCTTGAGAGCCTGCGGCGAGGTCTGTTCGTCGTCTTCTGCTGCGCGCTTGGACATTTTGTGCTGTGTATTGAAATAACCAGATTCTCGTCATAAAATATTTGCGACTTGCGACTCAATTCTTGAGAGGGGTCCATCGCTAGATCTTATCGATAGCAGCAACCAATAGGGAGTAGCCGCGTATGTAGGATGGCTCCTGCAGCGAGAGCCCGGCTGGAACATCATTTTCATCGTCATGTCAAGTGCGTCAGCATCACAATATCAATCAATAGGATACATTTCATCTCGAGATGGATGCAATGGGCGCGGATGAGCATGCCTACGACTAAGATCAGCCGCCACGGGCAGGTCATCGAGCATTTATTGTCAGCAGTCGCGGCTCCGATCAACCGAATAAGGTTTACCATCAAAACGATGATGGCGACTCAGAAATTGTTGCAGACAACATTCAATAATGCTACGAATAGGACATGAACTTATGCCGAGGCACTTGTGGTGGCTATCATCTCGTCGCTAAGATGCATCCGAGTGCATATAAGTTACTTCGAGGCCCCTATGAGGTATCAGCAGAGTCTAATGATTCACGTCTTTTCACAGCCATCACCCGCCTCTCCGGATGACTGACTCGCTGGAAGCGGATCTGCACCCTTGATCAAACGTCCATGGCCCAAGGGGCCCGAACTTCTCCATGCAAGGGGGACTTTGTCATAAAGCATGGCGGTATTGGATGGTATCAAAGAGTTGGGCGAGCGTGTTTCTATGCCACAACATGAGTAGTTTAGACTTCCTACAAGAGGAGGCCATCAGCCTCAAAGTCAAAATCCCTCCGAGGTGGCACTTTTGTACTGCTCACCGTTTCAGCCCTTTCTTCTTCTGTCGACCCACCCAAACTACGAGCCGCCCACAGGCTAGTGCTCTAGTCAGATCAACCATCATCCTCAGCCAATGCTGACCAAGGACTGGGCCTTGTAAACCTGAAGGTGCTGGGCCGCAAGCTGGGTGGCGTCCCCTTCTTCAGCACTTGCATATATTGTCATGAGCACTAGTTGATCGCTTTCTTGGACTTTGGAACTGTTTCCCTGGCTTGTGTTATACCTTTCTAGGGTTCTTGGACATCGTACCCTCAGGATGCTCGATCTCTCGACTTTTGCGTTCTATAGCGCTGTTGTTCTGGCTGTGGGTTTTGCCCTATATCGCGCTGCCCTACCAAAGCCCATTCCTGGAATACCATATAATGTCGAATCTGCCAAAAATATCCTTGGTGAGCTGTGAAAATACCTACTAAGAAGACGCCTGTCACTAATCTTACGTCTTCACTCTGGACAGGTGATGCACCAGATCTGATACGCGAGCACAATGCCACCGGTGACACAGTAGGATGGTTCATGAACCAGTTCATGAAGCACAATGCTGCTGTCATACAGCTGTTCATCCGTCCACTGGGGAGGCCCTTCGTGGTCATTTCTGATTTCCGCGAAACACAGGATATCGTGCGCGTCGTACAAGGTGCTCTTTGGTCCGCTTGTCCGCTGATTCCGAGTACGTACTGACATTGTCCGATTAGGGAATTCGACCGCTCTAACTATTTCGGCGACATGTTTGTGTCCATTGTACCTAACAACCAGGTGCATATGAAGACTACCGATAGCTGGAAGATGCACCGCAAACTTATGGCAGATACGATGTCTCCGAACTTCCTAAGCAGCGCTGCAGGCCCTCAGATGCACAACAATGCTCTGTCGCTAATTTCGCTGTGGCGCGAGAAAGCTCGCCTGGCTGCTGGCCATCCATTCAACGCTATTGAAGACGTGAAGGCAGCTGCCATGGACATCATCTGGGCGGCCACCTTTGGCACGCAGATGAAGGTCGCAGAATCTCAAACCGATTTACTGTTGAAGCTTAAGCACGTCAATTTGCCATCTGACCCCGAAGCTGAGGTCGTCTTCCCGCGTGCCCCTAATCCGGAGGCTTTCGAAGCAATCATTGCAGTGAGCGATTCGGTAGGTCTTCCTCTTGTCACCCAACGTTCGTGGAGGCAACCTTGCATCAACCCTGGGTCAGCATGTACAAGAGCTAGTTTCGCCGGCTCACGTCATGAGATATATGGCGTACGCTTGCTGACGCACGACCATAGTGTGAGATTGCTGTCAAGTCACTCTTCCCAAGACTGCAACACAGTCTGTCATTGAAATTGATCCCGCGGCTTCGTAAGGCGGTTGCTTACAAGAACAGCATGATCAAGGAAGGATTGCAACAGGCATGGAGCAAGTTCTCTGTTAGCGCCGACAATGACGATGCCGTCAAATGCGCTCTTGATCTCGTCGTACAACGCGAAGCACAGATGGCCAAGAAGGAAGGCCGAGCTCCCGAGTGGGATACCGGTGCAATTCGTGATGAACTGTTCGGATTCCTCGTGGCTGGCCACGACACTTCCAGCACAACGTTTTTGTGGATCCTCAAAGCTCTGAGCGATAACCAACACGTGCAGGACAAATTGCGTGCCGCGCTCCGTGAAGCCTACCCTCGTGCCACCGAAGCAGGCGAGCTCCCTTCCGCGCGAGAGATCAGCAGCACACGCATCCCATACTTGGACGCCGTCATCGAAGAAGTCCACCGTGTTTCATCAGCGGCAAGCGTCATGATCCGTACCACCACTGTCGACGCCGATGTCCTGGGCCATCGCATTCCTAAAGGCACGGATGTCTTTATGCTAACACAAGGCCCGGATTTCAAGATGCCATCCATCCCTGTTGACGAGTCACTCCGCAGCAACACAAGCAGAGAATCGAAAGACAAGAACGGCTCATGGGATCAGGCGACCATCACTCAATTCGACCCCGAACGTTGGCTAGAGAAGGACGAGGACGGCCATTTAGTCTTCAACTCACGGGCAGGACCTATCATGCCATTTGGCGCTGGGCCACGTGGATGTTTCGGTGAGTTGCCAATTGTCGCCGATCAAGCATCACTCGCGATGAATCCTTTCAAAGCTAACATTTTCGTCTTCTCAACTTTAGGTCGCAAATTGGCAGAACTTGAACTGCGTACGATGACTACTCTTGTAGCTTTGAGTTTCAAGTCAGAGACAGCACCTGCCGCACTTTCGGGATACCACGGTCACGATGTGATCACCCATCTGCCGTGGCAATGCTATGTGAAACTTACAGAGCTGGCGTAGAGTTTATTTGTTGAGACGAAGTAAAATATACTTGATTTCGCAATATCTATAGCAGCCATAATCTTTCGGTGTTTCGTGTGTGATGGCAGCAAGATACGTAAAGTATTCACCGTTTTTGTCATTTTGGTGGTAATTCTGTCTTACCCGCTTATATGCTTGGGGTCTGGTGGTAGCATCATAAGCTATGCGGGAAGTTGATCTTCCATGTAAAGTCTGAAAGACCTGCAACTTCAACTTCAATGGATCATGCTTTCCTGGCTATATCCGTCGGCTTTTCGAACAATCTCGTAGGGACTTTGGTGAGCACGTGTGCGTAGCAGCATCACAATCATGTGCACGAGAGCTGTTGCAATTCAACTTTAACTCGCAATGTGAAGTTCTCTCTGGCAGAGCACTGCCTATCGGCGCAAGTGTTAGGTGCATGGAAACTATTTAAGAAGTCGCGACTTGTTGGTCGCAGCACGAACTCGGCGGCAGCGACTGCTGTGTAACGACAATAACACAAAATCTTCCTGACACGCCCTCTTGTCTTGACCCCACACACCAACATCAAACGGAAACTTAGGACACGACAACACTGCAAACACGCTGGCCCAAAATGGCACCTCCTGTGAGCGGCTCGCCCATGCCCACCAACCCACAATGCTCCATCTGCAAGACCGAGCAAAATCTCTCCCGCTGCAAAGGATGCCAAATCGTGTTTTATTGCGGTCGCGACCATCAAACCTTGGACTGGAATGAGGACCACAAGGCCATATGTTCATCTGTCAAGAAGACCAAGACTAAGCTTACTCGCGAGATCGAGACGCTGAACAACATGCCCGGCGACTTTGCATTCCCAGAGAAGCCTTTCGAGAACGCCGTCGGCCATTTCTGGGGCATCATAGACACGCGTACTTATATGCGCGCCCGCTATGCTCACATAGAGGCCATCCTCAAAGTAAGCAACGTACGGCAGTGCAGTCCGCTCTCGACCACCTTCTGGACATGCTGCGCCTGAACCGCGGTGACAACATGGGAATCCGAAGTCTGGTCCCCGCTCTGTTTCTACGCTTGGACAGAGACCAGGAATGCTACGACTTCCTCAAATGGTGGTACTTGTCCAACAACGACGAAACTTATGACTGGGGCAACACGGATCTGCCCTATATGGACATCCGGAATGCGAACGCTTTCGAGCCCACGGATGACTTCAACATGAAGTGGACTGACTTGTCGCATGCTTCTATGCTCTGCCTCCTCAAGTGGCGTCTCCTCACAGATCTTAAAGCTCTCGACAATGCGACCGCTGTGGCTGGCGATAAGCTCCCCACCGAGCTCCTCGACCAGGTCCGCTCGATGATGGTCAGCTCAGCGACGAAGAACAACACATCGTTGATGCGGGACATCGAGAACGGTCGGGACATCGGTGGTCATATAGACCAGATCAAGCTCCAAGTCATGAAATTGTTCAGCGCTGTTCAGGCTCGGAATGAACACTACTGGCATGGTGTCGTCAGCCCTGGAGGGCATCTGACCGCGCGTCCACCTCACTATTCTCACGGTGACGTTGCAGAGATGCAACTTTCGCTGTCGCAAACCTACGATGCTTGGCTTGAGACTCCAGGCGCATTGGAGTGGGTCAATAGCAATGTTGCTTGAGTTCTTTACGTGCCATCATCGAGCCGCTTACTCGGCATGATCTCTAGTCGCAGTACAAAGGGGAAGGTCTCGCCTGCTGACCAGGGCCACTGCAACACCTTCTTCTAGCGGGCCTGGAGCAATCATCAGACATGTACAGATGTGTCAGTGGCGACTGCCAACGTATCTGCGGTGACATGGATCAATAGTCGAAGGCCATCGGGTCTGTCAAGATGTTCAAACTTTCTTGTCGGATATGTGTACTTCAGATTCATCATCTACATTTACCTGACCAAACAAGTTGTTTTTTTGGCAAATCTTTGACATACCGCTGCCGCTGAGATGCAATCGTTATACCGTCATCCCTTACCACTCTTGATCATGTGGAACCATACCATAATTGCCGCCCATCGTATTGATGCGTTCGCTTACCACAATCCTCTTGACCCAATATCCGCATCTCGTCGCACTAGCAAGACAACCAACGCTAAAAGAGCGTCTTCGTTCAAACGACACCATACAAATCCCTCCACCGTTCCCTCGACCGCGTGAACCGATCGCCAGTCAAGAGATTCGTCCTCCGTCTCCTCCCATCGCGCCGCGAAAAGTAGTCGTAGAAAAGCGAGTCTTCGGGCTTCACATCCTCAAGAGCAGCTTGCAGTCGATCGGACCGCGGGTTTAGATACGCGTAAGACGGAGCGAGCAGCGCTGTCGTGCTAGGAGCCCGCCACGAAGGCGAAAGAGCACGATCGAGACGCCAGTCGATGGGGTCGTGATAATCTGAGAAACTGCGTCTGCGCGCTAGCTGGCTGTGAAGTGGTGGGTCTAAGAATGGTGTTGGCAGGCCGAGTGGGATGGATGGTGTGTGTAAACTGGAGTCTATTGGGGTTGGGACGCTGAGGGTATTTTCGTCGGCAAAGTGGCCGGGGAATGAGATTTGGGCGACGACAAGCTTGCTATCGTCTTTGAGGGCTGGATTGCGATGATAGAGCTCTTTGAAGCGATCGCCGTGGATGGAGACAAGCTTTTCATAGTTGCTTGTGCCACGGTAGTTGGGAGATCGGTATCCATAGATGGCGAGGAAGTGATCCCGCTCGTGATCGTGCATTTGTAAGTGATGGGGCTCGTCGGTTCGGGCGAGAAACTTGCGTGCCCACTTGTGTAATTCCGCATGGATAGGCTTCGTCCTGTTGGAATCGTTGTAGAGCTCTTTCAGCGCTATGATGGGATCGTCGGCCGTTGTCGGCATCTCGTACAAGCGCTCCATGGCGTACTTCTGCAGCTCGGAGAACTTCATGCTCTCTGCACACTTGAAAACACGGATATGCACAATCACGCCATCTGTAGGATCAAAGCCTCTTCCGTGGACGATGATGGGAGGACCCCTGCGGTCTTCGTGACGTTGAGACGTGGTCGGGTCGAGGTAAGAGTACTGAGGCGAGTATTTTCGATGCTGGATGAAGTCCCACACGCACTTGAGAGTGTGGAAGTCGCATTTAGGCATGTGAAGCTCATACTTTCCCTCCCTCTTTCCTGGCTTCTTGAGACTGTCCAGCTCCATCACTTTATCTCTTGGCACTATGACTCTCTTCTCGTCCCAAATCAGTTCTACATATGTTGACGAAGGAGGACCCCGGAGGCGTTGTACTGGTGCGAGTTCGCCGCTGACTTCGAGGTTGTAGATTATGCTTCCCTTCTCATCCATCTCAAGCTCGATTGCACATGCATAGTTTGACACTTGCCAGTTGCGAATGTCTGCTCCACGAAATCGGCGATTGTCGTGCATGCAGTGGGACTGCCCATCGTTGGGCGGAGAGCTGACTGTGTTGCCATGTGGATCGATGGCTATGTACGGTCTCGCTTGTGCACCGTACAGTTTGTAGTCAGCTATGCCTGCCTTTTTTGACAAACTGGTGACGCTGGTCGATAGACGACTCCGCTTGTGCGCGTAGAACGTCAGGCGCAGGGGACCATCTTGGCAATCTCCAGTGATTTCCATGATGGTGTACATCAGGACGCCAAAGTGCAAGGCGTCTAGCAGTCGACCATCTGCGGTCGTGCTTTTCGTTTGCTTTCCACAGCACACAAGAAAATACGCATGTATCATCTGATGCAGAAGCGCGTCAAGCAGGTCGTCGAGCTCGGCATCCCGTTCTTCATATGGTCTCATATTCAGCTCGATGCAGATCCTCGTGTCTCGCACGCCGGGAGCACTCGTGATGCCAGGAGAATTGTCCGTCAGAGCTCGCCATTTGAGAAAGACCATGCCCTTGAGCTTGCCCTGGAATATTGTTTTGTCGAGAGAGTCGAAAAGCAGGAAAGGCGCTCTCTTGCAGAGAGGAGCCTGGCGAGCAGTGTCGATCACATCGACGATAGATGGGCGGTTGCCGTTAAGGTGTCTGTAAAAATATGCTGTCGCGTATTCGAGCGTCCAACCAAGGTCGCCGTGGCGAACCAAACCAGGCTCCGTTAGCTCCTCGAGTATCTTCCTGATTGCGGGCAGTCCATCTTCATTTCGTCGCTGCCGTTGTCCAAAGTCATATGGGAAATAACGCTCGTCTCTACTGCGGCGAGTCGGGCGGTAGACAACTGGAGCTAGTAGATTGGAATGGCTGGTAGCGTCGCGGAGAGAGCAGAGAGTCGTAGTTGCGTAATGGCATAAGGTCAGTGGGCTGTCATCAGTAGTAGCGTTCTTGAGCATGTGCGACCGAAACACGATGGTTCAATGATGATAGTACAAAAGGCGTCCAAACCTCGATGCAGCTCGCTGAAAGGGGCTGCTTGGATTATGAGCTCGACGCGACGTGATTGGACTTACTAGCATGTTCCTGGTAATATGTTTGCTGGCCATTCCGTAATATCTCCTGGCGAATAAAGTCTGTCAGAACCCACCCAATACGTAGCGGATATTACCATGCAGCCAGACGTGCTGCTCTCAAGTCGTCGATCATTCAACTGGTCCAACAAAGCTTTGGTATGCATGCGCTTGGCTTAGGTTCTGTGTCGAGCTCAGTTGCCCGCAATCCTGTGATCAGAGTGACCGTCCCCACACCACCAGCAGTAATATCAAAGCACGAAGGAGGTATTAGCTCCACAAATTAGTGGCCAGACAACAAACACCAATATGCGATTGACCGCGCGATGTACAACTTCCATCCCGGACCGACGGGCTGCGTGAACCAAGCCAGATGGTTCTGCTGATTTGTGCCACTTTCGCGCGCGTATGAGCGCACGCAAGAGACGTCGGTCCTCGCAGGTAAGAGTACACTCTTGGCAATCGCAAATGAAACCGGTGTTGCCTCGAGAAACTTGTGGTTCGCGTTGATGCCAGTGACCGGTGTATCAATTCCGCGTCGATTCCAGGATAGTTCCTCCAACTGCTGCAATGCTAGGTTCTGTGAGAAGTGGGAGACCGCTCGAGACGCTATGGTACCTCACACGGTCGGCGATATGTCCGCTGCGCGACTCGATTCCAGCAGGATCCAAAAAGCCCCAATAGTGCTACGAGCCCAACCAAGCGTAGAGCAAGCACGCGGCTACCCGCGCGCACGCGCCATAAGTCGTCAGTCACGTTCCCTGAAAGAACAGAGTGTAAATGAGCGGCCTGCCGTGATACCTCTTACAGAAGAATCCGAACGACATCATTCGATCTTTCGAAGTTGGGTTGGTATTCCTATGACACTGTCAGCTCGTCGATGGGCACGCGATCTTCTTACATGGTCAGCTTTTTTGTGGGATCACAGCAGCGTATGAGTTCCTCGTTGCTACGCATTATGATCGCATTTTGTGAATATCGGGTCTCTCATCGGGCCGGTCAGCGAATCAATGGTAGGCACCGCAGAACATCAACGAAGGCGCACCTAGGATCCAAGAATAAAGTCCACGTATCGCAGATCGTGTTGCGACAATCGGGCCAGAAAATTAATTACGTGCCAAGCGACCAAGAACAAATGGAGCAAGATGTTCTGACCAAAACTTTGATCTGATCTGGTATAGGAGGTATTTTGCGTAAATTCCATTAGTCAACAAATAAAAACATGTGTTATGCACACGGGATATGTCAATTGTCACACCACCTGTGACAGCACCAGGGTCGAGTCACGTTTCCAACAAACCATCACGACACGCGCTGGTTTGCGAGACGCTGGGTTGTCGCCGTGTGACTGGCGCTTGTCACCACACGCCTCCAAAGAGGCCTAGTCTCCTCATCCAGTCGCCTAGTAGCCAGGACGTCCGTAGTCAGACCTTCCGTCACTAGTCCTGCCATCGCGACCGTCGCGACCATCGCTGTACTTCCTCCTCAAAGCTTGCAGCCTCTTCTTCTGGTGTGTGAGTTGATGTAGGTTCCAATGAAGAAACCGACGATGTTGAAGAACGGCACCCAGGTCTCCTGGGGAAGGAAAGCCTGTGCGAAAGCAAGGGCGATCGGAGATGTGATCCAAGAGACCTTCATCACGGGCATGAAGCCAGTACGGACGGTGGCGCGAATCTGGTGGAAAGTGCGCGCGCCGGCGATAATGGCCATGCTGAAGAGGTAGACGGCGTTTGGATGGGAGAAATCTGCAGGACAACGTTAGGTCATGCGCGCTCGATGCGTGATTTCGCGATCTTCTTACAATAAGGTTCGAAACGACGATTTGGAGAATCTTCGACTTCAAGCTCGTCCTGCCCTTGAATGCCTTCTGGAGGAGAGAGATCATCACATGGCCGAGAGGCGCGCTGATGAACGCGCCGTAGACCGCCATCTTGGGCACGCGGCTGGTGAAGTAGTGACCAGACTTGTTGCGGTCTTTGGCGATCCATGAGGCCAAGAACTCTTGCAGGGCAGCAAGAGAGCCAGAAGTGAGCATCTTCGTCTTGAGAGGGTCCTCTTGGAGCTTCTTCAGGTACCACTATCGCATTCACGTGTCAGTTACGCGCCTACTGTGCTACTTGAGCCAATACAAACGCAATCGTACGCGTTGGTATGGCTTGATGTGTGTACACTCACAGCAAGGTAGCCATTGGGACCGCTGCCCTTGGTGATGGCCTCGCCAATGTTGTGCATGAAGTCCTCCTTGCCGCCGGCCGTGGCGCGACAGTCTCCTTCTCAAACTTGACTTGCGACATGGTGTGCGGTCGCGTGCTGCGCAGTGGGGCAGTGTCGTGGTGGAATAGTCAGATCAACGTGGAGATTGAGGTGGGAGCGAGTCGGTGGCAGGGCAGCGGAGCGAGGGTGGATGCGTTGTCGCTCTCGGCATCTGGAACAACATTGGGCGTTGCGCGGGTTTCGCAGCCGAGCGCTGGAGCACGTGCGAGCTCGCTCAGGGCGGCTGGGGCCCCGGCGATCAGTGGAAATGCTCTTCACGATAGCAGAACAAAACGGTGCGCGACGTAGCGTGTTTTGTCATCGTAGCGGACCGTTGCCTTTACACGCAACGGCCATACACCAGCTGTGCTGTGCTGGCGATGGCTGCTGACTGCACAGCGATTGCCTTCCTGCCTCTCTATCTGCCGGAGAGATAGGGCGTGTGGTCGGCTCGGGAGAAGGTTTTACAGACCACGCCATCCGATCGGTATACCGATAACCACAACCACGTCCCTTGCTCGGTAGGCGTGCATGTAATGGTGGAGTAGCTGCTGTGAGCATCAGACTGACCCTCATCGATGAGGATGAGTCCTAGGTCTCGCTTGGCTCCAGTATACCTCAGCAAGCTGGTGCTAGCAGCCGAGGGGTGGCATGAACATGCACAAGCGTGGGCGATGTAGTACAAGAGTTGTACATGGTGGGAATGAGCGTTTGACGCCATGCCATCCTTCCTCTTTGCAACCGTGGCATGCAATTATCTCACCCTTAGACGGTGCCGAGCAGCAGCATGCATCGTCGCTGCACGCTCGTCGCTGACCTTTGGAAAGCACAACAAGAGCAGGAGCGAGGGGGCCGCCTCCCAACAGCCGTCCACCGCCACATCGAACACATCCACACCTCAGCCACTCCGGCAGTCAAGGCGAACGAAGATCCCATGTCAACTGCCGCTACACTTTCACTGCATCTCAAGATCGCGTGCGACTAGCAACATCACCTTCACTCTCAGCATGGCGGCCGATCCGGGCCACGTGTTTGTCGCCACATCCCAAAGTGAAGCGGAAACGACAAATAGCGATCCGTTCGTGGACCATGCGACGCCGCGACACAATCGTGGAAGCCTCGCGGCCCTCGTGGCAGCCATCCAACAGGTCAGTCGTGCCAATCCTTTGCACACAACACTGCTCGACCATACCTCATTTCCCTTGAGCCCACTGATGCGATCACTTGCCTACCATCTTCGTCTCCTGGCTCCACGCCATGACTTCACTGCAGAGCCTCGCCAAGGTGATGACCCGTCCTTTGCTCACCAGGTCGCAGGTCGTGCCGCCCATGCTAGGCTCCAAGAGCACCAACAACAATGCCGCACCGCGCCGTGGACAATGCACTCACATCACCATGAATCGACTGCATGGCGAAAATGCTTGCCAAATGTGTGGCAGGATCCCCGAGATTGGCTGGCTCTATGCCTGTCGCCAGGACTGGCTCGTTGAGAACCAGCAAAACTCCTTTGCCACCACTGCTTCTACGAGTGATGCTGTACCTGACGAGACCAATTACTTTGATGTCATGGCTCGTTTCGCTTCGTCGATTGGGATGAGCCCAAGCGTTGTGAAGCAGATCTGCGACGGACAGTACACTTACGGCCAGGTCGAAAAGCTCATCGCACAGAAGGAACACTTGAACAACGTAATCGAGAAAATGGAAGGCCTGTCTACGGACAAACCGCCCGTGTTACCTCACATCAACGCTTTCCAAGGCCATACAAGCATCATCGCGTCACTCGGACTTACAAGTCCCTTCACGGCGGCGGATCAACAGAATTCGGATGCCTCGCCGAGCACTTCTACAGCAGTCCAACAGAGGAATCCGAAAAAGGACAGCAATCCCATCACTATCCCAAATCAGTCTCAGGCGAAATCGGACTGTTGCAACTACATGATTTGCCACGCTTGTCGTCCTTTTTTGCATGATCGGCTGTACGCGAACATTGGTTCGGTCGTGCACGGCGTCTACCCGCCACTCACACTTGAGGAGGCAGAAACGCTTCCATTGAAAAATCCGACAATCGCACGGGGTCTAGGACTACGTGAAGTAAGTCACGCCGACAGTCTCAAGTCCAAAGCGTCTTGAAAGAGCGAGCAGTGTGGACGATGCCCTGGCTCAAGCTAGAGAATATGAAGACGAGACACCACTTGAATGGACCACCAGCAGCAACTCAAGCAGCTTTTTCGATGAAGACCCACAGGAGCTCCGCACCTTTGATCCTTATCCCTGCCAGGGCCAGGAATCTGCCCAGTCTTCAGCCGCAATTCAGGCTGCGCATACGACAGCCATGACTTTGACGACGGCCAACGGGCGCTCACTCATGGCTATGGCTCGACTGGAGCGATGGGGAAACAGAACAGCAATGCACAAATGACGCCCGACAGATCTCGCGCTCGCCATCACCGCTTTGGAGGAAGTGTTTCGGACACACCAGGCCGTAGCTCTTCCAGTGCTTCCTCAATCAGCCTCCCCACGCCCACCACCCTACCTCTGGTTCTCGATCGGCCCGTCTCACGTCGACTTGAGTATGACAGCGCGAACAAGATTGGAAAAGCCGCGTCAATTTGTGGCGTGCTTAGCCCTGGAATGAACTTCAACAATGCCAGGCTCAGTGTCGGATCAGACATGAGCGGTAGAGACAGCCATGACAGCTTTGGGAGCGAAGTCGAAGTCGAGGGTGGCGTTGCTCTCACAGAGGAGGCGGTTGAAACAGGAGTACCAGACATCCTCACCTGAGCACATCAGACATTTGCATCACGTTATGTTGAGCGACCATTCTGACGAAAAGATGATAACATACATCTACGACCAAAGATTTGCTGCTGGCGGATTCTAATGAAGTAGCTGCGAGTCCGCAGCAGAAGAAGGTATTTCATGTGGAGTGAGCAGATGAGTGGAAAGCGGAGTAACACCAATTCACATCAACATTAAACATTTTCCAATAATTCGCATGAAAAAAAACCCCCCTGTAACCATAAAACTCCTTGTAACAATCTTTTCTCCTGACCTTCTCAAGTCCAAGACGTGATAAAGCCGTCCTTGAAAGCCAATCACTGCACGCGAATTGCCGGCATCCCATTCTCATTCTCAATCCCATCACCATCCTTGTCAACCTCCACCTCCTCAAACTCGACCTCGAAATCCTCAACATCATCCTCCTGCACAATCACAACCTCGTCCTCCTCATCACAAGCTTGCTCAGCAAGTAAAGGAACATCCTCCTCCTCGACCTCAACAAAGTCGTCACCAAGAACCAATTTCTTCTCCAACCCTTCTTCGTCTGCTCAAGCTCAGCCAACTTATCGTCCCTCGCATCCAGCATCCCAGTCAAGTGCTGAATCTCACCACGGGAGATGCGCTTGGCATCTTCGGCAGCTTCGAGGCGCGACCTCAGATCTGCGATCTTGGCAGCCTGCTCGCTACTGCAACTGCGCCTCGCCTGTTCCTCAACTGCAACCTGCGCCTTCAATGCCTGAACTCGCTCAGCTTGACCGTGAATCTTGTTCCTCAGCTCCTTGTTCAAACCGAGGGCGTTATTGAGGGCGTCGCGCGCCCTCGCCTCTCTCTCGACGTGCTGGGAGACCGAGGCGGCGAAATTGCGGCTCCGCAATTCTTCGTCGAAGTAGGCCCTGCGAAGTCTATTCTCCTCTCGGATCGAGACATCCAGTTTCATCTCGAGGGTTTGGATTGTGTTCTTGAACTCGAGGTTGGGAGATTCCAGCCTTGCGGCGCGAAGGGCGTTGTGGGCTTTTAAGAGAGATTGCTGCCACGCGACGTGCTCCTTATGGCCCTTCTCATTTGCAGCCGTGAGCTGAGCGCTGATGTCTTTCTTTTCGGCTTCTCGTTCGCTCAGCTTGATCTTCAGCTGTTCGTTCGCATCGGTAAGGTCTTTCTTCTCGGCTTCTTGCTCGCTTAGCTTGATCTTTAGATGTTCGTTAGAAGCGCTCAGCTCTGCGCAGGACTCTGCCAGCTTAGTTTCTTGCTCACTTGCAGCGGCTTTGATGTGCTCCAGTTTCGCAGCAAGTTCGGATGCGTCTTTGAGCCTCCAGACATCGCATTCGACCCCTGCGATGTCCAAGCCATGCTCGATGATCTGAAGCTTGACGCGAGTTTGGAAAAGCTCCTGCTGGGTCTGAGCAGCGGCATTCTCGAAGTCACGGGATTCACGTGCAGCGTTCAACGCCTGCTGATACACGTGGTCCAACTCTGCTTGCAAACGATCGCGTTCAGTCTTTGAAATGTCCATTGCGGCCTCGTGAGTCTTCAGCAGGTCGCGAGCATCCTTCAACTGCTGACCCGCTGCCTTGCGCTGCTTCTCGACATTGTGGTAAGCACTGGTCATGTCGTTTGCATTGCGCTGGGCCTTGCTCAACGCATCAAGCAGGTGCTGTTTTTCGCCAGTGAGTTGGGCCTGATTCTTGCTGCATTCGCTGTCTTTGAGCTTCTCCAGCTCGTTGATCTGCGTCTTCTGGCCATCGACCATCTTCTCCAAATGGGTACGCTCTTGGAGAGTTTTGTGTAGCAACTCGTGTTGCAAGTCGATGATGTGGCGATGTGCATCGCAATTCTGATGAGAGGCTGTAGATTTCGACTCGTGATCAGGTTGCGTTCTCCTACTGATCACAGTTCTCACCCAGTCCTTCACAATGCTCACGAACTCTGCGTCTGGTGTCCCGCTGTGTTCGCGAGCGGTCGCAATCAGCGATTCATAAGACTTGCGATCGGACTCATGCGCGTCGCGATACTGCTTGAGATGGTTTTGGAGTGCAGAGATGGTCTGGTCACGGCGATCGATGGTATGAAGAGCACAGCAGTAGTCCGAAGTAGTGTATTCGTTAGCGAGCGCGGCCTTGAGCTTGGCGATTTCTTTCTGAGCGCTAGAATTCTGACCAGAAAGTTTCCAGTGCTGGTCGTCTTTTTCTCTGATTTGCTTTTTCATCGCCTCGACATCCCATTGCGCGTTCATGACTTGCTGTGCCTGGGATCTTATGGTCGAGTCTCGGTCCTGGATGGTGATCCGTTTGACCTCAATCTCTTTTTGCAGGCCGTCGACATATTCGTTCTTGGCTTTGAGCCTGTATTTAGCTGCTTCAGCGCGGTGATCGAATCGCGCTACTTCAATGGCTTGGTTCTGGATAATCCGCTCCTTGTCTCGCAAGTCAATTGCGCGTTGCTTCAAAAGCTCTTTCTGGGCGTCATAAGCAGCAGAGTACCAACTAATCTCTGCCTTGGCGGCTTGAAGTGCTCTGCGAGCACCATTTGCGGTAAGCCTCTCTATGCCTTCATCGATCTTCCGTTGCTTATCTTTGTCAACTTGGTCCCGGCGATTGGCAGTGCCAGAGTCGCGAGCTGGGCTACAGACGGCAAGCCCCGAGAAAATCAAGATCCCTGGGATGATAATCCAGTACGCTGAATAATCGCCAGGTACTGTCGTACAGTCGGCGACAGAAAGAACCATAACCCTGAGTCCAAAATGCAACGTGATGAGCAACAGTGTGGATTCTATGGCGAACCTCCAGAAAGCAGGAAACATGATGCTGTGGAGTTTTAGCTCGCGCCGGGCGAGCCGGGTGGAAAGTGGCGATGGTAATCGTGTAGAGCTTTGCCACCCGTCGAAGAGGACAAGAGCTTTAGTGTAGCAGCCTGCACTTCTTGAGTGATTCTCAGATCTTGCAAGTAGACGGGTAAGGAAGTTGTACGTGAGATCGAAGAGAAGGAAGACGTGGGTGGTGGGAATGTAAACTGTGAAAGATGGCGACATTATATCCTACATTATTATACATTTCGAGAGTGATAAGCACACCAATATTGCATGTGTGCGAATCCCACCTGCTGAGTTGTCTAGAAGTGTTGAAAGTCAAAAGCCAGTAATGATGACCGCAGCCTTACAACTTGCGGCGGTTATAGGCCCAGAAAGCTTTCCACGGCAGCTTCAAATCAGTCACCCGGAGCTTATCGCTGAAGATATCGAAGTCTACTTTTTGCAGGCGATCTAACCAGATTTGCGTGGCGATAGCTGGCATGAAGACTCCAAAGGCGCGCTCGAGTTCCTGACTTTGACTTTCGGCTTTGCCTTTTTGGGGCGAATAGATGTGCTCTTCTTCATGCTGATGCTCGAAATCGTGCCCCGCGTCCTGTCCGGCGCGGACATTGGTAATCATCTGGCGGGCGGTAATCAGGTGGTCGTTGGCGCGAGTTGCAACGGCGAAGACGGCATCGCGAAGTCCATGCGCCTGGGCACCATTGCGCAAAACATCCTCCTCGCGCACGCCGCATTCAGCCATGATATCGAGCGGCAGCATGACCGCCACCTTGGCGAGTGGCGCCGATATCGCCAGCAAGCTGTCCATTCTGATTACTGTGTGAATTGGGCGGACCAGGGAAGGCGATGAGAGGCAGGCCTCGCAATACCGCTGCTATGCCGGTAGCCTTGCCAATATGGCTGGCAACATGGTCCGCTGTCAGACTCGCCATTGGTAAAGCTTGGAGGGTAAGGTAGTGCAAAGTGCTGTACGTATTCTCGGCATATGATTCCACCGCAGCCATGTCTGGGTAGGGTGGATTCGAGAGATACTTTTCGCGTGTGTCGATAATGCGCATGAACCAGCTTTTGCTGAAATTCGATTTGCCATCGGTCATGTACGAAAGATTGTCGACTGCTTTGGCTAGAAGAAGTGCCACGGGCTGTTTGGGAGGCGTTCCGGCCAGAGCTTTAGAGATAGCGTCGCGCTGGAACTGCAAACGCATGCTGCCTATGGTGGGTGTGCTGGTGGTGTCTGCCGTCCGGGCGACGTCGATGTTGAATGCGCGCAGTGCAACATATGCATCACGGGCGTGGCTTGGGATGTATGGCAGCAACAACGACGAGGGCGTGTCGTATTTTCGTAACAAGTCCAAGCAGTATTTTCTTGCCGACGCGAGCTCCTCAGTAGATGTGATTTGAGCGCCGGGTTGTTCGACTTGTGAAGAGGCAAATCGCCTCTGTGGTATGCGGCATGACCCCGTGCTGGTGGCGAGATGTGCAGCTCGCCGTGACAAGAAGCAAGAACGATGTGTCGTGTTCATCCTCTGCGGTTATGCGTCCCCTTGCAAAGAGACGAAATACTTCAACACTGCGTTCCTGAACACAGCCAATGTAGGCTTGTTTTAGCCTTGCTGACCAGCGGCGAATGCACGTCCGAAGTCACGGAAAAGATGACGATGACACCGACCGAGGCCAAATTCATCGTCGCGTCCAGCGCGTCAAGTCGCGACTGCCCGATCGTCTAGCAGCACATCTTAGCCTCGATTTCCCGCCCAGAGGGCAGAATCACCTCCCTTGTTGCCACATACCAGAATATGGCAGATCTGGACAACCGTCCTCATAAGAAACGCCGTTTCTTCGTGGACGACTCGCCCTCGCAGGATCCATCTTTGGCTGCCGAGACAAGCCTACCAGACGAGATCAACGACCAGCCAGAAACACCCAGTGCTAAGAGACGGGCAAGCAACCACAATCATGACCACGACAAAGAGAATGCATTCGACAGCGAAGCCTTCAAGGCCTTCACGGGGGCTGATCCACCTGCCGAGACTATATTGAGCCTGCAAACGACCTTTGGTAACGATCTTGAACGAGCGATCAACGCCTTTTTCGACGGATCATGGAAGAGCACACCAGTGCCACCCCCACTTCACGAACACCGAGCGCCAGCACATATCGAGCTTCACCTGGAGTAAGACCTAAAAGTGATGCCGCGAGCACACCACTGGCGAATGGTTCGCCACCTGCATCTTCAACAACCACGCCTGCGCCAGCCGCCCTCAAGTCTATGCCCTCAAAACGCTATATTGGAGCCCTTGGCGTAGCAGGATGGACAACAAGAAGTGGCACAGGGCTGTTGAAGCCTGACGATGTGATCAAAATCGAGCGACAGAAGCAGGCGGTACAACAAAAGACTGGAAGAGGCGGAAAGGTCAAGCAAGTCGTGAGGAGGACGCAGGATATGATCGTGCGGTTTACAAACGCTCGCGGCGACGAGATTGGACGTCTTGAGAAGGAGACAGCCCTTTGGATCAGTGCACTCCTGGATCAGAAGTTGTGCACGTTCGAAGGACACTGTATATTTGCACCAGAAAGGATACGAACGAACGATACTGTATACCTGCAGCTCCGCTGTTACCTGCTTCGCTCTGCTTTCGAGGCCAGCAACTTTGTCAAGCCTTTGGAAAACAATAGGGAGACAGGTATTTTCGAGGCCAAGGAGTCACCAGACGAGCGTGATTTACGGCTACGGCAAGTCGCATTGGTCAAGCTATTTTCAGAGATCAATCTGCAACCATCTAAGGTCAATGAGACGACGGCGAAACACAAGAGGGAAGGAATATTGCAGGCTGCTGAGGTCGCAGAGCAATACGACCAGCAGGACAAGAAAAGCAGCGGCAACACACCAGAGAATGGGGGTTCTTCGCCTCCTTCAGAAGAGAACACAGATGGTACAGAGCTCGAACAAGATCAGCTCGACAGTCTCTACAGGAAGGCTCAGTCATTCGACTTCAACACACCTGAGGCGCAGCCTGCAGAAACATTCACCTTGGATTTGCGAAAGTACCAAAAGCAAGCACTACACTGGATGATTGCAAAGGAGACAAGTCAAAAGCAAGACCATAAGGAAATGTCCATGCACCCGTTGTGGGAAGAATATCCGTGGCCGGCAAAGGACGCGGACGACAAAGATCTTCCAGCAGTTGCTGGTCAAGGATGTTTCTACGTCAATCCTTACAGCGGTGAGCTCAGCTTGGACTTCCCAGTCCAAGAGCAAACCTGTCTAGGTGGCATCCTTGCAGATGAGATGGGCCTTGGTAAGACCATCGAGATGCTATCTCTCGTTCACATAAATCCATCCCCCCGAGCAGGAAGCTGCGGTCAGCAATACTAAGAGTGATGCTATGACTTCGCTACCACGGCTCGGGCGAAACAGCATGGTGTAGAATCTGCACCTGCCACTACCCTCGTCGTAGCGCCGATGTCCTTGCTCGCGCAGTGGGCCAGCGAAGCGGAGAAGGCCTCCAAGGAAGGCACTTGCAAAGTGCTGATATACTATGGCAGCGAGAAGAGTGTCAATCTTCAGACACTTTGCTCTGCTACAAACGTCGCATCTGCGCCGAACATAATCATCACCTCATATGGAACCATTCTAAGTGAGTTCAATGCTGTCGCTGCAGCCGGTGGGAACCGCGGATCACACGGAGGTCTATTCAGTCTTGAGTACTGGCGCATCATTCTGGATGAAGCCCACATGATCAAGAACAGGCAGTCGAAGACAGCTAAAGCGTGCTACGAGCTTGCCGCAAAACATCGCTGGACACTGACCGGCACACCCATTGTTAATAGGCTGGAGGATCTCTTCAGTCTTGTTCGCTTCTTGCGTGTCGAGCCATGGAGTAACTTCAGCTTCTGGAAGACATTTATCACTGTGCCCTTCGAGAAAGGCGACTTCGTTCGCGCTTTGGATGTCGTGCAGACCGTGCTGGAGCCCATAGTGTTGCGCAGAACCAAAGACATGAAGACACCTGACGGCGAGGCGCTCGTGCCATTGCCACCCAAGACCGTCACAATCGAGCATGTCAAGCTGTCTGACCCTGAGAGAGAGGTCTACGAACTCATCTTCGCCCGAGCAAAGCGAGCTTTTAGCGCCAACATGGAAGCAGGCACGCTCATGAAAAGCTACACAACAATTTTTGCACAGATCTTGCGCCTCAGGCAGAGTTGCTGTCATCCTATGTTGACGCGCAATAGGCAAATCGTTTCTGAGGAGGAAGATGCCGCAGCTGCGGCTGATATTGCGAATGGTTTAGCGGACGATATGGATCTGACTGCTCTGCTTGAGCGTTTCCAGGCGGACGAAGGTGAGCAGGACGCCAGTAAGTTTGGTGCTCACGTTCTCAAACAGATACAGGACGAGGCAGACATGGAATGTCCGATTTGCAGCGAAGAGCCGATGGAAGAGCAGGCAGTCACTGGGTGCTGGCACTCGGCATGCAAAAAATGTTTGCTTGACTACATTGAACATCAGAGCAGTAAGGGCGAGCTGCCTCGCTGCTTCAACTGCCGCGAACCCATCAATGCACGCGATGTGTTTGAGGTTGTCCGCCACGAGGACGATGACTTACCATCGAAGACGCGAGTACTCTTGCAAAGCTTCCGACGTAGACGACGATGATGAGGACATCTACGGCAGCACCCAACCATCAAAGAAGATTGACAAGACTGCACAGAAGATCAGCCTTCGCCGCGTCAACTCTCTATCGTCAGCAAAGATTAATACTCTTCTATCACAACTGAAGCGACTCCGCAAATCAGAACCTCTTCTTAAGACTGTCGTGTTCAGCCAGTTCACATCATTCCTCGACCTTCTTGGCCCTGCCTTGACTTCTGCCGGAATCAACTGGCTTCGCTTTGACGGCTCGATGTCACAAAGGGAGCGCGCTCGCGTCCTTGCCAATTTCGCAAATCAGCCAAGATTCACAGTACTCTTCCTCTCATTGCGAGCTGGTGGAGTGGGTCTGAACTTGACTTGCGCGAAGCGAGTCTTCATGATGGATCCTTGGTGGAGTTTTGCCGTCGAAGCCCAGGCGATCGATCGCGTGCACAGGATGGGTCAGACGGATGAAGTCCATGTTACAAGATTCGTGGTGGAAAATAGCATCGAGGAGAAGATGTTGAAGGTAAGGTTCCTTTTGTTGCGATTGGTCTCGTGACTACATTGATACTGTACTGACTGTTGCCGTAACCATAGGTTCAAGATCGCAAGAAGTTCCTTGCTTCTTCCCTCGGCATGATGAGCGAAGATGAAAAGAAGACGCAGCGCATTGAGGATATCAGAGAACTGCTTAGTTAGTCTCAGGCACTTTCTCAGGATTGTGAGAACAACACAGCAACTACAAGGGGCTGCGGTTATGGGAATGAGGTGAAAAACATGTTGCATGCGCCGAACAGAGTGCGTGTCGTCTTGCAGGCAGAGCGCTGCATCGTACGGTCATGACATAATGATGCATGTAAATATATACAATAGAAGGGACATGTAGTCGGCCGGGTAGAGGCAAAATATGAGTCTCGAAAGAGCATGTACTCTGACTTGCCTTTTCATGAACATGCCTCCGACCGACCCAAGAACAGATGCTTTGCGGGAATAAGACCGCGGCCATATCACGACCCCATCCACCCGTTCTACGTTACGCTGCAACTGTGCGGGGATGAAGCATACCGTAAAATGGCAACGTTTAACCACCGTGCAACAACGAGCAAAATGACAAATAATCGTGGTCAAGTCATGCAGTCACATGCATACAGTGTATAACTCATAAGTCGAATAGCGTGCGGTCTACTGTAGAACAAGCTCCAACTGCATTTTCCGTACTTTGCATCCACCCAACACGATATTGTTGCCCACCACTCTGCATCCATATAGCTAACTTTGCAAAAAATGCCTCTACCACCAATAATAGCCTGGGACTACCTGTTCGCTCCCAATGCCCAGAAGTCTCGCCTGTATTTATATACAACCAAGACGCCTTTCTCCATCTGCGAGCAGCCTTTCGCTCTGCCGCGACCAAATCTCACTGATCTTGGCATCACATATCGACGTGTGCCAGTGCTGAGTATCGGAAAGGATGTCTTTCCCGATAATGCGAGTTTCCTAGAGGCAATGCAGACGCTGCTTGCGGAGGATGGTAAGGCTTTGAGGGAAAGTCCTTGGGATAGAGCCTGTGAAGCTTGGGGCTATGTAAGTCAGAAGACATGTTTACATTTGAGAGAGGCAGTGATCAGACACTTGCTAACGTACTTTTTCACCTGGCAGCGAAGCTTCTGGCTCACACTTCCTTGCCTTCCAGCGGAATTTGTGACTCCAGAGCTGGCGAAAGACCGGGCTGCGCTGTTTCCAGTCTTTGCTCGAGAGGACTTTGGAATCTTACAGGAAAGCGCGAGGTCGGAACTAAGAGCGTATTTGAAGGGCGCAGAGGAAGGCTTTCTCAATCAGTCGAATGATGGCCAATTCATAGAGGGCTCGTCACAATCCCTTGCAGACATTCACGCCATCTGGATGGTGAAGTGGTGGATCGAGACTGTGGGACTGGCTGAACAGACAGGTTTCGGAAAGGAGGAGTGGCCAAGAATCTGGAAGTGGTGAGGTTCATTCCAATAATTCTGCGTGAAGCAGATACATGTGTGTTGCCAAGCACTAATGCATGAATGATAGGGTAGAGAGCTTCCCAGCACATGCTGAGGCGGAGAAGCAGATGCTTCATCTATCTGCTGAAGACGCGACAAAACAGCTGCTGTCCTCAGACTACGCGATGCCACTGGTAGGAATCGACACGAACGACCCTTTGAACTTACAGGGTGGTGAACGGGTTGCTATCGAGCCCTCAGACGCAAAACCTGGCACTCACCCTCAATTTGGAAAACTCGTCGGCCTCAGTAAGACTAAGACCGTGATTGAATTGAAGAACGGCTTGAGACTTCATTTTCCGAAAGTCGGCTACTTCGTCAGAGCGGCAGAGGATGATGATGTTGCGACTGATACAGCTGTCAATGTCTCGTTCATGTCATGGTCTCTATTTGAAATTTTAGATTCACACTCGAAGCGGACATGTGATGCTTTATATTCTTTTCAGGTCTTTTTCTCGTCGTCAAAAGCTTTTTGTCGTTGCCTGTTGTTCCAGTTAAGTGTGCGTGAAAATGCTGTCGACCCAATCCTCCTTCTTGCGGTCAAGAGGGAGAACCGTTGGGAATGGGAACCGAGAAGCTGATATCGTGACATAGTCTCCAGGCCTCAACTCACACCTGTACAGTGTCAGTGTTGGTGCAGAAATTTAATGGTAGATGGTAAGGCATACCTCTCTTTGCCATCAAAGCTGGCCCAGCAGCTTGCTCTGGCATCGTAAGGAACACCCAATCTTAAAACCATGGTATCCGGTAGAATAATCGGGCGGAAGCTCAAAGTATGTGGCGCGATAGCTGTGAGAAGGATGACTGGATTATCAGGATGGCAAAGACTGCCTCCTGCAGCCAGGTTGTACGCGGTCGATCCTGTGGGTGTAGCAACACAGATACCGTCTGCTTGCACGGTTGTGAATTGCTCATCATCACCGAAGACCTCAATCGTGGACATGGTAGGGTTTGGTCCACGGTCCAACACGATGTCGTTCAAGATGTTGTGGGTGCCTTCGGGCTTGTGAGTGGTAGCCATGTCGCGATCTTCTCCTATCAGCTCGTCGACCAAATCCCTATCTTCATGGATATTGGCATCTTCTCGCGCTTGTGCCCTCATAATAGTCCCTTCAAATCGTAACCGTAATGAAACTGTGACTCCCTCAGCAAACGCCCGCGTAAGGGTATTCTGATAGTCTCCGAAGTCAAACTTCGTCAGAAACCCTAACGAGCCCAATGCAAAGGACATTACGGGTGGTACGACACGTTGAAACAGCCAGGAGGAGTAAAGAACTGTGCCGTCACCCCCAAGAGCCACAACGATCTCGAAGAGATGGGGCTTCTTCTTGCAGAGCTCGGGGTTCCAGTACTTGATTCTGTCTCTGAAGGTAGGGTCCATCCGTGCGAGACCCTCAGCATCGAAGATTTTGCTTTCCTTCATTGTGTCCTCGACCCATACGGTATAAGGAACTCCTTCCGCGTTTTGCTGTTGCAATAACCACTGTGAGACATCACGTGTGTATGCAATGAGTTTCTTGTCGTGGGCTTTGGTGAGCAGGAATACATTGCGGACGTTGAGAAGTAAGCGAATGTGACCAAGCTTCTTTGAGAGCTCTCGGATATTGAATGCCATGTCCGAAAGCTGTTTCTTTGTGAGGAGACGAGACTGTGTGTGAGGATCAACCTGGTCGTGGTGAGTCTCGGTCACCTTGTCCGTGGCCTTGGTGTTGGCTAGCTCGGCTTCAGCATTAGGGGTCCACTGGCCTTGTTGGGAGTTGTAAGAAAGCAGAGAATGAACAAAACATGAAGTCGTCTTCCTCTGGTGTCCAGGACGCTTGGGTCGTTGCTGTTCAGAGGGCTGCATGGATGCTCGCCTCCGTGATTGGGATTCGTTCCGTTCAAAGATGACTTCGAGTCGATCTTGCAAGCTTTCCGTGTCGCTTAGGCCCCAATCATACTCGCCCTTTTCCAGGAACTTGTTAGTACTGCTCAAGTAGAGGTTCCGTTCTTACATACTTCACCCGGGCCTACGACAAGCTCGGACACCTCGCCGTCCAAGGTACCATTAGGCCGATTGGGTTCCATTGTATGCTCGGGCGACAGCGTCTTGTGGAGAGATTCGAGAGCCTGTGTTTGTTGCGCCATCATCCGCTCATTGTACGCCTGGCGTGATCCGAATTGTTTTCCATCATCAATATGACGTTCCAAGGCGCATCGGAGTGAATTGCCGGCCGTGTAAGCGAGTCCCCGGACGAAGCAGGGTTAGGGTCCCATAGACTTCAACCACGGCCCCGAACTTCTGACCTCGTAGGAGGAAAAAAGGTTCATATACAACAAACATATAAAAAGCGAAGAACATTGGCAGAACTCTATCGGAAAAGGTGCTGGAGCCCTTTTAAGACCTACCGCCATATTACTGAGCTCATTCGGACCGTCACGCCACATCAACGTAAGACCTTACTAAGGATTACCAAATTCTGCATTGCAAACCACCACCTGCAAGGCACCTGACAATCTTGGACGCATTCGACACCACAAATTTTGGATCAAGATATCCGTTTAAAGTCACTAATTCTTGAGCTTGGGCGTCACCATCGGCAAGACCGATCGCTCCTATAATCATGTCTCGATACACGATAACTCCGTGGCGCACGCATGCGGACCTACTAGAAGTGCGCCAGCAACTTTACTCATTCAACAATGAAAATAACTCAACCGCAAACCTCGATCTCCGTCGTCAAGCAGTATCGCGCATCATGGCCTGGAAACTTCGCGGCAACCTGCCTCACGCAGTCGAATCCACAGCACTCTTGACAGACGCAATCCTGCACCACGACTTATCGACCAACTCGATCTTCAGCGTCCGCGCTGTCTATGCTGCAGCTTTCACGCGCTTCGTCACAGGCTTCTGCGACATTGGACGAAATCGCGAAAGGGCGCTTGAGCCCAGCAGTATGCTTGTGATCGCGCGTCAGATTGACATGCCGGACGAGTTTGTAGCGTTGAGACATGAAGCTACGCACGAGGACTTGCCTAGCGTTCAGCGTCTAGTGGCAGTGTGTGAGCAAGCTATGGAATGGCTTTGGAGAGTGTACTGGAGTCGCTTGCCTGAGGAGACAGCTACGGCTAGTGCTGAAGTGGCCAAAGTCCAAGCAGTCGATCTTCAGCAAGTGAGGGACGGGGGAAGAAAGCTGCTGAAGGAATTTCGCAGTGCAAGGAAGCAGGGTCTTAAGGTCAAGGGCGGCATGACCGCACGAAGTCAGACCGACTTGGTAAACAAAACGGCGAGCGATCTTGAGTCGATGTGCCAGAACCAAGAAGCCGCACTTGTGGCGCTGGGAGAGATACTGCTTGGTGACAAGATGTTGTATCCTTCAGACCGAGGGTACGTTCCTATACTGGTGCTCATGGAGGATTGTAACTAACTCGCTGCAGGTTTGGCGCTGCTATGAACGGCGCATACATGCTATGGGATGGACTCCTGCAAGCTGTCTCGAAGAGACAAAATTCTTTCCTCTCTACATTAATATCCAGCATGCACGCACGCTTGAATCAACCCAGCGGTTATCACAACGTGCTCCAAGACCCCGAAAAAGAAGCACTGAACCTCTGGCTTCTACACATTGCTTCATCAGACGCTTGGTCGCAAATTCGTCGTTCGAGCGACGCAGATGTGGAAGCCGATCTGATGACACTATGCTGTTTGAATCCGAGTTCTTGGTCGCATGCTCTCGGAAACGCGATGCTGGAAGCAGGTGATGAAGCCTTCGTGGAGTCATGGGCAGATCTGCTGTCTGCCAGCGCCATCGCAGGTTCAATGGAAGGAGACGCCGATGCGGTTGGTGATGTCGAGGATGCGGATCAGGACGCAGATATGGCTGAGGCACAGGAGCCCACGGAGAGCGTGTCCGACATCGACTGCCAATCTGAAGCTGCCGCAGACCTAGCTAGCTGGAGGGAACCGCTCAAGGCTCCGAGAGTACCTATAGGTGTTGTTTGATGAATTCAACACATAATGATAGAAGCCTCAACCAGAAAACCTGAGCCACAGGATGGCGATGATCGCGAATACAATGCCGATGATCGCTTTGTCGATCCATGCTGGAATATCTTCTTGCTGAGCCGTCTGCGGACGTCGCTGTTGGACTTGTGGTGCAGGAGCTTGCGTGGTAGCCATCGCAGGCATCGCTGGGGGTTGTGGTGTAGTTGGTATACCATTGGTCACTGGAACAGGACCTGCGTTGCCGGCGACTGCTCCATCTCCATCTGTTTCTGTCTTTCCCTTGGCCAAGTCTTCCCTGAAGGCTAGCCTCAATTGCTCGGGCACTTCTTCGTCTTTGCTCTCCTCACCCGCGGCCGCCTCCTCCTGCTCCTTCATGACCTCCACATTTCCTCTACCACAAGAAGCGCACCTCCACTCCCTGCTATCTTTCGCCATCTTCCTCCTCACGGTCTCATTGGCGTCCATTCCGCCCAACTGTCCTTTCGCATCCGTGTCCATAAAACTCCTTATCGCCACCAGAGCCGTGCGTATGCCCCACGCCGGCTGCCAGCTCTCCTCATGATGTCCTGAAATGCTCAAGCATATCTCTCTGTTCACTTCAAAGCGGCCGGATGGTGTGAGGAAGCGGAAAGAGGGCGGTTTCAGCGGGTAGGCTGGTGGAAGGACGATGCGACCGTGGTATATGCCACCTTCGAATGGAGATGGCGACGGCGGCCCGCGAATTGTGAAGTGCCATTCGAACAGATCTGTCTCAAGTGGCGCGGCGTGGTAATCTGCCGATGGAGACGATGCGAGCTCTGAGGCTTCCTTGAGGATGCGTTTGATCGTTGGATTTTTGGTCGAGAACTGTCCGGCAGTCGACATTGTGAGGGTCTGGCGCAGAGTGTGTTCGTTGTGTAGTGGTATACCAAATGACGAATCCAGGAAGTAAATCAAGGTACAGGCCGGAACGCGAGGTTGCTGTTGAGCCGCTGGGTTGTTGATAGCTAATCGTTTATCATGGCAATAGACATAAATCTGGAAGTTTACATGGACTGGTGCCGTATGGGAAAGAGGAGGATGTTCATTGAATGTCGCTTATCGCGTAAAGGACAACAATCAATCTGATAGACGCGCCAAGAGGCAAGCTATCATCATCACATGCGTATGCCAGTCCTCCCTCCTAGGAGACTCCACATCGTTTGCGGGGGAAGCGCAGAGGGGCAGCTCTTGCCGACTCGCCGCCAACGATACCTTAAGTAAACATGACCCCAATGAGTAACAACCCTGCATCTGTATACATGAAATAGACAAGAACATCATCTCACATCAGCCATGCCACCCAAACCAGCTCCACACATCGCCTCAACCACCATCCCCTCATCCTTGACCACGAATCTCAATCACCTAACTCGTACCCTCTCCACCGCCACTGGCCTTGACGCCACCCTCGCAACAGTCTGTTATACTTCCCTCTTTGTACATACACAAATACCCTATCTCACAGGCGGCTTCCTGCGCGCTTCGTCACGAATTCCGACCGGATCCCATCTCTCAAAGCTCTGTACAATGCGCTCGAGGATCACCGCATCTTCTCACGACTCTTCGGCCTCTTTCCCCTATATACCACAGTTCTCGAAGCGTGGCGAAAGCCGCACCGAGACCCGATTGTTCAAGACGCTGTTGTATGCTTCCTTGGCAGCTGGCACAGTGTTTCAGGTCTTCGAGAATGTGGCACTACTGATCGGGAAAGGTGTGCTTAGAGGCGAGAGACTGAGGGATAGAGAGGGTTGGTTCTGGGTGGTCAGTAACCGTTTCTGGCTTGCGCAGTTGGGTTTTGAAATGCTTAGACTGGCGAGGGTGCGACAGTTGAGATTCAAAGAGGAGTTCGGCGCCGAAAAAGTTTCATCAGAGAACGAAGAGATAATTTGGGGTGAATCGCAGGAAGATAGTGTTGCAGAGAAGACACAGGAGCTGATGGAATTGAGCACCCAGAAACTTGTCCAGGTGCAGAGTGTGGAGTTAGAGAAGAGGTGGTGGAGGCAGTTTTATGTGACTGCTGCATCTATCCCACTGGCGGTGCATTGGAGCTACGACGAGGGACGGAGCCCAATCAGCGAGGCCGTCTTCGCAGGCTGTGGCATGATTGCGGGAATTATCGAGCTGCAGGACGCCTGGGCTGAGTCTGCATAATGCATGTAGCGATATGTGGTTTCCTGGGAATCGTGATGGTACAGAATTATGTACAGAACGCTGAGACTAATGCATCAGATGTCTATCATGATTTTTGTTCCTTTCTTTCTTTCTTTCTTGTTTCTTTTTTGTTTACTTGTCCTTAGATCTTCTCCGCTATCCTGTCCGGCAGGATTCGGTCTTCGAACTTTCGCATGAGTTTCACGGTCTGTTCTGCTAGGGAAAGTGTGAGGATCTGTGGAATTGCAATGTCAGCTTGTATTCGCCATGGCGCCTATATCTCTCGTTAGAGGCCCGACACATACCGTGTGGGCAGGATTCTGGCCAAATGCGCAAAGAAACCCTTGTACAGCGCAAGCGGACCTTCCGCCTTGATTGTCCTTGTCAAACAGTCCAGAGCACCACCGTAGAGGTTACCAGTCTGGTTGTACATGCGGCTCATGATGGTGTCAGGCGGGTGCATTACGCAGCACACCACGAAACCAGAGCAAGTCGATGAAAGCAGATGTAACGCCGGACCTTCCTTCATGTCGAAATGGCGTACCAGCCGCCTCTTCGCGAAGAAATATGTGGGAAGCTGCACACTTGATCCGAAGCCTGTCCGCACCATCGCAGGAACGACACCTCTGTAGAGACCCTTGATACCCTCAGCCTTGTAGATCTGCTTCATGCCGTCCGCTGCATTCTGTACTGGTGTTGTGTTCCGACTGGCAGGAAAGGAGAGTATGATTGCAGGCGCGTCTTGACGAGGAAGAATGGCGAGCCAGCCGCGGCACCGAGAATACCGGATGCTGCGCCTGAGAAGATGTTGACTGGGAGCGATTGGAGATTGCGTACGGCGGGGTCTGTGGTGTTCATGGGAGAGCGGGTGAGGACCATGGAGTTAACGCTGAGCCGGAGAGGCTCGTAGAAGCCGAGACGGCAGCCATTGAGTGTCATCTGGTAGATGTACTAAGAATTTGTTAGCAAGCGAACATTGTATTATCGTCATGACTGTTCAAAAGAGGCATATCTTACGGCGCAACTTAATCCTCTCAGCAGGCCTTTGATTCCCTCATTTTGAACTACCACCTTGACACCATGAGCACACCTTGTACATCCGTGGTGCATCTTTCTTCGTTTGTAGTTCGCCCTGGAGCTGCAATCTGATCTTGATCGTCTCAAATGAATGTGTGACAGTGACTGCGCCGCATGCTGCAATGCCGCCGGCAATGAAGGATCCAATGGTGGTTGACATAGTGCCTGCAGTGCAGTATTCCGGGCGCGGAGAACTACGTGGGCTGATCGGCTTGCGCCCGTAAATGCGATATGAATAACAGAGAGAGGATACTGGAAAGCAGAGTGTCAGAGAAGAAGTGTCACGTCGGCAACAATTAAATTCGCGTAGGCGCGGCTGAGGTCATGTAAGCGGTTGCCGATACCGGGGTACAGTGTAATAATTGGGAGCTTACTCGGCCCATCTGTGCTTCGGCTTGATGCCTGTCGCACATCTGTGCACATGCTTCAAGCTTGACTCTGTGCAGTAGTGCCCGTCCTGCCGGAGGGTTAGAGTTGACATCTCCAGTAGCCGCAGCTTCATCATCTTCACATGCCAAACGGGCGTGGTCGCAGACTGGATTGACATCGCCGCGACAACAAGACCCTCCTACAACATGGATGGCCCTGGGCAGCGTGCGCCTTTGACCAAGGTGCAAGACATCATTCACACCTTCCGGCCCTCGAAGCAGTTCAAATCGCCCGCCTCATACACCTCCGTCGACTTCGATGACACGGGAGAGTTTGCCCTTCTGGCACGCACCGACGATACCATCCAGTTGTTCAACACCAAGGCCGGCGCGCACGCGAAAGAGCTGAAGTCACAAAAATACGGCAATGCCCTTGCACGGTTCACGCACAATTCATCCAACATTATTTACGCGTCTACGAAGGTGGACCATGGCATTCGATACCTGTGCATGCACGACAACAGCTTCATCCGCTACTTCAAGGGACACGAGGATCGCGTGACCTCCCTTTCGCTCTCGCCAGGCTCCGACCACTTCCTCTCTGCCAGTCTGGACAACACAGTGCGACTCTGGGATTGTCGTAGTCCGAATCCCCAAGGACAGCTTAACTTTACCTCTGCATACCTCACCGCCTACGACCCGAGTGCCACAGTCATTGCCATCGCATCGCCACCTGCACAAACCGTCTTCCTCTACGACCTGAAGAACTTCGACAAGGCGCCTTTTGCATCCTTCGACCTTTTGGACACAGAACAAAGGTTCAGCAACAGCCACGGAATGAAGGTCGCTGAGGGATGGTCTGGGTTGGAGTTCAGCAACAACGGAAAATACCTTCTGATCGCGACTAGTGGTGCAGGACACTACGTCCTGGATGCTTTCGACGGCAAGCTCGTACACTACCTGCGCCGCCCGTCAGGTTCAACCTCGTACTTGGCACCCGGTGACCCTTTGCCCAGTTCTGGAACCACAACATATACCCAAGCAGATGCTTCTTTCAGCCCAGATGGCCGATATGTCATCGGTGGTAATGGCGCGCAGCATGGTCTACTTGTATGGGATGTTCAAGACAAAGAAGGTCAGGCGGTCTTGGAACCTGCGACAGAATTGCCCTCGCAACGTCCAGCCAGCGTTGTAGGATACAACCCTCGGCACAACATGATTGCGAGTGCGGAGAAGGAAGTCTTGTTCTGGGTACCTGATCCTGAGTAGGGCTTGGAAAAGCCAGTAGATGAGCTGCTCAGGGTGAAAGGCACGAAACGAGACAAGACGAGACGGACGGACTGACACATGAAAATTAGCGAGGCGTTTGGCGTAAGTACTCGGTGTCTTCTCGACGCAAGGAGTAGGCGTGGAAATACCAAATTTATTATTTCTATTAACGTAACACATAAGCATTATCGGTTTGAGATCCACAAAGTGCCATCAGTCCGTCTATTTATGCATATCCTGCCACATCGCCCCTCATTTCTACAACGCAAACGCCAGGACAGCAAATCCGAGCGCGCCGATACCGAGACCAGACTGCACCATTGCAGTCTGAAGCGCCCCAGCCGCTGCAGTTGCTGTGCCGCTGCTAGACGCTGCAGCATCACTGCCACTTTCGTCGCCGCCCTTGCTGCCACCGTGCGTACCCTTGGCTGCAACAGCGGTAGGAACAATGTGACCGTCTGAGGTTTGGAGACTTATGGAAGCATACCAAGCGTTCGAGTGCGACTGGTTGGCACTCGAGCTAGCTGTGGGTAATGCGACAACGTACGCGGAGCTCACGGAGGCAGTGTAGTAGAGCGAGACAGCGGTGGCGTTGGCGAGCGGATCGGAGAGCGTTGACGAAGACTCGGTGTCCCAAGAGTCTGTGCCGTTGTCGGGAACATCGTCGCTCATTCCAAGAGCCTTATACATAGCATCAGAGAAGCTGTCTGCCGTGGGCTTCAGATTCGCGTCGCAATACTGTGCTGACCACTCACGCATGGCGGTAGCATTGGACGTGAGCATGCTCATCGAGCTGAACTCTTTGCTGCCGCCATGCGCTTCGTAGCATGCTGCACATCCAACAACCACGTCTGCCCACTGCGAGGAGCAGTAGCAGGCCTGCTGGATCTTAGGTGGCTGAGGTATCCAAGTGTCAGGGATGTAATATTCAGTCTTTGACATAATACGTTTCTGGAGCCATTCCAACGCCTCTGGGCCCCAAGTGCACTGTCCTTGGACGGCTTGCATAGCTGGGCAAGGAGCCGTCCAGTCTATTTGCTCTGGGACGCCCGGGTAGCAGACTTTGATCAGTGCATCGAGCTCCATCTCCTCTGGCTCCAATGTAGGCTCATCGGATTGTGTTTCGGGGTCCATGGCTGTCACAGTGGGCCTCGATCCAGTTTGCGTGACGGTCACCGTCAGACCAGGCGCAGTGGAGGTCGAAATCTCGACTGCTCCTTTCTGGAGATGAAGAGTCATAGATACTTGGTCGAAAGACGACCCAGATCGTGTTTCCTGGCCATCCGCATCTGTTGTTGATGAGCCCTGACACCTCGCCAATGAGGCCAGACTCGCGCCAGCTATGAGCAACTCGAGGATCGAAGGTTGATGCATTGTCCAGAGCCTGTAGTCCTATAGCGAACACGAATGACCTCGAATCAAGTCGGACGTTGTATGTATGTCAATCGTGTGATTCAGTGGCATAAAAATGATGTTCCATGCAGCAGCACCTCCCATACTTATCTTCTAGCGGTGACTACATCTTTGCGGCACCTGGCCTAAATCGCTATTTCGCTTCTCAAGCGCTTTGCTATATCCGGCTTGCGATAGGGGCGCGAAGGATTTTCTAGCCGAACGCGCGCGTAGTTTTGCAATGAGGTGCCGAACAAGTGCCGCAGGTCATTTGATTCTTGCCTTTGAGTAACGGTGTTGACGGACTATGTGCACAACCATGTGGGAGATTGACAGTGCCAAGAATACAGCCAGCTTCTTGGGTTCGCAGAAATACCGAGAATGATTGGGTCAGGCGGCACGGTCGACACGAGTGCGCCGCTGTAAGCGCCTCCCAGGTCACTTTCTCGGTGTTAGACCCACGGTCCCAGGCCTGGTGTTGCTGCTGTGCCACACGTGCTCATGCAATACAGCCGCCCACAGCTGCAAATCAATCTATTCCCATCACGAGTGGACATTCCTGGCCCTTGTTTTCGCAACCACCAGTCACCACCGTCACACAGCCATACAAGGCCGGCACCAACATGAATCCAGAACGGAGCGTCACAGCCATGTCCAAGGCGTCGGCCACCCGCCTTGACATGTTCGCTTAGAGATGGAGCCCTAGGGTCTACCGGTGTCGTGGTCATCTGGGTCTATGTCGAAGCGATCCCCCACCAGCAAGGCGATGTACCACACAGCTGCACAGCACACGGCGCGACGCTTTGAAGCGCACATGGCCAATAAGAGAACACTCGTATGGCTACAGGCGCGAAAGCCCAAGTAACGTCCATATTCTGCGCAGGCTAGATCGCTCTGTTTGACGACTCTGCCCTCCAGTACCAACGCGCTCCACACTCCAGGCCGCGGACCGAGGTTCCATGGAGAGGAAGATACTGTCCCATCGTATCCACCACCCTACTAGCAGACATCGTTCATAAAGCTTTGTCATGAGGGTCTCAAACGATGTGGTTTGCTGAATGGGTTTCATTCGAAATGTCGAAAGTTAGTCTGGTTCGGACATTCTCAGACACTCTTTCGACTCTGTCGTTTGAATATCTACCCTCGCATTTCCCAAACAACAGAAAGGCTCGCAACGGGACACACGGTGCTATCAGACCTCGTATATGTCCTGATCGCGTATGATGCACTGCAATGCGCTACCTGAACCTTGCAAACCACACATCTCGTCATTCTCATGAGGACGAAGATCCGCATTAGGAGAACGTACCGGGCTGCGTACCTCTCTTCGAGCGATCAGGGTTCGTGTACCTTAGTCTCTGCGCGGTGAGATGTCTAGGTCTCAAGACATAAGTCGCTGAATTCTCCTCCACGCCACAATCTCTCGCGGGACCGGCAAGTGATCACTTCTTCCTCAGTAATATTCCTACCATGCTCTTTGCAAATGCAGTTTTATTTCAGAGCGGTCACAAGATATCGACAGCAATACGTAATTGCCCACCGCGTTGTCGAGAACTGAAACATTAGACGAACGAGATCGAAGGTACTCCGCGTTCTGGGAAAAGGCAACAAGCTTTTGATATATGAGGCTCGCATTAGACTGATGCACATCGTCAAAGTTCGACCTTGCAGGGCGGAGTTTCCGCTCGTACATTAACAAAGCATCTAAGCGAGTCTGTAACGTGACCAGTCAAGCAGCGTGGTCTGTATGAACACAAGCGTATATATATCAGCTACAAAGTCGTTGCAATAGACGATCCAATCCATCATCCGACGCACGATACGAAAACATGAAGACTGCTACTTTGGCCTTCTCGATCGCTCCTTTACTCTCTGTCGTGGCTGGTCATGGCTACCTAACCATACCAAGCAGCCGAACTCGACTTAATTTCGAGGTAAAGCATTGCGTAGCAAGATCTCGACTACCAGAAACTGATGTCCAATAGCGTGGCAACGATACTTGCCCTGAATGCACGATTCTGGAACCGGTAACCACATTCCCGAACCTCGACAGTTCTCCAGTTGGGCGTAGCGGTCCATGTGGTTACAACGCTCGCGTCAGTACAGACTACAACACGCCTGGACAGGTCTGGGGTAACTCGCCAGTCGTGACCTACACTCCTGAGCAGGTCGTTAATGTGTAAGTACCAGATGAACGGCGAGTCGGGGCCTCTTTGTTCACATGTACTAGGGAGTGGTGCGTCGATAACAACGGTGACCACGGTGGCATGTTCACCTACCGCATTTGCCAGAATCAAGCTCTGGTCGATAAATTTCTCACTCCTGGCTATATACCAACCTTGGCAGAAAAGCAAGCTGCCGAGGAATGCTTCGAGGCCGGCACGCTCGACTGCACCGATGTGTCAGGCCAGACTTGTGGGATCAACCCTGATTGTACCGATGCCGCATGCAAGAGGACAGATTGGTTCACTTGTAATGCGTTCCAAGCAGATTCCCGCAGAGGCTGCCAAGGTGTAGATGGTGCAGCCCTTGGCTCTTGCAAGACCACAATCGCCGGAGGCTATACTGTGAGCAAGAAGATCAAAATACCCGACTACGTCTCTGAACACACATTACTCTCTTGGAAGTGGAATTCATGGCAGACGCCGCAGATTTATTTGGGTTGTGCAGACATCGCCATTCAAGGATCGGCTCCACCCTCGTCCTCGTCGACGTCTGTCTCTTCCAGATCGTCCTCGTCGACAACTGTGTCCTCGAAGACATCCACTACAACATCAGGCACAAGCACATCGACCACTTCTCAGCCATCGAACTGCCCAACTCAAGTTGCTGTCACGTTCACCGAGAAGCGTGTGACTGCCTACGGTGATACCGTCAAGATCGTCGGCGGTGTGGCTCAGCTAGGTAATTGGAATGTTCAGAATGCTCCTAGCTTGTCCGCCACTGGGTACTCTGCGAGCAACCCTGTCTGGAAGCAAACCATCCAGCTGCCTGCTGGTTCGACTTTCCAGTACAAATACGTGATAGTCTCTTCGTCGGGTGTCGCCACTTGGAAGCCGACCCCAACCGCTCTTACACCGTGCCTAGCTGCCAGCAGAGTGTCCAGGTCGACAGCACTTGGCGTTGATTCGAGGGACAAATGGACTGGCAGGGACTTTTCGTAGAGGTCAAGACTGCGCCCCCATGCTCTACGTGGAGGTTAGGTAAGCGCGCGCAGGCTGGTTCACAAAGTCATGGCCAACATTGATGTCGTATCATATGTGCCATCGATAGCATCGTTACATAGTTTGCAGAAAATAAGTTTTGTTTCTGGAGTACAATGATGTGCCACATTAGTGTAACTAGGAACTAGGTAGGAGGTAGACTCTTCAGGTCTGTGACCAGGAGTAACTCCAATCGTTATGAGAAGATGATGTCTGCAGCAACCGTTCAGAAGCATCATCGATGTGTGATGGACACCGTGGACGAAAGTGATTGTGGGCGGAAAGTCACTTCGCGAGATCGGTGTTGTTGCAGACTTGCGGAAGCTGTTGATGGAACTTCTTATCGATAAGTGCAACATTGATACCGCGCATACCACGAGCCTTCAAGTCTCGCCAAATCATACCACCATCGGACGAACCCATCATGTCCAACGAGGACCTCAAACAGCACGTTAATTCGTCGCATGACTTCTACGAGCTTCTCGGCGTCACCACCACCGCTAGCGAGTCCGAGTTGCGCAGCGCATACCGCAAAACAGCCCTCAAATACCATCCCGACAAAGTTGGCGCAAACGCCGAACGCGAAGCGCTCGAGAAGTTCCACTTACTACAGATCGCCTGGGACGTGCTCAGCGATGCTACCGTCAAGGAGCTCTATGACAATGCACGCCGTGCGAGGGTCGAGAAGGCACAGCGCACCTCTGCTTATGATGACAGGCGCAAAGCTATGATTGACGAGTTGGAGGCGAGGGAGGCAGGGCACTTGAAGAGAAAACGAGGGGAGCTGGATGAAGAAGAGAAGTTCCAGAGAGAGCTGGCTAGGCTTGCGGCAGATGGCAAGCGCAGGAGAGAAGAAAGGACGGAGAAATTGAGGCGCGAGGCGCAGGAGCTGGAGGCCGAGGAGAGGAAGAGGGCAGAAGAACATCGATACCGGCTGCTGCTAACGTACCTATGGAGGATTCGGATCGCTCAATTACACTACGATTCCCAAGGAATGAGGGTACGGCGCACCTGGACCAGGGAAAGGTGGAAGAGCTGTTCTCTCGCTTTGGTGAGATTGAATACACGGTGCTGCGAGACAAGAAACGCAAAGTCGATGGCGAGAAGCATCGGATGCTCTATTGTACTGGCATGATAGTGTTCAAGAGCATTGTCGGCGCACATGCTGCGGTCTCCGACTTCGAGAAGCTCCAGCAAGGAAGACGACCGTTATGGATTGTTCGAGGAAGTTGGCTGGGTCGGCGGCAAAGAGCCAGAGGCTGTACCCAAAGCGCCTCCACCCACTTTACCTACGGCACCACCAATCACACAAGGAGGCAAGGTGCCATCATTCGGATCTTTCAAAGGCGTACCGAAAGCGAACGGCACGCTCTCCGGTGCTTCTATGGATGAATACACGATGATGCGGCTGAAGAATGCAGAAAAGCGGCGATTGGAGGAAAAGATCAGACGCGAGGAAGCAGAAGCGGCAGCACGAGAGGAAGAAGAGAAGACTGCTGCCTGAGATGGAATGTTTAATCATATGATACCCCATATCGCGTTGCTAGAGCATATTTTGAGCGTAGTTTGGGCGTCAGACCCAGGTGTACTACCTTCAACAGGACCATTTCCCGATCCCAGAATGCGCATATCTTTGTAGGAGAAGGACTTTGTCAGCCCTTCAGTCCTGACCTACTCTCACGATCAGGTCTACTATCGCGATCCAGCCTTTTCTCTGCTTCGCCATTTGCGATCCCCTCTTCCATTTTCCGCTTCTTGCTAACCAATCGTCTATGAGCCCGACTGCGTGCATGAGCCTCCCATTGCTTGTCCGTCACACAAGTCACGCCACATAGATCGCACCGCCGTCTCACCCAGTTCTTGTGCATGTTTGAGTGGTCTCGGTCTGGCTTGACCGATAATTGCTCAGCCGCGGCCGCAGACAAGTCCTTTGGTTCTGGCATCGAGGCATCAGAAAGGAAGACTTGTGTGATCTTGGCAGCAGGCGATAGGACGTTAGACTCGAAATCGGGCACAGAAGTACCGTCCAAGAGATATAACATGCCGGCTGCAGAGGAGGAGTCTTCCTCGGATGTTTGAGGTCGCGATTGTAGTGCCAGCAGAAGTTTCAGTCTGATCCAGCGTGTCTGGCGTTTGGCATATTGCCGTGTAGCAATCTTTGTCCTCTCTATCGCCTCGTCTTTCAACGCTCGAAGATCTTCTTCGCTTGCTGTGCCAGTTCGAAGCGCAGCAATGTACGCTTTGAACTCCTTGTATCCGATGCTCACCCAGATTCCCCGGCTCTCATCCACAGGCTGCTCGGCCTCCTGCGCAACGGCGTACTCGTGTAATTGGCTTACCTCATCTATCAGACCGCGCGTCAGCATCTTTTCGATGCGATTGTCCAAGCGCGTTCGTAAGATCTCCGTCTCGGCATGAATCCAGAAGACCAGACTCGGAAAGCGTAAGCCAGATTCCTCTCCAGAGATATTATCGCTTGAGTTTGCTGCCGCTGATGCTATTTGCTGCTCGGCGTAGATATCTGAGGCTTTGCGACCGGTTTGTAGGAAGATCTCTAGACTTCGCTGGATCTTGCGCCTGTCGTTTGGATGCCAGCGACTTGCCATGACAGGGTCAACCTCTTGCAACTTCTCCAACAGCTTCTCCGTCGGCTCCTTCAAGATCGGGTATTTCTCATCAGAGTTCTCCGAAGGTCCATGCTCGTTATCCTTTTCGGCATCACCAGCTTTGCCATCGTCTTCCGTCTCTGCCAATTGCTCGCGAAAAAGCAAGCTCTGTGTGTAATAGTGTGTTCCTCCTACCAATATAGGCAGCTTTCCTCGACTTCGAATCTCCTCTATCACGCGTAAAGCACGCTTTACAAAGGTTCCGACGACCCACGTAGGCTCCCCAAAGTCTATGCATCCAAGCAAGTGATGGGGTACTCCTTTTCGTTCTTCTACGCTGATCTTGTTGGTGATAATGGGTAGGCCGGTATACAACTGCATGGCATCGCCATTGATTACTTCACCATTGTAGCGAAGGGCTAGGGACACAGCTAGCTGGCTACGGTGGTCAGTCTATGAAGGCTAGGAGGCATGTTCGAGAGATGTACGTCGGACTTGCCAGTGCCTGTCGCGCCGACAATGGCAATCAGAGGCTGTCTGGGCGGCATGCTACTGAAGTGTCTAATCTTCTGCCAGGAGCGTAGCATGAAGGATCGGTGAATAATCGTCGCCGGCGCAAAGTGGAAGTATGTCTGTCTAGCATGTGATCGCGAAATGCAAATCGAATTCAGCCCCACAGTTCGCGTCTCGTTTGGGCAGGTCCTGCTGACGACATTCCACACAGTCATCGAGGCCATGGCGTTCTGCTAACCAAAGCATTGATACATTCTGATCGCAACGACTATAAGAAACACAGTCCTCGCCCGTGGTACCACCTGAAGGGCTCCACTCACTACAGATCACTTGTCGCCATGCCTGCTCCTACTATCACAACCAAGGACCTGACCTTTGCCTTCCCGGATGGCAGCTCAGGCCTTGAAAATGTCTCCCTCGAGCTTCCCGCCGGCTCGCGCAATCTGTTGATTGGAGGTAAGAATCAGTTATCCTTGCTCATCTCTCACACCCATGCTAAATCCTCAGAGCGAACGGTGCTGGAAAAACAACCCTCCTCCGCCTCCTGAGCGGTAAGCGTATGGCACCTCCCGGCGCAGTCGATGTTGGTGGCCGTGATCCTTTCACTACCGGTCTCGAGGGCGTCACATATCTTGGATTGGAATGGGTTCTCAACCCTATTGTCCGCTCTGACATCGCCGTGCCGGAGTTGCTGAAATCCGTTGGTGGCGATCACTATCCCGAGCGCCGCGATGAGCTGGTCAGAATTCTGGACGTTGACTTGAGCTGGCACTTGCACGCCGTCAGTGATGGCGAAAGGAGGCGTGTGCAGCTGTGCATGGGTCTGCTCCGCCCCTGGACGGTGCTTCTCTTGGACGAAATCACCGTGGACTTGGATCTGCTGTCCCGCCACAACTTCCTCACTTTTCTCAAGAAGGAGACTGAGACCCGCGAGTGTACGGTCGTATATGCGACTCACATTCTCGACAACCTGGCTCAATGGCCGACGCATCTTGTGCACATGGCTCTCGGCAAGGTCAAGAAGTGGGGACCCATGGACAGCTTCGAGGTTCCCAAGAACGACGGTGGAGTCGAAGGAAACAGCCGATTGGGACAGCTCGTTTTGCACTGGTTGAGAGAAGATCTGGAGGAAAGGGGTCCCAGGAAAGGGCAAAGCGCCGAAGGCAAAACCTATCCTAACCTAGAGGGCAAGGGAGGCTACGGTTTGGAGCAAAAGAAGTGAGCTTGAGAGCATGAGTCACATGATGGTGAACATTGCGTGGCTAGTGGCGAGGGATGGTCGGTGGCATTTGTCAGTTTTACAACAGCGAGAATTGTTTTCAACACGATCGACAGCAGCGCCTACTACAATGTCAGGCGTTCAACAGGCTGCGATTGAAAGAATTAGACTAAATCTCGGCAGATAAATTAAAATTTATATTCGCGGACGATCTTCTGGCGAGCTCCTGCTACAAAGCCATTCATCATTCCTGACGCAGAGAGCGTACCAAGATGTTAGGCTTTCTGGATGACACGAACATTCACATAACTGGTCGGTGCACCAAATCATGCCAAAATCAATCGCTACTAGCCTACATATGTGAATGTCAGGTTTCAACCCCCGCTCTTCTCACTTTACTGTTGCTGCAATGTTTCTTGAACATGGAAAGGATATCGATCTGGCTGAATAAAAGAGTACTGTAGGTATGTCTGTACTGGCTACCGTACGTTTCAATGTACCCCCGACCCCAACCCCGCTAGAAAGAAAGCCAAGGAGGTGTCACATTACCAGTAAGGGCATGGTTGTCCACCATTCACTTTCCAGCATCATCTCACTACAACCAAATTGTGCCTTCGCGGTTTGCTGTCGGAGTCAACTAGGGCAGATGACAGCTATGACCACGGCAAAGACATTGGACCAGTACTAGTCGCGATGACCCCTTGCAGCACCGCGCTCTTTGACGGTCGATTTGCGACCCAATCGATGCTTAAACGCTCATTCAATGTCACCGCACAAGAAAGTGTCGATCATCCCTTACCCAGATACTATCGAGAGCACCCGTCAGCGATGATCAATCAGGCTTTTCCATTTGTTTTCTCGGGATTGGCTTGCTGGAGCTTCTGCGTGAGCCATTCGTTGGCATTCTTGAAGGTCGTCTTGGTATCGTTGTTGACGATAGCGCTGTCTGCAGCTTGGATGCCGGCGTTGATCTGTATACGTTAGGATTTTGTACGTAGTCGTTTATCGTTGATGACTTACTGATCCCCACATGTTCCACGCCTTCTCGAGATCCCCAGGAATGTTGTACGCATGGTTGAACCACCTTGCGATATCCGAGCGCTTACCAGCTTCATTTGACAGCTCATCAAGGAAGCTCTTGACCACAAGACTGAGCCCAAGATCAGGCTCATCAACGAAAGGCAACTCAGAACCCAAGCTCGTATAGTCCATGGGGCCTAGCTGACGAGAGACGACTCCTGAGCCCGCCATGCTCAAAGCGTGTATCTCAACAAGATCGCGTAGACTACCGCGCACCACCGAAGTCATCTGATGATAGCCAAGCAAGTGTCTAGAAAGCGGGCCTGTGAAGCCAATCTCTTTGTGGTGGAATGTGCCAAGGCATGCGATTCTGCTGAGCAACAAAGTGTAGGCTTTGTCAGTCTCAGTACCGCGCATTGGGGCGCCCAAGTACTTGTCTGAAGGGAACATCTGGCTTGTGCTGAGTATGTCGAGTTTGTGAAGCTCAAACGCCATGAAGATAGCCTCCTCGACTTCTTTGGCTCCAGCAGTCGCAATATACCCGCTCTTCTCGGCGTGATCGAATGCCGCTTTCAGTGCTTTGCCCCAAGCGGAAAGAGTGTGGTCGTTGTTAATGTAGCCACGATCCTCAAGGAAGCGGAAGACGGTGTTGGCGAGAAGCTCCTGTGACTCACGCAATTCTCCAGTCGCAACGTCCTTCTTCTCGGTCATTGTTTCCCGGGCTGTTGTCTCATCCGAAAGTAAAGAGACAGCGGAAAGAAGAGGGCTTTTTCTCATGTCCAGATTGGACTCAGAAAGCTTCGCGAGGGTCGAGGTTTTGACTCTCCAACGGTTAGCAGCGTCTGTTGGGGCTGAGGCATCAGGCACATTGAGTGCCTGCCTGTTGTTCTCATTGTACCATGAGACCAGGTCGACGTCCTTTTTCTGGTAGTAACGATGGAGCATAGTGTTGATGAGAGCCATAGTCCTCGTGCGTAGAGGTACTAACTTCTGCGTCACCAGCTGCTGGTACGCTGGAGACGACCCGCCGTCGAGCGGTGGGATCTCAAAAACTTCGGCTCTTGTCCTCCAGTCGAGTACTCGCGGACCAACAACACCCCTAGACATGTAGTAGTAGATCTCGTCCGGAAGACGCTGTCCAATCACATCATGCATGTCGCCAGCCGCGGCGTCGTTCTTGGTAAGAGTGATCTCGCCACTGCCCGCCAAAACCACACTGTGTTTGACAGCAGTCCTAGCTTTCTTGAATAGCTCCCTGTATTCCTTGTTCAGAGAGTCGTAAGCAGGAAACCCGACATTGCCAGCGCGTGTGACAATGTCACGTGCACCTCCGATGTAGTTCTGGGCAGACTCTAGTTCCGCTGGAGGTGCGAGTATGGTCAATCCAGAAATTAGCGAGAAGTCGATGAATTGGTCTTCGCTCATGCCAAGCTTAGCAAAGCATTTCGCTCTCTCGACCCATGTGAAAGTCTGGTTCTCCCAGTCAAACGCAGTGATGACACCACTGGCACCAAATAGAAGACATGACATGGAGCCAACAATTGCATCGCCGAAGTTCTCCTGATCAAGAGATACCACTTGGGCTGCCGCAGAGTAAGGGGCAGTTTGTACTCGCACTCCTTGACGTGCAAGATAGGCTTGCAACCACCTGAGTATGTGGTAAATTCGGTATGTACCTGCAAGAAGTCAGCTCATTCGTCTTAATCGCTCTTTCCCTGCGCCTGCATACAAGATTTGCCGAACTCCGCCACCGCCTCATCAGCTCTGCTTTGGCTGTAGAGGTTCCAGGCCTCGTCTAGACTACGCGCTGCCAATCTGCTATCGCGCGCAATAGCCGTCCGGTCTTTGCATGCGAGATCGAGTCCATTGAAAACGAAAGTCGGGGTAATGTTGGCACCCTTGAAGTTTGCGATGTACGCATCCACGTGTTTCCTCAGCGCGAACGCAGACCGCCAAGTGCGGGTAAAAGTGGTTCGCGCGATGCGTGTGAGGTGAGAATCGTCTCGAGGAAGTCTTCTGCATCGATGACAATGTGCTTGTCTTTGAGTTGTTCAACGGGTCCGCTAGTGGTGAGGCTCTCGCTGTCAACCCATTGCCTGAAAGCCTGGGCGCGTGACGCCATTATGTCAGAAGCGAAGATAAAGACAACACAATCACGCAAGCAATGCCGGACCTCGATGAAGCAGAAGCTGTCCTTTCTTTCAAATCGTAAATGACCAAGGAGATGTGTCCGATGCTAGCATTCACGCATGTGAAGTTGGAAGCTGTGCTGGGCTGGACCCTGAAACACGAAACAAGCACCGACTAGCGCGCCCCTCGATTTTGGCCGCCTTAGGCAGAGATCTTACTTTCTTGCCTCTACCTCTTGCGTCCTACTTGAACTCTCACAGGTATCATTGGCGCTCGTTAGTCAACCTTTCTACGAAAATTAGGTAGGCTTTCAATTATGAGCAAATGTGGCAGTGCTGACTCAGTGGACCTGCTAAGACCTCTCGGGCTTCTATTTGCAGAGCCCTTTCTGACAGCTTGGTACCCCATGACGGCCATCTTTGCCTGGCGATGCTTGCAATGCAATTGCGTCTGCCAAAAAGCTGGCACATTGACATGCGTAAAGAGAATGCTCACAAGTATAGAGGACTTGTTGGGTTCTAGAGTCCTTAGCGACTCTGCGTCATCTGCGACTTGACGGGCTTATTTTACTTATCCGTTACTCTATCAGATTACTGCTATTATCCTCCTTCGAGAGTTTGCTCCATCGGCTTTCCTGAACGCACCCATCTTTGATGACCGCAAGTAAATGCTTTTCAGGTCGGCAAAGAACCTCCAATATTCTCAAGAGGATTTGCATTCAGGACAATCAAATCCGCGAGATAACCCTCCTTTATTCTGCCCAATTGCTCTTCTTGGCGCAGCATCCTTGCCGCATTGATTGTAGCCGCTTGCACAATCTTCAATGGGGATTGACCGGCTTGATGAAGCAACTTGAAGCCATCGTTTTGCTTGACCTGAAGAGGTCCGAGAAGATCCGTGCCGTAACACATAGTGACGCCGGCCTGGTCTGCTATCTGCACTGATCTTACACCAGCTTCGAGGACTTGCAGATTTTTCGCTGCGATGTAGGGCGGTAGGAAAGTGCCAAATTCTTGTGAAGCCATCGTCTGGTATGTGACCAGTGTCGGCGTAAGGAAAACTCCTCTCTCAGCCATGAGTTTGGCCGTTGATTCGTCGAGAAGGTTGCCGTGTTCGATTCCCATCACGCCGTTCGAGATGGCGTTGCGAATCGCGGCAGGGGTATACGCGTGGGCTGTCACATAGGTGCCGCTATCGCTTGCAACTTTGCAAAAGGCTTGGATCTCTTCGGGTGTGTATTGCAGATTCGTGAGGCGATCAGTTGGTGATACCACGCCTCCGGAAACCATAATCTTTATGAAGTCCGCTCCTTGTCGGATTTCCTCGCGGGCGGCATGGAGACATTGGTCAACTCCATCTGCAATACGACCGAGTCCACGGATGTTACCGCCACAGCATTGGTACTCGGCATCTTTGGATGAGCGGAGGTCACCATGTCCGCCGGTCTGGCTGATTCCATGGCCAGCTATGACTAGCCTGGGACCTGGGAAAAGTCCTTCTGCAAGAGCTTCTTTGAGTGCAAGCCCAGCCCCTCCACAGTCTCGTACCGTTGTGAAACCTCTTTGAAGTATTTGCTGGGCCAAATAAGGCTGTCGAAGTAGTGAAGTGTCAGGATCCTGGTTCATTGTATCCCTGAGCCCATCCTCGCCAGGAGGCGTAGCAAGGTGTATATGGCAATCGATCAGCCCAGGCAGAACAAATTTGCCATTCAGATTGACGATGGTCACCTGATCGCCTTGTGTCCACGACAAGACCTCATCGCCAGGCGAAGGCCCTTGAGACAATTTGGAGAGTCGGTGGATGCGGCCATCCATAATATCGATTGTGCAGTGCGGATACACGTTGCCATCTTTCACGTCAATGATGCTGGCGTCCACAAGTCGATATCGTTTTCTCGGTGTTGCAGTCCATGGCTTAGATACCTGACGATGTGCCATCTTGTGTTGTTATTTTCCAGTGGCTGATGTTTTGTCGTTGACCGACGATCAGGAGCACTCGGGGGAAACAGCTGCTCCGAACTTTTGAGCTTCGCGCATCGCTCTTTCGCAAAGTCCTGACACCACATGCCAGCAAATGTCATCTCGGTTCTTGCACACTTGAACAAGACGCTTTATTATTTGGGTTAAGGCGTACCTCGAAGCTCAAGCAACAGCAATTATAGACTTTGTGAGAATACTCTTGTTAATCGCAAGATCAGGTCGGCATCAGCGCACGCGCATCAAACTGAAAGCAAGGCAATCGTCCTTACAGCCATATCCGATCAGATTGTGTTTCTATTCTTCTCCAGTATTAAGCTCTGGATACTGTACGGTCTTCTCTTTTGCTAATGCCACATCGCGCACGAACGAATTGCTTGCCCAGAAGCTGCCTTCAAAGCTCATGTCGTACCAATAGTTCACTGCACAGGCGAACCCTTCTTTCCCACTGGTCTGCTTAACCTTGTGGTACCACATTGCTGGTAGATAGAACATGTCGCCCTCATGTAATGTCACCAAGGTCGGCTTTGCCAAGTGCGAGTACTCCGAGCGACGCATTTCAGGTTCCTCAGGATCCCACACCGCCACCGGCACCATGTCTTGCCCTTCTTGAGCTTCTATAACAAGGTTCTTGTCATTGGCATCAGAGCTTGAAGGCGCATAGCGACATTGAGGAAGCCGTTGTTCGTTGACGCATGGCATATCCACCGGAGGCAGTAAGACGAAATGCTTTTGCCCAATGACCTGAACATAGACATTTTCATAATTGTCTCTGTGCATCGCAGTGACGGAACGCTCGTTTCCTAACCAGAAATTGATGGCATCGGCGGACTGTTCAAGGGCGATGCGTGCCCATGATACGTCGGAAGGTACATCGGAGAATAGAGTATGGTATTCTTCACGTAGATTGTCGTTTTCTATGCCATGGTTAGCAGAGGCTAACAATGTTTCTGAAGACATACATACGTGTCTGAGCGTATTTAACGTTACGTATCTCCGGCGACGATGGTAGAGGCGCTGCGTGATCTTTTGTACATAGCGCACGAAGTCAACGAAGTTTTCCTTCGTCTGATGTGGCTCTACGAATAACAGATTCCCATCATCTTGCTCAACGATTCCATCAGCGTTCCTTGCATTCCGTGAGCTAAGAATCAGGTCGCACTAAAAGACGTTGATGCCACATACCCAAAAGGCGTCACTGCGACCTGAACTTCTGTGTCTTTCATGACATCTGATAGGTATTGGGCATTCCAGCTTCGGCATGCCTTCCAAGACTTTGCACCACCGCGCACCACAAATGGTCTGTTCTTTGCCACATAGCGCATGAATTCCAGAGCTGAGGGCTCCTCGTGCAACTCATCGATTCGGGTGACATTGAGCTCATGATAGGTCGTGACTAGATCCGCGAGATGATCCTGGTGGGCCATATTGATCAGATGCCTAGTTTTTTCTACCACTGACGTGAGTAAAAAGCGATCTTTCCGGACGCTCAATGAGCATGAACTGTCACCACACTGCGCCTCGGGTGTCCCTGGTCAAGGTCTGGGAAGGTTGCGGAGATTGTTGCAAGCGGAGAGCTCGAAATCCTGCAGTCTGAACATCACACAAGCACTCGTACATCACCGTACGAATATACCATCAACGTCCCATTCGCCGTGCTAGTGTTTTCCTGGTCGCCTGTGCGATGAAGATCAGAGCAGGACAAAGTTGCTTTTCATGCGTATATGCATGTCGGCATCTGTTTTTGCCGATCTCTTGTGTTTGCCGCCGACGACGTCAAGATGTGGCGAAGTCGCCTTGGTCTCGTTCACTTGGCAGATGACTGGCAAAACACTCTGTGAGCCCGCGTACAGGATACATGGAATATGGATGTATTCGTTTTGTCGCCTTCCTCCGCTCTAGTAGATTGACAGACCCATAACCAGCGACACTTGTTCATGGATGACCCTTCTCTTTGAAACAGCAACGCAATCATCTCCATGATGATGCGCGCTTGCATAATCTATACACTTGTGGTTTCAGTCAGTCTATGCAGCTTCGAAGTACTCGCAGAGACAATACGAGGTGTCAATCTTGGCGGGTGGCTCGTGGTAGAGGAATGGTAAGCAGTGAAACTCAATTGGCCTACCCAGCGCCCATGTTGACAGCACAGGATTACCCCATCTCTATTTCAAAACACGATCGCAAAGGACGAATGGCACCTTTGCAACGAACTAGGTCAAGATCAATGCCTAAAGAGGCTGAAGAAACACTGGAGGTGAGTGTGGCTGCTATGGTCGATCTCAACAACGCGAGGCTCACTTACTGCTAGTACTTTCATTGACCGTGATGACTTTGAAGACATCAAAGATGCAGGGCTCAATGCCCTACGTATCCCGCTCGGCTACTGGGCCGTCGACAACCGAGATTATGAGCCTTATGTTGCAGGACAATATCCCTACCTCATTCGAGCCGTAAATTGGGCTCGGGAAGTAGGCTTGCAGGTCATGATTGACCTTCATGGCGCTCCTGGATCACAGAATGGGCAGGACAATAGCGGCTTGATTGGTCCTGTCCTATTTGCCAGTAACAGCTCCAACGCAGACAGGAGCTTGAACGTGCTTCGTAACTTGACCGAAGAGTTCTCGCGAGACGTATACGGCGACACTGTAACATCGATTGAGCTCTTGAACGAGCCCAGGCTAGACGATGACGATTTTACGATGTTTCGACTCAAAGAATTCTACACCGATGGTGCAGAGGAAGTTCGTAATGCTGGCTCTGGAAGCATCAGCGTCACGATACATGGCAAGTCTCCATTCGTGCAATCCCCAATTTCACATCGCACTCTGCTAACAATATTTTAAGATGCCTTCTGGGGACCCTCCTACTGGTCCACCTACACACCTTTCGCAAACACATCAACCTCATCGGCAGACCCTACCCTTATCATCGACACACACCAATACTACGCCTTCCCACCTTACGCCAACCTCACCCGCCCAGCCATTCTGGCTCGCATCTGCGACATTTCGCTACTCGTGAAGAACTCCTCCATAGAACACCCAATCGTTGTCGGAGAATTCAGCCTCGAAACAAATTCATCGCCAGACTCAGAAGGGGACGGCGGCGAACGTCGAGCACACGCCGGGCCATCACAGGCGCAGAGGACGGGTATCGGCTACTATTCGAAGCACAAGCTGTGGCCTATGCGCCAAGCGAATCAAATGCTGCAGCCGCTGCTACTGGAGGCTCCGACGAACCGATACTAGGCTGGTACTTCTGGACGTGGAAGACGGAGTGGGACATTGATACGTGGAGCTATCGTCGAGGCTGGCGAGATGGCTGGATTCCCTCGGACGTCAGTAACAGGTCTACCTTCGCATTTCCAATCCTCGACAACGGCTGCGTAGATTCGGAGTCTGGTTGGCAGGCGCCAGAGCGTGTGAGCGCTGCATCGCAGTACGGCATAGATCGCTGGCGGTTGGGCATGGCTGTGATCGGTACGAGTATTGTGGTCGGCGCTGGTTGTGTGTAGACATCTTGCCGCAGCCCAACGATAAATGATAGACGACTTATTAGAGAGCATGTGCCCAGCTGACTGAGGAGTGCAGGTCGGAAGCAATTCCACCTTTGCGATCATGTGGGAGAATTAGTGGTATGACATTTGACGTAATCCATATGCATTTGCGTGTAGGGTATCTTTCGCTGCGCTATGCTATCAAAAAACAAAGAAATAAAAAAAATGGAGAGCTAATGCTCAAGGGACCCGTAGGAAAGTGAGGTGTGACCACTCCATCGCACCACAATCACCCGATGAACTTCTTGATCTTGATTCCTTGCAACCCTCGAACACTCGCCCACACAGTATCACTGACCTTGACCGGCAATTTCCGACCTTTGAGTCTCTGGTCAATGAGCCACAAGCCCACTACGAATTCTTCTTTGCAGAGAGAAGTCTTGGGAAGCCTGGGTGGTTCTGGGCCGCTAGCGATAGCGAGATTCCATACGGCCTCAAGCTCCATCAGCGGAGACGCGAGCGCGACCAAAGATCGCGAACGACGATATTGGAGACTTCATTGGGCATATTCTGTGGGAGTAGTAGGCCACGATGATGCGAAAAGGGCTTCGTAGCGCTTGCGTTCACGCTCGGTCACGGCGTCACGCCATCGTTTGCGGTCACCTAGAGGCATGTCAGTACTGTACAATCTCAAATGCTGTCCTAGATCGAGTTGAAAATCACACTCACCTTCATGATGCTTGTTGGGGTGCTTCGGCCGTAGGTGACGCTTTTTCTTGTGCTTTCCGTAGGGGTGTTGACCAGTGTCACTCTCAGAAGAGGAAGTATCTGGATCGCGAAGTGTATGCCGCATTCCTTTCGTCTTCTTGGTCGGACTAGGCGTTCGAGACTCTAGAGGATAGAGGTGGTGATGATGGCGCCGAGGAGCGGCTGATGGAGGAGCCAATTTGCTGGGTGAGCTTGCACGGGAGGATGCCAGACTCGAGGCAACTATGGCATTCGCAAGATCATCTCCAAGAGTAAGTGGAGTTGTACGTCGCGGATAGAGTTGGTGGTAGGCTGCGCTTAGGCTAGGATTTGAGTGCGAGGATATCGGTCGAGTCAAAGAGTTGGAACGCCGGGACACCGCAGGGATGTCTATAGGATGTGAAGGAGTGCCGATGCGCTCGCGGGCAATAGGCGGAGGTTGTGATCTTGAAGGAGGAGTCGGAGCTCGCTTTCTCGTCGCCGTCATTGTCCTCTGTCGTCGCGGGCTAGCCGACTCCACCACTGCATCCTCAGACGCAGACACGTATTCCTCCGAGTCGTTTTCAGAGTCTAGATTGCATGAAAGTGCCCGGACTTGGGCTTCCGCGAGCCGCGCTTCGACTTGGGCACGTGTGCGGTCTTGGACTCTGCGGTCGGCATTGGTACGACCTGTGGGTGTACTACGACTGTTGGAGAGGACCTGGTTCTTCTGACTGTTTGCTGAGTCTTTTTGACCTGCTTCCGGGCTCCCGCTTTGAGTTTGTGCATCTTCAACAGGATCGCATACTTCCATGCTTTCGGAGACGTGGTGGCGGGCATCTGGCAATTTCTTAAGCGCAGGTAATCGTAGGGTATTATTCTCGAGAATTCCAACAAAAGACGTCGTGGGTGAGATAGGCTGCGGCTTGTAGTGATGTTCGGATAGTCGTCGAGGTTTCGGTTTAAAGTGGAGGAGGGCTCGGTCGTGAAGTCTTGATGCGCGTGTGGTCATTGGTATCGTTTCGTGCAGTGGCATCCGGCCTCGTAAGGCGAGCAGCAGCAGGCGACACCCGGGCTGTGGCAGGAGCTGTTGCTGTTTGGCGGTAGGAGGGAGTGGGCGATCGGCCTTGTGCTCTCGGGCTATTGCCTCTGCTGCGTACCATGTCGCCATTGCTCTTGGACGCTCCGCCGAAAGCCATCAAGGCTCCCAGCAGGGCGGCGTTGTTGTTGGTCATGTCTCTATTGCTTGCAGACGAAGCTGCCCGCGACGGGGTTCTCTGCGAGCGCGACATGCCGCAGAGGACCACTGGAGGGAGTCGCGCGGGTCTGTTGTAGCATCGTATCCAGTGCACGACGCAGTGGAGTTGAGTGCTGGCCTCGTAGCGCGGTCACAGGGATTAATGTGTCTTGCGGTTTCGTGCGGCTACGAGAGACAGGGATCATCTCCTACGTTGCCGGGAGCTACCAAGGGTACGCGTCCCCTCCGACGTCAACGAGTAGGAACGACGCTGAGCAATAGCACCCTCCACTCGTGTGATATTAATATTAATATCACAGCCCTGCGACAGAGAGTAGCGTGCAGTGCCCATAGCATTTGGTGATTGTTCTTTGGCGGTGCGACAAACACCTTGACTAGCACAACCCAATGCCTCGTGACGCACAACGGCGATTGCTGTTGCCTGCGCACATGCACACCCACTGTTACCCCAATCCTCGAGTCATTCTCCTCCCACGCACACATGCAGGTGTCTCTTTGAGGCGACCGCTCACTTCGCCACATTGAATGAGCGCGGTCAAAGAAGGCTGATTCGTAGCGTTACTCGGCATTGATTTAAGTCACCGACCCGCCATACTTAAAGACTGGCGTGAGCTTGGTAGGTTCAACAAGCGACAAACCTCGATCAACAACATTGAAAGACGGATCTCTGGACAATGAATTCCTCGAGACTTCTGTCTCTCCCAGAGACGTCTTGGTCCTGTTCCCAGAATACATCCACAACATCGAGGACTACACCAATTTCTCCTCAACATGCAGGACTCTACGAGATTGCATGAGCACCACCACGCCCAACCAGATTCTCCGCCTCGCAGCAGCACAGTCAAGCACGTTCTTTCGGCCTTCACCGCACTTCCTAGTCACAGCAGCAGCAAGAGAGCTTGGCCACTGGGCACGCGGGGCCGCGGAGAATGAGGCTGAATTGGCCACACGGCTTGAAGATGGCATAGATGGACTCTTCGATCTTGTCCTACAGCACTGCGGTTTGACTATGGAGCGCATCCGAGAAATGCACCTCCAGCGTTTCTCCGTAATCAATCCTGTTACAGACTTGATTGACAAGTGTGTTGGCAATCAGTGGTACGCCACGCCAGACTTCTGGGACGGAGGTGTGGACGATGCCTACACTATCTCCTCCGACCCGCCGGCTACGTTTTTCCATTTAGCTCTTTACGGCGAGCTATTTGGACCTGATTTCGAGAGTTTCCTCAACCCTTCCGGTCAAGATGCCAGGCGATTGAGTGTCGAGACGAGGTTGGAATTCGTCAAGTACTGCATTCCGGACTGGGCATGCTATCACTCTACGGGCGCACGCGATGTACAGATGCCTGATGGGAGCATCGATCGCCGACGTTTTGCAAAACCTACTGGCCCCTACATCGACGATGGAAAGAATTGCAAAGACCAGAACATCATTGCGCTCGTATGGGTCCTACAAAGCAGTCGCTGGCGACCACACTGGCAAGCTATCCGAATAAGAGCTGACGTGACAGATTTCCAATCAGACTTTGAAGAAAGCTGGTGGCTCGATCCTAATAACGAACAGGACTGGAGACAACGGATTCTGGAGAGTCTCATGGTTTGTCAAGGGCTTCGAGGCCTGGGTATGATAAGGCCAGATGTGCAGGACGAGTGGGTAGAGAAAATTAAAGTGTGGCGCGAAAGTATTGCGCGCCTGGAAAAGGAACCTTCAAAAATTGAGGTCGGGCGGCAGGCCACCTATGAATACCCATTCTTGTTGGGTGACTTGAGTATCTGCAGCACTGGATACGTATTAGGCACGTAACAAGGTCAAATGAGCCACTGGTTTGCAACATCATAGATTTTGAATTGAAGTCACCCAATGAACTTTTTACGGCGGCCACGCTGAGAATTATCGAAGATCTCAAACTCAATTCCACATTCATGCGGTGATATGAACAATTTTCTGCACCGTGCATGTAATTTATCAGCTGTTTATAGCCTACACACATCCTAATACTGCATCACAAGCACGTCCGACACCAAACCATATGCCTGAGCTGGTGGCAAAGGACCCAGAGCCAATGTACCACTGCTCCTCAACTCACTCCAGTGAGGTCTCACAGCATTGCCCAGCGTCGTAGCAACAACGACAAGTATCTCATTCTCGCCATCTTTGACGTAGTTGGAGATGTTTGCCACCGCATGCGTTGGGTCAAGTGGTGGCAGTTGGTGACCATTAACCCAGACACGGGCAGTATTGATGATCGCTCCCAGGTCGAGAACTGCACCTTCAGCAGCTTCAGAAACAAGCGGCCACGTGAATGAAGTACTGTAGAAACCGCGGCCAGAGACATTAAATAGCGACTCCGATATTTCGTTCCAGGGCTTTAGCTCAGAGAGCTCCCAAGTGGAATTAGACTTCGCAGATAGGGTCTGATCAGCATAGATATCACCTGGCGCCGTCCAAGACTCGATTACGAGCGTCCAGTTCGAAAGCTTTGACTGTGCCTTCGCAACATCTGAGCCGGGATGGTGGTACCGAGGCCAAGAGTACTTGGTGGGCTTTGACCAGCCGCTGCCACCTGTAGGGCTCTCTTGACTGAATGTGGAGGCAGATTCATTGTGGTGGAAGCCGATAATCGTGCTCTGATTGCCTGCTAGGGACAAGTGTATAGTTGTGCACCCATCTGTCTGCTGGAATTGGGAGATGGCGCTCGTCTCTCCTGTCCATGCGTCGTAGAAATATGGTACGCCGGTCGTCTCGAAGGTAACAGAGCCATTGGACTTGCCGAGACCAAACTCGCTGTCCCAAGCGTCATTGTACACGAACACATAGGTCTTCGCAGCCTTCTCATCTTCACGCCAGTATGTATACCAGATGCGATCAGCATCGACTTTGGTGCGAGGTGCGAGACCTAGTTTCTGCAGAGAAGCAGAAAGGTTGTCTGCTGGAACCTGGTGTACATTGTCAAGCTCTGTGAGAGCTGCAAGGGCTGACTTGACGTAGGAGCTACCGCTGATGTTGTACCCAGACAAGTTGAAGGCGTACCGCCAGAGATAATGATGGGCAATCCTTCGTGAGCATATTGAGTCAGCTTGTCGACACCAGCGACGGTCAAGGTATCATTGCCACGGAGGATCAGGGCTTTGAAAGCTTGACGCTTTGGGGCGAAGACGCCACCAGATACGTATGCTTCTGGCTCTACGACGAGGTTATCTGGACTGAGATACTCGTAGGACCAGCCTGTAAATCAGTCAGTATTGCTCAAACGGTTCATCGCTGAATAGACGGAAGCACAAACCATCAGTAATGAGATCGTTGGGGTAGTACTGTGAATTCTTGTCAAAGAACTCGTTCTTCTTCAACCAGAATGCAAGGTCCATCTTTGGAATTCCGCTCTGACCAATGTACTGCACTCGGGCAGTCCAGTTCATGAAATCGTCATAATACTCCCATGTCGGTTGTCTCGGACCGTGCATGTTGGAAAAGCGATACGCGAAGGTAGTGTAGCCAGGCCAGGTAGTGTTGGGATACGAGCCAGAGAATGGATATGCGTGGTAAACCTAAGTCTGTCAGCGTGCGCAATCACGAATAGGCAAAGTTTACGTACGAAGTTGTTGACAGAGCCGACGATCGATCTCTTCACATCCCAGATGAGCTCCGGTAGCGTCTGACTGTAAGGCTCGTTGCGCTGAGCACCCAACTCAGAGGACACAATACGCTTGCCGGCCAGATTTGCCGGGCCTGCAAACTGACGATACGCATCGATCACATGGTTGAATCCGAGGGATTCGCACTCTGGGCCATTGACTGCAGGGACGTTCGCTAGCATGTCCATTGGAAGATTGTACACAACCTGTGCGGAGTATTGTGATTCGAGCGACTCCTTTGTCCAGTTGGTCAAAGTCTCGAGATAAATCTTGTTGAGCTCTGTGAGCTGTAGCATGAGAGTCAGTACGTGCTCCAAAAATGCCGCGTAGGATCCCATATACTCACAGTCTGCCTGTAATCGTCGACATGAGCTTGACCTTGATCATTCTCATTGGTCAAATACCAATGGGGAGATGCGAGTGGGGCATCTGACTGCGCGTTGGGATAGAAGATCAGAGGCAGATACTTCCTGATACTGTAGCCGCGGGCTTTCTCAAAGGCATCGATAAGTCCCGGCGTCCACCAAACGAGGATAGAATTGCCAAACTCCATCGAGTCTTCCCATCCGTAGTTGCCGACTTCACGAATCAAGTCTCTAGTGTTGTTGTAGCCCAACAGATATTCCTCCCAGAAATCAATCACAAGTTGGGCTCCTGTCGCCGAGAAGTGATCGTTGAACCTTGAACCGTTTTGCAAGAAAGACGTGACTGGCGACTGTGGAACTGTTGTGTTAAGGAAAAGCGGAGACTGCTGTTCGAATCCAACCGTGTGATTCTGATAGTACGCAAACAGCTGGTACTCAGTGCCATTGGCGGAAGAAGGGAATTGCAGGCTGATCGATCCATCTTTGCCGACTTGATCGGTAACGTCAGTAAGGGAGGTGGAATCCAGGGTGAAACGAGAACCATTGTAGGTATGACTGATAAAGGCCGGAGCTGCTGTCAGTTGAACAGGTGTGCTGTTGACTACCAAAGCGGTGGAGGCAGAGACAAGCTCTCCCGTACCCCAGCCAGGCAATATATCGTTGTAGGTGCCACCTAGAGGGATCGAAATGTTGAATGGCCACAAATCCCACATCACGCCGGGATCATCGTATTCAGCAGGGACGCCTGATCCCTGATTAGGGCCAAGGGCGAAGTCCATAATGAGATCGTGGTCCTTGCTTGCCTGCAAAGCAACCTCTGTCAATGCCTCTGTTACGAATGTCAGCTGTGCGTCGTGCCATGGTTGATGAGCAGAAACACCACTGACTCCACGCATCAGAACCCCAACCGTATGTCGTCCAGTCAACTGGCGATGGACCACCCTCAGCTATCACAGACGGGTAGTTGCCATACAAGTAGTAGCCGAGAAGTTCCATGCCACCAAGGCCGGCTTTCTTAATCAGGGCGAAGTCATTGGCAATGTCTTTCAAATCGACCGAGGCATCAGGCACCCAGTATCTGCAGGTGCTCAATCAGCATTGTTCGATGGTAGGTAGCAAGTTACTGACCTGAACCGTGGCCTGACATGTGCTGACGGGTCTTCGAATGTCCCAAATGGTATATCAGGATTGACTTGATCGTCCGTGTTGAAAGCTTTAGTGGTGACAATGCATATTGCAGCAATCACGGCCGATCTGAGCGCCATCTTAACCGTTTGAGCGCCCACTGATCAAGAGTATATTGGTTGCCAGTTGAAATGTGCGTGGTTTGCATGGCAGCGGCATCAACATATATGTCCATGGTACAATCACGTCACTACCGAATGTCAATAGCCCGCGGGGAGACATATTGCTTGTCTTCAGGCTCGGTACGGTAGCAATATTCCGTGCGGGGAGGTCCATTCCACTTTGTCCTGGTGCGGTAAGCGTCAAGCATTTGGGAAGCTTTGTTCTAAGATCGTGGAAGATCGTCAAGTCTAAACACGAGTTCTCCGCAAACTTAGGGTTTGCAGTTCAGCCCTTCGGGACAATGTTACAGAACACCAGGAACACTGGGTCAATGTTGCCCGAACACCTTGCTATGAGCACAATGTGAGCTCGATCGAGTAGTCACATTGTCCCAGTTCTGTCAACCGCCTTAAATCAAAAAGTACTTGCTGCAGGCACCTAGATCATCCTCAGCACAACTGGAGGAGTTGAACTTGGCAGCAATATTCTTCCGGCTGGGTTCTGAGCAGTGTATGGTGATATTCATGCTGGGGTTATTCAGTACCTAAAGAAGTTGCAGTTGTCCCATCAGTATGGCGTTTTATCAGCTGTCATGTTGACTGAGCATACGTATGAAGACTCGATTGAGTCGGTCTATTTGGCAGCCCGGCATGCTGCAAAACATTAAGCCACCTTCGAATTCTTTCACATACCACCGTGCGCTCTATGCCCGTAACCTGTTCCTCAAAACTTCAATCTCTTGATCTCCCAGTCCACACCATTTTCTCATGTAGCCCTCCCAGCCGCCAAACTCATTGTTGATCATCTCCAAGCTGGCCAGCATATTTTCACGCTTCGAGCTGACCATGTTTCGTACACCAACCTCATCCCCAGCAAGAGCGGGATTTTTCAAAAGCCGTTCTACAAACAGTTCGCGTAGTGGCGCAAGACCGGCCTCTGTAAGAGCGTACTCGTCTGCTATATCCGTCTCAGAGACACCCGCCAGCGCGAGGAGCAGTGCTGCGAGTAACCCGGTTCGATCTTTGCCCGCCGTGCAATGGAAGACGCACGCTGAGGGCTCGTTGTCGGTTTGCGACAAGTGTCTCAATATCTCTCCAAATGCCGCGCCAGCATTTGATAAGATATCCCGATACGCTTGGACAAACCCTGAGGTTCCAGAGCGCGTGTATGCCTTGTACCGGATTGCAATCTGTTCGGGTCCGTAATCGTCGGCAGCAAAGACAGGCACCCACTTGCGTATGATATTATGTTTTGCGAAGACAGCGTCAAGAGCTGCTCCGGGATCGCTAGAGATCCCCTCGTATTCTGGGGCCGTTGCGATTATTTCGGGAAGGGAGCGGAGGTCGAAGATGATTCTTATACCTTAAAGATGTCAGAACTACAGCGTCTCTGAGTGTAGTAATACAGTCATAGCAATCTCAATCGCGAAAAGATTGGTGAGCTTTACCTTACCTAGATCCTGGCTCATCTTGTCCAGACCTTCCGGAGTCGCTTTTGAGGGGTCGGCGCATCGAAACGCAAGGCCTTGGGTCACCGTTTGGCCAGTGGCAGTGGAGCAGCCGCCGACATCGCGAAAATTGGCAATACCGCCAATTACGACGAAAGGAGGAGATGTGGCATTAGAGATAGACATGGTCGGTAAAGACAGACTTTGTGATTTGCAATACACAGGTTCGACGATGGGTGAGACAGACGTGTTGACATCCAAAAGCCAACTGAAGCATCGGACAATAGAACACCGAAATCACATCATCAGGGGTCCAATTCCTGAAGACAGTATCAAGGGTCCCCTTGGCCCTTGGTCTGCATAACGTACCAATACCTGTAACCTTCTATACTCTGCGCATACTGTCTTTGGACGCCCAAAACCCTTTGTTTTTATTTCTTGCCAGAGGTCGAACGTGGCATAATTAGCGAATCAGACTCGTCGTCACCCACGACGCTCTTGGAAGCGCTAGTCCTGGTCTAAGAAGTATCACTTCTAGAGATCCTGACTTAGTGCGATGCATACACATACTTAGGAGCCAGCGACATGCCTCCAAGGTGGCTCAGAGCTGCCAAGCATGGAATAGCCTTCATGCACACGGCTTGTGCTGAAACTCTTGCCGCTAGACAGCTGGAATAGCCGGTCAATAATGGCATTGAAACCACAACCATATGAGGTTCCCTTAGAGCGCATCAGCGCTCTTGACTCAATACACAATGCATATGCCAGGACATGCGTAGACCCTGTTATGAAATGGCGCTCGCTAAAGGGACCATGACAATGCATAAGCCACCAACATGAAGTTCTTTCCCGTGCACGCTCAAGCGACGTCGCCTAGAAGCAAGTCTGGAGCTCTGAACTTGATGTGAGCGCTTTAACACGAGTGCCAAGAAGCCAGCACATTTAGGCAGTCCGTATAGATTGAAGGAAGTGGATTCTGCATAGGGTACAGGAAGCAGGCAACAGCGCATATAGCCAATGTAGGCTCCTACTCTTGACCCCTGGTCGTTCTGACAAGCTTAGGCAAAGGGAGGTGCGGTCCGGCAGGATCGCTGCAGACTACGGCTCGTTGAAGGTGGATCTCAGTGTCCCATACCAATCTATGGCATTCTTTTGTCGATGTTACATCGGAGCGCGTAGTAACGCTCGAGTCAAGATATCGACGCATTTAGATGTTGCTTCAAACTGCACAGCACCACTCGAGTCAAGATCCTGACGCATGGGGTTCCAACACCTTCGGCTAGACGTTACCAGTTGTCCAAAGACGGAGATGAATTGAAGCTGAGCGGTCAATGGAAGCGACGCTGGGCTCGCCCATTGACGAGACTTGGAGGAAGCCTGAATGCCACAAGGGTATAAAGTCAAGCGGTCATGCCCTCTGTACACCGTCAAGATCATTTCAATCACATCCATCTACAACCACTCAAACCCATCACTCTTCCACTTTCACCAACTCGAACATGGTTCACATCGGTTCTGTCGTCGCGGCGCTTGCGCTGGCTTTCACATCAGTCGAAGCCGGGTGCTACGGAATCAGCAACGCAGGTTTCAGCGCCACGCTCGGCAAAGACCGTCATGAAGAACATGATCACGTCCGAAACATGTGCCGTGGATACACTGATGGCAGTGGCTTCCACAGAGGTGCACTTCAAGACGTGCGTGCACTACGATGCCAAATCTGCTCCCCATTTACCCCGACTGACATATCTCTTGTACAAAGACCTACTTCAAGCCATACGGCGAGTCGCCATACCCAGCAACCGTCTGCGTGAACCTCAAGGGCAACACAAAGCTCATTGCCGAAGTGACCAACACCCAGGGCAATGGAAGGACCCTCTCCCCAGATGAATGTTTCAACGGTCTCGACTCTGAGGTCACCAGCTGCTACTACGGTGGCAAGAGCACCAAGAATGGATGGACTTTCAGGTTAGTCGCCATAAGCCGTCTCTGCAGTGATCTTCTTGAAACAGTGATGCTGACCACTAAAACCAGAGCTGACCCTGAGGTTGGTCGATGCTAAGCATGTGATTGGTGCGAGGTGATTCGCAGGAGTTCTAGGGCCACTAGATGATCTCGTTGCGTTCTACCAGACCCGGGGTTGAATCCAAACTTCTCGGTAGACCAAGCAAATGAAAGATCGTGTAGCATCGACTCATGTCTTCCCCGGTAATAGACCTCGTTGGCTTTGTTGTTCCGCTGCATCAATTCGTGGCTATTTTGTCAAGTAGCTTTGCATTTCGGATCAAGCATGCATTGCACGGATGGCAATAGGCGCACTATGATAGCACAAGCCGTGGCGTTCCTGCAAGATAGCGAATGCATCAACTTTACCTTAAAGGCACTATGTTGGAGAGTATACGATACTGCGTATTTGTCTCAAGATGATGGTGGGAGTGGCATAGTGGTCGGACAGCTATTCACTTTGAGTCGTTGGTTCAAATGGAGCTTATGCAATCGTGCGGTTGGAGAAAGTACACGTATCGTTAACGCGCTTGCAATGCATCAAGGAATCGTGTCCTGTAACGCTTTTACAGCAGCTTCATAGTCGTCCAATTTGATCGCTCCAGCAGACCAGACAAGTACAGCATCCACGGCGCAGGCTCCTGGTTTTGACATAGACTGCGAGCCATTGACTCGACGCACGTAGCCAATGACATTGACCCAAGAACCGACTTGAGTCACCTCCACATTCAAAGAATCCAGAACGTTGTTTACGTTGACGTAGGCGTTTCCAGAGGACGCTGACGTATCGGGATAACGACCTCTCAAGTGCAAATTGGCTGAGTCGCCGCTGTATTCATGTACGCTTTGACAATTGTCAGCTCCCAAAGGCGAAAGTCTCCGATAAAGTCAACTCACCACCCAAGAAATCGGACCTTCGAACCAGGAGGGGACTGAGACAACTGCGATAGAAGCACAAGGCGGCTGGCTTCAGGAGAACCGTCCATGATGAGAACAAAAGTTTCCTTTCAATCGTCATGCGTGTGCTCGACACAGCTCTCTAGGCATGATCTCTGCTCGACTAGGTAGTTTCATCTGTAAAGTGAAACGAAAGTCACGGTGAATTATCTGAAAGTCAGAGACATCATTGATGGCGAGAGACTTGCTGTTAACGAGAATAGAAGCCAGCCAATGACAGGCGCCAGGGACGGGCGGGCACGTGCCTTCACGTCATCGCTAGCGGGCGAGACCTCAAGTGATATCCCACCAGCGACAGCCGACAACACCAGCGCAGGCAGACACAAACCAGCACCCGACCCCTGCAGCAACATCCCGAGAACAGATCAGGCAACGAAATAACCTGCGACTTGCATAGACTTCCGTCTGGACGACCAAAGACATCTCACGCCAGCAAACGAGCAAATAAGCCCAATCACCGATAGACTCAGAGCCACAGCGCGGGGACGATCGCTCGACCAGGACAAAGCACACCACACCAAAGCCTGAGCAGAGAGCGCCGCAGCTACAAACACAACAACCTCGAGTGGCTCTCCTCGCCGTCAACTACACAGACCGGACAACATGGCGAGCTGGGGCTTCGGCAGCCTTTGGGGCGGTAATGCCGCGAAGAAAAAGGACAGCACCAAGAACGCCATCCTGGGCCTGCGGAGCACGTTGGAGATGCTGTCGAAGCGGGAGAAGCACTTGCAGAACCAGATGGACGAGCAGGATGCGATAGCACGGAAGAATGTCAGCTCGAATAAAGCGAGTAAGTGCTTATGGAACTGCTGGCGGGTCTTGGAAATGTATCTGCGCACGACTGGGCATGCGTGACAAAAAGGACCCGCCGCAGGTTTTAAGGAAAGATGACCAGAAGCTGACCATGTAATTTTTCTTATGCACAGTTGCCAAAGCCGCCCTCCGCCGCAAAAAGGCCTTCGAGCACCAACTCGAGCAAACGTCGGCGCAAATGATGACGGTCGAGCGCGAGATCGGCAGCATCGAGTCGGCAAACATCAACAAGGAGACGCTCGACGCCATGAAGAACGCCAGCAACGCAATAAAGCAAATCCACGGCGGCCTCACGGTCGACCAGGTCGATCAGACGATGGAGGACTTGCGCGAGCAGCACGCTGTCGGCGAGGAGATCGCGGAGGCGCTCACACAAGGTGCTGGCCCCACTGGTGTGGATGAGGACGAGCTGGACGAGGAGTTGGCAGAGCTGCAACAGGAGCAGCTTGACGAGCGGATGTTGAAGACGGGCAGTGTGCCAGTTCACGACCAGATACAAAGGATGCCGAATGCACCGAGTAAGTATCTTGGAATTACCATATTCAAGACGATCCGAATGAACGCTAACATCTTTTTGCAGCAAAGAACACTGTGTCGGCAGAGGAGGAGGACGAGGAGGCCGAGCTGCGCAAACTGCAGGCAGAGATGGCCATGTGAGCAGCAGCAGCAGGCATATGTTAGGAGTCACTTTTGGGCGGAGTTCTACAATTCAAGGTCGTTGCGCGGGTCCTATATACTCTGTTGGTTTGCCTTTTGTCTTTTCTGGCGGCTGCTGCTGTTTTGCCACAACCCCTGCGAGATGAGAAATCGCTACCATATATTCACGTTCACGAATGCATTCTTTCTTATATTGTCAAATGTCACTGTCAATCTCTTGGGTTTTATCAAAGATGATGCTCGTGCTTCATTTCAAACATCTAATGCATACCTAATTGTGGAAAACCCGCCCCATTCCTCCCCGGGCGTCCCCCTTTTTGGATCTTTACGTTACGCCTCCAACGCCTCGCCAAGCATCAAAGCTTGCATGCCGTGTTTTCGATCTTCTCTTCTTTCAATTTCATTTTTTTAATTTCCAAAGCACAACAGACGCTTACTTGCGTGCCTGCTGGGCGGCCTCGCGCTCGACCTCGAACTTGAAATCAAAGTAGGGCGGGTCGAAGTGGTGCACACGCACGTAACCATCCTCACCACCGGAGCAGTAGCACTTGCCAGTGGGGTCGACGGCGACGTAGTTGAGAGGACCGAAGTGACCACGCACACGGCCAATCTCCTCCTCGAAGACCTTGTGGTAGAAACGGGCCTCGAACTTACCCTGGCGGGCAGAGGTGGTGGTGACATCCATGGCGGCCTGACCACCACCAAGGATCACGTAGCTTTGAGGGTCAGGAGTGATGGCGGCGGAGTTGAGAGGGGTATCGGCGACGTAGGTCTTGAGGACCTCCATGGAGTTGGCATCGTGCAGCTTGGCGGTCTTGTCCTTGCTGGCAGTCAAGAAGTAGGTACGGTCGGCGCTCCACTGCAGGTCGGTAACTTGAAGGTCGGCGTCGTGCGAGAAGACGTTGGTGATGAGCTCGCCAGTCTTTGCGTCCCACTGGGAGACGCTACCATCCTCGTGTCCAGAAACGATGTACTTGGTGAGGTAGGAGAATCCAGCAACGGTGACACGGGGGAGCTCGTCCACAATGATGCGCAGAGAGGGCTCGTCGGGCTGAGGTGCATCGGGGGTGTTGTCGATGTCGTAGACGACAATGTGGCTGAGCTGTCCAGTACGCTTCTCGGTCACACCCAAAAGCTGCTTTCCATCCTCGGAGAACTCGACACGCTTGATCGAGGTCAAGAAATCCCATGTCTTCAGCAGCTTGCCAGTCTCAACCTCCCAGAGTCTCATGGTGTTGTCGGCACCGCCGGTCGCGAGAAGGCGGGTGTGAGGGTCGACATCGACGGTCCAGAGGGCACCCTGGTGGCCCTTGTATGTTCCGAAGCGCTCGCCATTTGCGCTGTACCACGCGCAGACGATGTGATCCTTGGAAACGGAGAAGATGAGGTCGCCCTCCTTGGAGAACCTGTGCAAGGCGCAGTGTTAGCAGGTGTGGTCGGCAGAGTGTGAGTGCAGGCGCGGGCGGTGGAGCGGGCGCATGAGGTGTTGTTCGCAAGGCGCATACTTACTTGACCTGGGTGAGAGCACGCTCGTGGCCGGAAAGCAATATGGGTCTCATGATTGTGGTGGTGTGGTGTATTGGGGGTCTGGAGGAGCACTTCGCGATAACTTCAAGTCTTCAAGTTCGATTTGCCAAATTCGAAAGGCGGAACAGCGCACTCAGAATGACACAAACTCGCCTCACCGCGATGTTGCAGCAGGGTCACATTGCTGACTACAACGCATATTGATTATTCCAACTGACAGAATAACACATACGAGCTCGTATTATTGTGGCATTTAATTTGCACATATTACAAGGCGTGGTGACTCAACGCGCAGGCGATGGCGGTCGGCATACAGCAGAGCCACGTGAGGGCGAGAAATTCCAGCACTCTTGATGTCTCGCGGCAAGCACACGCAGAGGCCTGCCACATAACAAATCTCTGGGCGATTGCGAGAGACTCATGTGATATTTACCCGCAGGCTTCTGGCAATCTGACATCGACCACATTCCCTCGAGCCTTACGGAGCAACTGGGGAGCAGATGCAAGCATCTACCACAAGGTGCGGCCACCATTATGTCCTCCGCGTGCAAACCCTTTCATCCCACTATGCGGCACGCCTCTATCAGATTAGATTAGATCTCTGGCAGAAAGTCAGGACGAATTGTCCAGTTTCGAGTTTTCTATGCTGCTCCCGCAGGCCGTGCCCTCCGGAACGCGGCCGTTTCTTGCGGTGTCGTCTCAGAGGATATTTCTTAGTCAAGGGCGCGGGTTCTCCGCTATGACTACCTGGAGGCTCCATCTTTGGGTTGCCTCTTCTAGTCGCTCGCTCCATCGTTCGTGTCGTCGTTCTTGATAAGACGCAGCTTGAGTCTGCCACTTGACTAACAAGATCATGCGCCGCTACTCGCCCACTTTGATCGGCATTCGGCGAAGTCGGAATTTGCGCTCGTCTGTCATCCCACCATTCACAGCTGCTGCTACCAGTGCTCGTCACCTATCCTCTCTGCGCGCTGCTACTACTCCTCTCTCCCACCCGCCGCATGTGCAGCAACCCTCCCGCCGCACATTCACCACCACCTCTCCTTAGCCATGCCCGCGCAGAAGATCGATGGCACGGCCATCGCCAAGTCCATCCGCGAGCGCATCAACAAGGACATTGCCGACAAGCAGGCCTTGAACCCCCGCTACAAGCCCTCGCTCGTCATTGTCCAGGTCGGCGACCGCTCAGACAGCAGCACCTATGTGCGCATGAAGCTGAAGGCCGCCGAGGAGGCCAACATCGAGTGCAACCTGGTCAAGCTTCCCGAGTCCATCACCGAGATCGAGGTCCTCGAGAAGCTTGAGTCATACAACAACGATCCCAGCGTCCACGGTGTTCTTGTGCAGCTTCCTCTGCCGAGCCACCTTCGCGAGTACGAGGTGACCAGCGCTGTTGCCGACGAGAAGGATGTCGACGGTTTCGGTGCCAACAACATTGGCGAGCTTGCCAAGCGTGGAGGCAGGCCGCTGTTCACACCTTGCACGCCCAAGGGTGTGATGGTTCTGCTTGAATCGACCGGCGTCGATCTCAAGGGCAAGAACGCTGTGGTCGTCGGTCGTTCCGACATTGTTGGTTCTCCCGTGAGCTACCTCTTGAAGAACGCAGATGCCACCGTCACTGTCTGCCACTCCAAGACCAAGGACTTGCCCTCAATCGTCAAGGGCGCCGATATCGTGGTCGCAGCGATTGGCAAGGCTGGCTTTGTCAAGGGCGAGTGGCTTAAGAGGGATGCCGTTGTGATCGATGTTGGAACCAACTACATCGCCGACGAGACCAAGAAATCTGGACAAAGGCTGGTTGGCGATGTCGAGTACGACGCTGCTGTCGAGGTTGCCTCCTACATCACTCCCGTTCCCGGAGGAGTTGGCCCTATGACTGTGGCCATGCTGATGCAGAACGTTGTCGAAGGCGCCGACTCCTACTTCGAGAAGCAAAAGGCACGCCACGTCACTCCTCTTCCCATCAAGCTCGAGCAGCCTGTGCCATCCGACATTGCCATCTCTCGTGCTCAGCACCCCAAGCTGATCAACAAAGTCGCTTCCGAGATTGGCGTCACACCGCATGAGCTTGAGCCTTACGGAGCAACCAAAGCTAAGGTTTCCCTCGACGTGCTTAAGCGTCTCGAACACAGACGTAATGGCCGTTACATCCTCGTGGCCGGCATTACACCGACCCGCTCGGCGAGGGTAAGAGCACTACGACTATCGGTCTCACACAGGCGCTTTGCGGTCAGCTCGGCCGTGTCGCTTTTGCCAACGTCCGTCAGCCTTCACAGGGTCCCACCTTTGGTATCAAGGGTGGTGCTGCCGGTGGTGGTTACAGCCAGGTCATTCCTATGGATGAGTTCAACATGCACCTTACAGGTGACATCCACGCCATCACTGCCGCCAACAACTTGCTCGCCGCAGCCATCGACACCCGCATGTTCCACGAGGACACTCAGAAGGATGGTCCTCTCTACAAGCGTCTGGTCCCCGAGAAGAAGGGCGTCCGCACATTCCCACCTGTGCTTGTCAAGCGCCTGAAGAAGCTTGGTATTGACAAGACCAACCCTGACGATCTCACACCCGAGGAGATCACCAAGTTCGCTCGCCTCGACATTGACCCTGAGACCATCACTTGGCGCAGAGTGTTGGACGTCAACGACCGTCACCTCAGAGGCATTACCATTGGACAAGCGCCCACTGAGAGCAAGGTTGCACCCCGTGAGACCGGCTTTGACATTTCTGTCGCTAGCGAGTGCATGGCTGTCCTTGCACTTTCCACTGACCTTGCTGACATGCGCGAGCGTCTCGGCCGTATGGTCGTTGCCAGCAGCAGGTCTGGTGACCCCGTGACTGCTGACGACCTTGGTGCCGGTGGTGCTCTTACCGCACTGATGAAGGACGCCATCAAGCCCACTCTCATGCAGACTATGGAGGGCACTCCCGTGTTCGTCCACGCTGGTCCTTTCGCCAACATCTCCATTGGTAACAGCTCGATCATTGCCGACCGCATTGCCCTCAAGCTTGCTGGTACTGAGCTCGATGAAGACCACAACGAGAAGACCGGCTTCGTCGTCACTGAGGCTGGCTTCGACTTCACCATGGGTGGTGAGCGCTTCATGAACATCAAGTGCCGCAACTCTGGCCTTGTTCCTGACGTTGCCGTCATCGTCGCCACTGTTCGTGCCCTCAAGGTTCACGGTGGTGGTCCTGAGATCAAGCCTGGTGCCCAGCTCGCCGAGGTCTACCGCACTGAGAACCTCGAAGTCCTCCGTGCCGGTTGCGTCAACCTGAAGAAGCACATTGAGAACGCTCGCCAGTACGGCGTCAAGGTTGTCGTTGCCATTAACAGGTTTGAGACTGACACCGATGCCGAGGCTGCTGTCATCCGCGAGGAGGCCATTGCTGCCGGCGCTGAGGATGCCATTGTCGCCAACCACTGGGCTGAGGGCGGCAAGGGTGCCGTTGACCTTGCCAAGGGTGTCATCGCCGCATCTGCCAAGTCGAACCACGATGACTTCAAGCTCTTGTACCCGACTGATTCTGGTAACACCGCTTCTCGCATCGAGGCTATTGCCAAGAAGATGTACGGCGCCGACTCAGTCTCCTTCTCTGAGATTGCTCAGAAGAAGATCGACACCTACACCAAGCAGGGCTACGGCAACCTCCCCATCTGCATCGCCAAGACTCAGTACTCCCTCTCGCACGATGCCGCCCTCAAGGGCGCGCCTACCGGCTTCGAGGTCCCCATCCGTGACGTGCGCATGGCCGCCGGCGCTGGCTACCTCTACGCTCTCGCTGCCGACATCCAGACTATTCCTGGTCTGCCCACCGCCCCAGGCTACCTTGAACGTCGACGTCAACCTCGAGACCGGCGAGATCGAGGGTTTGTTCTAGATTCCCACGCATTATTTCGGTTCTAGCAACAACAAATTTGTGTCTCCCGTCTCATCACGGGAGCGCTTCAACAGGCGGCGTTTCTTCTTTGAATTGTGTTTCTGGTCAAAGGGATCAAAAAGACCGTCTGCGTACGGCTCACTCAACGTGATAGCGATGGCGCTTGGGCGCTACAAAAAGATTTTATATGATTTATTGCTTTATGGTGGAGGGATTAAACATTGCATGATTCAAAAGATTCAAAGCATTTGTCCAACCGGCGAGCCGGTGATGTGGACGTGTATATAACAAACAGGAGACGAGGGAAAAGGGACGAATTCAACAGAGGGAAAGCGTTGCTCATCGCATCGCAACGAATAGATAGTCTTGTTCATCAATATCGAAAAGACCATTTCAACATCAATTAAGCCTTGGACTTTCTAAGTGATTTGTGAGATGATTGATGATTGATGATTGTGATGATTGTGATGATTGTGATGATTGTGATGATTGTGATGATTGATTGTGATGATGTGATGATGTGATGTGATGATTGTGATGATTGTGATGATTGTGATGATTGTGATGATGTGATGATTGTGATGATTGTGATGATTGTGATGATTGTGATGATTGTGATGATTGTGATGATTGTGATGATTGTGATGATTGATGATTATAAAAATTATAAATTATGCTGCTCTTTCAGTAATCGACACTTTTATTTTATAAATTAGTTAAGGACGATGACTACATCGGCTATTAACACATTCCACATGCTGATTTAAAAAAGACCAATTTTTCAATCTAGATGTATACTCGCCATATCAAAACTGCACACTACAACGTAAAACGATAAGAGAAAAGAGTAAAGATTCCTTGTACTCTGTATTCCAAGCATTAAGTCAGATCCGCTTGAACAACCTGACTCAAAAGGCCAGAAGAAGAACCCACGCACCTCCCGTCAACCTACACCGACTTCGATCCGAACCAGAGCGTCGCCCTCACGTTTCCTCCAATCGGATCCGCAGCCCTGACAAGATCGAACATCTGCCCACACGTGATGCCATCTGCATTCATAATGCGCGTCTGCACATTGCTGGCCCTATAATCGGCAGTATTCGACCAGCAGTAGATCTCGAAGAACACTGGGGGCGGTTGGCTAATAAGCATGTTGCGGAAAGGGCCGTTGGTGGTGGAGGCGGGATCGCTGGCCCAGGCTAGAGCGTCTCTGTCGAAGCGCAAGTTGAAGATGTGCAGTCGGTTTTGTGCCTTGATGGTGGGAGCGGTGGCGTGGTCGAAGGTCTTGTTTTTGTGCGCTGGGAAGGCGAGAATGCGGCTTGGGATGGGTGCTGGGCAGAGTTTGGGGCGGGTCCAATCTGGTGCGGCGTGGAGGGTGCGTTGCAGTTTGATTGATCCGAGGATTGTTTGTTGGAAGGTCTTGGAGACTTGGGCCAGAGTTGTGCGCAGCGCGTGCTGGTCATCTACTTCGAGTAAGATCTGTTCGAGGAGCTCTGGGATGCCAAAGACTTTCGTGGCTGCCTTCGAACCATCTTGGTGATGCTGGTCTCGGTCTTTGGCAGAGTCAAGTGATTCTACGAGGCGACTCTGTTCCACAAACGGTTTGCCCGGTTGTAGATCCGATGCACCGACGTCCAAGCCAGGCTGAGGCTCAACCTCTGCGGAAGATGACATTCTGCTGGTGGTGGTTGTGATGTGATTCTTGCGAGTATGCTGGTGAATCGCTTGTGTTGTTGCTCGACGTGGACTTTGTCTGATAGCCATATGCAATAGGCCTACACGCACATATATATTCATCTCGCGGCCTCAAAATATAATGTCGGTGAGAACGCTGAGGACACCGAGGACAGATGTGAAGCAAAAGCCTTCCCCAACTGTCCTCGTTACCGGACTTATGCGTGTTGCACTCGAAAACAGTGTCAAGATATAACCGATCGCTCGTGGTTCGTCCTAATCATCGTGTGAAAGATGGCGCATTAATGCTTACTTCTGATATCCTGGGCGGGCCTGTCGATACACGATTATTCGCGAGGTCAGCAAAGCTGCCCAATGATGAGTAATAGCATCGCAATAGATCCTAGAGCAGCTAATTTTTTTAGCTTGAACGAAGTGTGATCTACGGTTCTGGAAGGCCTGTAAAGCGAGTGCTCAATATACTCTCCAATCCTGACTTTGTTGCTTCAACGTGATGCAGCAAGCAGCTTCCACAGCCCATAGACCTGTCCAATAGGCGCAGCTTTCATTCGCGCGAACGACGACTGGTTCCTTTGATGATGGCGACTTGCCAAGAATTCGAATACAGATACAATCCGTAGCAGGATGCTATACACCAACGCCACGCTCAGGGTCAAAATAAATCCGCGACTTCAAATGAGGCAGAAAGTTTAGAAACGCCTGCCTCTGAAGCCGCCTCTTCCTCTGCTGCCTCTACCTCTGAAGCCACCTCTTCCTCCACCATCCCCACCTCTGGCATTCCTCTCAAAGATCCTTTCAGACTCCTCGTAGAACTCTTGCTCTCTCTGCTCTTGCTCCTTAGCCTCTTGTTCAATATCCTGCTCAGTCCTAGGCTCCGGCTTTCGTGGGTGGAGATCCTCGTCCTTGATCCATCGAGCGTGAGCACCGTGCTCGCAGCTGACTACTTTGTCTTGGCCGGGCGGGTGTGCGCGCCCGTTGGGACAGAAACCAGCAATGTAGAACGGGCAGAGCCTCGGGTGCTTTACGTGTCGCATCGCGCAATGAGGTCCAAGTGGACAGAAACCGCGTGTGTAGTGTGGACATGCCGGTCGGCGGAGCTCACTGTTGGGTGAGATGTGAAGATATGTGCACTCGTCGCCAGATGAACAGAGACCGAATCGTGAGAACTCTTTGCATTCGCGCTCGTCGCGCAGGTTGAAGGTGTGAGCGAACTCGCAGGCGTCGCCTTTCTTGCAGAGGCCCGCGCTGGTAAGTTTCAAATCAGGTTGTTGATGCCGCTGCGCTCCGAGGGGAGGAGTGTAATGTCTGTCATGGCAGAGGATACCTCGCGGGCAGTTTCCTGCTTTGTATTCGGCGCATATAGGCCTGGCGATTTTTGATGGGCGGCCGAGAGTGGGATGTGAGCGAGCAAGGTAGTTGGCAAAGGTGAAGGTGGGTGTTGACAGCAGTTCGGGATGGAGAACTTGGTCCACTGCCGGGACTCGAGTTTCTGTGGTGGCCATGTTTGGATGTGTGTATACCTTAGCTAGCAGGTACAGCTATGCGAGAGGTGCTAGTGGTGGTGGAGCAGACGGTACGCGACAGGGCCACAGGATCAAGCTTCCTGCGAGCCTAACTGATCCCCAGATGCGCTGGGCGATCTCACGCCGCAGCGTTCCAGGGTTCGCTCTGCACCACAAAAGGTACTTTGCCTGTATCTACCTAGGTAGTTAAAGGTATCCCTTACCAACCACCAAAAACCGTCTTGGAACACGTGCTGCAGACGCTTACCTCTCACTTCGTCGCTACTGTTCGGCTGTGCACGTGCATCCTCGCCTCGCCTTGCTCTCTGCCGACGCCAGCTGCTCGACACCTCCATCCACGCGCACGGTCACCGCCGCCACCGCTCTCTCCACATCGTGCTGTCAGCGACCTCTCCCCACTCGCCCTCACTTCCACCGTCTCGAACACGTCAACTTGACATACCGCCAGCACGACGCCTGCCCGCCACCCGAACCACGCCTGGCTGCGCACTCACATTCGTTCTTGCTGCTCTTCATGGAAGCGAGGCAGCAACAATAACCGCATTGACGGCAGCGACAATAGCTTTCGCGCGCCTTATGACCGCCTACGCTTAACCGCCTCGCTCACGACACCTTATGACTTGACGCAACACGAATAGCATAATTATCTCACGACGAAATTACACAAAAGAGGATTAGCAAAGACAAAAACATGGTATCCGACCGGATCTACGAGCTATGCCAGCCGGTGCTGGACGACGAAGATCTGGGCGATGAGGAAAAGACCGACAAGCTGGAGGAGGTACTGAGTGGTGCACCGGCCTCACTGAAGGGCAAAGCACTGGAGGATGCTGTTCTTGGGGCGCTCTGGAGGTGGAAGGGCGCAAAGGAAAAGACAACAAGTCCTCAAACTATGCGTGGCGCGAACGTAATTCGCTCCCGTTCGCCTGCTCCCTGGCTGCAACGCAGTGGTACTCCCTCAAACGCTGGGTCGCCGCGACCGAGAAATGCTACCCCTGGTCCGCCTCCTGGGCTTGGACCGCAGGCGCCGGCGCTTGCACGTACGATGAGCTCGACTGCTTCCCCGTTCACATCACCGAGGCCCTCACCGCGACTTCCGGTCTCCACGCCAGCCATCCCGCATTCGCCCAGACTCAGCATATACCAGTTCAGCGACTCTTCACCCACTACTGAGACCTATGGCGACTACGGAAGTGACAATGTTGACTGGCTGGTTAATGACGAAACGAGTAGTAATACCAGTTTTGGAGATGCTGGTATGAGCTCGTCTGAGTACATGCAGCCCTACACGATGGACATGAGCCCATATGATATGCTCCGCTCAATCTTGCAGGACAACAGGAGCGATGAGGAATTAGAGCGTATCCTGGAAGCAAATGGTTATGATCTCAGTCAGACTATCAACTCCATAGTGGAGGCGCAAGCTCCTGATGCAACGACCGCCGCAGCTATCGCAGCACAAGATCAGCAGAACCGCACGTACCTGATAGGCAAGAGCATGTCTCCCTCTTCGCGTCCAATGACGCCGGTTGGCCAGCAAAAGTCTCCAATCGTCTGTCGCTACTGGCTTCAATCAGGCCACTGTGCTCGGGCTGATTGCCGCTTCGCTCATACCCTCGAAAACCACGTTTGCAAATTCTGGCTACAAGGCAATTGTCTTGCAGGCAACCTCTGCCAGTTCTCACACGACCCTGTGGCGATGATGCAGCAGCTTTCTCTTACCAACAGCAATAGCGAAGCTGGAACGCCTCAGCAAGTGCCGCCTAACCTTCAACTCCAGGACTACGATAGTTTCCCGTCTTTGCAGCCGCAGACTAGTAATCCCTACGAAGACACGGATCCTTTAGTAGACCCTACGACAATCAGTTCGGTATTGCTGCAGAACCAGCAACAAGCATTCGCCGCCGCGCCACCAGGCCTGTTCCCCAATTTTGTTCCCACCGGTCCACGCAACGCATCCCGACCAGCATCTCGTCCCGGAAGCAGGCATGCCTCGCGCGCGCCCACTCCAGGTGTACAGCCGAACTTCAACGACGACGAGGCATTCCCTTCTTTGGGCTCAGCTGCCGCCAATCGACCAGGCAAGCGTCATCACGGCAAGCGAGGTGGACATGGACACCACAACAATGCCAATGTCGCTCCTCAACCTGGATCACTGGCAGATGTTGTGCGCATGAGCCCTTCACCGGCACCTTCAGGCCCTAAGACTCGTGAGGCTATGCGGCGTGGCCTCCAGAACAATCGCAGCTTCACGTCCACGCGTGAGAACGGCACATCATCGCTTGCTATTTCTGCTCCGAAAGATATTCCCTGGCTGGAGACTGGTGAGAACGTCAATCGCGCGTATCTTAAAGCCCGCTCGGATGCTGTACGCCATGGTGGTCTTCGCAACAAGTTCCTGCAGTCTGCTGCTCAGGCTTGGAATCGTAACGATGCCCGCGGTGCTAAGGCCCTGTCGTTGCGCGGTCAAAATGAGAACGCTCTTATGCGCGAAGCCCACCGCGAGGCAGCTCGAGTCCTGTACGAAGAACGCAACAAGCAACTGTCTGATGGTCGTCAACAAAAGGAGCTATACGTCGACTTACACGGCCTACATGCCGAAGAAGCCGTCTCGTACTTGTCTGACTGCCTCCTTGAGCACAAGTCTTCATCCCGCCCTGTATATGCCATCACGGGTACTGGCCACCACAGCAAAAACGGCAAAGACAAGGTTGGAAAAGCAGTGCGCCAGTACCTCACTGAGTGGCGCTATGCTTTCCGCGAGTTCTCTGTTCCTGGCGATCGCAACAACGTTGGTGGTATTCTGGGCATTGATCCCAGCAGCTATGACAAGGAGCTTGCGAAGAAGGGTGGGCCAGCTATGCTCAGTGGTGGAGATGGTGACAGTGGCATTGATTTGACAGAGGGAAAGAGGGAAGATACCAAGGTAATGTTGGCCAAGGATGATCCTAGGAAGGCTGTCAGGGTGGAGAGGGAGGATGAAGTCCTTGAAGGAGGATATTAGAGATGATTAGTGTGAGAAATGAAATGACATGAATACCTACTCTGATTGATACCAGTCTGGCTAGAGCTTGGAGACTGCATTCACCTTTGGCAAGTGTATCGTGATTTATACAGTGGTCGCGGTGATGTCCCTTCGCCGTTGTACCTGCTTCGAGACTACTAATTCTCACTACTGGCTCTGATTGCAGTGTCCATCTCTACGATTGTTGGCTATAGGTCTGTGCCCAGCATCTCAATGATAGGGTATGCAGACTTATGCGCAAGAAGCGTATCCGCTCATCCTTCGAGCGTGGAGTGGCTGGGGTCAAGGTACCTTGGTACCTCTAGTTGCTTGTACATCAGGAGGCAAGAACTTCTTTTTCGACATCATTCTATCCATCAATCAATTCCACAGCTCAAAGATTTTCCCTCGGTGTTGCCTGGTCTGATAGCACCTGACGCGTTTGGAAACACCTCCGGGAAGCAACGTTACTTACTATACGATTAAATTCAAACGCCTTCTGCTACGCGCTTCCGATGAATTCCTTCTCACGATGGGCGAATCGCAGTCCTCTTGGGTACTTACGAGCCGTTCTCCACGGGACCAAAGCCATATCTGGTATCCATATAGCTCGGTTGTCGAGCTTGCCACCATCAAAGCTTGGCCGGCCTAAGCAAAGTCAAGGCTCCACAGAACAACATGAATCAATTCGCGACAAACGGGGTCGTATAACCAGGTATGGCCGGATGGGCTCTGTGGAACACAGCGCATGGAGATCGGCCCAGGCGTTAGAAATGTGGGCACAGCCAGAATTCAGAGACCGGGCGATCGCGAGGCTCAAACAGTCCCGAAGGGCCCGTTGGCCTCCCGACCAGTACGATCTCCGGAGGACCTCTCAAGCGAACAAGTTCATATTCAAACGCGATGACAGTGACCCCAAAAGTGGGATTCTATGGTATCAGACGCCCACAAGTTCGTCGCAAAGCTCACTTCGTCGCACCTTAGCCGGTATTACCGCAACGCCTTTGCAGTTCTGCATCTTGACGCTTCTCAACTCGACACGAAGCTCTCGTTTGGCAAAGTACGGGAAAACATGCGACCGTACAGCCGCATCACAGAGTCGCAAGTCACGAGGCTGAGAGAGGAGTTTTATCATTCTGCTTCGAAGTCTGGCAGCCCATTCTCTTCTCGCGAGGAGAGAGACGAAGTTCGCAATGCTTTGGGTATTGATCATGCGATTCTCAAGAATTGGATCAACGGCGAGGTTCGCATGTGGCTGCGCTCAGCGGCGGTACTCGAGCTCAAAGGCGTGAAAGTCGACTATGCTAATATTCCTCACTTGGCTTGGCTGGCTTAAAAGTCTTTCGGCAGACCACAGTTCTAGCTCAGAAGTCTGCGCATGATCATGAGTGTTGAGTCGCTTGTACCAGCAACTCTACCTCTCGTACTTCGCTTGCTGACCATTCAGATGATGTTGATCATATACTGGTCCACCTGTGGATGAGACGCTTCTACCGTCAGTATATATCTATAGGTGCCATGGTGTCCACGGAGAGCTGTGTGCTGGCTCATGATGAGCGACTGTATCGATCATGCTTGATGGTCCTTTGGGGGTGATATCAGGGACTTCTGCTACGAATGTTCAACTCCAGGCTAGAGGTGTGAAGCTGCTGTCACATGCTCAGGGTTGAGAAGAGTGACGTCTGTTGCTGCTGGGTCGCTCCTTCCTCGTTCGTCGCGACTTCCCTCGAGGCAAAAGTCGTCGTTGAGCGTGACAACATGGCGTTTGATTGCGCACCACTCCAACATCAGAAACGAGAACACAGTCGACCTTGATCGTGGTAAGTCAGCACATATGAAGCGCACTCGACCTAACAACTGAAAATGGCTTATACGTTGAAAGAGAAGTACGCAGAGATGCAGTTGGATCCGAGTGACCGCCGCCGTTGGGCGGCATTCGACGCGTTTGTCTGGCAACACATTCACCAGCACCTGCGTGAAAAGCCGAACTGGATCTCTCAGGTCCGCGAAGGTACCATTCGTCTTTCCTTCCGCGTGAAGAAAACACCAACTACACCGAGACACCTCATGTGGGACCCGCAACTCAATGTCATCGCCTATGATCTGGTCCACACATATGCCGAGCGCATTTGGCCAGATCAAACCGGATTGCCAGTGCACCTGTCTCGAATTGCACCACCTGGAAGGCCGTATATGCGCGCGACTAAAGCGAACATGCGCGTCACTAGACATAGAGCCACGAACCTGAGAGAGTCGGGCGCCATCATCACCGAACATGTGTCCACACTGGAGTCGTGGATCGGGCGGTGCGTACGAGACTACCTGAAGTGTCTTGTGGAGTCCGACTAGCCGGTCCCGGCGGAACAGCCATTAAAAGCATTGCAATTGCTCGAGGTTTTTCTCAGACAAGGGGTCTCCGAGCCCACTCTGCCTCAAGCTGATCGTCGTCGTCGTTCTCCTCCACCTTCTCCTCCTACAGGCGAGATCCCGACAGATGAACTCGAGGATATCGAGGAAGGCGAAATTGAGCAACACCCGAAGCGTAAGCTTCATGACACATTTGAGTCTGCAGGGGAACCTGAGAAGCAGCCACGCGAACTCTCAGACAGTTTTCGGCAGACGGAGACCACAATCGGTGATTTGCTCGACCGTGATTGCCAGGGAAAGAGACGAAGGATGGCCGAAGCCTCACGTAGCAGGACCTCTCAAAGCCCCACCGTTACGTCTACTGGGACAGCAAAGGATATCAGTGGAGGTCGCAGCCAGAGCGCAAATCCTTTCTCGCATGGATACCGGAGATGAAGTGATTTCTGCGGCAGCAGATTGTTTTCAGAGTGGACTCGGAACGGCAGCTCCCAGTAACGTCAGCGCTTATCGCTGTTACACACAGGACTGTAATGCAGCTTTCGATGCGTCGCAGGAGCTTGACGAACATATCTGGAACCAGCGTAGTGCACAATCCCAAAGTTTCACTGACGTTTCCACTCTGTTGGCTGGTGTCTCTCCGCAGCGATCGTCGCCAGGACTGCAGAGTAGTGCATATTCGGCTAGACCAGACGTTGGGAAAGAACCAGAGGTGCAGAGTAATGACCCGAAGTCTGACTGCCATGAATCCATGTCAGATGTGGAGCACTTGCTCTTACAGGGTATCGAGGATGAAGAGTATGCTGAACTATGCCGTCGCTCACTGGTTTGGCTACGCTCTCAGGGGAAGCCGTTCTTATCAGTTGGACATGTGGCGATGATATGAGCAAGGTCAGATGCTGAGAGCTTGTTAGGCTTTCACTGGAAGCCAATTCGATTACCGAGACGGGTGGTGATGATTGAAGCGCGGTCTGAAGCAAGGTCAAGTGTTTAGAGCTCGCTAGGTTCTCAAAGGAAGCAAATTTGAGAAAGCAGGCGTGTGGCAACGAAGCAGCAAGATCAGGTATTGAGAGCTGGAGGTGCGAGACATCAAGCCTCTCAGATAGAATACAATTCTAGCAATGGAAAACGTCCTATATGAGCAGGTGCAATTACAATGAATCATGTGATCGATGTGCCGTCCCAGTTTTCAATCTTCAGCTATCGGTTGATACTACCTCTAGCTGATACAGTGATCGCTGTGCGTCTGCGCATAGCTTCTCTCAATGGCATCCATGGTGGTTCTTGTTTACACACCCATTGTTATCAACGTACTAGTTATCAGTAGACTGGTGTGCTTTCACCATCATCTCATTGGTGCATGGATCCAAGTTTGGATCAATCGATGCTGGTATGAGCTGCTATTGGTAGGAGCTTCAGAGTATGCAGCCCTCTAGGACCAGTATACTCCTACCGACATTGATTGTGTCATAAAAGCGAGAAACCCGATCGCTTGGGTCACACAAGTCAGTTCAAGCGATGAAGCACGTTTGGCTGGGGCACACAATCTTGATAAAAGATCGTACGTGGGAAACAGCCGTTCGTCTCGAAGGAAGTGATTTGGACGACCTAGCCACTGCTGATGAACGGAGTATGGTCGGGCAATACGACGTGGGGAATCAGCCTCAAACTGATTCTATCCCCACGCTCGTGACAGAAAATGCAATGTTGTAGTCCAATCTTCATCATTTCATGTTACTTTCGTAGACAACTATCCGACAGTCTAACACACAGTCCTGTGCACGCCGTGTGACATGGGCCTCCTGTGCTTGTGTTTTTCGTGTGACTTCGAGCCAGCACTTCCATGCGTCTTCTCCACAGTCTGCTTGTCCTGGAAGGGCTGCCAGACCTTGAGATCGATCTCATCGCTGTTCATGATGCTCTCAGTCACGGAGAAGATGTCCGTGATCAGACGATCGAGCAAGTCCATCGACATGGTCTCGCGTACAACGACACGTAGGATCTCAGTGCCTTCCTCCTTGGGTGGCAGTGGGTAGTCTATGTGGAGATTGACCTGTCAGAAAGCTGCTAATGAACGACTCGATGGGAGCATGACTCGGTCCGACTTACTGGGGATAATGTACTGCTTGGCACGCAGAAGGTTCGAAATGCTGACTTGCTTGACGTGAGGGTACTTTGCAATGTTAGCTATCGTTTCTTCTCGTGGATAATATCCTGAAATTTACCTTCTGCTTGAACTCATCGGTAAGGCAAAATGCCACAACGGGCAAGCCAGCGTTGTAGTCCGCACTCGTCTCACCATCCTTGCCCTCGTATGTCTCGCCCTTCTTGTATTCTGTTTGACCCTTGGGACGATGGATATCGCTTACGCAACGGTACCAGCCTGTGGACTCCAGGGCTTTCGATAGCAGACGGGCGTTTGCGAGAGCGTTCTCCATGATCCCGCGGTAGCCATCAAAGCCAAGATGGATAAGGTTGTAGTACTGGTTGTATAGGTCAGTATCGTATTATCGAGAACGTTAGTACGTTCAATCTCCCAATTTACTCACCTGTGCGATCACTTGAGCTCCTGGGCGGGAAAAGTTGAGGGTGAAGGATTCTTCGGTGCCGCCCTACGCGAGGTATTAGCCATATGATCCAAGAACCTAATAGATAGGATATAGACTTAAAAGATAGTGAAGTTCGAACTTTAAATGGTCAGGAAGATACTGTTCATCGCGCCAAATGATCCAGCCTACACCAGCGTAGACGAGGCCGAACTGGGTGGCTCGTCAGTACAAGTGTCATTCCGCCGCTTTCAAGCAGCTCCGCTTTTCACAGCGATCGAGAATACTTACCTTGTGACCGGAAGTATTAATGGATTTGACTCTGGCAGTTCGAAGTTCCATTTGTGTCCGCCAGCTTGTGCGTTGGTGAAAGGCGCGATAAACCCTCCGCTTGCAGCGTCGACGTGGATCGGGATATCAACGCCAGTCTTCTTCTCGTACTCGTCAAGGATATCGTGAATCTCCCAAACAGGTTCGTAGTGACCAGTGTATGTGCTTCCGAGAATGACAAAGATACCAATGGTGTTCTCGTCGATGTTCTCCTTCACCAGCTCAGGGTCCAGACGGTAGGAGCTCTTTGCTGACACAGGCAAGATGCGAGCCTCGACTTCGAAGTAGCGTGCGAACTTCTCGAGAGCAACTTGTGCGTTTGCTCCCATGATGATGTTGGGTTTGGATGTGTCCTTGCCCTCGGCTTTGCGCTTTTCCTGCCATCTGCGCTTCATGGCCAGGCCACCGAGGTGGATCGCCTCACTACTGCCAGTGGTCGCACTGCCAATTGCCTTCTCACCCTTCTGGACGCCCAGAGGTGGGCAATAATGCTGATACACCTTGTGTGCATATCCATCATGGCAGGGTACTCATCTGCGTCCGAAAGGTTCTTGCTGAGGTTCTCGATCATGAGAGCCTCGGCCTCACGTTCCATGTATGTTCCCACGAACGAGGCAAGGTTGAGATTCGGTCTCCCATCAAGGTCGAGCTCATCTTTCAGCATGGCGTGTAGGCATCTGCAGGAGCTCCCTGCTGGGGGATTTTGAATTTGGAGAAGCTCGCTTTGCGCATTGTAGCGACTGCTGTAGGGAGTGAGATGAGAGACAGCATTCCTGGTGTGAGCACGGTGAGATTGATGAGGGTGGTCGTGCAACGAGGAAATGAGCTCGTCGGGGTCGACGTGTCTGGCTAAAGCCATGTTTGAGGCGAATGAGGGCTCGTGGTTATGTTAGGTGAGCTGAAAGCTTGGCTGAAGGTAAGTGAAATGGTGGCACAAGCAAAAGAGTTTGAAAGGTCTTGAAAGGTGAATGAAAGCAAACGAATACTTATATGTAATGAAACAACTGCGTTCAAGCTCTACCACGGCTGACACTTCCTGCATCTGCACATGCATGCGCGTTCTGGCCATTGAAAACAAAAGGCTCAGTCTGACGTAGAGGGGTGACGAAGCCCGTTACAGAGCAGTGATTGGACCTGCATGAGCCACGCAAGGGAAAAGTATGGTTACCGCTTCATCCGTCAATGCTGCAAAACAGGTATGACGGCAATGGTAAACAGCAAACTGTCATCACAGCGGAGTCTTCGAGCAGACTTCCGTCAGATCCGGGGGACCTATAGTCCAAAGCATAAGTTTGCACATACAGTAGTGATCACAAGTCTACACGTGGTTTCTCGATGGTCAGCACAGCTACATTGGCGGCGTATATGATGATAGTAGCAGAATTCCTGTCAAGAGACTGAGAGATGCTCGAAAGTGTTTCGATGGAAAAGGACCATGTTTTGATAATGGTAGCTGCTGGTATGAGCATTCGAAGCCTACCAGTACATGCGCAGACTTATGAGCAATACTTGTACTACGGTATATTTATATGATCGTTTCAGCAGCTATCATTGTGAGGCTTGATTTGCGTGCCATTGAGATATCATACTGGTTAATCCTTGAGGTGTCCCTTGTGCCTTGTCGAGCTTGTGCATTGTGTATCTTCAAAAGCTGGTCACAAGAGGGACTGTCTCAAGCCCAGAAGTCTACGTGCTGCCATGTTCTTAAGACGGGTTTTCTCAATATGCCTGTCAGGTTTTCTTCTTATATCTAGTACTAGGAGGTACAGAGGTAGCATGACACACTGAGAACCCCCAGCGGTTTTGCAATCAGCTGAGCTCGTTTCACAGAGCCGACGGTCTGGCAACACCAATTATCATGATGCAAGAAATGTATCAGGCGGAAATCGGACAACTCCGCAGATATAAAATAGGGCCCACGGATTGAGCACCCCGCAGTGCTGGTGGGGTCAAGTGGCTCTCGCCATGAGCCGATCTGATCATCGCGACTTCGTAGACGATGTTCTCAGGTGGCCCAAACACAGAAGGCTCGAAATTATTGATACAATGCTCGGGAAACATATATGGCAAAGTTATTATCACCAAACCATTGTTAGATGGCTCTCGAGTTGGGTCATGGTAATACAGTGGTAGCGGCATGAAGCTCGCATTGGGTCCGAGGGGGACTCGCGTTCGCGAAGGCGTCGTCATCGATCGCAACACGGGAGGCGCATGGCGTGCACATCGTCTAGGCATCACTATAACCTTCTGACAATCCTCTCTTCTCTGATGTTTGCTTTGTTCTATCACCATCAGTATCAACCATGAAGTTCTCCAGTGTTTTGCCATTCGTGGCTGCAGGCTCTGCCTTGGTGCTACCCTCCGAGCAGGTCAATTTCCGAGAGATTGCCATCGAGAAGAACCATCGTGGTGGCAATACCTGGTACGATGAGGCCATTTCCACCAAGGATGAGCTTCTTTCCAACTTCAAGAAGCACTACGATGAAGTGACCGAGACATCCAAGGATGCTTTCAACGAGATCGCCGAACAGTCGAAGAACACTCTTGATGCAGCCTTCGCCAAGGTTGATGACTTGAGCAACAAGGTCCAGCACTCAGCTTTCGACGCCGAGTCCTGGCTCGAGTCGGAACTGCAGTCTTTCGACGAGGCTCTTGATGACCCCCACCATGGTCCGCCACACGATGGACCCCACCATCCACCCCACGATGGTCCTCCTCACCACGGTGGCCCTCACCACCCACCGCACCACGGTCCACCAAACCACACTGTGTATGAGTTGATCGCCAGCAGCAAATACACCACCAAGCTTGCTAAGCTTATCAATGACTATCCCGATCTTGTCAAGAAGCTCAACAGCACAAAGGCAAACTACGTATGTTAAATACCTACAATCCTCGCTCAAATCAGACTTCTTACTGACCTCTATGCAGACTGTCTTTGCTCCCACAGACAAAGCTTTCGAGAAGATTCCCGAGCACCACCACAAGCCGAGCAAGGAATTCCTCGAGGCTCTTCTCTCTTACCACGTCGTCGAGGATTTCTACCCGGCCAGGCGTGTGCTCTCGACCCACACGGTGCCCACTCTTCTCCAGGGTGATCACCTTGCCGGCGAGCCTAAGCCTCAGCGTCTTGCTTTCAACATCGGGCTGAGAGGTCTGACTGTCAACTTCTACTCCCGCATCGTCGCTATCAACATTTTCGGCACCAACGGTGTCATTCATGGTGTCGATTCGATTATCCTACCTCCGCCCAATGTCGCCACCATCATTGATCTTCTCCCTGGCGAGTTCTCAACTCTCGAGCTTGGCCTCGGCAAGACTGGACTCTTCGATGTCATCAACACCACCGACCACAAGGGCGGCACCTTCTTCGCTCCCCTCTAACTTTGCATTCCAGAAGCTTGGTCCTCGAATCAACGCTTTCCTTTTCAGTCAGTACGGCCAGAAGTATCTGAAGGCTCTTCTCGAGTACCACCTTGTCCCTGACAACACCCTTTACTCGGATGCATACTACAGCGCCGACAGCAAGAGCCAAGAGGGTGTGCCCAAGGGTTACTTCCACGTTGACCTTCCGACTTTGCTCGAGGACCGCAGCCTGAGCGTAGACATTGCCCGCTACGGAGGCTTCATCAGTATCAAGATCAACGGCTTTGGCCGTGTCTCTGTCCAGGATGGTATTGCACAAGACGGTGTGATCCAGGTCGTCAGTGATGTGCTCATCCCACCGAAGCAGGTCCCTGGCGGTCCAGGTGTCCAGTGGCTTGGTGAGGAGCTTGAGGTTGAGGACCTCATGGAGAGGCTCGAGCCATACGTTGCCAAGGGTGATCTCTAAGTATGCGCTCACAGAAGGTTGCAATTCCGCTACGATCTTGCAAGAGATATTTTAATTTATGATGCTTTGCTTTTCGCCAGTCGGTATCAATTTTACGTATAGTCGTTACTCAAGAGGCTGCACAGACATCTCAGTGGTTACAGACGTTCCATGTATGGATGAAGGCTGAGATCGGACATTGGTAGCAGGGAAGCAAGTTTCGAGTATCCCTAGTCATCTCCACGGGATGCAACTTGAGGTCTATGCCTATATCCGCCGATAACAGCATAGTATGGTTATGTGCAGACTTTTGAACTAATACTGTTATTCCTTCACACGTATTGACTCAAACCGAACTTCACTCTCACCTGCCACTCCTGGATCAATCCTCACTTGCCTGCAACTCACCCACGTCACACGCCACGTGCCACATGCCACCTCCAACAACACGTTTTCACTTGATCCATACCCTCCCGAATCATCAATCGCATCCTCACCATCAGGAACTCGGCAACTTCATGTGAACAATACTCCACATTCCTGGTGTCTTCACCTGTCGATAAGAGACTCGTTCTGCAATCAAAGCTTCGAGACTCAAACCTTGCCACCCCTTTTCCGGCACTCTACTGCCACCCTTTTTGATTCACCACCACTGTCCTCGGCTTTCTACTCAAAGGCCAGCATTCTTCTCTATTCGTAAGCGACTCGTCTCTCAACTTGCTACCTCCGTCTTCCGCTAGTAGGACAGGTACAGGTCCCACGTCTGAAGGTGAGGAGAATGAGCTATTGGAAGGCTTACCTGACCACTCTTCGCAGCATATCAGCCCTCACCCGAGACATTACGGTGACAGTCACTCCTCGAAACCTGCCCAGATCGAGTGTACAAGCCATCACATCTCACCAGTCCAACCACATCAACCAGCTCCTACTTGAAGTCTTCACTTGATCAACAACGACACTCTCCACAGAGACACTCAGAATGTCTTACGAAGACCTGAAGGACTCTGACAAGCAGCGCCTTGCTGCCGCGTTCGTCAACATCAAAGACAAGAGATCTGCGATGGCCAAGGTAAATCGGTCGCTTGAATGGTGATAAAGCTGAGTCCACAATTTGCTAACAATGGCTCAAGATCGACTGGGAAACCGCTACACTCAGCTTCAAGCCTGACGCAACTATCACTGGCGAGTCTTTCAAGACAAGCATCTCTCGAATCAAGGGCGGCTTCACCACCCTCACCGCCCCAGACAAGCATCGTCTGGCAGCAAGCTTCTGCAGCTTGCAGAGCTCGGACGACTACAAGGCAGTCATGGCCAACGTACGTGAGATCATTTCCTAGATTCTTCTCGGCATACTAATTGGATGCTTCAGGTCAACTGGAACAAGGCCGCCACCGATTTCAAGCCGTCTGGTAAACCGATTACCAGTGATTCTTTCAGAACAAGTATTCAGCGCATGCTCAAAGACAAGAGTGGAGGAAGCCGCCGCACAGGAAACACAGGCAAGAAGAGGAAAGCTCCTGCCGTTGAACACTCTCCTTCTACGGACGACAGCGAGCAAAAGCGCGCAAAGAAGTCGAACATTGGTCAGGCTATCAGCCCAGCTCCCTCCGGTCCTGCCGCAGAGGGAGACACTGAAAAAGAGGACAACCAGTCGATCAGAAGCTCGCAGAAGCCGTCTCCGTCCCCTCCAGCCAAAAGCGAAGCTGAGGACGATGACACGCCCGCAGATCATGCGCTGGGCGAGGAAGATTCGAAATCCTTCTGAGTGAAGAAGCGGACAAGGCCATTGTCATGCCCTCATACATGGCCAGTCAGACTCTGCGATTTTCAGCTTGCCGTTGAGATGCAGTGCTTTCTCATCGGCTACTAAGGTTACCTGGAGATGCTATCACGAACATGTATGACGAGCTGTCGCCTACGAGCCAACGACCAGAAGGGTGGGGATACTCGTCAATCGTCCGGAGACATCGGCGAGAATTAACACTGTAACTGCCTGGCAGTTCCATCAATGGCTGACAAGGGCTCGGATTATGGCATTCATTTCATATGACTCTTTGACTCAACATCACTTTTCCATTTCCACTGAAGGGTTTCTTTCTTATTGGGGCATGTTTCCTATACGGTCGTTAATCATAAGTCTGCACATGGCCTCTCAGAGGTAACTGTTGTTATTACGTTGGCGAAGCGTGAAGGCAGGACTTTACAAAGACGCAAGGTCATGCTGAGTGCTCTCTATGATCTCAATGGGATGCATTTGCAGATATGTACCTATGTCCGCCGATACTACAGTTCTAGCTCATGAGTCTGTGAACCAATCCCGAGTGTTTTGGTGTTTATACCAGCGGCGATAGCTCTAGGAATCGGTTTGTCTGTCCATTGAGATGATGCTAAAGATATAGGCAATTGCCTATAAATGATACGCCTCTACTGTCAGGCATCTTCTTATAGTCACTATAGCGCCTAAAGAAAGGCTGTGCGCAGAATGATGAGCAGAGACTGTACTATAATGCGATATCATGGCAAGTGCAGACTTTTGAGCTAGTACATTATGTATCAGTAGAAGCGAGCATCGTCTTACAAGGATTACTGCGTTGTAGCTACAAAGTCTAGCTATGCTATGAAGGTGCTTTCGGGTCGCAAGGAGGGCCATGGTGACACATTGACACGATTCCCGACTGTCTTAAGCTAGCCTTGTGTTCTTACCTCTTCTGCAACTGCATGACATAACTCGACAGCGACTCCAGCTCCAGATAGCACATCGATCCACATGCGTTGCGTATCACTCAATCGGTCGTTTTCGCTTTTGACCTCGGAGAACATGACCTGTCCTTGTGCTTTCGCGTCCACGGTACCCTTGTTTGCAGACCCCGACTTGCCGTCACCAGAAATGCTATCCTCCGCGCCAGTCTTCCACAGGAACAGATCCGGCACGCCGCCACCGCGTTGTCCGTATTCCTGCGCAAACACTTTCATGACCGTGCTCAGCGCGCTCGGTGGGAATGCGCGACAAATCTCCTGCAGATCTGAGAGCTCGTATGTCCAGTCCAATCCTACAACACATGTACGCTTCTCGCTGTGCTCTTCCCACACGCGCGTGAGAATCGCCTCTGCATCACCATTGCTGATCTCGTTCGACCTTGCATTGACCTCGCTCATCCGTGACGGGTAGAAAGCATCGGTGTGTAGATCCAGTGGGCATGTCTGGAACTCTGTCTGAAAGACATTGGGGATATAGACGAAGAGGACATCGTAGAAGAGGTAGGCAAATAATGTGCGCAGCATTCGTCCTTCGCTGTGGTAGCCTTTCCAGCCAAGGGCGCGGTATGAAGACAAGCACATGGCTTCAACACTGCACTCGCCTTCGGCTTTGGTCTCCTCGCCGGTTTCTGGATCCGTCGTGACTTGTAGCTCAGGATCCAGCCAGATTGTCTTTGCGCCGCGGAAAGATGGCTTGCCTTGTTCACTGCTGCGACGAGAGGTTGGTGGGCGTTCGATGCGAACTCCAGTGAAGGTGCGCTCCAGGGGCTTAGTCAACCTGACATGTCCAAATTCATGCTGTAATCGCTTAGGCACTTTCAGAGACTTCTCTAATTTGACTGTACGTTTCTGTAAGTCATGATGGTAAATGAGATGTGTGAGTTGATCTTCGAGCCCTGTCTCGCAAGTTTGAAGAGCCACACGCTTCCAATATTTCTTCTTGCTTTCGACATCCTTGCAATTAGGTGGCGATGGCAGATGGAGATGCATGTAATGCTCCTCGAGAAGAGCTTTGCGTTGGTACCAATCGCCTCGACGTGAGGTATGGAATAAGCGCTGTCCTAGCAGCTCACAGAGCACTTCATGCTCGCGTTTGTGATCTTTGAACTTTCCGAGCACGTATGCTGCTTTGTGTATAATGCGAGTATAGACCCATGCTGGCGAAAGGCGACGCAGGTAAGCGCCTTCTCCGGTGGAATAGATGCTGTCTTCTTTTCGCTGCTCGTCGTCAAGTAGGACCCGCCAACGCGGGTGTACCTCCTCGAAGATATCCAAGATGACTTGTAGGGTATCGTTAGTAGGTGTTCCGTTAAACTCAAGTATGTTGTCAACACGGAACTGCGTCCGAATGGAGGCCTCGAACTCCAATAGGAGAGGTCGAGAAGCGAAGATGTTTCCACTTCTGCTCACGAAGTATTGCGGGAAGTTCCACCTCGCAATGCGTGCAAGAATTATGGTTGTGAGAGACTTCTCGGTCCATTCGGTGCTGCGGTAGAATACAAGGTGTACGCGTTCGAAGAGTTTGAGGATTGGGAGGGAGAGTCGAATACATGGTCCAGTCTCAGCCATGATCCGATCGACAAAGTGTGCATCTCGATTTTCGCCTCTGCTAGGAGTGACATCTCGGCTGCCGTCCTCTTCGAAGCCAGATCCAGTGGATGTCGCACTTTCCTCGGTTTCTGATCGTTTCAACCCGGCAAACCCTAGGCCTGTCTGTTTACCACTTGTTCTCCTCAGAGCACGAAGTAGGTCCTTCTTGTTCTTCCCTTGCACTCTTGCGTCCTTTGCGATGGCTTTTAGCTCGTCTAACAGTAGGAGGGAGGATGCTTCCTCGAGATCTTTGATACAATCTTCAGAGCGATCTGCAAACGCGAATTGCTCGCCTAGGAAAGTATCATCTGGCGGATCCAATTCGCCGGCATTGTCCTGCGCGGTCGTGGACGTGCATGGTGAATTTCTGAGCATTTGTAGATCGATCACCGCCTGCGGCAAGTCCGCAATATCACTGTGGTAGCCCAATCGATTTATCCGATGCCAACTAGAAGTTTTGCGCAGAAATAAGCGGACGTACAGGTACTGCGCTTCGTAGCTAAAGTCTCGCCATTGTTGAAAGACAGCATGCTCCGCCTCGTCGAACAGGTGGCTTTCCTCTTCCAGCACAGTCTCGAGTGCCAGATTGAACGCGTCCACATATATCGAGCTCTTCCCCCGCTCCCATCTTGATTCTGCGAGACGTCCTTGGAGGCCTAGGTCTCCGGCAGCACGTGAAGCCTCGTATGCCTCGATGGCCTCTTTGTCTGTCTGTATAGACGGTAAAGCAGTCTCAAGATCTGTGCGCTTGTCGGCTGTAGACTCATCGTCATGCACGACTTCGTTGTCACTATCCGCATCCGAATCCGGTACCTCATCTCGACGGACTTGGCTCCTGATTTTCGAGGGCTTGTCTTCTTCGTTACGAAGTCTGTGATATCTCGCTTGATGCGCTTTGGAGGTGGCGTTGCGAAGTCATCGTCTTCGTCTTCGTACTTGGTAGACTTTGGGTGCGGTATTCGCGTGCCCGCCACCATAGCATTGTGTTTTGATGGACTGCTCTCCTGCAGCACCATCGTAGTTGCGCAATTAGACTTCCGAGATCACGAAAGCACGTGAACGCATGCAGTGTGGAACTGCACCTCATCGATAATGACGTAGCCAAGCATGTGAACCAGATTCAAGGGTCCGACTGACTGCAGGCCGTGGTCCAGCCTACCGAACAAGCAGCAACGTTAAACCAAGTGAAAAGACAACCACTTCACCTATATGCACTATCCACAATGAAACCTTTCAGAGCAATCCTCGCTTCCAGTCTCATCGTCACTAGCAGCGCTCTCCTCGTGCTCCCTTTCCAGTCGAAGCCCACACCCGCGCGCTTCACCAACAATCGCCAGGAAGCAATCATGAACCCAGGCCTGCAACTGCCGACCAAAGAAGGAGAAGATGGTCCTCCGTCTACCAGCCCGCCCCAAGGCGATGTAATTCTCTCCGACGTGATCGGTTCTCAGCGCAGCATCAACGTATTCGCGAGCTTTACCCGGGACATCTCCTCGGTCGCATCGCGCCTGGAGACTGCCGGTCTCAACACCACAGTCCTCGCTCCGACCAACAGTGCTTTGTCCGCTCTGCCGCGCAAACCGTGGGAAGATCCCGAGGACTACTCGAAGCTGGGTGCTGAGGCGTACTCTGGAAAGGACGGCGAAGACCGCGCGCATCGCAACCTGAGGCGGTTCACAGAAGCGCACGTTGTGTTTGCTAGCCCCTGGAAGGAGGGCGAAAAGGCAGAGAGGATGGGAGGTGGAGAGCTGTGGTGGGAACAGAAGGATGGCAAGACGCTCGTACAGCCAGGAAATGTAGAGGTGGAAGCGCGTTGCTAGCAGGGTTGCAAATGGCGAGGTGTGGGTGCTCAAGGCTGTGCTGAATTACGCTTCCTGAAAGACCCTGGTATATGACCTTTATGACATTACTTTATTCTTTTAATGGCGTTGGGGGATCGGACTTTTGAAACGTTCAAGACGATGCGTATGCATTGTACATAGTGCTTCGTGACAGTAAATCTTCGCATTTGGTTTTTGGATATGAGCAGTCAAACAAATAGAAAAAACGCTTCATGCTATGCAAATTTCAAACCAATACGCTCCCCGGGACGAAACCTGGATCCAGCACTTGGATCCTTCGTCGACAATGCCTTGCACCCCAAGTAAGCAGTAACCCTCATGTTACTCGTCCACGCTCAGACAGCGAGCACTGAGGCTTGCTCGGGTACGGTCGCTGGTCCAGTCTCTCGGGCAGCGTCAGGTGGCATTTCCAACTCAGCTGCGTCTGCGCTGCGTTTCTGGCCGGCTAGGGAACTCTTCTCCCTATCCCCTTGAGGTGCCTTGACATCTACATTGGTCTCCTCCGCCAGTTTTGCAGACTCCTTGTTGAGCTTTTTGCGTTCCGCTTTGGTAAGCTTCGGCTTTTCAAATTCTCCAAGCTCGAGGAGCTTATCAGTCTTGGTTGCCAACTCCAAATACTCGGGATCACTGTCGTACCCAAGTGACTTGACCAATTCGCTGTAGCTCTTCGCCCGAGTCATCGCTTTGTACGCTGGTGCTTTGCCGGGGACCATCTGTCCGAGGAGGTACTTGGTATTTCCCCATCGGTTCTCAACCTCCATGCAGGCTTTGACGTACTCTTTGACCACTTCCTCCCAAGACGCATACCACCGTCTGCGTCTGCGCGGAAGCAAGAAGGGTTGGTCTCGGCGGCTGTGGCGATCATAGCACCATCTGCACCAAATTCCTCCATAAGCTTAATCGCTTCTTCACGCGAAGTCACATCTCCATTCATAGTGCACGAGACGCCAGCCTCGTGACATGTTTCCACGACCATCTTCAGCTGACCTCTGATCGCGCGCTCTCGGGGTCGCATTGGTGTGGTGCGGCAGTGGACAGTAAGCCCATGGATTCCGGTGGCGCAAAGCTGCTGTACGAGAGCTTTGGTTTCTTCTGGCGTGTCCAGTATCCGGATCTTCACGCTAATGCCAATCTCGTTGGGTTCGCCAACTTCCTTGACCAAGGCGCGTAATATGGAGCAAAGCTTCTCGGGTGTTTTGAGCAACGCCGCGCCCATGCCACCAGTCGTGCTGAACGGTTTTGGACAGCCTGCATTAACATCGATGCCTGCAACATCTCGTGCGACTAGATTTGCTGCCGCGACAGCTGTTTCCGGATTCGCGGTGCCAATTTGGTAGATGTGGCGTTTGCCCTCTCGTTCAGGGTGAAGTCGGTAGATCACACTTTCTTTTTGCTCCGGGTTGAGTAGAGGGTTCTTCATTCCGTTGGAAGAGAGGCGTGAAAAATCGACAGTTCGTGTTCGTTCGTTGAAGATCCGGGTGGTCCCTATCATGGCTTTGTCGATGGTCTCTGGACCCCAGACGAGGTCGGCACCATATTTCAGCGCCATGAGGCGCGAAGGGCACTCTCCAGATCGTACCATCGGCGCAAGAACGATCTTGCCACGATATCCAACACCATTTTTGGGAATAGAGACTTGCTTTGTGATTGATTCCATGGCTCTCCTAAGCATAACAGATATACAATTTGTCGTCGCCAATGTGAAGACAGGACTTTATCCGACCTAGTATTTGAGAGGCCCGAGAGTGCGATGATGAAAGCTGCGAAAGTGAAATGGAGGTGAGGCAAAACAATACTTTGCTCCGTGTAGTCGCGAAGCTCGTGAGACAATTTTGCCAGAGGTCTCGAACCCAACGAGATAAGGTTTAGCCACATCCGGCGCTAAGCTCTTTGGGGACAAGGGACTGCTTCCCTGCTGCACGCACGACAGAACGAGACTACTGGATCTGCGAAAACGCCGCGTCTATATTTTGTCTACATGTAAGCACTTGATATGCCACGTATCATAAGGTCACGGATGATCTTCCATCCTATAGCATGGCACCGTAGACTCTGGAAAATGAAGGCCATAGTCTCTATGCTGACTACATGGGTTGTCATTGTACGTGAAGTGGACGTCTGGCACGATCGATGCCAGGACGTGTGTGCAGATAACGATGCCTATAACAGTCCAAAACTGGTCATCGGTTTGCACGCTCGCACACCTTGCCGGCAATGCTGACAATGCCTGCGACGGAGGCATCTACAGCCGGATGATCGGCCTGCGCTTGCCCTGATGTATGTTCACGATCCATCGTCGGCAGCTTTCGCTTCTTCGGTAAGTTACCCCGTCAAAGCGATGGCCGTCGTCGCTCGCTGCAATCCCGGACATGGCGGGAACACCTAACTGGCAAGAATTGCTCTCATACAACGTTGTACGGCTGACGACACATCCACGGCAGAAGAGTCGGCGGTCCGGGTGCCTGACTCGTCACGTCGAATCACTCCAGTCTGGAAGAGCAGTGCAAGGCACTGTGAGCGCACCGCTAGTCGCCATTTTTGTCTACTCGTCGCCGTGAACCTGAGCCTCTGCCAAGACGTCGTAGGCGAGGCGTTGTCCTTTGTCTCGACGGTCATCATGCGCGGCCGTGCACGAAGCACCGGCCCGCTCTGGTAAGGTGCTGTATCTCGAAGACCTGGTCGTCTAGCCTCGTGTGCCTGTCTTTGACTTCTCCCTCTTTACCTCCAAACCACGCTCCTGCTTGCTAGCCCGACCGTCGCGTGCCGTCTTGCTGTCCACCCACATTCCCCCACATCTTTGTCTTTTCATACGCATGATATGCCGCTGCATCCTTAACTTTGCTGCGTTCAGCGATCTGCCGCGACTTTCTGCTCACCATCTCTCGAACTATCGACCCAGGCTTCCCAGCGTCGACTGTCTCGCGTGATCGTGCGCTTCCACCACACCAACAGGCGATTCGTCGCTGTGCACATCGACGCAGTATCGCGTGCTGCTCGGGAATTGATGCAGCTTGACTTTGCATTTGATCAAAATGGCCGGGTCTGCCTCTGGTGATGGTTCCGCTATCAAACCGCTCGCAACCGACGTGCCAACGGCCGCACACGGCGACGACTCAACTTCACAATTAACACCACAGTCAACTACGGCGACTTCGTCGTTTCAGGCCATCAATCGGTCAAATGGTGCCCAAAGTGACAGTGGTCGTCAATCTCGCGATACGAGTGCCCGTGGGACGCCCCAAGCTGACGCGACTGTGCCGAACCTGAAGGCGTCGGAGGCGACTGCCACCAACGCATCCAAGGCAACAGAACAAGTCGATTCCTCTGGTAGCTACGGCACACGCTCCAGGGCGCGGTGGCAAAGAACGTCTGAATTACGCAGAGGATCAGGACGCAGATTTTGATTTCACTTCAGCAGCCACGACGACTTCTTACAAAAAGGGCGCATCTGCTGCCGCCAACGCGCAGAGCACTGCAGATGTGAAGCGTGCGAAGGAGTCTGCGCAAACTGTGACCACGAACGGCGCCCATTCCAGCGCAAATAACCAGATGGCCAAGGATCTCGTGCCTGGCGCCACCTCCACTGCGACGAACCCGAAGAAGCGGAAAGCCGCTGGCACTGCTACGCCGACCAATACAACTTCTACACCGCCGGTGGTCGCCGCACTCGCTGCTGCAAACATGCGCAAACAGCCACCAGCGTCACTTGCGCGCGAGACGAACATGCTGTCGTTCTCGCGCTCCAAATCGTGTCTGAACAAAAGGGCGAACTGGTCGCGGACGACGGGACGAAATTAAACGTTAACGGTAAGCGTCCAGCCCGCATCATCCCTTTTTCATGGGTCTCGCGCACTTCGCAGAGGTTTGAAGCCATGTACCCCGCAATAATAATCGTTTCGGCTTGCCCGTTTTTGGATGCCTAAGGCTGACACAAAACCAATACAGACCATGTATACCTTGTTTGCGAGCCGCCTGGTGAACGTACTACCTCTGTCGGTTGATGGAGTTCTTACACACTGATTCCGATGATCCGAACTCTCCTGTTGACTCCCTGCGAGTCAACTGGTATTACCGCCCCCGAGATGTGCAACGCTACAACCCTGACAGTCGCCTGGTGTATGCGACAATGCACTCGGACATGTGTCCGCTGACATCGCTACGTGGACTCTGTACAATCAAGCATCGCACCGAGATTGATGACCTGGAGGCTTATCGCAAGGAACGCGACACTTTCTATTTTGTCCAAGTCTTCGATCGTTTCATCCGCCGGTGGTATGAGTGCATACCAACCTCGCAAATCATCAACGTTCCGGAGAAGGTTAAAAAGGCACTCGACGAGCGCTGGAAGTTCGTCGCAGTTGAAACAGGCCGAGTGAAAGAACTTACCAGCGCAGTCAAGACTTGCAAGCGATGTACATATTGCGCGGCCAGCGAGTCGGTCGACTGTGCGATTTGCAAATTTTCGTATCACATGAACTGTGTCCAGCCTCCTTTGCCGAAGAAGCCGTCTCGTGGATTTGCCTGGGCTTGCGCGCCCTGTAGTAGGGCCTCCGAACGCAAGCTAGAAGCGCACCTGACACCCTCCGCAAGCGGTGGGCACAGAGGCGGAAGTTGAAGGAAGAAGAGGTTCGCCTGCAGAGGAGCCCTACCGGCAGTCTCGAGTAACACCACCAGAGCGCCAAGTCCGAGCGACTCCGACATCATCTCGACGACCATCCTTACCCAGGCAGAAATCGCGCTTGCTCATGATGGCCCATGCATATCTGGGCATCCACTGTCGGGTGGAAGACGCTACCACGATGATAGAGCAATCTACCCAAGAGCCAGCTCACGCTTGGGTCCTAGACATCAGGCTAACGTAAATGTATGGCATGGTCGCCCTGTGGAGCTTGTCAAAGCTGCGAAATCAAGAAGCGCTACATGAAGGGAGGCGTGAAGAAAGAGGGTAAA